>OX030948.1:155247068-155929568 GCA_943735915.1 Pherbina coryleti
AAGAATTTTGCTAAATTTTCGGTTGGAATATTTTTAGGTAGAATTTCAATGGAAGCGGCATGAAGCAAATGCAATATTTGTATAAAAAAAGTATCAAATCTGATAAAAAAGTAGGTTAAAATGTACTCAAATGTCAATTTGAGGTCATGCAATTTTGCAACAGTGTATTTGCAGTTCTAAAAATAAAATTATTCTAAAACCATTCTAAATTGATTGCAGGAAATTTTAATTAGAATTATCTTTCCTTTCCTTCGCTGAAGTTTACTTTAGCTCTGTGGCATCCGACATACAATGTGGTCAAATAATGATGATGACGATGATGATAGTGATGATGATGATGATGATATTAATGATGAAGATGATGATGATGATAGTGAAGATAAAGATGGTGTTGTTTATGATTATGATGATGATGTTTTTGCTGATGATGATGATGATGATGTTTATGTTGGCAATGATGATTGTGACGATGATGCCTTTTGTGTTGATTTTGTCTCGTCATGCTGTAGCCCAGTTTAAGTTTCCACTTAGTGTCCATTTTAATTTGTTACTTTTTGCAAATTGTTACGAACTCGTTACTATTTAATTTAAAACTTTAATGAATGTTAATTTAAGTGTGTGTGGCTGCTTTTTGCTTTTTTTTTTGTGATCTAAATTCTAAAATGTTAAAATTTTCGACTTTGCTCTTCTGCACTTTGTTTGTCGTCTCTTTAAAGTGAAATACTTGCTAGATGAATCACCAAATTTTGCCCTAGATTTTCTCGTTTCCTCTGACGTGCCTAGGAATTTATTGTACTGCCGAATTTCTTTGTATTATTTTTATTTTTTTTTTTTTATTGCCATTGTATCTCCGTACATGCTTCCATTAAGTTCATTTATCAGAAATTAAAATAAACTTCGAAATGCGAAAGTTCTACGACCGCCCACAGTGCTTTGTATCAAAATGTATTGAATAAAAAAAAAAAAACAAAACTTAAAATAGTAAAAATAAACTTAAAACAAAAGAACAAAAATATTTCATGCATAAAGTTCAATTTCTTTTAATTGCACTGTTCGTTAGCACGTAATTAACGTGAACACAACGAAAATGAATATTTTCTTTTTACGATACTAAAAATCATTTATTATGCATTATGTCTGGCAAGCTGCCCACTGACTTAACGTTATAAAATATGATTATATGAGCTGAATAAACAAATAAATTAATATATAAAGAGCCTTTATAATTTATTTGCTTCGGATTTGATTTAATAAATAAATTAACAAAAGAAAAGTACATTTAACTTAAAAATGATTTTCTTGAAAATGGATTTTTATGAGCTCTTAAGTAATTATTTCGTAAGTTTAAAATTTCGACAAAAGCTTTTTTCATCCAAGCTTATAATGAAATCCTTTCCATTTTAATAAAAAACCTAATACTCACAGTTGAGATATGTTTTCAGTTGAGAAAAATTCATTTTTCAATTGCTGTAATTTAAAATCACTCGCGTTTGTGACAAACGAAATTAATTTCCTACAACCAAATGACGCGTTTTACCCAACTTAATGAGGCGTTTCACGCAACTAACTATTATTATGACAACTGTTGAAACGTTTGCAAATAACGATTTCAAGCACGACATTATTTTTTTTTTTTTTTTATTATTTATTTGTTTGCTAAGCCTTTTAGGCTTTATAGCATTTTAAAATTACAATTCATAATCCAATTAAACTAATACTAATAATACTAATAATAATACTAATATATAGTTCGTTTTAAATGAAGATACAAAACCAAAGTAAAATAAGTTCAGTTGTAATGTAATGTAAATTAAAACATGAACGTTTCAAAGTATACAGACTTATAGATAACATGAGTAAAGGTATTATAAAGCAAAAAATACATTAATAATAAATCTTCAAGAGGGTCCAAGGCGGTGGTATCGAGAATGAAAATATGTATAAAATAAATATATCGTTCTGTCCTTGAAGCCAATAAAGTCTTGGCTTAGCAAGTTGGTAATCCGACAAATTGAGTCGTATTTACCACACCAATTTCCTTGTGGAAAAGAAAATGGTTGCGAACGCAGGCACTAAGACAAACTAAGTCTCATTGGCCACTCATATTAATATACATATAACACCTCTATAAATATGGCACAAAGTATCAGAGTGTGAGATCTAGAAAAGTGGTAGGTATCAAGGCAAACAAGGCCCAGTACGCCATACTGATAGTATATATACAATATTATTCATTCTGTGATTCTAAAGCCGATGAAGTCTTGATTCATCTTTTATTTATCACGCCGAGTTCCTAGTAAGCTAAGACAAAGGTAACGAACTAAGGCACATAGACAAACTTGGTCTAATAAGCCACTTATATTAATATATATACTATGCAGATCGTTCTCTCATTCATCCAACAGTAAAAATGCCGTATCCTTGGAAGAGTATGTTGAGAATCAGTGGCGGTGCTGCAGATAATCTATTATTTTAAGTTTAATTGAGTATAGGGTTTCATTAAAAGATATAACATCTGAAACGGAATTGAAGTCTCCGCAAGCGCTTCTTAGTGGTTCATTTTGCAAGTAATTAGTTCTACAAAAGTTCATAAAAAGTAGCTCAAAAGATCTTCTTGGTCGAAGAGGAAGATTAAAGTAAATTTTACTCAGTACGTATGGACTGTCAACAAATCCATATATAAGTTGATAAATCCAGCAAACATTAAGCATGATTCTACGATTTATTAAAGAAGGTAGGTTAACAAGCTTTAATCTATATTCGTAGGGTGGTAAGTGAATGTTAGTATGACAATATATATTGCGTAAACAAAACAAAAGAAATTGTTTCTATATCGTCAATATAACACCCATATCTAGGACACCAGACAATTGACGCATACTCAAGTATGGGCCTTACAAGCGAAGTGAATAATGTTTTAGTAATGAAAGGATCATTAAACTGTTTTGACCATCGTTTAATAAACCCTAAAGTACTGTTTGCTCTGCTTATAGCTTTATTAATATGAATGTGAAAGCGAAGTTTTGGGTCCATAGTTACTCCAAGATCGTCGAAAACTTCTAAGAATTCAAGTGTATAGTCACTTATTTTGTAATAACTTCGAGAAGGTTGTCTACGAGAAAAAGTCATGTGTTTGCACTTTTTCAAGTTAAGCTTCATGCAATTAATTTCACACCAGTCACAAAGATGGTCAAGATCGGTTTGTAAGAAAAAAGAGTCTAGCTCATTTTTATATGACAGGAAAAGTTTAACATCATCAGCGTATAGTAAAATATTACTATGAATTACAACAGATGGTAAATCATTAATAAAAAGTAGAAACAACATTATTTTAATAAAAATCCTTCAGCAAAGATGTAGGAAACTGAAAAAGGCAAGCTTCGGAGCCAGCTGAGAGCAATTGAGAGCAAAAGCTTATGAAGCGACGCAAAACCCAACAACAAAGCAAAGACAAAAGAAAAACACAGAAAAAACAGAGAAGCTTTTAATATAGTGGTGCCCAAACCCGAGGATAACCGATCATAAAAAAACTACTCGAATATACTAAATATATATTGTAGACGCTTACATGTTTCCAAGTAAAGTAACAGATAAGACATTGCGACTTCGAATCATGCCACAGTGTGTCAATCCGCACCATCTTAAATATGTTTTCATGTAAACATGTTGTGAATTATAAACATGCCAATATAAATATATAAATAAAATTTGCTCAATTCAAGTAAAAAATTATATAATTTGGTGCAAATGCTAAAATTAAGTAAATATTTTCTGAATTGAAGTCTTGTTCCAGGTTCTAGAAGCAAGTATTTTATTCTTGTTTCAAACAATCATTTATTTTACTCAATTTCAGGAATGATGAGTTTATTTTTCTTAATTTAAGTTTTTGTGCTTGATTTGAGCATTTGAGGCTTAATTTTAAATTTTCTTAGATCAAGCAAAATATTTGATTAATATAAGAATATAAATTCTCTCCGTGTATAATGTTTATAAAAGTAGCAAATAACAAATTGGGAAAATTCGATAGTTCATGTTTTGATTTAACTTCTATAGAGCTTGCGATCGAAGCTACCCAACTAGCACATGAACTTCTATAAGGTTAAAGGCTCAGCTCTAAGTTTATAATAAGATTGAAAAATAAAAATACGTTTACCGAAGTTATTGGAAGATTTTACTTCAAAATAGTTTCGGTAAAAATAACATACGAAACCGGTCCTCTAAAGGATTTAATAAAGCTTTACTGGAACTATTATCGAAGTTAGCTCACATTTTTTTGTGTAGCTCTTTACGTCAGCTACATTTTAAATAATGCCGCGCCTCGGCAACACTTAGAATTTAACCAGATGAATTTTGACAGTTCCATTCGAAAATCTGACAAATACTTGATTCTAGAACTTGGAAAACAACTTAAATCAAGAAAATATTTTCTTTATTTTAGCAATTGCAGAATTATTATTATATAAGAAAAAAATATTGGTGTGTTTATAATTCACAACATGTTTACATGAAAACATGTTTGAGATGATGCGGATTGACAAACTACGCTGACTCGACATAGTTAAGCGCATTAAAATCGAGCGGCTTTGCTGCCTGGTCATGTTGAGCGAATGGAAAACGATGCTCCAGCGAAAACATATTTGATTCGGTGCCCGGTGGTGGTCAACGCAGAAGAGGACGCCTATATCTTCGTTGGAAGGATCAAGTGTTGGATGACCTGATCACGCTTGGTGTTTCCAACTGGCGCCATAAAGCTCAAAACAGAAATGGCTGGCGCAATTTCTTATACGAGGCCAAAACCGACCAACGGTTATAAACATCAAACAATAAAGTAAGTAAGTAAGAAAGTGAATTTTCTAATATCAAGCAAAACGCTATAGTATTAAGAGAATTGTTTACTTGAATCAAGCAAATTATTCCAGTTTTCAGTAAATTCTTTACTTAAATCGAGCAAATTGTTCTCAATTCATGGAAAATCATTTTCTCAAATCAAGCAAATTATTCTAGTTATCAGGAAATTGCTTACTTGAACTAAGCAAATTTTTCTCACTTAATTTTGAATATAGAAGAAATTTTATTGAGTTTTAAGCAAATATTTTTGAATTAAGCATTTTTTTTTTTTTAATATCATGTGTTTTACATTTGCTCCATTCCAACAAAACAATGCTTGGATTGAGAAATTTATGCTTGATTGTAAGCTGGTATTTGCTTGATTCGAGCATAGAATACTTGAATTTTTTTCTTTCCGTGTATGCCCAGAACGGTTTTCAAGACGGCCTCGGTAGGCGAGTAGGTTCGAATCTCGGCCAGGCTATGGTCCTACGCTTTAACCTTTCGCATTTGCAATTTTCTATCCTCATTTCTGATCAACTGAAATTGAAAACTTGCAGTTGGTGGTACAGAAGTTTGTGGATGAGATAGCCTTATAACTTGAATTGACTGATGTAAAGGCATACCATTGCCTCAGATTCAAATTCACATGTTTCTACTCCTCTCCGTCACTCTTCGAACATCCTAAACTTGTTTGCCTTGATTGATCATTTCCTCCCACTAATGTATCACCCCATGTCGAACCAAGTTAGACTTGACTGAATAGGTATAACACCTGAAATCTTTGGTTCAAAGCTAAAAAAAAACAAATCTTGGAGAATCTTTGAAAACAGTAGTGGTAATGAATACACCCTGTATGTTAAGAGTGTGTAAATCAGCTGTTGTCGTACGAGTCTTTTCATGCGAGGCTTATGAACTGAAAATGCTTGGAAGTTTTGCAACCACCGCGTAAACTGGTTTTGTATGGAAAAAGAGAACAGCTGGTTTATCAGTTAAACTTGCGTGCTTTCATGAGAACCACTAATAAAAGCATTTTCCCTGGTTAACCACTGTTTTTTCATTGTTAGGCGAAAGATTTAAAAGGCAACCCTCGTTTATGCAGCACAAACTTGGAAACTGAGCAATTCTGATTGAAAATGAGCTGAGCAGATCGAGAGAAAGATCCTCCGTAATATCTTCGGTTCAATCTGCATTAACGGTGAGAACCGAATTCGATGGAGCCACGAGCTTAAAGCCAACATTGACATAATACTCGTATTAAGCGCATAAAAATCGAACGGCTTCGGTGGCAAAGTCATGTTGAGTGGATGGAAAACGACGTTATAATGAAAAAAATATTCGGTTTGGTACTAAGTGACGGTCAACGCAGAAGAGGACGCACACATCTCCGTTGGAAAGACCAGGTGTTGGACAACCTGACGATGCTAAGAAGTTTCAATTGGAGCCAGCAAGCACATTTTAAAAGTGACTGGCGCAAGTTCTTGGATGAGGCTCAAACCGACCTACGGTTATGAGTGCCAGCAAAGTACGTAAGTAAGTTTAATTAATTTCAAAAGATATTTGGCGACATTAAGAATATTTTTTTTTAAATGGCCAAATTTTTTAAAACTCCATAGTGTAAAATAAACTTTTCTAAATATTCCAAGCTATATAGAAGTAAACCTGTTTGACCGTCTGTCCCACGTATGAATAGATAATAAATATGCATGCCTCGTTTGAGTGAGTGATTGAGTTTTTTATGGTTTTTTTTTTATTGCAAATAACAGTTGACGGTATATTTTCCTTATTTGCTTAGAAGTCTTAAGTTGGTTTTAACTTAATGACAATCAATAAATTGTATTTTAAGTAGGAAGAGTTGAAAGCCGGTTTTGTTGACAAGATAAAGCAGCTTCTAGTTTAACAAATACAAAGATGGGTTTCATAGAAAAGAAAACAAAAATAAATAAAAAAAGTATGCTTATAAACATTTCCGTATTTGTTAAGTAATTAAAACCCATAAAAGAAAAGAGTGAGTTCATTATTACGAGCCAAAATCTTGATACTAAAGAAATGTGTTGATATTATGTAAGGAATTCAGCAAATTTCAAGAAAGTTCAACTTTTATGAGATCAATTTCGTTCTGCTGTAATATCAGCTCTAATTCAGCTGTTATATCACTTTAACATTTGAAGAGTAGTTTAGCCTCTTAAGCCAAGAAATTGTGTGCATTTCATAATCATAAGACACTTTAAGAATTGAACCTTAGTTAAAATTAAAATCAGGGGAAACTTTCTGAAATAGTTTTTTTTTACAATGTGAACTATCATACTATACTTCTGTGCCGTCATTGGTGTGAGAGCTGACTTTATCTGTTTCTTATCCATTGCTGTTTTACTATACTTTTCACTCTTCCATAACTAATAGAACAATGGCCGAAAATGTGTTTTTAATGAGACTGCAAGTGATTATCACGGTTCTTTTCAAATATATGTATTTGAAGTTAATTCATTTTTAAATAAAATGCCGCGATGTACGAAATATTGTCGAATGAAGAGCGTGGCAAAATATTGACATAAGTATAATGAGCCTAGGCTAACAACAGCTCAAATTTCTATAAAAATAAATAGAAGTTGATGAGTAATTCGAAATTTTTATTGCCCTAATGCCGTACATAATAAAATGCCAAAAACTGCTGCAACCATTTAAAATAACAAAAACAACCAACAACAACAACAACGGCTCTGTATAGAGCAAATCACACAGCATACTATACAGACTGTTTCGTGAATGAAACATTACATGAATGTTCACTGTAATACACTCAAGCTACTTAGGCCCTTCTTATACTTGAGTGGATCACAGTGAAAATTCATGCAAGATTACTGAAGAGTTGGTGTAGCGGCTAACGAAATAGTCTGTCTAGTCTGCTGTGTGATTTGCTCTATACAGAGCCGTTATTGTTGTTGTTGGTTGTTGCCTTCATTGTCTTCATGTTGTCTTGTTTTCTTGGCCTAAAGCTCAAATTTGTTTTCAATATAAATAATGAAAGGTCACATTAAAATTTAAAATTATCAAAAATAATGACATCCCCATCTTTTGTCACGGCACAAGCAGGGTCGTCTTCGATTTACAGAAGAACATATTCTATACAATGATTGTGTTACAGTTAGTTATTGCTATAGATCTTATACGAACTCACCATTCTGACTGTAAAGTTTATTTTCTCGGACAAATACAGTAAATTTTTATGGTTTCCCACTCAACTGGAGAGATTTGCTAAAAAAGCTCTTTTGTTTTCCAACCAAAATTTCGAAGAAGGATCTGTAAGGGAGTTAGGCGCTTAAACATCAAAGTCATGCTTTAATTACAGTTTAAATCGTCGCGAATTTTTGTTGGGACAAACGATCAGGGGCTACTAGTTTTCAACAGAACAATGCTCGCATTTATGTAAGTAATGAACGATGATTGGCTGCAAACTATGGAGTGCCGGTCTACTTTCTGGACTTAAATCCCATAGAGAATATGTGGCGCTTATTACCAAGTAAGGTTTGTGGAAACAACCAAACAACCGTCAATATGACAACACATAGAAGTTATAGGCTGTAATTGTTGTCAAATAACCTAACCTGGATGTGAGCTTTTGAAAAAAATGATATGAATCAATGAAAAAAGAATTGTTTATCGTTGCAAAAAGCCTTTAAATGAAATCGTATACTGAAAAAATTGTTTTGTAAATTGACGACAATTGTTATTAATATGAAGAATTTTGTGTTTAAAAAATAGCTTGCAATAAATTTCCGCAACGTAGGAGCAAATTTTTTAAAACTTTTGAAAAACATATAAAAAAAGGCAAATTATGAACACATTTTTTGAGCATATTTTGTTCAATTTTAAGCTAATGTTTTTTTTTCAGTGTAGATATAATGTTTAATTATATTGAAGCAATAATTTTGAAACAACTGAAAATAAATTTTTGCCGTGACAACGTTACGATTTACCGCCCAGGTTTTCAAAAAAATTGAAAAAGTCCTTTTTTTCAAAATTTATTGGCGTTGCATGGATTGTTACTCGTCTAGTTTAGGTGCTAAAAGGAAATGGATGGTATAACATAGTAATTTCTTGTAAAACTAATTGCTTTAGCAACGAAACTTCAACTTTGTTAAATGAAATTATAACTTACTATGTGTAGGTGAAACAGTTAAAAATACTATGTATATGTCAGTAAAGGCTAGTTCCTAGACCTCATGACAATAGTAAATAAAAAAATTCATGATATCATGAGGCCGTGGAGAAAGCCGCTCCTATATCGAAAATGCACCATTCATGCAACGGCATTGGAATTATTACTCGAGTATATGGCTGCAGTAAATGTCATAAAACGAAAAATAAAAATAAACTTATGCGAAAAAATGCAATATTGTTGCATGGAATTATTATACGTTCAGTAAAAGGACTACGTTAAAATTTCGTATACGACAGCTAGGAATGATGCTATGGCCTTATAACATAGTACATAAAGAAATTAGTTACGGAGATCTTGATTTTATTTTCATATTCTACGTGGTTCCCATGGTTCCATGGCAATATTGCTCTACCAACTTAAAGCTGGCTGGCCTGGGATAAAAGCTATGGGGCCTGAAAGGCCAAATACATGACTATAGTTTCGACAGATAATTGCAAGAAAACGATTGCTCCTACTCATGTGCTGTTTGAAAACTAACTTGAGATAAAATTAAGAGAAACATTTTTGCGGTATATTCAAAACTTGTATCTACTCTAATAAATAGAGTTTTCGACAGTTTAAGTTGGGTCAATTTAGCTTAACTCGTTTTTTTAATCAAGTTAGCTATCAATGATGTTTTCTAAGAAATATTCATCTTCCATAAACAGTATGGGTTCGCAAACAACTCGAAGGCGTCAAAGGTCTGGTTCTCAAGTAACGACTTAATATAAAGTATCATAAGACTCAGCGGTATCATGAAAATATTAAATTTTTTATATCGTACATTTTTCATTGAACATATTTGACATTGGCAATGACATCTTGTTAGTAGTTTGCCTCCAAAACAAAATTGTCTTACCAACTTATTGGCTGGACGATCTGGGCTAAGAGCTATGGAGCCTAAAAGACCAGACTTTTTTACAGTAAATTCCAAGAACATTTTTTGTCCTACGCATATGATGTTTGAGAACTAATTTTAGAGGAAGTTATGAGGAATATTTTTTTTATTTATTTCGTTTTCTTTATTGGCACCAGGATTTTAATTGGGGGGGGGTTATGACATCGAAAATATGTAGCCAAAGCGCGCACTTTCGATTAATGATCCGATTTTTTGAAATTTTTTTGTTTCTTCTTAGAACGTATGAAAGGTTTAAAACCTCCTCCCCCTTTGGCTAAGAGCCTGATTTTAACACCCCCCTTCCCCTTTGGCTAAAGGCCTGATTGACAATACGCTAAATTTTGTGGAACGTCACGGCAGTAAAGCTTAGGTTTTCGGCTACAAGATTCAAATAAAAAAAAAGATGCTGTATGGGGCCCAAAGTACACTATCGTTGCATGAGGGCGCTAAGGTAAAAGTTTGTTTACCAAACAAAAACAAAAACAAAAAAAAAAAAATTTAAATTAAAAACTATAATAAAATAAAAAAATTTAACTAAAAAATAACAAAACTAAAAAAATAAAAATAACAAATAAACAATAAAGATAAAATATTTAAAAAAAAGTAAATTTGGACCACGTATTTGGATAAAGATTTGGGTACAGACTAGGACAGGGATTAGAAAAAGAATGATAAAAAGTATTAAGACTAACATAAGATAATGATCAGGTAGAAAAGAAGAAGGAGTTATCTTTCATAAAATTTTAAATAGGACAAAGCTTTGGACAAAGATTAGAGTATGGATTTGTACAGGGTTAACGATAAGGATTTGGACAAGGATTGGAAAAAGGATAAGAACAAAGATTTAGACGTACTAAGGACGAAATATAGGACAAGATTGGGGAAATGATAAGAACAAGAATTGGGAGAAAGAATAAAACATAGATTGGGACAAGACAGAAACATAAAGAATAAAACATAGATTGGGATACACTTATGACAAGGACACAGATTGGGACAAAGTCTAGGACAAGTTATGGAAAAAAAGATTAAGAAAGGAATTCAAAAAAAGATAAGTCCTTGAATTTGGAATTTGAACGTGGATTATAACAAAAAATTTAGACGAAGAGTAGGACAGATATAAGAACGAATACAAGAAAACGAATCAGGATATGGACAAGTACGGCAGCAAGTAGATAAGGATAAGGATAAGGATAAGGACAAGGATAAAGATACGTTGTCACGTCAAAACCTACGAGTGTATCCATGACACAGCTAATTCTTTTCCAAGCCTACGGGTGAGTCCATGACACAGCCAACATTTTTCTAAACCTATGGGTATATCCATGACACAGCCAAAACTTTTGTTAAAAATAAATCTTTGATAATTAATAAACCAATGATATTTTAATTAAAATCTGTTTATCTTTCCTAAGACTATTCTCTCAAAATACTACTTTATTGTCAAAAAATGAAAAACAAAAACCAAGTGTCTTATGATTATGAAGCACACTTTATTTGAGTCAAGTGTTTAAACAAAAAAATTGTTTTGGTAAAATTGATTAAAAATTAAAATTGAACAAAATTAGCTGCGGTCGTAAATATTTTGCAAAAATTTTAAATTTTTTTTTTGTGGTTTCCTGAAGTTGGATAAATTTAAGCAGATATTTTTACCTGAGTGTATGTCAATCAATCAAACTTGTGTAGGTATTTTTCATTACTTGTTGTTATGTGTTTTGCTATTTCGTTATTATTTGCCAACAAATATTTTAAAATATTATTGTTGTTGTTGTTTTTAATATTGCTTTATTGATACTCATAGATTCATAAAGGTGTGTTTTTAAACATTCTGATCTCATCTTTTTTAATTACAACGTATATAAAATGATAAATACTCAAATGGAATTTTTTTGAAAAAACGAAGGCATTTTATAATAATAAGAACAGATTTATTGTGTAAAAAAATTACTCTATACCAGCTTATACCGGCTTGAAAATCAGCTGTTAAAAGTAATATTAAAATTTGAATAAGCTCCTAAGCCAGTTTTTGCTCATTAGAAATTCACGTCGTCGAAGCTCAAAATGTTTAAAAATCTTTAAGGATTTGTAGGTCAAGGTTAATTTGGTGAATAAGTGAATTTTGATTTGTGAACTAATAATTAAATCACTAATATTCCACTTACCTCTTCAGATTTAAGTTAAAATAACGTTTTAATGAATATTTTTGTTTTCAAAAGCTTTTATATAACCATCTAACAGTTTGATGACATGACATATGTTAATAATTTTACTTGTTTACTGACTATGTAACAAAACATTTAATGTTACCTTCGTGTTTATCATATCTTATTTTAATGACAGTCATTATAATAAATTAAATCTGTCATGTCTGTTTGATATTTTGCTTGGATATGTTTATTTAACATGCAAACGTAGGGTTCAATTTTAATTATTCCGTTTTTTTTTACGATTTTTATACGTCTAAAATGATTTGTCGCGAGTGTAACTGAAGTGTTCTCTAAACCAAATATAGATACATATTGGAAAGTGTCTTCTAAGTCTACCTTAACTCTTTCAACCTCAAAATAAAAGTAACTGCTTCGTAAGTATTCTATTCTGCAAGGTGTGTTCAGAAAGTATAGGGTAAAATTTTCAATTGTCAATCAAAAGTAAGCAACCCTATGGCTAAAAGCTTAAAGATACTTCTGGACATATTTGCCAAGAGAACAACAACAAAAAAGTCGTGCCAATCGGACCAACATAGTCCACGAAATTGCAAAGTCCCCATTACTTGGTAAATTGTTGAAGCCTTTTTAATTGAAATTTACGAAAAAATGTGAACTACAAAAAAGACCTAAAGCATAAAAGTAAAAAATTTTACTCCTCCGAGTTAAAAGAAACAATTTTTAATCCGAAAAATTTCTGCTGACATATACCGTAGAAGTGACAAACTTCTTGCTAATAGCTATTTTTACGTAAACAAAAAAAGTATTAACTAATTAAGAGTGTATTATCGTCTGTTCCCCCAGGAGGGTTTCGAACTATACTTTTGAAATCGTCTATACTCCCAGATTCTGGACAATTGCAATAAAACAAAGTTAAATCTATATCTATATCTATATCTATATATTATATAAAAGGGTTCTCTCGAATTTTCATCGTTCAATCAAGGGGGTAAATGCTGAACCGATTTTAATAATTTTTACACTATTCAATTGCTATAATAAGCGACCCTGCTACTGGGTACTACGTTTTTAGTAAATTTTTTTATTTAATTATTTAAAAATTCATGTATTTTAATCCATGCTGCCATTGTATTTATAAGCAGCATGAAATAACAGCAAACAATAGCTTAAGCTCTTTGTTGAGAGAGAGAGGTGAGATTCTACAACTCACCACGCTGGTCTCTTGAGTGGATAGTTGCACTCAGTTAATTCCTGCTACAGTGTAGCCATAAGCCCAATATATAGTATTTATTTGCGTGCCACTCTTTTTATTTCAATATCTACTGAGTTAAATAATCCAATAAATAGTTTGTATGCTTACTATCGGCAACTGTACTAAAACTGGGTAATATCTGAGCCATCTACTAGAAAACTGGGATGGGCATTATGTAATGGGGTGTGGCTCCGCCCATACAATTAAAATTTGTATTATCGAATAGCTTTGAATGTAAAAGTAGTACTCAAAAAAGTAGTACTCACATACAAACTCAAAATGGAGTTACTATTTGGTGATCTCCTGCTACTGGGAAACTGTAACGGGCAGTGGAAAATGACAGTGGTGTTAAAATATGACTCTAAGAAAGTTTTTGAGTATACCTATTATTATGTTCCCATATAGTTGCAGGGTGCAGCAAAGCGCGCCGGGAAAAGGCTAGTTTATTATAATTCATCATTATACATCGTCATAATTGAGACTTCCCTATCAAAGTCAGCGGGAGAGTACGAGGACAGTATACCTTTCCATGTTTATGCCTTCAAGTGTTTCGTAGCAATATGTAATGAAAACCATTAAAATGTGTGCATGCATTTTTCTTTATTGAATAAAATAAAAGCATGTCCATTTAACCATTTATTGAAAGAACATACTATTTGCAGGCCCGTAAAGAGC
The DNA here is from genome assembly GCA_943735915.1 of Pherbina coryleti. Taxonomy (NCBI): domain Eukaryota; kingdom Metazoa; phylum Arthropoda; class Insecta; order Diptera; family Sciomyzidae; genus Pherbina; species Pherbina coryleti. The sequence continues at coordinate 155,261,087 of OX030948.1, forward strand.
CAAGTTCAGGATCAAGCTGTTGCGAGATCTTTAAGCTTTATCATTAAGTCGTTCTCTTCAAATTGAAAATCAAGATCTCGATGAAGCCATATACAGGGTTTTCCAATAGGGACTTGACAACTTTGAATTAAATTTCAATTTATTCAGTAAACTCAACATTTGCAGCATGGTAAAGTACACGAACGAACAATGTCTGCAAATTATAAAAATGTACTACCGAAATTCGGAATCGGTGATCGCAACTTTAAAAGCGTTAACTGCCATTTAGACAGACAATAATAAGTCTAGTGCAAAAATATGAGTCTCATATTCGTTGTGTGATGTTGCCATGCCAGTGAGACAACGGGTTGGTCGAAAATATCGCTGCCGTTCAGGCGTCCGTAGCAAACGAAACAAGGCAGTAAATTCCACGGCGTTCTCAAGAATTGTTCATCACCCAGACCACTTAATGGCGAATTTTGCGTAAGGATCTTGGTTTAAACCCCTACAAGATCAAACTGACTCAATAATTGAAGCCGATGGACCATTTGAAGTGACATGCGTTCTCCGATTGGGCTCTGGAAAACATGCGCCAAGACGATGAATTTCATCGCAAAATAATCTTCAGTAACGAAGCTAATTTTTGGCTCAATGGGCTCGTCAATAAGCAAAATATGCGTTATTGGTCGGGTGAAAATTCACATGTGCTTCAAGAATCACCACTTCAACCACAAAAAATAACTGTTTCGTGCGGTTTGCATGCCGGCGGCGTCATTGGACCATATTTTTTCGTCGACGGTAACGATCGTAACATTACTGTGAATGGCCATCGTTATCGCGCCATGATTACCGATTATTTTTGGCCCGAATTGGAAGATATGGACTTGGACGACATGTGGTTCCAACAGGACGGTGCCACAAGCCACACAGCACACGTTACAATCAATTTATTCAAAAGTAAGTTTGATGAGCGTGTTATCTCAAGAAATGGGCCAGTCGATTGGCCGCCTCGTGATACTTAACGCCTCTAGACTATTTTCTTTGGGGCAACGTCAAGTCATTGGTCTATGCCAACAAGCCGACGACATTGGAAGAGCTCAGGGCCAACATTGAACGTGAAATAGCGGCCGTTTCGGCCGAAATGTGTGGCCGAGTCATCGAAAATTAGGTCCAACGAATCGACCGCTGCATACTTGCCCGCGATGGCCACATGAACAAAGTCGTATTTTACTCATAAATGTTTTGATTGTACTTCAAGCCGATAATAAAGTTTTTGAAATATCTCAAATAATTTGCGTTTTATTTAAAAAAAAAGTTGTCAAGTCCTTAATGGAAAACCCTTTAATTGGCAGATGCCTCAAAAAAAGAACTATTGGAAAGAAGAGAAAATGCAGAGGAATATTTTAGTAAAAATAAAAAAAAAAATCAAAATGATCTGCAAAGAACACGATACAGAAGTAAGGACACCGAAATAAGCTTCGTGTCAAACTCATCGTTGTAATGTCCAGACTAATTCAAATGAAGATTGAAGATTCAATTGATCAATTTCATAGTTACATAGATTTATTCATCACTCACCTCGAAGACCGTTGTATATTATCGAATTTTGGATGTTTTTTTCCGTCAAAAATTTCAATCATAAATAAAGAAGTCTGTTACCAAGTATTTGATAAATACTCCGATATTTTGCATGAATATTCTTTCGAAGTATGGATCAATCAAGTGAAACTCTGGCGAAGAGTGATTTTTGATAAAAATATCAACAGCCCTATCGAAGCTCTTGACATCAGCAATGCAAGCCTCTTTTTCTAATTTTCACCAAATCTTGCTCGTAACGGCTGTGTTACCAGTAGCGACATCAGCGAAATTGCATTCTACTATGAGCGAAAATCGACTGAACAGATTGGCGACCCTTAACCCGAAAAGACAGGGAATAATTTTGGTTTTTATATGGATGAATAGTTTTTCAATTCCGAATAAGAACTTCGCGTTTTCAAACGGAACACACAATTGACTTGTTGCTTTTCCTGTTATATTTTTGAAAATCCCGAAACTTTATTTTGCGTTACCACATGGGTGCGCCCGGTCTATTTGGGTTAATATTAGTTTACTCAATAGTTTCGTTTAGTATTTCGTACTCGGAATACGTAAAAATAATCTGATAATGTAGGTACATTTATAACTGAAATCTTATAATTTTATAATATATCATCTTTTCTGTACACCCCTTTTTGATAGTTTTCTTTGTACTTAGAATTCCTCTATTTTAATCAAAACCCCCTCCATAATCAAATCCTGCTCCGGTCCTGGTGCTATGTATTTTTTAAAACAATTTTGTCCAGGGCAGACTATTGCAGGGCTGATCCTTTGGGGAGTATCGTGTGGGCTGTAGTAGTTCGACGTCACGAGCAGAACTACATTTCTCGAAGTGGAATTGTACAGTGGTACAACCAGGTGTCAATGTCCATATATTGTCAAAAATTATATTTATTTTTTTTTTTTTTAAAAAAAAGGGGATTGTACCTAATTAACTAATTCAGTCTATAGATTGGTACTCTTGTGTTCCAATACTGGTAACTATTCATACAAAGTATTTATTAAATTACATATACGATGGTGTGGTGTGTACCCGATATTGAAATTACTATTTATACTGCCGTCCTAAGAAAGAAACTCACATATCCATTTTAGTAGTTTTGAGATATTTAGCTTTTACGTTTTTTAATATTTCGTTTTTTATACTAGAAGTGGTAGATGTGACCATTTTACTTAACTTTTTCAGTCATTTCCATTTCTACCAGTCACACAAAAATCAGAAAATTATTCACGTTTCCGACTCTGCCCTTATCTCAATTTTGGAATTTTGGCGTTTGTAACTTTCTTTCTTAGGACGTCAGTATAATAAGGCGCTGGGCAAGTCATAGAAGTAACACCCAAGAGATGGTTGGATGAGCTTTAGTATATGACTTTGTCTTGGCATTAATGCTCGGAAGATCTATCTGATTGGGTATCAGTTCATTGAACCTTTGAACCCTTGCCGAATGACACATTAAATTAAGCCAAAAAGGCAGGTGTTTAGGTTTAAAAAAGAATCCCACACTCGTGTTGAATATATAACATAACAACCGAAGTTATGAAGGTTTTATTATTTTGATAACGTCAGTTTCTATGGGGTATAGCCGCTGGGTAATTCGATTTTATCAAATTTCAACGTCATTGTACGTTTTAAACATAAAATGTTATGTGTAAAAAATGAACACAATGCATTAATTTTTGTGAAATTTATAAAGGTTTTGTTATTTCGATGACGTCACTTTGAAATAATTGGCAATCATGGCTCTATAGGGCTCGCTGTTGATGGTAAAGCTCTCGCCGGCCTCATTGTTAAAGAAATAAGGACACAAAGTGCACCAAACAGTGATTTTTTTTTTTTGTGGATATAATGGTGCCTCGAGAATCTCTTGTGAATTTTTGAGCTCTAAACGCACTTATCTTATTGGTCCATTGAGTAAAAAATGAGCCTCATCACTCAACAGAGTACTGCGATAAGACAGTGTGTTGGTTGGCTACTAGTTAATTTTCCGCCCATTGAACATTTTTAACGCACGTTGTTTCGGGCGTTAGTATATCTATACTAATATTATATTTTGAAGTGCCTTTTTTATGTTCGGAACAATCTTGAGAAAGGCCCGGCCGTTTTTCATGAAATTTTTTATAATAAAAAGCTCTCGACTTGGTGAAGGTTATAGGCCAAAAAAATTATTAAAAAGTTTATTAGAAAAGGAGATTCATGGCTTTCAAAATCCTAAGTAAAATTCACCTGCAAGCACAAACGGACATGAACGACTCATAGCGTATAAAAATTGTTGTTGTGTAGTGAAAAATAAAGCAGTGTGCGGCACATCGACACGATGCGAGTGTTCCAATATTTTACTCTCCCATCCTACAGTGAGTATTGCTTTGCTGAGAATAGCAATGTGATTTGTTTTTGTTTTGCCTACATATGCCCGAGCGTGTGTGTGCTATGGATAGCAACAGAGAATGGCAATGTATTTTGTTTTTTTTTTTTTTTGTCGTACGCTATGCGTGGTGACGTGAAAAAAAGACAGAGGCAAGCAAAAACAAATATAGCCGAACACTAGCTGCCTGTAGCGACGTTGTTCGCATTTTCTATTAAAATAAGCATTTTGAAAGAAAACCATAGAATGCATTTTTTTAAATTTATTTTAAATTTATTATAGGTAGTTTGTTATTATTTGCGCTGATTATCTCTTATATATAAAAATGACTGACGTCCGTGTGTACGCGCATAACTCAAGAAGGGGTCGTTCAATTTTTACAATTTTGAGATTGATGGATTTGTATTGCCCCAAGGAAGGACACTATGTAGAAAAAAAATTGCCACACCCTCTTTTACCACCCACAAATCAATAAAAATGCTATATTTCTGACGATTTTGGTCGTATTAGACTACAATTTGGTAATTTAGTTTGTATGCTCACTGTCGGAAACTTTACTAAAACTGGGTTGCCACACCTACCATTTACCGCCCACAAATTAATAAAAATTCTATATATTGGAAGATTTTGGGGGTATTATACTTAAATTTGGTAATTAATTTTGTTTGATTGCTGTCGGAAACTGTACTAAAAATAGGTTGCCACACCCCCTTTCACCGCCCACAAATTAATGAAAATTCTATATATCGGAAGGTTTAGGTGGTACTAGACTAAAATTTCGTAATTTAGTTTGTATGCTCACTGTCGGTAACTGTACTAAAAATTGGTTGCCACACCTCATTTCACCGCCCCCAAATCAATAAAAATTCTATATTTCCGATGGTTTCGCCGTATTAGGCTACAATTTTGGAGTTTAGTTTTTATGCTCACTGTCAGCAACTGTACTAAAACTTGGTTACCACACCCCCCTTTTACTGCCTACAAATCAATAAAAACTCTATATATCAGAAGATTTTGCTGGTATTATTGGTATAGAAAATTTGGTATTAAAAATAAATTTTTATATTATTATACTAATTTATTTTGTTTGCTTGCTGTCGGAAACTGTACTAAAAATATGTTTTACCACCCACAAATATATGAAAATACTATATTTCAATCGGGTTTGGTCATAATAGACTAAAATTTGGTAATTGTGTTTGTCTTTCAAAACTACACCGTCATCTATTGAAAAAGTAGAAACATCGAATATTAAGTTTAGGCAAAACAACGTTTGCCGGGTCAGCTAGTTCATTATAAAGAAGCAAACTAAACTGAGCATAAATGACAATAGCGTTGCCAGATTTGACCACTTTATGACAGTCTAATTCTTATCAAAAAATGGAACGCCTAAAAAACACCTTTTATATCGAATTGCATAGCGAAAGCTTAAAAATAGCGGCTGTATTCGTGACGACAGACGGAAGTGACTAAATTGATGCTGATCAAGAATTTATACATATATCTTAGAGCAAGTAACATTTGTATGGATTTTGTTAAAGTATCTGGGATGCTCCATGCCCCCCCTTAACTGTGGTGATTTCATTCCAAAATCAGTTTAAGGTTCTGGCCATTCCGAAGATTGAAAATGGTCTTGGAAAAACTATTGCGATATCGGTCGTTAACGATGCTGCTGAGAGAGAAATAAATCTTATGTCGAGATACAACGATAAAGTGACGTCACTGGAAGCGGAAAACAGGCTCTTCTTCAAGTGGAAGAAGACCATTGTAAGTTTTTTCCATGCGGTACAACAAAATCCAATATTTCTGAACGCATGCAGCAAAAGAAAATCGCAGCATACAAATTTCGTGTCTGATTCCAAAATGGGTCGATCCTGTTTTTTTTTTAATTATAAGTAACATAAAGTGGGCACATGAATAAAAATTTATATGAACAAATTTTAAAATGTTGACTTAAAATGAGTTTATTGGGACCGGACTTCATTGTATTGACATACATCTAAATACAGAATCAGATTCTCAAGCTAGTTAAACATAGACCTACATCTATGTTTTTTTTGTTTTTTTTTTTAAATTTGAAATGCATTAGAAAAATGTAAATACATTTCATCTAATATTACCCGAAAACCGGATTTTCAACCAGAACCGGGCCATTTTTGACAATTCTTGGACTTTTAAGAGCTCTAATTACTTCATTTGCAACCTTCGTGTTTTTCAGGGGGGGGGGGGGGGGCTCGTAGGATTCCATACAAAGTAGCATTTGACTTGGTCTACTATACCTTTTATACATGTAAATAATATATACTAATATTTACATGTATTAGTTATGTAAATATTTACATGTAAAATATTAATATAAGAAATAATATTCTTATATTAAATAAATATTTTGCTTGATCTAAGAAAATTTAAAATTAAGCCTTATTTGCTCAAATCACAACAAAACAAAAAAAAAATTAAGAAAAATAAACTTATAATGAGCATTCATTTCTAAAACTGCGTAAAATAAATGATAGCTTGAAACAAGAATAATATACTTCTTGAACTTGTACTTGAATTCGAATCGTTTTAAGTCTTTATTTAATCTTAATTTAAGCAATCACAGAGAGTTATTTTAGTTTTCAGCAAATTTTTTACTTGAATCAAGGTAATTTTTCTCACTTTAACTTATATTGGCATGCTTATATTTCACACCATGTTTACATGAAAATATCTTTTAGTTGGTGTGGACTGACAAACTATGGCATGGTTAGAAGGTGCAGTGACTTATCTGTTACTTTACTCTGCAACATGTTATCTTCACCATCTTAAACATGTTTTCATGTAAACATGTTGTGAATTATAAGCATGCCAGAATAAGTTGAAGGGAGAAAAATTTGCTTGATTATTATAAAAAAATTAAGTTTCTTATATCAAGCAAAATATTCTAGTTTCAGTAAATTCTTTACTTGAAGCAAGCAAATTGTTCTAAATTCAAGGAAAATCATTTTCTCAAATCAAGCAAATTATTCTTATTTTCAGCAAATTGTTACTTGAATCAAGCAAATTTTTCTCACTTCAAGCAAATATAAGTCTTGAATTTAGAAAAAATATTCTTGAATTTTTAGCAAATGTTTCTTGAATTAACCATTTTTTTTCTGAATATCGTGTGTTTTTAATTTGGTCAATTCTAGAAAAATAATGCTTAAATTAAGAAATTTACGCTTGAGTGTAATCTGATAGCCTATTTGCTTGAATCAAGCATAGAATGGTTGATTATCTTCTCTCCGTGTATGGGACACTCCTATTTGCAAGCGCTGCGAGTTAGAAAATTGATATACCACTTGCGCAGTAAGCGGGGAGGTGTAAATATCTAACAAAGCTTAAATGCACAATATATGAGCTTTTAAACTATTTCTTGAATACCCCTAAGAAAACTAATTTTTAAATGAAACGAGATCATCTATGCCTTAAAAATATGCAACAATTTCATTAGGAAAAATGTTGTAAATTCCCCTGTCATGTTAGTTTGCAAATGCCTTTTCAACCAGACACTTTCCATCCACTCCAACCAATCGAGGAGAAAAAGTTTACCATCGACTGGTAACAAATTACCTCAAAACACGCAGAGTCTCAAGTCCATTAACTTTGCATACTTTTTAGGGGTTAAGTTCAACATAATCATTTTTTTTTTTTTTCAAACAAACATAACCTCCACAAAAGTATGGACAGTTAATTTACAAGGACTAGCAAAGGGTGGCAGGCCACACATGTATGTACACACAATAAAACCAACAAAACCAAGAAATTTAGGAAGAGGGGCAAAAGTAAGACTTCCTAAACAAATTGTCTGCCATGTCGTTGAACTCCCGGCGGTGCACACTGACCATCGACAAAGTGCCGCCGACAACATTTAGCCTAATCATAAATTGCACGAATGCATGGAAAAAGCTGAATAATTGTTGTAGAAAAATCACTCATGCATGCTTCTAAAGGGGAATGAGTGTGCAATGAGTGGACACAGAATTTTGTAGGCATCAAAAAGGATCTTTTATATTTTATAGTTCATTAGCAAAACATGACAATAAGCATTTCCAAATAAAAGTTATTTGCATTGTGATGAGGTTCTATTACAATTTAATATTCGCTTGGAAATTATTTTTAAAATGTAGGTACTTATCTTTTTTACAGTTGACATTTAATGCTTACATTTTATTTGTCAATTATTTATTCCACATGAGAATAGCAAATATATGTTATATAAAAATCCTCCCCTCACTTGATTGAACGTACGGAGCAGCAGCTGGAAGTTATTTGCAAATTTAAAGAAGAAAATAAATCCCCGCTGGCTCTTTGATGGACTTATGCACATAATGCGGATACTATATGATGCAAAGAAGTAATTGAGGCTGCCTGCCACCTCGCTAAGCAGCTTAAAATTTAACATTGAAAATAGTCAAGGAAGAATTTCTGGGAAAATAAAGTAAGTGACAAGTTGTAAATAAAATTTAAGCAAAATAACTGAATTTCTGTAGCAGTCTGCTTTCTTTGTTTATCTAATTTCTATTTTTAGAGTACAATCAGTAGATTTTGACTCGATGTTATTTCATCTGACTCTGCGATAGAAGAACTGACCCAGCCTCTATCGATATTTGAGTGACTTCAACATTTCATAGAACCGAAATATATCGAAGGTACAGTTGAGATTAAATCAAAACCAAGAAATTTCAAATCAAAAGAGATGTTTGGAAAGAGTTAAATGCGATTGATTACAAAAGCGAAATCACGATTATGAAAACTTAGCTGATCAAATTTAAATAAATCATTCATTCATTTTTTAAATTTTTATATAAAATTTTTTATTTTTAACCTTTAATTTTTACTTTTTAACTTTTCATTTTCAAATTTAATTATTAACCCTAGAACTGTATCGCTATTTTTTTTAACCTATTCCTGTATCGCGAGGTGATAAAACACCCCAACTTTCAAGGGCCCGTATCTCGGACACAGTGTGACTTTTATGGTTCCATGATGGCTCATTTTTTTCGTCTTTTGACCTAGAATCACGTGAACTAAATTGTTTGGCCAAAATTTTGGAGGGTCCGGGAATATTGACCAAGAAGGGCAAAAAGCGTGAAAAACTAGGAAAAATTTTATTTTTCGTTAAAATTACGATATCTCAGTGAGTTTTTGACTACATCTAGTAATTCCAACGGGGTTCTAAAGGGGAGATACCATGTTTAAAGGGTATTATAAACGTTTTGGCCAATTTTCCAAAAATGCTATTTATTTTGAGAAATCAAAGTGCGCAAATAGCAAGAATTTGAAAAAACGATGCCGCACAGATCGTTACAATGAATAAGAATTTCGTTCAAATTGGAAAAAACCATATTGTTTTGAAACTATAAAGTACTACGCCTCAAACACACTTTATTAAAAAAATTTCATCATTCAAAAGTAACTTGTATCACTGAAAACTTTAATTTCGTACTGCGTCTAATGAACGAGTAAGATTTGTAATATTTTTTATATCTGTTTAAATACTTGTTAACAGGTAGCGTTGTTTTTAAAGAGAGCGCACATTTTTGGTTGTTGTTGGTAAGTACACTCAATGAGCATTTATTCCCAAGTAGTTGTTGTTGTTATTTTTTTATCCAATATTGAGAGCAGAGCATTTTTTATTATTAAAACAAGTGCGACTAATCAAGTTGAAGGGAGCGTATATATGTATGTAAATATATGTGAAGTGGGCCACTATACACTCATTACTTGTCCAAAAAGTTTAAACAACACGAAAATAAAAAACTTTAAGATGACGAAAAATATACACAAACTGTATCGTGGGGTGAAAAAGCACCCCAGACGCACTTCTTATGTTCACTGCTTGAGCCAACACGTGGTACGGATGCCGCGAGCATGCTCCCTCTACTCTCAGACGTTGAAACAGAATTATGGTTACGGTCCCGGGCCGTAAACGAAAGGCGTTTGTGTCTAACGCGAGATTTAAGCCAGTCTGGGGTGCTTTTTCAACCCACGATACAGTTCTAGGGTTAATTTTAAATTCTTAATTTTAAATTTTAAATTTTAAATTTTTCATTTTTAATTTTTAAGTTTTAATTTTTCACTTTTAATTTTTCACTTTTAATTTTTCACTTTTAATTTTTAATTTTTAGTATTTAATTTTTAATTTTTAATTTTTAATTTTTAATTTTTAATTTTTAATTTTTAATTTTTAATTTTTAATTTTTAATTTTTAATTTTTAATTTTTAATTTTTAATTTTTAATTTTTAATTTTTAATTTTTAATTTTTAATTTTTAATTTTTAATTTTTAATTTTTAATTTTTAATTTTTAATTTTTAATTTTTAATTTTTAATTTTTAATTTTTAATATTTAATTTTTAATTTTTAATTTTTAATTTTTAATTTTTAATTTTTAATTTTAAATTTTAAATTTTAAATTTTTAATTTTTAATTTTTAATTTTTAATTTTTAATTTTTAATTTTTAATTTTGAATTTTTAATTTTTAATTTTTAATTTTTAATTTTTAATTTTCAATTTTTAATTTTTAATTTTTAATTTTTAATTTTTAATTTTTAATTTTTAATTTTTAATTTTTAATTTTTAATTTTTAATTTTTAATTTTGAATTTTTAATTTTTAATTTTGATAATTTATAATTTATAATTTATAATTTATAATTTATAATTTATAATTTATAATTTATAATTTATAATTTATAATTTATAATTTATAATTTATAATTTATAATTTATAATTTATAATTTATAATTTATAATTTATAATTTATAATTTATAATTTATAATTTATAATTTATAATTTATAATTTATAATTTATAATTTATAATTTATAATTTATAATTTATAATTTATAATTTATAATTTATAATTTATAATTTATAATTTATAATTTATAATTTATAATTTATAATTTATAATTTATAATTTATAATTTATAATTTATAATTTATAATTTATAATTTATAATTTATAATTTATAATTTATAATTTTTAATTTATAATTTATAATTTATAATTTATAATTTATAATTTATAATTTATAATTTATAATTTATAATTTATAATTTATAATTTATAATTTATAATTTATAATTTATAATTTATAATTCATTATTTATAATTTATAATTTATAATTTATAATTTATAATTTATAATTTATAATTTATAATTTATAATTTATAATTTATAATTTATAATTTATAATTTATAATTTATAATTTATAATTTATAATTTATAATTTATAATTTATAATTTATAATTTATAATTTATAATTTATAATTTATAATTTATAATTTATAATTTATAATTTATAATTTATAATTTATAATTTATAATTTATAATTTATAATTTATAATTTATAATTTATAATTTATAATTTATAATTTATAATTTATAATTTATAATTTATAATTTATAATTTATAATTTATAATTTATAATTTATAATTTATAATTTATAATTTATAATTTATAATTTATAATTTATAATTTATAATTTATAATTTATAATTTATAATTTATAATTTTTAATTTATAATTTATAATTTATAATTTATAATTTATAATTTATAATTTATAATTTATAATTTATAATTTATAATTTATAATTTATAATTTATAATTTATAATTTATAATTTATAATTTATAATTTATAATTTATAATTTATAATTTATAATTTATAATTTATAATTTATAATTTATAATTTATAATTTATAATTTATAATTTATAATTTATAATTTATAATTTATAATTTATAATTTATAATTTATCATTTATAATTTATCATTTATAATTTATAATTTATCATTTATAATTTATAATTTATAATTTATAATTTATAATTTATAATTTATAATTTATTTTTAATAAATTTTCTATTTTAAAATTTTAGTATTTTTCGATATAACTAATAGCTTTAACTTCCTTAAAAATATAAGTTATCAAAAATTTAAAATTTAATTTATACGCAATAATCTGGATTCTTGTTAATTAAAAAATTCCTAAATCCATTTTTAATTAAACAGCTGTTATAAAAACCGCAGTTATGGTGGTAAGCAAATTTATATCAAAAACTTAAGGCAATATTAATGAAGCAAAACCACATTGAATTTATTATCAGCGTGGGAAAGCAAAAGCAACACGAAAAGATTTTCCCACAATGGCGAGTAATTAAATAATTAAGCAGTCCTTATTACTTCCTCTGGCGCGCAAACACCACCATATTGCAAAAATCTCATGGGTAAGCTTCGCACCAAAGGACGATGATGCCACGTTGCACTAACAACAATTGACAGGAATTTATTAAATCTTAGCAAACATTAACGAAAGCAAGTTTACAACAGCGCCATCTAGAAAATGAGTTCTAAATGTTGAATAATTTTTAATTTGAAATCAACACTTTGTACAACTGAGCTGCAAAGAGGGCGATAAAAACAACAATTAACTAGTCCTTGGAGAGAAGCTAATTTAAATAAAGTGCTCAAGCGCAAAATTTATTTATTGCTGGCAAAAAACTTTTTATTCACCTTATTAATAGATACGTTTCTTCCACTGTAACTTGGAGCAATGATATTGTTTTCACTTTAATTTATTTTTTGGATTTATAGGTTTTTTTTATTTATTTTTTTCATGTCTCGTAAATTAATCTCTTGTGCGTAATTTTAAATAATTGTTTTTGTCAGTTTTTAATTTAAACTTTATTGTCTGGAATGCATAAAGAATGCAATTGCGTTAAATGAACAGGCTTTGAGTACAAGTAGATTGAGTAAATTTTTTATTTTTTAGTAATTAAGAAGTCATTAGCCTGCAATTAGCAGCTAATGTGTCTGAAACACCTACTTGCAAGTGTTGATATGGCAACACTGGAAAATTGTTCACTTTTTTATTGCTTATGAAACTTACTTAAACTGTAGGATGTTGCACAAAGATTAATGGGTACATACCTGAAAGGAAAAAAAGATAAAGATTATTAAGTTGAGTCATAGAACTAGCGTTTATATTTAAATGTTTCATTTAAATGATTTTGAGTAAAAATTAATTAATAAATACTACGTGATAAATTTGAGACGTAACACAGTGGATCGTATTGTGGACAAAAATTAAAAATGTTTTTGTCTCCAAGCCCAACAAAATGTGCATCATTGTAGAGGAAATACAATACAGTCTCGCTACTCCGGACACTCGCTATACCGCACTTCCCAATAAATTGAATATTTTTGATATTTTACATCTATAGTTCGGGCAGAAAACAGATTCGACCATTTTGGTTTAGAAATTGACTGTCGCAAGCTAACTTATTTTTCAAATGTATTTTGTTAAGTTAATAGGACTTTTTGTGAGAAGATTTAAGTATTTACTTGAATATTGTCATTCAGTTTACGTCGTAAATTTTTGCTCCAATCTGTCACAAACCTTCCAAAGAAAAAGCAAAATGATTGAACCACATTTTTCCAGCGAAAAAGAAAAATGTCAAGCAAGGGGAGCATCCAAAAATAGAAGAAGCTTTGATGGTATAGTTTTTGCAACAAAAAAACCATCACTTGCTCGTGTCAGATATGCTGCAAATGAGAGCGAAATTTTTTTAAATAAAACGGAACGACTTCTTAGCAAATTAAGTTTAGGTTGGCTTGACGAATTTGAAAAACGAAACGGGATTCGACTGTACACCTTTTAAAAAAAGATTTGATAAAATTATTTAAGGGATGGGACTCGATGAAAAGCAAGTATACATTGCAGATGAATCTGCACAATTTTGGAAAGTTCTTCCAAAGGCAACATATGTTCACGAAAAAGAGACTTCAGCTTCCGTTAAAGAAGTTTCAAAGAACAGTTTTGCATTCATGCCATGCTCAAATGTCAAAGTAACTCACAAATTTCCACTCCTTATAATTGGGAAATCCAAAAAAATAAAATTAAAAAAATTTTTAAAAGAAAAGCCTTGTTGACCTATATTCTTCAAAAAGTTGATAAAAATTTTTCTGATATTTTAAAAAACTTTCATTTATTCGATGCCGTTTGTCATTTCAATTCAGCTTGGGACAGCAAGCAAGAAAAATTTGGAAACAAGTTGGTCGAATTTGTGGTCACAATCTTCTGATGAATGGGATAATGACGATCTTGTACCGCTTGCGGAATTGCAACAAATACATTGGTCTTGTTCGGATTTTAATTATATTCGTGATATTATTGGCGAACTAGTTCCAGAAGGTATTAAAGTAAGATCTGAAGATTTCATTACTTGGGCGACTGGTGAAAATTATGTTGGAAACGACCACTCAAACCAAGAAATTATAGATGTAGAAGAAGAAGTAAGCGACTGCTTAACTACTCAGCACGTAGATAATATAGAAGCAATTCAATTGTTTGACAGGACCATTCAATGGGCACAGCAGATAAATGAAAGCCCATCAAAATTTATGCTTTTGAAAACTTTTAAAAACAGTTGCATTCGTAAAAGTCTGTTAAAAAATGTAATCTGGATAATAAATAACTCATGGTCGAATGAGTCCCGAGACTAACTATATAGTATTTCGATAGTTCCAACCTTCAAACAATACGTATGAATATTTCATGACAGTCTAAAGTTTAGTTCAGAAGCTGCAGTGATTTAAGTGACGCTACAGTTCAAAATTTTCAAAATAATGGATTCAAAGCAATTCCGTGTGTTGATTTATCACTGTTTTTTTATGGGAAAAAAATACCGTCCAAGCTGAGCAATGGCTTCGAAAGTGGTATTCGTACTCTGCTCCGTCAAAAGCAACGATTTGCAGATGGTATGCTGAGTTTTAACTTGGTCGTACAGACCAGAGATTTGCACAAGCCCAATCGTCATTTTTCGCCACTCGAATAACAATCGTCGTCAGCCACAATCGCACATTAAAATTAATGCACGCATACCGCTCGAGTTCGTAAACAACGATTGGTGCTAAGCATAGTTTGTAACGATTGCGAATATATACAAAGGCAGCATCCAGACAATGCAGACATTCGGATGCTTCGCTTAACACTCGAGTGTCTGTTGCTGCAGCGATTGCCATCGCCTAACTCTTTGTTGCTGGTAAATATAGCGCTTGCTACGCCGAAGGTTTCTTGTTGGTTTTTGCGTCGGTTTTGTCACCGACTGCTTTTTGTTTGTGTTTTTGATGTAAATAATTCCTTATTGTGCGTGGCGTCCGTGGCGTAGTTGGTTAAAGTGCGTGGCCGCTATGTCAACGAACCTGGAGACCCAGGTCCGAACACCAGCAGCGACAGAAAATTATTTGAATTAAAATAATTTTTCTGTACGGTCGCCACCTCTCTGCAGACAATGGCAAACCTCAGAGAGTAATCAAAATGCCATGTAAAGCTTCTTGAGAATAAGAACATTCCGTTCATCGCCGTTCGGAGTCGGCATTAAGCCTGTAGGTCCATTTCTCGGTCAATTGTGTACAAACTTAATAACACGCACAACACAATTGATCATAAGAAGCTAGGTCAAAGTCCTTTCAAGGGCTGAAATGGCCAGTTATTTATTTATTCTTTTTTTGACGTGACGAAGTTACGTTGTACTGCTCTAGTTTCCAAAAAAGTTGAAAAATGAATTTTTTAAAAATTCATCTGCGTTTCATTGAATTGTTACTCTCTGGGTATAAGAGCTATGATTAAAAAAATATGTAGTATGACCATAAAGGTTAATTCTTTGACTATATTAAAAAAACAAACAAAAATTTAATACGGCATAGGGACGTAGTGGGAGCTGCGTAAGCAACGCAACTGAAAATTTGTTACATGGAATTATTACTCGCTGAGTATTAGTGCTAGGATTAAAAATACGATACGCCAATAAAGGCCTACTGGAAGCCCTCACAACAAAATTAGACAAAAAATTTCTGACATCATGAGGACGCTGAGAGAGCCGCTCAAAGATCGATAACGCAACATTCATGCAGCGGCGTTGCATTGAAATTTTACTCAATGATTATATAACCTACCATAAAAATTTAAAAAGGAAAATAAAGTTTTTATACATGGCTTTACGACAAAAATAAAAAAAAAATTCCGGCGTCGTCAGGTCGTGAATATAGCAGCTTATGTAACAGAAATGTAATATCGTTGCATTGAATTATTACACACTCAGGAGGAGTGCTACGGTAAATTTTGTTTAACGACAGCAGGGATGTGTTATTACGCTTCACAACTAAATTACAAAAAAAATTTTGTTGTCATGATTTCAGGGATGCAATCACATAATGCAGTAAAAATGCTACAGCCATGAAAAGACGTTGCATGGATTTTTAACTCTGTGACTACTGGTGCAACGGTAAATTTTAAGGAACGAAAACAAAGGTGAGGTCTTCGGGCATATGACAAAAATAAAAAAAAATATTACGGTGTGTCAAAAACCCTCAGGGAACCGCCTAATGTGACGCATATGCATCACTTTTGCTGGATTAATTGAAATTAGAGCACAACAAATGGGGAAGCAACAAAAAAGCTAAACGAAAAGCACCAACTCCAAATCCAACAACAATTCCAACACCAACACCAACACCAACACCAACACCAACACCAACACCAACACCAACACCAACACCAACACCAACACCAACACCAACACCAACACTAACACCAACAGCAACTCCAACACCAACACCAACACCAACACCAACACCAACACCAACACCAACACCAACACCAACACCAACACCAACACCAACACCAACACCAACACCAACACCAACACCAACACCAACATCAACATCAACATCAACATCAACATCAACATCAACATCAACATCAACATCAACATCAACATCAACATCAACATCAACATCAACATCAACATCAACATCAACATCAACATCAATATCAACATCAACATCAACATCAACATCAACATCAACATCAACATCAACATCAACATCAACATCAACATCAACATCAACATTAACATCAACATCAACATCAACATCAACATCAACATTAACATTAACATCAACATCAACATCAGCATCAACATCAACATCAACATACACATCAACATCAACATCAACATCAACATCAACATTAACATCAACATCAACATCAACATCAACATCAACATCAACATTAACATCAACATCAACATCAACACCAATACCAACATCAACATCAACATCAACATCAACATCAACATCAACATCAACATCAACATCAACATCAACATCAACATCAACATCAACATCAACATCAACATCAACATCAACATCAACATCAACATTAACATCAACATCAACATCAACATCAACATCAACATCAACATCAACATCAACATCAACATCAACATCAACATCAACATCAACATCAACATCAACATCAACATCAACATCAACATCAACATCAACATCAACATCAACATCAACATCAACATCAACATCAACATCAACATCAACATCAACATCAACATCAACATCAACATCAACATCAACATCAACATCAACATCAACATCAACATCAACATCAACATGAACAACAACATCAACATCAACATCAACATCAACATCAACATCAACATTAACATTAACATCAACATCAACATTAACATCAACATCAACATCAACATCAACATTAACAACAACAGCAAGAAACTTCGTCACGTCAAAACGTACGGGTGTGTCCACGGCACAGCCAACTCTTTTTTTTTAATTCCTTATTGTACTACGTATTCAACGATTTGTTGCTGTTGTTGTTGGTTTTTTGTAATAATTGTTGTTGCACTCTTCAAAAATCATTCTTTGGCAATCCCTGTGTTGTTGCATGAATCATTGGAAAATCAACACTGCAGACTGCGGTTGACTTTTTTTCCGTGGTATGAATGGACATAAAAGCATTAATTTTCCTTGCTTTTGGCGAATGTTGCTCATGTCTCGCTTCGTTGGGTATTCTTGTGTCGTAGGCAATCGTAATCGCGACCAATCGTACTCTATGGTATTCGTATCCGCAGAGATTGGTGCATGTATTCGCGCATTAATTTTAATTCAGAAGGCACATTCGGTGCTCGTATATTGAGGATTTATTCGAAACGCCATTTGAATGCAATCAAGCTGTTCTCTGGTACAGACACAAATAATGCTGAACGTTCAGGACCCCCAAATGAGGCAGTTGTTTCACAAAACATAAAAAAAACTACACAAAATGGTATTGGCCGACCGTAAAGTGAAGGTGCGCGAGCTAGCTGAGGCTCTGAAGATATCGCAAGGCAGTGTGGAAACAATATTACAGGAACATTTGTCGTTTTTTCACGCCGGACTAAAAGCAATTGCCAAAAACCGGAATTTTTGCGTCAGTGTGTGACAATGGATGAAACATGGATCCACCATTACACGCCGGAATCAAAACGGTCGTCAGCTGAGTGGAGAGCAACCGATGATAGCAGGCCAAAGCGACCAAAAACAAAACAGTCGGCTGGAAAGGTTAAGGCATCTGTATTTTGGGATGCGCATGGAATTTTGTTCATCGACTATCTCGAAAAGGGAAAAACAATCAACAGTGATTATTATATAGCGTTGTTGGAGTGTTTGAAGGATGAAATCGCGAAAAATCGGCCCCATTTGAAGAAGGAAAAATTCTTTTTTCACAAAGACAATGCACCGTGTAACAAATCGCGGAAATCGATGACGAAAATCCACGAATTGGGCTGCGAATTGCTTCCTTATCCACCATATTCGCCAGAGTTGGCCCCCAGCGACTACTGGCTCTATGCTGAGCTCAAAAAAATGCTTGCCGGCAAGAGATTTGGCTTCAATAAAGAGGTGATGGCTCACACTGAAGGGTATTTTGAGGCGAGGCACAAATCGTTCTACAAAACCGGCATTGAAAAGTAAGAAAAGCGGTGGAATTAATGTATTGCCCTTGAAGGAACCTATGTTGATGAATAAAGTAGAATATTTGCAAAAAAAAAAATCTTTTTTATTATTTAGTCTCGAGAGCGCGCTTTAGAGTGTCGAGTGTATTTGGGTGTCGAGTAGAGCAAGCTATACCCTTTAACACGGACCTTAATTTGTTATCCAATGGGTTCAGGTCTGGTCTATCCGCTGGCCACTGAAAAATGGAGCTTGGTGACCCTACCATAGGCGACTCCCCACCAAACCATCACAGAAGCTGGGTGGTGACTAGCTATAGAATAGTGCAGGATTTTTCGATCTCGATATGCTGGGACCTTTTATTTTTTGAGGTTTGATAAAAAATGCATGAGCCCAAAAATTAGAGGGATGGGATGGGGGTAAATGGCGTCGCATCAAGGTCAAAGTTGAAAATTTTATGAGATTTTCAGACAAATCAGCCTGCAGATGCTCAGGAGTTGCTGATAGAGCAGTGGTTTGTATGACTAACCCTCATTAGTTTTTTATCCCCAGCAGTTTTTCCAAATATACTTACCCCCTTTCTCCACCCCTTTGGGGGGTTTCCATACAAAAGTGTCGTTTTTATGAAATTTACTCCCAAGTCTCCCACTGCTACCTTAATGCCCCTAGAGGATTCATGTTTATGCTCATCCCCCCTTTATTTGTTCTTAGCAACATTTCTTCTAAAGAAACTAACCCCCTATCTCCACCCCTTAAGGGGTCCCCTATACAAAATTGACTTTCTTGACGGAATTTCAAGGTTTGCAGTGTGTCCTAAGAGAATTTATTTGTATCACCGACCCCCATTTATTTATTCTCACCAACATTTCTTTTGAATAAACTAACCCCCTATCTCCATCCCTTAAGGGGTCCCCTATACAAAATTGACTTTCTTACAGAATTTTGGTCTGTCTAACCCTCAACCTTGCTCGGATCGCCTTGCTACTAAATGGTTGGATGTTATTACCAATCCACATTAATTTTTCACACCTGTATTTTTTTTTCAACTTACCTCCTTTCTGCTCCCTCTTCGAGGTTTTCTAAGCAAATAAGCGTAAAACCCACTTAAATAAACTTAAAACCGTGTCAGGCCACCAGGAGCCAGCGTATCGAAATACCAATATTAAGAATCTCCATATGTCACTTTTCCATAGCTAGTGGGGACCTCTCTGAACTTTCGGAACGAGCTCTGCTGCATGTCGTGATGGCAGAGCATACACTCTATCATTTTGTTTATTGAACGATTCCTCTACGGTGGGAACTTTTTCGATAGTAAACAGAATTCGTCTGATTTCGATTGCGAGAGATCGATTGCGCCGAGATATTAATCTCCCGTGACAAGATTTTCTGCTTTCGCAGCGGTTTTCGCTTGATTCGAGACTTCACCGCCTTGATGGCTCGTGGTGTTCTTACAACACTTAGTCGGCCGGATTATGGATGGTCGATTTTTCTACTAGAATCCTCAAACAACTTCACAGTACGATACACAAAATTACGAATGACTCCAAATGGTCGAAAGATATAGCCTCTTCCCATGACTGTTTTTTTTTAGCCCCACTATAACATCAAAATTTTCTAGCGAGCCCAATTCTATGATTATAAGCAACTGCCGCCGAAAACTTTTTCGCGAAAAAGAAGCATAAATCCTAAATGTCAAATAGGCGTCAAAACGAAGCTAGTGCGTTCAGTAGTTCACTCACAGTGAGTACGTTAAGGGGTGTACTAAAACATATGTGAGTACTAAGTAAAAAGTGGAAAAAAATGCAATTAACCCTTTAAGGTTCAATATCAGGACAACGGTACATATCCGACCTCAACTCTAGAACAATTTTTTTTTTTTTTTTTTTTTTTTTTGATCCCATATGCCCGAAAACGTCAAGAAATAATTTTGTCAGCTTGTTTGTTCCAATCGAAACACTGTATGTGGTGTCTTAGAAAAGGTAGTAAATTCATTTCAAAACAAAAAACATCATCACAGTATTGCGCATAGGCATGGATATTCATGGACATCATGTTAAGTACACTAATGTGATAATTTTTTTGACGGATATGAGTTTACTTATTTTTTCTTTTCTTTTTTTTTTTAATGAGTAGTTTCAAAAGTTTAGTAAGCTTTTTACGAAAATTAGTCTTTTCCTCTGACATTAGGGCGGAATTATAACAAGCTTTAAGCAATGAAACATGATTTCCAAACTACAAGTGGTTTTTGAGCTAGTAAATTTAGTAGTAATTTAACATGTTGGCTACACTGAAGGGTCACTGGCTTAACTTCTTCTCGATACTTAACTCTTTCACAAATTCAAACAGATGGCTTGACATGTCAAACTGAAGCAACAAAACAAAAAAAAAAAAAAAAGAACAACAAGTCGTTGACACACTCAGGAAACGTTTAACATATGAACTTCTTTGTCAGGGCAAGACAAAAAGTGGGCTTGTTCAATGGAAGCCCATGTACAGCAAAATTGAAGTTCCGCTCCCTAAAACCAAACGTAGACGACGAAGAAGTAAAACCAAAAAAAAGAGCAAAATGTGACAGCATTAGAAAAAGATAAAAGAAGCAAAATAAAACAAAAAAGAAAAAACAAAATAGACAGGAAAGCAGTTAAATTGCACGCAAGAAAATACAAAAAAAGCAGACAGTGGAAAAATGTGGCAAGTAACAGTACAACTGAACACACCCAGCTTTAGACAAGCAACAAAATGTTAGTCAAGTTTTTATAGAACGTTCTTATCAAGATGTTAGATCAGAGTAAGTATTTGGGACGGAGGAGAGAAGAGCATGAAGGGCAGAGGGATTTTGATTGGCTTAATGAATGGGAAGATTTTTTTAATGACAAGAGCAACACCCAGTGTACAGTTGCTACTAGTTAGCATAATATTTTCAAACAATAATTTTTCTTTCTGACATTCTTGTCATTAGTGTTGTTATTGTTGTTGTAGTTTTTGTTGTAAAGACTACCGTTTAACTTGCTGCTAATTTGCGTACAATGACTTTTGGCAAAAGCAACACGACATTCGCCAAGATAGTTCGACGTAGACAGCTAAAAAACTGGTGTTTTTGTTGGTGGTAGTACTTGTAGACAACTAGAAACCTGTTGTTTCTGTTGTTGTTGCTATTGTTGTCGCTGTCTCGTAATTTTGTATTTTTCGCCCAAGTCTGCCAGCGTACCATAGAAAATTGCGCCACTCACAGGAAATGCGCTGGCGTCACCAACCTCAAGCTGTAGCAAATAGTTGAAAAATATACCAGAACCAATTTAATGAATGAGTTAGCTCAGGGTTTGGCTTGGGCGTTCAGATATAATTTTTTTTTTTTGCTTTTTTTTTGGTTTGAAAATTTTTGTTATTGTTAAATTTCTAATTAATTAAGTCATTAATCGTACGGTTGGGCTCTATCGAGCATCTGACGTTTTCTAATAAATTTTCACCCTTGAGTTGTTTTAATCTAGTTAGAAGCATTTTGTAATTGAAAGCAAAGGCGTGGTGTGTGTGATGAGACCAGTAAAAAGTTGAATTTTGGCTTTTCAAAAATTTTGGATACAATATATAAAATCTCACATTATAAAATTTAATAAGTCCAAGAATTTTGAAGATTCAAACAGTTTAAGTTTTGATTCGGCTTCTATACAGCTTGCAATCGCAAGCTTAATCTCTAAGGAGTCAAGCTGATACGAAAGCTGTTGTACGGTCCTTCCTAAATTACATTTAGAATTTTTATAGAAGTTTGATTCAAAGTTTCTAAGAATCTCTAAATAAGAATTATACGAAAATATGGGATAACTTCAAAGAAGCTTCTATAAAATTTTTTAGAAGTTGATCAAAACCTAATCGTTTACTATAAAAAAAAATATATTAACGAAAGGTTTATGAAAGAAGTGGCTATGATCGGAAATTATGGGATAACTTGTACAAAGCTTCTATAAAATTCTATATATAAGCTATATAAAGCTATATATAAATATAAAGCTTTTCTATATAAAGCTTTTCTATAAAATTTTCTTAGAAGCTGCATCAAAACTAAATCTATTACTTGAAAAAAATTTATTTACAAAAGGTTTATGAATGAAATAACATCATAATCATTTGGGGCTTGTGAGACTTGTTTATTTTCCGAAATTGCATTAAGAAGCTTTATAGAAGTTTGACTAAAAGTTTACAAGAACTCTAAAAAAACATCATTGAAAATTATGGGATAACTTTCAAGAAGCTTCTATGAAATTATCTTAGATGCTGTATAGAAATTTAATGTTTTACTTGAGAAAATGTACTTATGGAAGGTTTATGAAAGAAGTGAAATCATTAGCAGCTTGTGGAACTCCTTTAATTTCCGAAATTTCATTTGGAAACTTTATAGCAGTTTGAGTCAAAGTTTTCAAGAATCTTTAAGAAGCCATTGTCGGAAAATATGGGATAGCTTTCAATAAGCTTCCATAAAATTTTCTTAGAAGCTGTATCGAAGCGTACTTTTTTACTTGAGAAAAATGTATTTACGAAAGGTTTGTGAAAGAAGTGAAATAATAGCCAGTGGAAACTTTTGAGAGTCGCTTAAATTCCGAAATTTAATTAAGAAGCTTTATAGAAGTTTGACTCAAAGTTTCCAAGAACTCTTAAGAAATATTATTGAAAATTATGGGATAACTTCTAAGAAGCTTCTATAAAATTATTTTAGAAGCTGTAAAGAAACTTAATGTTTTACATGAGGAAAATTTATTTATCGAAGGCTTATGAAAGAAGTGAAATCATAGCCAGTGGAGCCTTCTGACGCTCGCTCAATTTCCAAAATTACATTAAGAAGCTTTAAAGAAGTTTAACTCAAAGTTTCTAAGAACTCTAAAAAAAAAATTATTGAAAATTATAGAGTAACGTCTGAGAAGCTTCTTTAAATTATCTTAGAAGCTGCAGAAACTTAATGTTTTACATAAGAAAATGTATTTATCGAATGTTTATGAAAGTAGTGAAATCATTAGCAGTAAAGGCTTGTGACACTTTTTTAATTTCCAAAATTTCATTTGGAAGCTTTATAGAAGTTTAACTCAAAGTTTCCAAAAACTATAAAAAATATTATTGAAAATTATGGGATAACTTCCAAGAAGCTTCTATAAAATTATCTTAGAAGCTATATAGAAACTTAATGTTTTACATTTTGTGTGTATGAAAATGTATTTATCGAATAAAGAAGTGAAATCATAACCATTGGAGGCATGTGAGACTCGTTTAATTTCTGAAACTGTAATCCAAGATTGAAACTACGGCCGATTGAAAATGCACGGCGTTGCATGGAATTATTACTCGTCGAGTAGATGAGCTATGAAAAGTTTTATTTTAGACAGTTCTTTGTTAACTTCGACTTTGAACTCATAACGAAAATAAAACCACAACCGCTGATTACAGTAAAAATGCAACAACAATAAAAAAACGTTGCATGGAATTATAACTCCGTCGCTATAGACGCTACGTAAAATTTTATGAAACGACAGTAAATCCAGTGGAGACCAAGAAATTTTAAGCGCGGGCCAATGCTTAAAAAACAAAACAAACACAAAATGTTGCTCATCGTTGCTTTTGACAAAAAATCAAACAAAACAACACAAAAACAATTGCAATGCAATAAAATTACATATCATGAAGTACACTGCCAGTCTTAATTTCTATAGCAATAACAATGCTTGCATGAAAAATTACTAGACTCACAAGTATCGGGACAATCAGCTTCAGCATCGACATCATCGAGTGTGCGTTTTTTATTTTGGCTTTGCATGCATTTGTTTTTGTAAAGTTCGCTGGAAAATGTGCTGAACACTGAGTGTGGTTTGTGTTGTTGATTTTTGCATGCGTTCTTTGAATTTGGCTCATCGCAATGACAAAATTAAGATAGAAAAAAATTTGTATGAAGGGCCACGAGGGCCATATGGGCCACTACGTGGGCATGTTTGGTAAAGCTGTGGTTTTCGACCACATGTTAAAAATAAATTGAAAATGTATGTCGTTATGAAGCATTTCAGACAACTGCTTAAAGTAACCTAAATGCATCATCGTTGCATGGAAATATTGCATGACGCTACAGTAAATGTAAATGTAGCACACAAAAGCTAAAACAAAAATATAAATAAAATATTAAATTAAAATTAGAAGAAGTATTAGGACAAGAATCTGGATATGGATAAGGACCATGATAAGAAAAACGATAAGAGCAATGCTTTGGGCAAAGATTAGGACCAATATAACATAAGAATTCGGACATATATTTAGACATATATTAGAGCACTGAATACGACAGGGATAAGGACAACGATTCATTCAAGGACTGGGAAAAAGACTGGAACATCCAAGGCCATATTAAGGACAAAATTGGAAAAAGAATGAGGACAAGGATTGGGATAAGGAATATAACAAGATTTAATTGAAGGAACATTAGGACAAAGTTTGGAAAAATAACGAAAAAGATTCGATCAAGTAATGGGTCAGGAATATCAAATTGAATTAAAGGGATATGGATAAGGGTAGAAAATCGAAAAGAATGTGGGCAGTGATTTGGACAAAGATAAGAACTAAGAATAACATAAGGAGTACGACAAAAATTTAGACATAGATTAGGAAATGGAATAAGACCGGGATAAGGAAAAGGATTCAGATTAGGACTAGGACATCCTAGGACCATATTAAGGGTAAAATTTAAAAAAGAATGAGAACACGGATTGTTCAAGGAATATCCCAATTTCCAAGAACTAGGACACACATTAGGACAAAGTTTGGAAAAATAACGCAAATTATTCGATCAAGGAATGGGTTAAGATGGGTTAGGGGTAGGAATGTGGAGATAGATTAAACAAAAATTTGTACAAAAATAAGGGCAACTATCAGCACAAATATAAGAACATGGATAATAATAAGAAAAAATTTGGGAACAAAGGTTATGCTTTCACGTCAAAACCTACGGGTGTGTCCACGACTGTCCAAAAACTAACTTTTTATGAAATTTGTGTCGCTTTTAAATTTTTTTTTTTATAATTTTCAAAATAACCAAGCCTCAAAAAAAATTATTTAGTAAAAACACTAGTTAAGAAACATTAATGCTTATAAAAACGGTCTTTATGACTTTTATAAGAGCCAAAAATAGAATTTATTAACTGTGTAAAGGATGTTATCGAAGTGTTATCGAAACTCCTATTCGAAAGAAATATGATAATAATATTAATACCGGGGATCGTCTGTATTCGAGCCGATGACTTTGAAACTTATAGGTTTTTACTTCAAATTCAACATTTTATACTTCAAATACTACTCTTAAGAAACCGAATGCAACTTTCCACACTTCAAATTCAACTATGAACAAGCAAAAGCACTAAATAAAAAGTTGAATCTGAAGTGTAGAGAGTTGAATTTGGAATGTGAAATGTGAAAAGGTGTTTCAAATACAACTTTTGACGCTTCAAATTCAACTTTTGATAAGTCAATACACTAAATGAAACTTTTATTTGAAGTGCAAAAGTTGGATTTGGAAAGCAAAATGTTAAAAGGTGCGATTTGTTTAAAGTTGTATGTGAAAAAATCAATTTTTGCCCCGTCCTCTTCCTTCTTGCAAATCAAATCGGTTCATTTCGTTTACTTATGAACAGCTATGGGCAGATAGTGCTCTGAGAGTGTTGAGAGCAAGAATTGAGAGTAAAAGCTTATGTAGCAACACAAAACGCAACAACAAATCAAAGAAAAACAAACACTGAAACAACACAGAAGCTTTAAATGTAGTGGTGCCCATACCCGCTTATGAAGGTAGACGATACTTAACTTGATCTTTAGAAAACTTCTAATTCCTGTCATTGCTTTTTATATTCTGCTATAAAGTAGAATGACACAGTGTATTATATAAAGGAAATTAAGTTGCAAAAATTAAGAATATTTGTGAAAATTTTGACACTTGTATAAATTGCAACCCGAGTAATACTCGATATATCCACTAATATAAACATAAACTCTTTTTATATCATCGAGCCATACCTATTATGAATACCTTCTGAATTTACCCAATCCCCAACTATTCAACCCAAAATATTTTTCTCAAAACTCAAGTCTTCATGTCGATTTTTGTGACGAAATCTTTCATAATGCAAACAGCTGTCATTATGCAATAGCTATTTAGAATTCTTAATGTTTGTATACAATTCCACTTTTTAAATTCAAAGAGAACGAATGCACTACCACAGCATAAAAAAAAAGAATAGCACCAAAGTACGTCGAACCTCCAGCACCACATGTGTGTTTGATGTCTATCCTGCGATTTCACTTAAAATCAGCAGCGGAATTTTAAAAATATGCGAGAGAAAAAACATAAATAAAGAGAAGCCAATCGTTATGTAAAGAATCGGCTGTTTAGATGCGTTCAGTAAACACGTGATTTACGTCAAACTGGTTGCGAACATGTGTGTCTACTTTATTGAGCTATCGCTGTTGTTGTTGGTGTGTTGTTGTTATTATTTTTGTTGTTGTTGTAGTGGCTTCGGTACATTATGCGCCGGAAAACGGAAATAAGCAATTTTAATAACACGTCTTCTTCTTTGGCCTTTTTCTCCCTAATAATTTTTTGGTTTCATTTACCAGTAGGTGTGTTTAATATTTAATTAAACCAATGGCACAGGGAAGACTGGTGCATCCTTCCAGAGTGATTGTATTGAGGGGTCATTTGATCATTTTTTCATTATATTATTATAATTTGTGATGAGTAGATTGATCATATTTTTTAATGCATTCTTAATATTGCATTTTTTTTATAAGAAAAAGTTGCCTAGCATATAGTTTTTTTTTAATTTAAGACTCTTTAAGACTCTTGTTTTAAGAAAGTTAAAACGAATCATTGTTAAGCCCAAATATTTTCTACTTTACGCTGCGGCCACACGTGCAAGTAATCACTTGCAAGTAGAGAATACATATTAACTTCGAAAAAATTCGAAAGTTGCTGCAAGTTGGTTCAGCGACCACATGTGCAAGTGCAAGTTCATTTACAAAATGTCATCGATTGCAAAGGTTCTCGCTACAATTGTAGTATTGCGAGAGCTGGCAAAGCTACAAAATGAAGAAAATGAAGAAAACAAGTTACCAGTGTGCTTGTTGTATTAAATTGTGAAAAATCTGGGTAAAATCTCCAAAAGATTAGCAAAAACAACACTCTTGTCCCCTTTTTTGACATTTACTTGCAGCAAGTGTCAAAATCCACTGTCTCTGAAAATTCGTTGACAGTAGCGCTGCAAGTGCGAAAATGCGAGTGTGTTAGTAAAAATATTTGAATGTATAGAGTTTTTCGAACTTGCAGGTGTACTTGCACTTGCAGGTGTGGACGCCGTGTTAAGAGCTCGCCAAAATCCATTTATATCCATAAAATCAGTTGGTGTAAAATTCGACGGTTGGCGCACCCTGTAATGATAGACGCATGTGGCCGACGCGCCCTATAGCAATCGTATGCAATGTCTACACAGAGAGTTAAATTTGATTTTAGTTTGAATTCAACCATAAGGCCTGCCGAAACCATAAGGCCATAGACGAAACGAGACGATTGCAAGTTGTCGGAAGTTTGCACTCGTTACGACTTCTTAACCATTTAACCCAAACTGAAACGAGTTGCTCCAATCGTCTGTACAGCTGTTGTTAACGAGTTGAGACACTAAAAGTTCGGTTCTTAAGCTGGAAATTCATTAACTGCATTTGCATATGCGCCGGTCTACTCGCTGGCGTAATTTACGCAAGAAAATTATGGCAGAGTTCAATGATTGCGTTTTACGTTCAGAGTAAGCAGGGCTACAAAATTATAAAACTTTTGATATCTTCTTAATGTTGAGTTTTTATCGCATTTACACAAAAATACTGTAAATGTGTTCATTTATAATTAAAAAAATCTTAAATCCTTAAGTATAAAAAAGTTATTTTAAGAAATTAACAATAAAAAAATTATATATATTATTAATTTTTATGATTTATTTCTTAAAAGTCATGAGCTTCTGACTCGTTTCTTTTATTTCTTCTCTCTGTTCGTTATAAGTAGCGTTATAAGTAAAGGGTGTTTTTTTTAGAGGTATAGAACTTCGAATTGAAATAAAACACAAGAAAATCGTTTTAATGTCCATCAATTTGGCTTTATTGGAAGGATAATTTTATGCCATTAATGTTTAAATATGATTTCGGGCATGTGGCCGCCGCGGCTGGCTCGAATAAAGCCAATTCTACAGGTCCAATTTTCAACCACTTTTTCGAGCATATGGGGCCGTAGGTCGGCAATAACGCCACGAATGTTGGCCTCCAAGTCCCCTAACGTTTCTGGTTTGTTGGCGTAGACGAGCGACTTCACATATCCCCAAAGAAAATAATCCAATGGTGTCAAATCACACGATCTTGGTGGCCAATTGACAGGTCCATTCCGCGAAATTATGCGCTCATCGAATGTTTCCTTCAATAAATCGATTGTGACGTGCGCTGTGTGGCATGTAGCGCCGTCTTGTTGGAACCACAACTCATCCACATTCATACCATCCAATTCGGGAACAAAATAGTCGGTTATCATGGCTCTATACCGGTCTCCATTAACGGTAACTGACTCTCCAGCATTATTTCGGAAGAAGTATGGCCCAATGACTCCACCAGCCCATAGAGCACACCAAACAGTCAGTTTTTGTGGATGTAATGACGTCTCAATGATCTCATGTGGATTCTCTTCACTCCAAATGCGGCAATTTTGCTTGTTGACGTAGCCGTTCAACCAAAAATGAGCCTCATCACTGAACAAAATTTTGCGATGTAAACTTCGCGAACTGAACCATTATTTTCGAAATAAATTTGCAAGATTTGCAAGCGTTGTTCTTTTGTCAACCTTGTTCATGATGAAATGGCAAACCAAACTGAACATAAATGACATTAGAGTTGCCAGATTTGACCACAAAATGCCAGTTTTATCTCTACTCGAAAAACAAACCCCTAAAAAAAACACCCATTAGCTATTAAAAAACGCAAATTACGCAAGAAAAGTTGAAATATTTTATACTTTTCTTGCGTAAATTGTATTTTTCCAACGTTACGCACGTAGGCATTAGTTGGCATTAAACTCTGTCTCATAAGCTTTAACACATTTCTATTGCAGTGCGTTCAGCGAGTAGACGGACTCATATGCAAATGCAGTGAATGAATTTCCCGCATAAAGGCCTAACCAAAATAGACGATTTGCTCCGTAACGAGTGAAGATGAAAATGTTCGCTCAAATGCATTTCAATGTTGTAACCCAAAATGAACAAACGTAAACTTATCGAAACTAAACGAAACGGTTTGACGAGACGTTCTGTTCCGTAACAACCGAACTTTTAGCGTCTCAACTCGTCAACAACAGCTGTGCAGGTAGTCTTCTTCTTTTTGAGACGATTGGAGGAACTCGTTTCATTTTGGGTTAAATGTCAAAACAGACGTAACGATTGCAAACGTTCGGCAAGTTGCAATCGTCTTGTTTCGTCTATTTTGGTTAGGGCTTAAAGCCGGGAGTAGAATGATTGCGTATGCGTTTTTCATTCGTTCACTCGCTGGCGTTATAAAATCGAAGTATGTGAACGCTTATGGGAGCGAGTTCAATGGTTGTGAACGTTACGCTGGCAAAACGCTAGTTACGCAAGAAAGTTGAAAATACTTCAACTTTTCTTGCGTAACTAGCGTTTTTTGACAGCTCGTTACTTATAACGAACAGATAGAAAAAATAAAAGAAACGAGTCAGAAACTCATTACTTTTAGGGATGGCTCTTGTGAATAAATCTTAAGAATTAAGAATGTCTATAATTTTTTCATTATTAATTTCTCAAAAGAACTTTTTTATACTGAGGATTTAAGATTTTTTTACTTATAAATGAAGACAATTTAAGTATTTTTGTGTAAATACAATAAAAAAGATACAGTAGTTTCGACTATGTCGTAACACAAGACGTAGAATTATTCAATTCGCTTTTGATGACATCTTTTTTAAAAATATTTATTCCATGCACCTGAGGATATGACCTTTAAGAGAGTGCCGGAGAGGGTTAATATGTATCACCAACCCCCATTACTTTTGCAAAAGGAACATTTTTGCCTTTGACACCTATTCCCTCCGACCACTCCTTAGGGGCGCTCCCATACAAATTTTATGCTTTTGTCGATAAAACCGGAAACTGTCCATAAATAGGTAGAAAACTTAAACAAGCAAACAAAATTTGTTCAATGCTATCAAGTTCAACAACCCATGTGTCAAAATTTCACTGTCGATAACACTATGTAACAAGATTTTTGTCCTTGGGTTGTAATTGTTATTTCCTAGTCAGTTAGGTCCCAGAAGTATAGAAAACAGCTATTGTCGCAAGATAACTTTGCTTTTGTGACCATGGCAGCGCTTATCTGCGTTTATTTTTATGTTTGTTTGTTGAAAACTGATACACGAGCGCATACAACTTGTCGTTGTCGTTTTATTTTTTTTCACCGTCAGTTTGTGATTTCGTTTCGTGTGTGTTAAAACAACAAAGTCGTCGCAATAAATTTTGCATCATTTTTGTGATTTATTGAGAGTTGTTTCTCATTTTATTACAGATAAATTCGTTCAAACATGGCTTCACGAGGCTGCAAGTATCCTGCAGATGCATTTTGTTACGTCTGTGGATATTTTATCAAAACAAGAGCGAATAAGTACACCTTGGAAACAGGTTTTAAAATGTGCGAAGCTTACAATGCTTATTTCGGCATGCCTGTGGGTGATCAAGACAAATCCTGGGCACCTCATTTCGCCTGTGAAAACTGCAAAAGGACTTTGGAAGGTAAGACATTTTAAAACTATATTGCTTTGTTATGGGTAAAATAAATGTTTCTTTTAACTTTTTTATTATACGGTACTTTTCTTTTCTAACTTTTTTTTTTTCAGGATGGTACAGAGGGGAAAAGAGAGCTATGAAGTTTGCTGTGCCAAGAGTTTGGAGAGAACCCACTGACCATTCAAGCAACTGCTTCTTCTGCATGGTGGACCCTTCCAAACATCGGACTGGCAAAAAAGCAAGTCAAATCATGTATCCTGACATTCCTTCATCCATGACTCCAGTTCCACACAGCTCTGGCCTCCCCGTTCCTACTCCTCCAGAGAAAGAGCAGGTGTCTTCCTGTGAGAGCCCTGATTCCAAGAGTGAAGAAGACAATGAAGGTGAAGGATTTAATTTACTATCTGATAACAAAAACCCATACTATCCCAACCAAAAGGACATGAATGATTTGATCAGAGATCTTGGTCTCACCAAGTCCAATGCTGAACTTTTGACGTCCAGACTGATGCAGTGGAATTTGCTGGATCCTAGTGTTAAAGTCTCATGTCAGAGGAAGCGTCACGAACTTTTTTCCAACTTCTTCATCAGCAAAGATGGGCTCTGCTTCTGCCACGACGTGACCGGTCTGTTCGAGGAAATCGGAATTGATTTCGAACCCAAAGAGTGGCGCCTCTTCATTGACAGCTCATGCAAGAGTCTCAAAGCCGTGTTGCTTCACAATGGCAACAAATATCCGTCTCTTCCTCTGGCGCATTCAGTATCTCTCAAAGAGAACTACGACAATGTCAAGAAAGTGCTGAACGCATTGAAGTATGAGCAATATGGCTGGGAAGTGATCGGAGATTTCAAAATAGTGACATTCTTAATGGGCCTGCAAGGCGGTTACACCAAGTTTCCTTGCTTTCTTTGCCTGTGGGACAGCAGGAACGACAGTGCACACTACAGTAAGCGTGAATGGCCACAACGAACTGAATTCACAGTGGGGAGGAACAACGTCAAGTGGGAGCCCTTGGTGGACCCCCAGAAGGTACTGATGCCACCACTCCACATCAAACTGGGTCTTATAAAGCAATTCGTCAAAGCTCTCGACAAAAATTCTTCAGCGTTCAAGTACCTACAAGACTTGTTCCCTAAGCTCTCTGAGGCGAAAGTTACAGCCGGTATCTTCGTTGGACCACAAATAAAGAAAATCTTCGAGTGTGAGGAATTCCCCAAGAAGCTCACTCGTGTTGAGAAAGCTGCTTGGATGAGTTTTATGTCAGTGGTACAGGGATTCCTAGGCAATCACAAAGCCGCAAACTACGTGGAGCTGGTCGAAAGTCTGGTGGAGAACTACGGCAAAATGGGCTGCAGGATGTCTCTCAAACTCCATATTCTAGATGCACATCTTGACAAATTCAAGGAGAACATGGGAGCATATTCAGAGGACCAAGGCGAACGCTTCCATCAGGATATAATGGAATTTGAGCGGCGATACCAAGGACAATACAATGAGAACATGATGGGAGATTACATTTGGGGATTGATTAGAGAAAGTGACTCGCAGTATAAACGCAAATGTCGAAAAACCACCCGCTTCTGATTTACTTTTATGTTTTTGGTTTTCTGAAGTTTTAATAAAATCTAGTTTTGATTTATATGTGCTGTTCTGTATGATTTTCTCTGTAGTGAAAGACTCAAACACGTTTTTCTCATAATTTTAGCATATTTTAATGAATCACATTGTCCTAGTCACAAAAGCAAAGTTTCCGAGGAATATTGAGTGGTTTCCATACTTTTAAGACATAACAGACTAGGAAATAACAATTACATCCCAAGGACTGAGAAATTTTTTATATTTGTTACATAGTGTAATATGCCCGGATATTTAATTGGCTGCGTTTGACATTTCAATAACAGATTCTGTTAAAAAAGCATGCCCTCAAAATTACTCAGTATTACTGGGCTACGCGAGTCTGTTAAAAACAACATGCCCCCAAAAGTATGCTTTTTTTTAATTATAAGATTTATGTCTTCACGCTAGATAGCGCTGTCTTCGCCGTCGAAAAAATCGGAAGCCGTCGATGAATAGGTAGCAAGTTTAAGCAAACAAAAACATCAAATGTTGGCTTTATATTTCATGTAATTGTGTAAAATTGATATAAGTTAGACAGTTCTAACATGAATTTTTGTCGCATTGAGGATCAAGCAGACCAACAAGTGCTAAGATCAACATTGTACGATTAGTACTTTAGGCCCACCAAAGGCTCAAAAAGTAATGTAAATACCGACACCTGATCACTATCAACCACCCTACTTACCTCCGAGAACGACGTATTCTACGTCAAAACTCAACATTAAGAACATACCAAATGTTTTATAATTTTGTAGCCCCGCTCAATCCGAACGTAAAACGCAATCATTGAACTCATTTTCTTGCGTAAATTGCTCTAGCGAGTAAACGGATGAAAAACGCATACGCAATCATTCTACTCCCGGCTTAAGGCTTAACCAAAATAGACGAGACGAAACGAGTAAGTTCAAGCAAATGGAAGCCACTCTTAATAACCACAATGTACATACATACGTAACTGATCGAAATTGAACGAAACTTTGTGACGAGACGTTTTGTTCCGTAAGAACCGAACATTAAAAGTCTGCACTCGTCACAAAACCAACAACAGCTTGAAAATTTCCTAATAATCTAAATATTTTATGTAAATTTCTGATATTTTAGTTAAGTTAATTAAATTTCTTGCAATTCCATTCATTATCAAACAACTTTCAGTACAAAATGTCTTATTTTTATATTTTAATTTCACAAAATCGCTGATCATCTCCTTGCGTACGATAACGTTCCATTTTGGGCTAAATGTCAAAACAGCCGTAAAGAGTGCAGAAGTTCGTCAAGTTGCTATCGTATCGGCTCGTCTATTTTGGTTAAGCCTTTACGGAACAAAACGTCTTGTCAAAA
Source organism: Pherbina coryleti (assembly GCA_943735915.1). Classification (NCBI taxonomy): domain Eukaryota; kingdom Metazoa; phylum Arthropoda; class Insecta; order Diptera; family Sciomyzidae; genus Pherbina; species Pherbina coryleti. The sequence goes on from OX030948.1 coordinate 155,295,664, forward strand.
TGTTTCGTTTAGTTTCGATGAGTTTATGTTTGCTCATTTTGGGTTACAACATTGAAACGCATTTAAGCGATCTTCTCTACTCCTTACGGAGCAAATCATTGATTCTGGTCAGGCCTATAACAGTCCGCACAGAAATGCGTCGGAAGAATTATGTTTAATTGATGATATTTCTTTGGTTTTTTATAATTTTTTGCAAAAAGTAAGTGGCAAAATTTTAGACTGTTTTTGACATTTCTCAACACAAAATTGTTCAACGCACCTTGTCATCTAAAATGTTGTATTTGAACGTACCTTTTTATATAAACATTATTATAGTTTTACTCATTTCTCAAATTGCGTTGTGATAAACATATTAAGAAAGTTAAGTTAAGTTGAGTTTCATTCTGGAAAATTGTACTGAGGAACTCAAGAGTTTATTTTACGTTTAACGTATTTTTGCCAACTTTGTACTGGAAACTTCAACTAAACTCTCTGTGTAGACATAACATTAAGTAACAAACATACGTTGCTGTTGCGCAAAGCATACTTTGCTTTGATGATGCAATGCGTAGGATTTCAATAAATGATCATTTGCACTCAATGACTTATTAATTATTCTTTAGTTTACAGATGGTTTTGCACAATATTTTTTGGTTCTTTAATTCTAGAGATGTATTACTTAACTTGTTTATAGTAGGAGACAAAATCGAGGTCTTGGAATCCCTTAGTGAAATTTTGGAACCGCCTAGAAGTTTCTTGTACATTTGTTTGTTAACTTTCCAACTGAAGCAGATTGAACTGTGAGCTTCGTTGTCAAGATTGAGAAAGAAATCATCATCGTGAAATCAACCTTTTGAACCAGATTGAGTCAAAGAGGTTGAAGTGTGTCGCCATCAGCTTATTCTCTTACCTCCAAGGCATAGGAATACTTTGGACATAACTCCTTAACTGTAGTCCCGTAAAGTTCACCAACATATATGGCGTTTAACCTTTGAACGGCTCTATAACCTACCTTGACCTACTACAATATCAAATCCATTTGCTTCTCGGTATAATTAGAATATTACTTAGATTATTTATACCGTTACATTTCTTAAGTAATGAACAAAGCGTAGCTCGCTCGACTGTTACACAAGGAGTCCTGTTTTTGAATTTCGGCACCGACTTTAGACCTTCACTTTGAACTTTTCTTTACTTATTTTTAAGAGCGATTTAAATATACAATTTTAGATTAAATTGGTAATTAAATAGAGTACTATTTTTTAGAGTTATAGAATTTCTTAGAGGGATAGCTGTCAAGCCAGTTATCAAAGTAAATATATGTGTTTGACAATTATGTTCAGTATACTTTGGCAAATTACCATGATGGTGGAAGCAAACTGAATTTATCTAGTGATGGTGGATGGAATGTGAATAAAGAAAGGGCTAATGTGTAAAGTTTAAAACTGACCTCGGTTTCAAAGTCACAAATTGTAAATTTGTTCTGCCAATATGGAACATCTCATATGTTTCACTTGATACTTTCCCATTTTTCCGTCATCTAATTTCCTGAAAAATATTAATGCTTTGTTCACACAAAGAGTTTAGTTTGAGTTCAACCAAACCTGTTCACACAGATATACGTCGGCAGAATTGAGTTTAGTCTGACATTTATTTGTTTACTTAGTGTACTCATATTTTTTGCACCTCCACCACAGTGACATCAATTCCACTTGAGGAAAAATGTACAGCCATCTCTGCGTACACATACGAGTTCTTCTTTGCGCTGCGCAAATCGGAATTTTTAAACCCGAAAAAAGTCGGCTCTTTTGTTAATTTTATGCAAAATATTTTAGACACAGCTGTTTGTGACATTTCTTAGCACAAAATTGTTCAATATTCTGAACGTAACTTATCATATAGAAGTTGCATCGGAATGTATCTTTTCATCGGAACATTAGCATACTTTTAGGCATTTTTCAAATTGAGTTTTGATAAACTCGGATATCAAATTGAGTTTAGGTTAAGTTTCATCCTACATAATTGCACTGGAAACTCAAGAGTTTATTTTGAGTTCAATGACAACACTCAACTTTGTACTGGAAACTCAAACTAAACTCTCTGTGTGAACATAGCATAAGACATTGTATTATTATTGTATTGTAAAGGGTTATGCATTTTGAGTTTCGGAAAGTGAAGCCCTGAAATTTGACAGTTGTCAAGTGTTCATGTCATCCAAACTGGTTTTTTTGTAGTTAAAGGTTTGCCATTTTGGAATACGGAATGTTTTACTACCGAACAACGTGTTAAAATTGGATACAACAAACATTAAGTGCTGATTTTTCACAAACAAATGTTCTTCAACAATGGGGACCTATTACCATATATGGGACTCTGAAAATTACCGTATATGGATATGTGGCAAATATGCATGCATATTAATGTATTGTCCAACATAGAGAGGGATTTTAATGCTTGTTGTTTAAAAAATTGACACAAATTTTGTCCAACTTCCAAGATAGACAGTGTCCAAATTAATCAGTGAAAATATGGACATTTTGTACTACATTATTTTGGTACAGAACATTTTGTCCAATTTGAGCGAGTGTCCAAGAACATTGAGAGTGAATGTTCAAATTAACAGGTTTTACTGTATTTCCAAATGTATTTCCAAACTAAAGGTAGAGAAAATTTTATTTTGCAGATCAAAGGCTTACAATTTAAAACGGAAATTAAAACGGACTACCCAGATCCTGAAGTTGGCCGCCCAATCAGGGGTGTAGGTTGCACCGCTGTTAGAAAAAATTCTTAAGGCCACGAGAGAATAGCAATAATCCAAAATAAATTTGTACACTAAGGGAAAAAAATATTAAATTTATCCAAAAACTTTTTTAATTTATCCAAAAAGCGAGTCATTTTTGCACCAATAACGCATTTATTTAAATCGACCACGTAAATATTTAAAATTTATTTAAATACTTTTTTAATAAAAAAAAATATTAAAATATTTAAAATAAAATTAATAAAAAATATATTAAAATTATGCACGAATATATTTAAATATCTTTCCAATATTTACTATTTGAAAATAAAACTATCGCATTTAAGGAAAATTTATATAAAAATATTGAAATTAAAAACAAATATATTAGAATGTTTCCCACGAGATGCGTCCATCAAATGGCATTTGTTAGTATATTTTATTTTCTTTTTTACTTTTTTTGTTCTCTAATTTATACTATTTTGACAGTAAACTAGATAAACAAAAATTGAAAAATATAATACCAAAAATATGCAGGCAAATGACAACCGGTGCAAGACATTTTGAGAAAATGTCCGGTTGTCACTCAAACCCTATTTACTTTGCGATCATCAATCGCACTTAGTGCCTGAACAGAATCAAAAATCGTTGCGACCAACGACCCTCTCTGGTCGTCGAACGCAGAGAATGTGTCCAGAATGATGCGATTGCGATAAACGATTCAAAGTTGCTTTTATTTAGTATTTTTTTATTTATTTTTCCTATTTCATTTCAATGTATTGGTCTCTTCAATTGTGTGAATACATCACACACAAACAAGAAATGTCAGAAGATAAAACAAAACTAAGCAAATTTTATGAAACACAGCCAATTCTTAGCAAAAATATGGCAACAGTAATGGCACTCAGAGAGAGAATCGTCGGTCGCATGAGAAGAAATAGAATAGATTCTAATTGTGCGATTTATCGTTGCGGAAAAAGAGCTGCGTTTTTTTTTACATTTTGCATGTATTTTCCAACAACAAAGATCGGAGGCCGCAACGATTTTTGATTCTGTTCAGGTTTCCTTGCAACAATAACTAAATGAGAATTATAAGAACTAAGGTTGCAACTGCAAGAAATAAAATGCAGGAACAGAGTGCGATGCTGTTGCTGCTTGTCGGAATATGTGTGTACGTGTGCGATGCTGTTGCTGCTTGCTTGTATGGAATATGTGTGTACGTGTGTGGTATAAATAAAATTCAAATACGGGGAAAAAACGAGTTGTAAGGAAAATATTTGATTTATCCACGTAAATATTTAAATAAAATTGATACTCAGGCGTGGATAATGTTAATATGCATTATTTCCCTTAGTGTAGGCATGGGGATAGTCCTGACCTTTGCAGACACGTTAAGTGGAGTGAATGATTAGATGATAAGAGACGAAATAGCTTGATTTAGTAGTTTTAGAGTATGTAAGGGTACTCTGGGGCAAAAAGCTGGCTAAAGTACTTTCGAAGCGTCAGGGAGACACGACGAAATGAAAGGTTAATTCTTAGTAATTTCGAAGTGTCAGCTATGTGACGTGTTATCTGAGGTGTCAGATTTGGATATGAAGAGATGAAAACTTTACTTAGACTCCTACGGACACCGTAGAATTAAGCCAATAAGGTAGGTGTGTCTACGTTTAACTCACGAGAAGGTTTCGCCAGCTAGTTAAAACTGTTTTCTAAAAAACTTTGAATTCAAACTGTCCGGCGACAAAAACAATTATAATCATCTACTTTTTTAAGGAGTTCCAATACTACTCTGTTTTATATTTTTTGAAAAATTGTTTCACAGAATAAGCAGTAGACAAATAGATTATCTACTACTGCTGAATGAAATAGATTATTTTGTTTCCCTTTATTCTACTCATTGCATTACCGACAAAGTGAATAATTGTGGCAAACCAGCTGGATGTCATTTGCCATAACTGTAAGCAAATTTACTGTAATTGTTTTAAATTAACAAGGTTTTGGAGGAGAGTAGTATAGTCAGCACTATTTAAATGGCCGTTTCGCGCAGCTCACCTCTGAAGTAACCTCCTCCCAGCACTACGAAATATTTACACAAAATTGGTTGTCTGCGGTGAAATACTGCTTAAATGAAAGGAAAATTAATTTTTCTTTTTAAGTATCTACTAAATAATGAGGTTAGGTTTGTTTACTCTTCTTGCTGAATTGCATTTTAACCTCCATCCACCTTGTTGAAGCACTCACAATTTGTTACACGCCCAATACACATACATATACACACGCCCGCCTTTAAATGATGTCATTTCTTTTTGAACTCAAGCGCTAATTGTTTGAGCAGAACCAACCCTGCAAGTTAAGCTCTTTTTCAATAACCTGCACTTGACGCCATCTTGGCTCAAGCAGCTTTGCGGCTGTTTCTTTGGTTTGCTTTCGTTTGGAATGCTAGGCTATGAACTAATATTTTTGCACTGGTGTGTAAAAGCGGTGGTCTGCGCAATAATAAATTGACATCATTAGACAATGAAGTGTGAACTCAATGTGAGGTGCAAATTTTTTATTTTGCTGATTTTGTTTTTTTTTTCTTCATTCTATTCAACATATCTTCTTATATGGTGCTGGTAGTGTTGTTATTTTTTTTTTTTTTTTTTTTTGCAGTAAATGTTTTTGTGTTAAGGTTGAATTCGTTAGAAATGGATATAGAAAATTGAGAATGAAATGAAATAACAGGAAAGTGTGATTTAGACACAATTGAGAATGCAAAAAGTTAACGATAAAACATTGCAAACTGGGCCACAGACATTGAAGGACAGAAGGGTAGAAAAAGTGCCTAGTGCTTTCATTACATAGCTCATATTTTGGAGGGTTATGTATATGGTTATGGTTATAGTTATTGTTATAGTTATGGTTATAGTTTTGGTATTGGTTTTGGTTATGGTTATAGTAATAGTTATGTGTATGGTTATGGTTATGTTATGGTTATGGTAATGGTAATGGTAATGGTTATGGTTATGGTTATGGTTATGGTTGTGGTTATGGGTATGGTTATGGTTATGGTTATGGTTATGGTTATGGTTGTGGTTATGGTTATGGTTATGGTTATGGTTATGGTTATGGTTATAGTTATGGTTATGGTTATGGTTATGGGTATGGTTATAGTTATGGTTATGGTAATGGTTATGGTTATGGGTATGGTTATGTTATGTTTATGGTTATGGTTATGGTTATGGTTATGGTTATGGTTATGGTTGTGGTAATGGTTATGGTTATGGCTATGGTTATGGTTATGGTTATGGTTATGGTTATGGTTATGGTTATGGTAATGGTTATGGTTATGGCTATGAATATGGTTATGGTTATGGTTATGGTTATGGTTATGGTTATGGTTATGATTATGGTTATGGATATGGTTATGATTATGATTATGGTTATGCTTATGGTTATGGTTATGGTTACTGCAAAGGTTATGATTATGTTTATGATTATGGGTATGGTAATGGACATGGTTATGGTGATGGACATGTTTATTTTAATGGACATGGTTATGGTTATGGTTGCTGTTATGGGTATGGCTATGATGGTGATAGTTATAATTTATGTTTATTCAGATATCGTGATTTTCACCACCGAGAAGAGAATACTATCAAGGGCATAGTCAGGGGAGTCGGAAGGGAGGGGTGCAATTGCCCCCCTAAATCTGAGATTTTTTATTTAATCGATGGCTTTGAAAGTAGTTTCTATAAGTCTTTTTTCTTTGAAACTAGATATGGTAAAAAGATATGGTCTTGCTACCCTCCTAATTTCAATCCTACCTACGTCCTTGAATATTTTTGCCGTGTCTTGAACATACAGGTACGTATTATGTCGTGACAACATATCTTTATCCTTGGCCTTATTCATATCCATATCCTTTCCCTTGTCTCTAAACTTGTCCTCATTCTTAACCCCATTCCTATATATGTCCCAAAACTAGTCCTAATCCTTTTACTAGTACTTGTCCTCATCCTTTTCCAAATATTTGTCTAAATCCTTGTTCCAATCAGTTTTCAATGCCTTGCCTAAGTAAATTGTTTTCAGCCTTTTCTAAACCTTTTCAAAATTCTTGTTCAAATCCTTGTCCTACAACTTGACCTTCTAAAATCTAAATCATTATTTTTCCTTTTCGATAAAAATTTGATTTTGCTTTTGATTTTGATTGTGATTGATTTTGATTTTGGTTTTGGTTTTGATTTTCATTTTGATTTTGATTTTGATTTTGATTTTGATTTTGACTTGATTTTGATTTTGATTTTGATTTTGATTTTGATTTTGATTTTAATTTTGATTTTGATTTTGATTTTGATTTTGATTTAGATTTTGACTTTGATTTTGATTTTGATTTTGATTTTGATTTTGATTTTGATTTTGATTTTGATTTTGATTTTGATTTTGATTTTGATTTTGATTTTGATTTTGATTTTGATTTTGATTTTGGTTGGGATTTTGATAAGATTATTGTGATAGTTCAAATATGATCTCATATGATCCTATTATTTTCCGATTTTCAAATTATGGCTCATTGTTACTGCATTCATCTTCCGTTCTTACATTCGAAGGAAAATCCTTCCACAATCTCATCAACAACTCCAAACTCATTCATATGGTATGTGTAAAATAACATACTCATAACATATGAATCCCTACAATCCCTACAACACCATATTTAAAATTTTACGCTCAGCTAAATTAGCTTAAGATGCAGTTATGCATAAATTCTCAAGCTAGCGGAAGTGGTAAAGCTTTTCAAATCCCTCAACGTTTCACTCATTAACCGCTCATTTACTATTGATTAAAAACAAACAGGAAATAGCCGAGTTTTCAGCACATCCTGATTATAATGAATGGAAATATGTGTGCGCACGTTTGGGGTGGTAGTGATGCTACATACTTACATGCGTCACACTGACACATTAGCGCAATTAATGCAAGGACATACATACACACACTTTTACACATTTTTTCATATAGAAACATTACGACCGGTTGACAGTTGGTACTATATGTTCATATCCAAAGAATAAAAGCAAGAATGACAGCAGCTCTTCGTCAACATTATCATCATCATCATTATCATCATTATCATAGTCATGTTCACCAAACGCAACCCTTTTTAAAAATGCGGAAGTTCACATGAGCAAACGTGAAGTTGAATAAAATACAGCTGAAAAGGAGTTCAACGGGTTTAATTTTTTATTTTTCCTCCTCTTTCACTCTATTTACACAGTTTCTCATTCAGTAAACAATCTGAAAAAGTACCACTTTTCTGTCTGTTAGTGTAAATATGTTTAATGTTGGTTGGTATTCTTGCTCCTTTTGAAAAGCATTAAAGCTGCTCGGTTATTGTCAACAAGAAAGTACGAAAATAGACTGTTATGAAGCAACGACTGCATGAATTCTGACAAAAAAATATTTGAGGAGGTCTGGTAAGAATATATCTTTCTGAATGAGTAAATTTGCCGTTTTAGATTCTTTAATTTTTTTTTCTATTGGTTTCAAATCGAGAGCTTACGTTATAAAAAATATGTTTCTATTGTGTCAATTTGTAAAATTTGTGGTTATTGAGAGCGATATGGTTTTCTTTGTCGATACTTGGTTTTGGATAGGTTAAGTTCTTTGAATTAGTGTGGCTATTACCACATTGAATTGGAGAAATTTATCTCAGAGGACACTTTTTTATGCTTAACTTATTAAAACTTTGCTCTTTTTTGAAAGTTGCAGAAGGAAAGCTAAGCAATAAACCATCTCCGGACTTATTAAGTCCGCATCAAGATTGATCAAGATTGTCTAAATATCAATTTGGAAATTGAAATACGTAAGTTAAAATCACAAATAGTTATATATCCTATCTCCGAAGTGGGCCAATTGGGAATTAAATAAAAAAAATTTTTTTAAAAAGGGAATTATGGGAGAGAAAAATATTGTTTCCAAAATAAAGGTGGCTATAATCGAATGCTTAAAATTTCTGAATTAAAAAAAGGCTTCTAGTCAAGAGCGCACTACATTCCCAACATATACAAGGTTCAATAAGTTTTTAGAATCACACATAGATGGTGGTAGTATATCCGCCATTTTATTTTTCTAAAAATAATACAACTTGCTTATGAACACGAGTAAAGTGTCATGTAGATCTGACAAATCAGGCTTATATTTACAGCTGTTCGAAGTAGACGTGTAACAGTGTCTTTTTTAATATGGAAAAAATCAAATATCGTGCACTGATTGAATTTTTATTTTTGGAAGATGTACAACCAAGATAAATTCATGAACAATCATTTGAAATGTATAAGGACTGTTCACCTTCACTTGCAACAGTGTACAACTGGGTTGTCAAGGACGTCCAAAAGGTACATAAAAAGTTTTAAATCATAGCAAAAATACAGGATATGTTTTTGGAAGTACGTCAATTGACTGAGAGATATTTAGTAGAAGCCGTAGATATCTCATTAGACAGTGAGAGACAAAGTTTAAGTGAAGTTTTAGGTTGCAAAAAGTTGTTTTGTACAATGGAACAAAAACACATTCGAATCAGACTTTTTCAGCAACATTTGGATCGTTTTAAGAAGGATAAATGAATTTCATACGTCGATTCATCACTAGGGTTTATACTTGGGTCTACCACCATGATTCTGAATCAAAACATGAATCTAAAGCGTGATGTAAACCTGGCACTTCGGCTCCCAAGCGAGTTCGTGTTCAAAAAGCCTGCAAAGAAGGATCAAAAAGAGATTTTGTTGCTCTGAATTAATTTTGAACATTATTGCAACATTTGGAATCAGCTCGATGCAAAGATTTGTAAAAAAGAACCGGTTTGCAGAAGAAAAAAGTAATTTTTCATCAGGATAAACCTGCTCACTAAGGTCAAAAACCCATCGCTAAAATCAGTACGAATTGTTGGAACATCCAACCTATTCGCCAGATATAGCTCCCTCTGACTTCTGGCTGTTCTCACATCTCAAAAAATGCATACGTGGAAAACGATTTTCATCAAGCGAAGATGTGAAAGCAGTGACAGAAGGGTATTTTGGAGACCTTCCGAAAGGCCATTACAGCGATAGGATCCATAAATTAGAGGACCGTTGGAAGAAGTGTATTGAGTTCGGGTAGAATATGCTGAATAATAAAAAGCATTTCAAGTCATGAACTGATGTTTTTTATTTCTATTCTAGAAACTTATTGAACAGTGTAAAGACAAATAATTTGATCTCTTCAGTTACTTGTTGGACCTAACGCATCTAACTATGACGCTTTGACCAAATTACTTTAACGAGGGTTGCCTTTTAAGTCGTGCGCCTAACAATGACAAAACAGTGGTAAATTAGTGAAAATGCTTTCCCGCAGCAGTAAACAGCCCTCGTAATTTTGACTTTAATTCCGTTCTCTTATCAATCTAAATATTTTTTCAAGGCGAATAATTTAAAGAAACAATCAAATAAACAGATTTAAATATTCATTCACCAAAAACCACTACTCCAAACTCGCCAAGCGTTACTAAAAGAGTCACAGCTTTTAGGGTTAATTACCCCAATTTTTTTCCATACAAAATTTTAAGATCGTCTTCATAGTCCTCAATATCCACACATTACTATATTCTCCCTACAAATCTCCCTACGATGCACCTAAAAATTCCAAGTGATAATAAAGTTTGATAAGCTTATTGCTTTTGCTTGCTTTAACAGTCCTCATATATTCTCTCTCAATGGCAAATATCGTATTCTTATAAGGATCCATTAACTTTATATTACATAGTTGATTTTATAACAATGACTTAGATCGAATACCAAACCAAAATGACAGATGAGTAAATCATATCTGATCAATAGTTTCTCAAACGACGAAGTATGCGTTGGTCCATCCATTGAATTTAAAATTCGGTTTCAAACACTTTCCTCAGACACTCGAGAAATGAGTTTTTCCAAACTTAACTTCTACACAGCGATGAGTTTGGAACTCAACGTCATCACAGAGAGTTTAGTTTGCGTAGACATACTGATATGCAGACCTCATTATCTACAATTGCCCAAGTTCTTTTCTTTCCTTTTATATTCATTTTTTGTAAATAGTAAATTTCACAATTTTAGAAACAGGTGTTTTTGACATTTCCCAGCACAAAATCGTTCAATGATACTTTGAAAGTACCTTATAATCTTAAAATTAGCATACTTTTAGGCATTTCTCAAATTGAGTTTTGATAAACTCAGAAAACAAATTGAGTTTAGTTGAGTTTCATCCTCACTCAACTCAAAAGTTTATTTTGAGCTAAATGGCAAAACTCAACTTTATGCTGGAGACTCAAACTAAACTCTCTGTGTAGGCACTGCCATCAGTTATGAGTAGCTATGGGCAGAGAGCGCTCTGGGAGCGTTGAAAGTAAGAATCGGTAGCAAAGGCTTATGTAGCAACACAAAAAGCAACAACAAATCAAAGACAAAAGAGAAACACAGAAACAACACAGAAGCTTTAAATGTAGTGGTGCCCATACCCGGTTATGAGTAATCGAAGGAGTTCTAAGTCAGTAGAAAAATACGAGTTGTATACCATCCCTATTGTAGGGAAAAGTGTTCATGATCAATTCCTCCTAATACATTAACGTTAATCTTGTTACCGTAGAAATTCACCTTTTAGTAACTTGAACACTCTGTTCTCTTTAGGTGGTAACAAGCAAAAAAGCTGACATTTTTATAGATTGGATTAAAAGAAGTGCTCGTGTTTTGAGAAATTAATTTACTTTTAAAATCCTTACATCGAAACTGTCGAAATTAAAAATAAAAAACGATGTAAAATTCACTGTTACTGCTTCTTCAGCACTTTTCATGAATAAAAATTTATAATAATTCAATGTGTTACATTTATTTACATAAAGTTAATGTATAAATTAAATAGATATAACACCGCAGCTGCGCCGGCGTTGTGCGTGCATATTTCCTACCAATAAAAACAAATATTATATTAAAAGCTAACAAAATGCAATTAATTCTATGTATTTACTTCTCATTTTCCATTGTTCATATTTCACCATACGAAAGAGAGAGCTTTATTTCAATAAGGTGAGCTTACAACTGTTAAAACCATTACCGAGTGCAAAGAATACCAATTTCTAAGACCGGTAACGAGTTTCGGTAACAATATTGCTGTTACCGGTAACGCACAGAATCGATCTGTAAGTCAGTTTTTGAATATAACCATTTCTCATGGTGGCAGTTTTGAACCATTTTATTTCTTCCAAAGGAGAAAAGCAATCTCTCTACACCAGAGATCTACACGAGAGACCATTGGTAATTTTTTGCCACTTGAATAACATAGGGGATAGGTTCCCGAGGGAAAAATGTTCCTTTTGCAAATGTTCCTTTTGCAAATGGGGTCGATCAAACACATTAACCGTCTACGGTCATCTCATAAAGCCCCCTCTTCAGGTGTAGGAAATAAATATAAAAAACCTTTAAGTTTGTATGGGAGCTCCCGTAGGGAGAGGTCAGAGGGGATAGGTCCCCAAAGAAAAAATCTTTATTTTGCAAAAGTAATGGGGGTCAGTCATACATATTAACTCTCTCCGGTTCTCCCTTAATGTCCCCTGTTCAGGTGTAGGGAATATATATACAAAAACCATAAATTTTGTATGCGAGTCTCCCTAAGGAGGGGTCGGAGGGGATAGGTCCACAAAGGAAAAATGGTTTTTTTACAAAAGTAATGGGAGTCGGTCATACATATTAACCTTCTCCGGACCTCCGTCATAGTACGAAAACCTAGTGTGAACCGAAAAAACTGACTTCATATTCGGTTACAACGACTTCGAAAATATTAAACGAAGTATTTAAACCTCACGAGGTTTTCTTTTTGGACAATTGTTGAACAGTGTATTTAACATTCTTCTGTTGGTGCGAATAGACATAAAAGCATGCATTTGCATTGCTTTTGGCGAATGTTGCTCACGTCTTGCTTCGTTAGGTATTCTTGATTCATAGGCATTCGTAATCGCAAGCACTCGTACTCTATGCCATTCGTTTCACAGCAATTGGTGCATGTATTCACGTATTAATTTTAATGCAGAAGGCACATTCGTAGCTAGTATATTAACAAGACATTCAAAACGCCATTTGAATGCACTCAAGTTGTTCTCTGCTCTTCACATTTTATGCTTTACACAAGTTGTTCTGGAGAGAAAACATTTTGGATAACTTCCCAGAAGGAAAGTGTGGAATGTATGACTTTAAGAATGCATGAATTCTTCGTCGAAAAAAGAGAGAAAAAAGATACATGACCGAGTGAAGTATCTTTGAATGCAAACGTTTTTCTTGTTTTGAACGAATGATAAAAAACATTGACTTCTTCATACATTCTTTATTCATGTAAGAAAAAGTACATAATTTTTTCACAAAGATTTCGTTCATGTTAAAATCATGTAATATTTTACACATTCTTTAGGAATGCAAAAAGGATGCATGATTTTCCTATGACATCGCCGTGTAAAAAATCACGCGTTCTGGAATGTATACTCCATAGGGGCGATACATTCTAAAACACATTCCTATACATGACCATTACCTTCTGGGTTCGTAAATAGAGAAGCCAATTGTTGGTGATTATTCCTCTGATAGTTTTTGAAACCATTTCAGGTGTGGATTTTTAATAGTGGACTTTTTGTATTTATCATAAAAAAAAACGCAGCAACATAATCATAGCATTCCATTCAGGGAACAGGATTTACACTACCTCTACTTACTCTTACTCTCTCAGCCGATGATATTCATCCTTATTGAGAGTGAGCATGAGAATAATTTCGAAAGATGTTTTTGCTTTACGCGTATATCCTATGGTAGGTTTTGTTTGAAATATATGCGCCTATTTATTCTTCTTGAAACTTGATACTAGAAAAAGAAAACCAAAATACCCCACAGATGACCCTATTTGTTTTTTGAGATTGTTTCTAGGGAAGCTTGACAAGAGATTTTTCGTATTACTAACAACTATTTTGATCCACAACAAGGTTGAATTGTTAGAAAAACAACAAAAAATTAGTATTATTAAAAATTCAATGTTCAAGTTTTACTGATCAAAAGTTTCCATGAACTACTTTGAGAAATACTGGCTCATTTCATCTACTAGCTGGTCGAGATTGAATTCAAATTCCTCATCCTTTAATACAAGTCGTTAAACAAACATAAAGTCATCAGCACTACAATAAAAAAGAAGCAACCCGTTCGACCTATAAAAAAAGAAACTAAAAACAAAAAAACTATAAAAATATCATTCCTAACTCACCACCCCAACAACCACATCCTTGTTTGCATACATTTTAAAGTACATATACGAGTAGCACATGTACCTATGTGTCTAACTAACTTGATACAGCCAGAAGTGCAGTTACAATGCATTTACAACAAAATCAGGTAAAAGTACAACAACAAAAAGCAAAATATATTAAAAACTGTCCAAAGGTAGAGGATACTCGCACCATACAAGCTTCTCCTTACTTAAAGGATGTGCTTAGATTGTGCTGCAAACGTGCTCTTAAATAGACACAGAAAGCACTAACAAAACAACAACAAAAACAACGCTATCAGCACCAAGCCAAACGTTCTACTCATCCAGACATATTGGTGCACATCAACATGGCTTTATGTTGCTTACGAAGTTACGTTGCGAAGTTTATGTTGTGCTATAACTCAAAGTATTTTCGAGTTAACGTGTTGTCGAGCACGTAGCTGATGGGGCCACTGGCTTGGGTACGATTGTGTCTCCAATGACAACGTGATAAAGTGGTTTGGGTGTTCATGCCATGCGGTGATGCCACGTTCTATGTCATGGACCATGGTAGTGGTTATTATATCGGGTAGTTATTTGGAAGTTATTGGGTTGCTATTGATTTTTTTTTTTTTTTCGTTAGGAATTCTCAGCATGAAGTGCAGAGAGCGCTTAAGCAGATTCAGAAGCTGTCTTCATCATTGATCCATGAGCTTATAATATAATTATTATGTATTTCTTTTTTTTTCTTAAGGACTGCAAGAATCAGGAATAAAATTCGTTTTATTTTATACTTTATGATTAAATTTCGTTAGAATTCTTTTTGGTTTCTTTAATTCATAGAAACATTATATTTTACAAACGATTCTACCATCAATTAGCGTCATATTAAAAAAATTGTTTTTATGTTTGACAATTTTTCAGCTTTTCTGAGAAATTTATCTCTTGAAATTTTGCATGAAATGTAATATTTATCTATTAAAATTTTCTAAGAAAATGAAAACCTTGAAAATAAAAGTCTTTAACATTCCGTTAAAGTAAAGCATGCTCACGTACACACAAACAAATATATGTAGATACCGCCAAGAAGTCAATGACATGACATAAACGACTATTTCTTAAACAAAGAGTGATTATTTTAGAGAAACTGTTTTAAGTAGGGATCTTATGATAGATCAGGCGTGAGTCGGATCAAACTATCATAGTATTTTTGTTCAGTATTCATCAATATTCATTTAGGGTGAATCTGTTCCACCGAAATGAATCACCATTTATTGATTTGCTGAATTTACAAGTGATGGTACAAGCACTTCTGGTGAAGAACGTTCAGATTGGCCCAGAAGAGTCAGCAGCTGCAGAAATTATCAACAGAATCCATGATATCATATTAGACAATTCGAAAATGAAAGTGCTTGAGATAGTTTAGGCTACAAAGATATCAATTGGCACGGTGGCTTCCATTTTGATTAATAATAATTTGGACATGAAAACGCTAGTTCCAAAATGGGTGCCGCATGTGTTAAAAATGTATCGACTATATAGCACGCTTGACTGCCACCCCAGAGGGGCCTACTTTTCCTCATTTTTTTTCTCATTTCCAATCCACTGAAATTAAAAATTCATTAATACTTACAACTCAAAAGTTGTAGTTGGTGAAGAGGATAGCTTGATAACTGCAGAGGTGAAGAGGTTAAGGTAACACACTTTCCTCAGTTTCAAATACACATGTTTCTATGGCTTTCTGCAGCACTTTGAACATCCTCCATGTTATAGATCAATGTCGGGCATTCTGTCGCTCGCGGGCAAAGAGCTTTCACTGCCGCCACACGTACGCTGCTAGAGCTTCACACGTACTCTGTTAGAGCTTTTTACACACTTTTTTAACATTGGAAATCTTTAATGCACAAATACACATAAACACCAAGATTGCGACTGTGTAAGAATGCCCACCAATGTTATAGATAGACATTTCGAACTAATGCAGACTTGTCTGAATAGGTTTAACACCTACAATCTTTGGTTCAACATGGATGAAACATGGATTCATCACTATACAGTATGAAAAATATGAGTTGATACAAAAAGAAAGCCGATTTTTTTCTATTTGGAATGCAAAACTATTAAATAAAGTTAAAATATTCTTTTTATTTAACAATTTCTCGGTGGCCTGTCCGTTATTGGCCACAACCCATCGGAAGTCTAAAATAAAAATTGTTACAAGCACTACTTTTGTATTCCTTGAGTCGCTGCACTCATTCCCTCATTACCTCATTCCCTCCAACTCATTCCCTCTAAAATTGAATAAATCTTTTGAAAAGTCGACTTTGAAATTCTCTGCCGCATCCTAGAGGCTCTTCAGTTCTTGAAGACACCCTGTGTTCTGAGATCAAGCCCAGATTGTGGAAGGACTTTGATGGGTTTTGAGTAGTTTGATTAGAATAGTGAAAGTAAAAATTTGAAAGTAAAAGTGAAATTCAAGTGAAAGTGAAATTGAAAGTAAAAGTGAAAGTAAAAGTGAAAGTGAAAGGTTTTGAATAACTTTATTGAAATAATGTCAGTGAAGTGCATTGGTCTTTATTTTGTAAACTTGGAATTCGCAATGGAGTTTTACAGCGACATACGAAAACGTTGTTACATCTGCGGCCATTTCACACCGTCCCGACGCAGTCAAGGTCATTTCGGTCAGGAACTATTATGTTGGCGTATGAAAAATACTATGATCAGAAATTTATTTCTGAGGTTCTGTGGGTGCCACGAACAATTTGCAAGAGAGTCCATATTTATTTGTTGGAATGGTTACATCACAAAGGCAGATCGATGCTAATGAAGTTCAAATAATTTGATGCAGTGCTAGTAAGCAATTGGATGATTGGATGAAATGTAATAAAAGGAGTTTTATATGGGCTTCTAGGCAGAAAACGCTCTAGGAGCATTCCACTGTTGGTACGGGACAAATCGTACGCATTTCATAAGTTAAGATCTTAAATTAAAAATAATCCGAAATGTTATTGTACAAAGCATCTAGTACATTCATTTAGTGTAACGGAGGCTTTTCAAAATCAATTATTTGTTCCTGAAAATATTCATAAATAGGCAGAAATAAGTATGAAAAGATGTTTGTTTGTACGGGACAGCCGCAGTCCACCATACTTTTTATTTTTTGACATTATTGGAGAATTTTAGTCTAATTAATTATCTCTGTAAAATTAAAAATATACTTATGTAAACTTCGTCGATCATGGTATGAAGAAATACTACAAGTTCGAAAAAATATCTATTAAAATGAGAATAAAAACATAAAAATGAAATCGTTTGTACGGGACACTTTTGTTTGTACGGGACTCGTACGAAATTCAGAAATTAAGTCTTCGTTTTGAATCACTTTTTAAATGAAAACTTAACACTATGATTATCTAGTGTGTTTCTTGCATGTTACTTTATGACCGTCGACTTATATATGATGAAATTTTGATATTCCCGGAACAGACCTTGCAGCTTACCATGGATAAACATTTTGGATTTTATCAGCTATTTTTGATTCAGAAATATAGAAAACCTTCGTAGAAGGTACAAAAGTGGCTGCGAATGTAACGAAATCTTTTGCGTTTTGGATTACGGTACCATCTCCTTGACCTCGGGCTTTTTGGCTTACAAGTTGCTTTACGTTACCACCAACTCCGTCAATCTATTTATAAAAAAACAATGCGATATGTATGTGTCAAAAATTACCATTTTCAGTGGAATGCTCCTCTTACACCTATAGAATGGCTGTAAAAGAGATATACGATGAGTTCGAGAAACTTGGCGTAAATATGTTCTTAAAGATTCCTTTTTTACTCTTTCATTTGGAATAATTTGAGATTAAATTCGCTATGGAGGCCTTGCCATTTTAAATGAGGAAATTCTAAATTTACAGTCTGTTAAGTAATAATGTACTGCATAATTTATCCAAAAATTTATTTAAGAAAATTTTTTTACGTACATTCACTATACATGTTCCGAAGCACGACGCAATAATATTAACCCTCTAATGCATGATTTTTGCGTGCGGAACGCTAAATTTTACAATTATAACTGACAATAATTACAAAATGCGCTAGGCTAGAAAAGATTTCCGTTGCAAGAAATGTTACCCGAAGTGCATAGAACCGATATATAATCTATGATATCATACTTCTGAATTTGGAAAAAAGGTTTTCAGTTCTAGATTTGCATACAAATATAAGTGTGTCTAAAGGCATTTTTATGCAGTAGAGGGTTAATAAGATGTCCAATCACCACCAGCAGCAATAATCGCTTGACATCTCCGCGGCATAACACGATATCGATACAATATTTCGATAGTTCCAACCTTCAAACAATACGTGTAAAAATTTCATGACAATCTAATGTTCAGAAGTTGCAGTGATTTAAGTGACGCTACTGTTGATATTTTCGAAATAATGCATTCAAAGCAATTCCGTGTGTTGATTTATTAGTGTTTTTTGATGGGAAAAAATACCGTTTAAACAATATTACAGGAACATTTGTCGATGAGAAAGCTGCTTTCCAAATGGGTGCCGCGTTTTCTCACACCGGACCAAAAACAACAACGTGTCGATGATTCGGAGAGCTGTTTGGCACTGTTTACAAAGAATAAACATGAATTTTTGCGTCCGTATGTGATAATGCATGAAACATGGATCCACCATTACACACCGGAATCAAAACGGTCGTCAGCTGAGTGGAGAGCAACCGATGAAAGCTGGCCAAAGTGACCATAAACACAAGAGTCGGCTGGAAAAATTATGGCATCTGTATTTTGGGATGCGCATGGAATTTTGTTCATCGACTATCTCGAAAAGGAAAAAACAATCAACAGCGATTATTATATAGCGTTGTTGGAGAGTTTGAAGGATGAAATCGCGAAAAATCGGCCCCATTTGAAGAAGATAAAAATTATTTTTACCGTCACAAATCGATGAAAACTATGGCGGAAATCCACGAATTGGGCTTAGAATTGCTTCCTCATCCACCGTATTTGCCACATTTGGCCCCCAGCTACTACTGGCCCTTTGCTGACCTCAAAAAACTGCTTGCCGGCAAGAGATTTGGCTCCAATGAAGAGGTGATGGCTGAAACTGAAGCGTATTTTGAGGCGAAGCACAAATTGTTCTACAAAACCGGTATTGAAAAGTTAGAAAAGCGGTGGAATGAATGTATTGCTCTTCAAGGAACCTATGTTGATGAATAAAAAAGAATATTTGTAAAAACAAGTTTTTTTATTACTTAGTCTCGGGACTTATTGGACCATGTGTTACTTTCCACTAAATTTTCGACATATTCGACAGGAAGAGCGCACCAAATGGTCGAATTCATAGGCAAAACTGTTTTAAAGTATAGGTAGGTCTCCCTTGAAGCTTATACTTGATGTAACCCCAGACGTTTTCGATGGGATTAATATCATGCGATAGTGCAGGCCAATCTAATGTGACCTTGCCTTTTTCGCGTTTCCAGTCGGTGCAGAGGCGGCTGCTGTGTTTGGGGTCATTGTCCTCCTGCAGAATCCATCTTCGTTTTTTATTATAAATTGGCATTTGGCAGTCGGTAATAAAGCTTTCTCATAAATTTTTACCATTAGGGCAGCATTAAGGTTCTCGGTAAAGAGGTGCAAACTGCCGAAACCCTTTTTTGAGAAGCATCCCCAAAGATGGATCGAATAACCCCAAACAGAAGATTCGTCGGAGAAGAGTACGTTACTCCAATCGCGATCAATGTTTTCTGTTGCCCAAGCCATTCTTTTAGTAACGTTTTTTTCGGACAGCAGTGGTTTCTTCATTGCGCCTCGCTATTTACGCAAATGGTTACGAATAGTTACGTGCGATATATTAAGACCTTTTTGCCTCAATTTCGCTTACCCTTGACGCAAGCTAAGCTAGGATTCCGCGAAAACAAACTCACTTTAAAGTTTCATCCACCTTGGTCACGTTCCCTGTTGAGCCACGATCGGGAAGGTCATCGACGTTTTTATATGGACAAAAGCCTTTGACTTTTTCAAATACTTACAGCCGCCGCTGCATAAGACATTTTTGATCCTTTTGGATGGTTGCAGAGGAAAACTGCCTCGAAGCGTTCTGCGTATGCAACAGTCATTATACCTAACACACTTTTCTGACAAAGTTTCGACCACCAATTTAAATTTTTTACTAGTGCGTCAAGGGCAGAGGTTATGTCTACTTGTTAAGAAAATTTCAGGGTTGCACTATTTACTGACTGCGAATAATGCTGTACACTCTCTTACTTAACAGACTGTAGTATTACTTACGGCTCAACTCTTTTGTACCAGGTGGGCTAATTTCCATTTTCACAGATATGAAGAAAGAAAACACCAGATGCACTACTGGCTGAAATTTGTTGATAGTCCAAAACCATATTTCAAGAAAAGGATGAAAGCAGCGTTATTGTACACCAATTTCAATAAAATCAGTAAAGATGTCGATGTTGATATAGGATGGTGATAATGATAATGATATAGAAATTATATAAAATTCGATGCTACTGCAAGGGACCACCATGCAATAAATACATAAATAAAAATTTTAGTTCAATTTCTCCTCATTTCATTTCGTTTTTTACATGTAACCTTTCCCTAGTAGAGGTTACTTGTCTTCGGTGACCCTTAATAAAATTTTCTGGAAAATATTTGTGTGGAAGGTTTTAACCCTTGACCTGACTTCAAAGTTGACTATTAGAGAATTTAAAAAAAAGGCCAAAAAAATTCACATACGGTTAAGAGATAGAGAGTTGAAACGTACCGAGAAAATATTTCTTGGAAAATTATAATATAGATTCCCGAAGATAAGAACCACCTCGAAAAAAATTTTACATATGATATTTCATATTGTTTAATTCGAGCATTGAAAGAATAGTTCAAATTTTAAACCACTGTAAATAATAATTGTGACGTATTGAAGCAAAAAGGGATTCGGGCTTTTGTACTTTATGTTAAATTCTATTATTTGAGATTGGTTTTGTTTATCCCCGAGTAAATTACCCTCAAATTGTGTCGCAGTGTAATTAAATGAAATTAAATAAATTGGATTAAGATTATTTTTTGAAGAATTTTAAGATTGCGTTTTATATATATCTGGTCTTAGAATTTAAAATTGGAAATGTTAATTTAGGCTATTTTTAGCTACTTTGACAGCATTTTCAAGAATTCTCACTTAAAGTAGGGATTTATTTTTATCTATTTATATTTAAACCAAACAATTTTCTCTTGTAAAATATCTGCATGGAAACCTAATAAAAATTTGTTATTTACTTTTTATTCCAAGAATCTTTCCTTACTTTCGCAGCTTCCTCAACATTTTTAATATGTTACTTGAAGAGGTAAATAAAACTGAGCAAATATCTTGGAATTCGCATAAAAGTGGAAGGATTCTGTAAATGTGAATCCTTGCTGGAGTTTGTCGCATTTGCAAATATTTACGACAGCAAGTTTAAAATTTCTTCTGCACAGCTTTGAGAGGCGGAAAGAAATAGAAATAAAAATAAAATCAAAGAAGAGTACAAATAATTTTTCAAGTGCAGTGGAACTTTTTGCAGAATTTTACTATATGTAACAATATCTTGAAATAAATTTAAATTTTTACATATTTCCATGCACTATACTTTGCGAAATTATGCACATGCTGAGCAATGATTATGTGCTCATTGCTCCACTGTGCACGATAGTGCCTCAAAGCAGTGAAGTTCTTTTCACAGACATTTTGTTCCAAATTTAATTTTATGTGAAAGAACGTTTAGTGGAAAATCATTGAAGCAAATAAAGAAGATAGAGGGAGTAAAAAAAATTTAAGTTGTAATGCACAGAATAGTAGAATAAGAAGAAGATGCAGAATAAGCAGAAATTGAGTAAGTACAGTATTGGGCACAAGTTGTGTAGGATGCACAACAAAGCTGCGTGTCCGTAAAGTGCAAATTTTAACAACTCAACATGAAACAATTTAATAAAGTTCTTCAAATACAACTTTTATAATTTAATAGCTTTAAATTTTTTAAATAAATTGAAAAAGAAAAAATATAAAATTTCGTTTTTTTTATTTTATCGAAGAAAGTAGGATTCAGTTGGCTGTGTCATAGTCATACCCTATGTGTTTTATTCTTATTCTTATCCGTATTCTTTCCCTTGTCCCTAAAATTGTCCTTATCCTTAACCTTGTACTCTTATTTCTCTTTATTATTGCCTTACTCTTTGCACGTTGGGTAAAAAGTAGGTCAGTAGTACCTTCTTGAACATAAGGACAGTAGGACCTAAGGCGTAGTACCACCTTGACCCAGTTCAAATTCTTGTTCGCAACCATATTTAAATCTTTGTCCTAATGCTTGTAGAAATCACTTTTCAAACCTTTGTTCCACTTCTTTGCCCAAATTCTTGTCCTTGTCATAACTCTTTTCAAACCATTGTGGGGGTTCTTGGTTTAATTCTCGTTCCAGTTGATGTCCTTAACTTTTTTCTTAATCCTTGTCTGAATCTTTGTCCAAATCCTTGTCCTTATTCTTGTTTAAATTTTTTGGTTTTGATTTCGATTTTCATTTTGATTTTGATTTTGATTTTGATTTTGATTTTGACATTGATATTGATTTTGATTTTGATTTTGATTTTGATTTTGATTTTGATTTTGGTTTTGATTTTGATTTTGATTTTGATTTTGATTTTGATTTTGTTTTGATTTTGATTTTGATTTTGATTTTGATTTTGATTTTGATTTTGATTTTGATTTTGATTTTGATTTTGATTTTGATTTTGATTTTGATTTTGATTTTGATTTTGATTTTGATTTTGATTTTGATTTTGATTTTGATTCTGATTCTGATTCTGATTTTTATTTTGATTTTGATTTTGATTTTGATTTTGAATTTGAATTTGATTTTGATTTTGATTTTGGTTTTGATTTTGATTTTGATTTTGGTTTTGATTTTGATATTGATTTTGATTTTAATTTTGATTTTGATTTTGACTTTGATTTTGATTTTGATTTTGATTTTGATTTTGATTTTGATTTTGATTTTGATTTTGATTTTAATTTAATTTTGATTTTGATTTTGATTTTGATTTTGATTTTGATTTTGATTTTGATTTTGATTTTGATTTTGATTTTGATTTTGATTTTGATTTTGATTTTGATTTTGATTTTGATTTTGATTTTGATTTTGATTTTGATTTTGATTTTGATTTTGATTTTGATTTTGATTTTGATTTTGATTTTGATTTTGATTTTGATTTTGAGTTTGACTTTGATTATTTAATATCATTTTTAATGATTTTTTTTTTTTTTGTTTCTTTATAAAACCACTGTTTCCTCGAGTGTGACATGGCGTGGTATCCTTTGATCAAGAAATTCCAGCAATGTTTTATATCAGGGCCATCAGTAGCATCATATCAGGGACCAGATATTCTTTAATAAATATTGAAATTTCTTTGAAAATTTTCTCGAAATTTGAATTTCAATTTTGAAATTTTCTTAAACCAAAACAATTCCTCAAACTAGGTAGACCATGACTGTTATCATGATCTATAGGATTTTGAAATATTTGTTTATGACCATAAATTTAATATTTAATGTGTCTTAAACACATCAAATAGAAAATAAACAGTTTCATATGTTCAGTCATGAGAGTTTAAAAAAGAAAAAACATAGCTACTAAAAATTTTTTATGGCATTTTTCAAACGAGCCGCAGTGCTTGTGTGTTTATGTTTATTTGAAAAATCTTTCAAATAATAATAAAACTAACCCAAACAACATTATCTGCACTCAAATTAGCACTTTGCAAAATATCTCTGCTAATTATTTAAATATTTTATTTTACTACGCACTGACTTTGTGATTCTCGTTTATATATGAATATATACGGGTGAGTATGGCCTATTTTAAACTTCAAGGTCGTCGCAAAATTTAAAAAATAAAATTTGATGAAAATCATAAACAATACTTTTGGGAATCATCGCCAAAATGAATCTGGAAACTGACTCATCTGTGTGTGAAGGAAACAAAATAATTTATTCAATTTTACGAATCTCTGCCATTGATTCTATTATGAGTTTGTTTTGCCTTGTTATCATTCTGTTATTTTAGTTCTTTTCATTGTTTTGGAATTTTTTATTTTTTGTTATTTTAAAGCTTTGTTAATAATTTGCAATTTTGATTTGAAAAGTTTCTCATGGAACTTTATTATGTCAATAGAAAATGTCCGTATTATGTTAATAAAAGATATCTAGATGTTGCTAATTGAATGGATTTAACAATTTGGCACATTGTGATTAAATTAATTTTGATTTAATCAAAACTTCTTAAGTGAGATCAACAAACTTGAATTCTTCATTTGCAAGATTCCTAATATATATGAGCTAAAAATTATTAATTTTCTTACGTAATCGTCAACAAAATGGTGCTTGTTGCTACATACCTGTAAAGAGAAGAGAAGATAGTTTGAAATTAGTTAATTGAAGTGAAAAATATATAAAGTTTTTAAAATATAAATTATAAATTTTTTTAGTTCTAGAGACTGACAAGTCCAAAGTTTGAAAGAGGAATACTTCCACATTATATAAAAGGTGTTTTTTAAAGGTTTCTTTTTTCGATAAGGATTAAACTGTCATACGGTTGTCAGATCTGGCAACTCTACTGTTATTTGTGCTCAGTTTGGTTTGCCATTTTATAATGAATAAGACTATCGCCAGAACAATGCTTTTTCAATGCACATTGGGCCAGGAATTTGAAAAAGTGGCCAAAACTCATATCTTGGCGATGCATAGACAGAATTAAATAAAAATTGGTACAGAATACTTAACACAGGACCTTCTTCAAGCACGGGAAAAAAGTGGGCAGTACTCAACAATGGGGCGTGGCAATATCAATAAAATACCGTATCTCGTCCAATAGTGGGACTAGGTTATTAAAATTCGGTACAGTGCTTTGTGGGATCTTTTCCCGAGTATGATGAAAAATTGGACTGGATATAACAAAGGGGCGTGGCACTATTAATAAAATTCCGTATCTCAGTTAGTGTTGGGACTAGGGTATTGAAATTTGGTAAAGGGGTGGGTAGGATCGTTTCCGAGCATGTTAGAAAAAGTGGGTGGGAATCAATAATGGGGCGTGGCAATATCAATAAAATACCGTATTTCGTGTAATAGTGGGACTAGGTTATTAAAATTCGGTACAGTGCTTTGTGGGATCTTTTCCCGAGTATGATGAAAAATAACAAAGGATATAACAAAGGGGCGTGGCACTATTAATAAAATTCCGTATCTCAGTTAGTGTTGGGACTAGGGTATTGAAATTGGGTGTAGGGGTGGGTACAATCGTTTCCGAGAATTTTAGAAAAAAGCTCCAACAATGGAGTGTGGCACTATTTAATAAAACTGTAGTTTGGTTATTATTTATTCGGTGGTATTAAAAAAAAGGCGGGATATTAGACCGATTGCTTTTACCGAATCTGACATGTGATGTGTAAACTAAAAATAAATATACAAGGTTTTAGAAAACAACCCTTTTAGAACAAATTTTTTGTTGTATTATTATGTTATGAAATCGAGACACAAAAAACCCGCAATTAGCCTAAAGAAATACATATATATATATATATCTGTGGCAATATGACAGAGTAGCTTAAGTCGACATAAGCGAAAAACTGAAATTCTACATATTATTATTAACCATTTCAAGGTGCACAATTGTGTCCTACCCTTGTTTAAATCCGACTCTTAAAAAGAAAGTTATGCCGATTTTTCTAATGACCATACACAAATTTTACATATAAAAATGAGAAAAAGGATTTTTAAAAATGTAAATAACTCACAATTATATTTTTGGACTTAAGCTACTCTGTCTTATTGCCACAGATATATATATATATATATAGTTTCCAGGGCCACCACGTGGAGGTTGCGGGGAGAACCCCATGTTTTTTTTTATTTTTTTCTGCTTTTTTGTTTTTGTAGTTTTTTTTTTATTTTTTGTTTTTCATATATTTTTTTTTATTTTTTTTCTTTTAATATTTTTTTTTGATTTATTTTTTTGTTCATTTAACATTTTATTTTTTATTTTACTTTCAAGTGTTATTCTTCATCCGAAAGACACAAATTGTTCAAATAATCATTTTCGACCAATTCATCGTCTTCTGAATCTGAAATCGTTTCATTATTTTGAACTGAGTCATTCTCAAATTCAGGTGCAATGAGAAGGTGAAGGACTTCTTTTGGAAGTAGCAACCGTTTACGCTTCTGAACACTACAACGAATAGACATAGACGACACAAGCGGGTCTGATGAATCCATCGACCGGTTAAACATGTCTTCTAAATTCGCGGCACGGTTATGCCGTCTGCCATGAAACTGTCTATATGCCTTGTATTCCTTGTTTCGGCATTCAGAAGCTTCCTCCCCAAGCATTCCCAAAGGTAAAACACTTTCTATTATAATTTCTCCGGAATGGATAAGTATCTTATGTAAAGAAGAAGGCATCGGATACCATTTGTAGTGAGTTACATACAAACTAGCCGTAGACGTGCATAAGTCTTCGAAAGCTGCATGATTTATTAAATATTGCGAGGAGAGTGTGATCAAAATTATTCGCATATTTCGAATCAATTGTCGATCCAAGTGAAAATATACCACTGTCTTTATTGGTTAAATTATTAAATTTTAGGAGTTGCATGGCAGATTGGGCACCTTTGCATCGACATTACTCCTAATATTGTATTGAGTACTTTTCCATCAATAAGCGTAAGGTGAAAAGAAAAGTATATGCTTATTTGAATACCATCAAAACTTATTTCATAAGGTTTAAGGTTTTTTATCTCGTTCTCTATCAACTCTTTCTGTTGTAGAATTAAATCTTTAGATTCCTTGGCATATTGCAGTTCTATAGGACGGCAATATTGTGCTGATTGGAAAACAGCTACATCGCATTCTGTTTTTCGGGTGATACTCAAACGCGCACAAATATGCAGTTAAGCATTTGTGCTTTCACACGTATATAAAGCTCAATTATTCATAAGTTTCAACGCAATTAAAGAAAAAAGGCAAGTTTGGTTTTCTCTATTTTTGAGTATATTTTAAAACAACTCTTTCTAAACAGATTCCCAAACTGTTTATTCTATTTAATGAAATTCAAGTTAATTTTGTTCTCTACACTTTCTACAACTGCATATATTGCTCTTTTAATCTTAGTTTTGTATGGGAGGTGGACGAAGGGCGTGGCCGATATTGATAAAAATTTGTGTGGCATTATATATTTATGAAATAATGACACATGCTTAATTTCATGTATGCACCTATGATGATTGCTTCTATTTTTGTCCCCCATCCCATAGAACTCGTTACACTGTGCGACGTTAGTTTTTTATAAATTTCTCAAAAGTAAATAAAAACGTGCAAAAGTGTGCATATCCCTCTTCAAGTAAATATCTTAAAGAAAGTAATAGCATGTAAATTATTTCAATTACGAGTGGAATCTCGGGGAATCTTCTTTAGGCGCCGCATTTTTTTTTTAAACCCCATTTTTTTGTATTTAGTATGCGGAAAAAAAGATTAAAAACAAAATAAAATATGTATATATATTTTTTTTTCAATATTGTATTCAATGTGTTTAAAAAAGTGCTAAACATTTTAAGGAAATTTGAGAAATAATTATACTGTTGATGATTTCAACTTTTAGATGTAAATAAAAAAAAAAATGCAATTTTTGACTTAAAATGCCTCCCAAATTGTAAGTTCTAATTTTATATTAATAATATTTCGTCTCAGGGTACCCTAATGTGTCCCGTTATCAATTGTAAGAATCATTTGTATATAGAAAATATTTGACTTTTGGCCACTTATTGAAATTCCTGGCCCAATGTGCAATGGGGTGAAAATTGATTGTTTAATAGTCATATTTTGTTCAGTCTTTGGACTCTTTTCACGCTCTAATGGGCATATTCAATGGGCATATTCATTAGAAAAAATTACCGCATTTGAAATGTAGAAAATCCATAAGAGATTATCGAGGCACCTTTGTATCCACAAAAAAAATTCACCATTTAGTGCGCTTTATGGACCGGTGAAATCATTGGTCCTCAGTTCTATAAAAATGGGGCCGGCGAGTCCATTACCGTCAGCGGCGAGCGCTATACAGTCTTGATAGTCGATTATTTCTTGTCCCAGTTGAATAGACTTGGGTAGTTCATGAACGAACCAGTTCAATTGAACGATTCTCACTCATGAACTATGTGAACTAGTTCAATGTTTCTCTTTCTTTTAGTTAATTTTAGTTCAATTGATTTTGCAGCGAGTACGAACAAAACGAACGAGAGTAAAAATAATTAAATTTACCAAGCTATGGTTTGAGTCTTTGGTTTATCCAAACGAACTAAGAGAACAAACGAAGTAAAAGAACTAACGAACTGAAAGAACGAACAAAGTAAAACATGCAAAGAATAAAAATAACGAACGAGCTAAAAGAACTAAATGAAAAGAACTAATGAATAAAGTAGTTCATTACATACGATTGACTAAAAAGAGCGATCTTTGTGGTGAACTAAAATGCCCAATCCTACAGTTGAATGAAATGATTATTGAAGACAGGTTTTTCCAACAGGATGCCGACAAATGCTATACAGTGGGTCAAACAACTAAATGGGGGAAGGATTTATTGGAGGGAACATTTCGCGAACGCTTTATTTCTTGAAATACGTCAGTTAGTTGGGCACCAAGATCATTAAAACAAACGCCTTTGGAATTTTTTCTCTGGATTTATATGAAGTCATTGGCTTATAAGAACGCTCCGGCAAATATGGACTCTTTGGACGACTGTGTCAATGGAATTATTGGAATTATTGTCGAAATACGGCCTTAAATGCTTGGAAACGTGTTCAACTTGGATGCTCGATTGGACTTCCCAAATTAAATTCTATTTAAAAACTAAAGACACAAAATTATCTTCCTAAAAAAGCGAATCTTCAGTTTAAAATTATGTATTCTCAGTATTTTGGTTAGGTTCAAAGTTCTACACCTCTAATTTCTATACCCTATAATACATATACACGGTGTGTCGAATAATATTCCAGATAGGCTCTGGAAAACTAAATTAAAACATGTGTTCTGTTTATTTTTCGGTGTTTTTATTCAAAATATTCTCCTCCCAATTCAATACACTTGGTACAGCGATTCAATAGTGATTCAAATGCCTGCTCTAGCTCATTTTGTGGGATTGCCTCCAGAATGTCGTTAAAAAAGCATCCTTCCAACTGAATTTTCAATTTCGTAAACAAAGAGATTTTTCACTCGGTTCCAAATCAGGTGAATATGGCGGATGATTGAACACACACACTTGATTTCGACCAAAAAATTAACAAACGATGAGTGAGAAATTTTTTGAGGCACGAACAAGTATAGTATTGCTCAAATCTTCGGAAAGAATTATTCGAATAGCCTCTTTGCTGATGTTTAAGGCCTCTTCTATCATTCTCACTGAAACATTTGGTTTTTCTGCAACAAAATCACGTACTTTTTAGATCATTTCAGGCGTCCGTACTGAAATTGGCCTTCTTGTGTGTTTGTCATCCTCCAGCGTCTCTCTGCCGCCCAACAATACATAACTGCTCTACTTAAACAGTCATCACCCGCTTCTCTGGGTATCGAAAATCGTTGACAAGGAACAAAAAAAGTCATTTGGTGCCAAATCAGGGCTGTATGGCAGATGACACATCAATTCGATTTTATCCTAATCAAAAGGTCTTTGTTTGAGCAAATGAGTGACAGCTCTCATTATCATAATGCAGAATGATTCGCCAATCTTCGACTTTTTTCGAATTTCTCCAATAATTTGTGACAAACAAATGATCGTGTATTGACCGTTGCTCTAACGCCAATGTCGCCACATTCATAATTTCCTAGCACCAGTCAGATTATGTGGGATCCAATGCAAACAAATCTTTTTTACGGCCAAATGATCATGCAGTATCTTATCGATGCTTGTTATACTAACTCTCAAAGATGCCTCAATCTCACTGTATATCACATGAAGACCTCGCTTTATATTTTTACACGCAGCTTCGGTATTTTCTGGCACAGCAACTGATTTTAGACGATCTTAATAAGGAAATTCGTCCTGAAGCAAACGTCGGCCACGATTGAATTTGTATATCAGATTTTTACAGCACTGTAAGATGGTGTTTTATCGTCGTATAAAGAATTAAGTTTATTGAAGCATTCTTGTCTTGATAATTCACGTAGAAAATTATAAAATAAATAATTTTAAAACGCACGAAAAAGTAAAAGAGTTAATTCCATTTTTTGCCCCAGATTAATTTGCCAAGTTCCTTTAAATAACATAAGTGCACTCTCCAATGGCAAAATGTTCTGGGTATGTTCAACAATGTCAAGTTTCCAATGGAATAGTTAGATGGTTAGTGTTGCCATTTACTATAGGCAAACACAGAAATATAAATAGCAACCTTCGTACTGCATGATTTATCGTATCTGTCTTCAAAAATTGAGGTCTTAAGAAGAATAGTGCGTGAAGTAAAAATGTTGCTAATTAGTTGCACTGCACTGTACATATATATTTGGAACCGGAAAAGCCTGATCAGTCTGTTACACGGGGATTCAAAATAGTACTTCTTAAAAAATAATGGTTGTAAATTCTCCAAAAGACGTAGAGCTACATTCTTCTGACGATATTGGAAGTGAGAGTTTGATGTTGGGGGCCTTAGTTCCTATTTTTCGGAACAAAAGAAGATAAAAATAGTTTTTATTTTTAAGTGTTGAGTATTTGTTCGTTTCATTAATTTCAGTGATTTGAAAATTCGTTTAATAACGTGAAGCAAATTAAATGAAATATCATGCTTTTTTTATAAATTACGCTGTACAACAACTGTCCAAACGACTCCCGTGGCGTTTGACGACTTTATTTGATGAAACCGAATATGAAGTCCGTTTTTTTAGGTCACCATAGGTTTTTGTACTACAGGGGGGTTGATTTAAGTGGGGCCGGAGATAGGTAATATGTATGACCGACCAGCATTATATTTGCAAGATGGACATTTTCCCTATGGGACCTATTCCCTCCGACCTCTCCTTTGGGGGGCTCCCATACAAATTTTATTATTTTTTTATATTTATGTCCCACATCTGAACAGTAAACAGACCAGAATATATAAACTCTGTGAAAACTTTTGAAACGCACAAAAGTATGTGTGACCTGTATGGAAAAAATATATATATTTTTTTGATCAGCGTCACCTCCTGAGTCGATTTAGCCATGTCCGTCCATGTGTGTAAGGAAATAATAATAATAAACTAGCCATTTCAGCCCTTGGAAAGACTTTGACCGAGCTTCTTATGATCAAATTGTGTTGTGCGTGTTATTAAATGTTTGTACACAATTGATCGAGAACTGGGCCTAATAGTTGTATAGTTGAACATAATAGTTGAACAGAAAAATTAATTCAATTGAAAAAGCTTTCTGTGTTAGATGGAAATTGAATCAGGGTTCTTTGGCGTATGGGTCACGCACTCTACCCACTGCGCCACGTCCGGATAAGGAGAAGGTGTTGAGATAATTGGATGGAACTTTTAACACATGTTCATATGAACCCAAGGAACTGCACTTTTCCACCCATGGACACGTTTTCCTCCCATACAGCCCACAATAATGAAAAATCTACAATGATGCTCCTATTTGAGCTCCATGGAAAAATTTAGTATGTTTTCATGTTATCAGGTGTATTTTAAACCTAAGATGTGTAAAAAATGAGCCCAATTTGCCTATGGAAACGCCCACTTACTAAACAACCCTCCTCTATAGATAGGTTTATATTTAAGCTACTGGGACAAAATTATTAAGAATATCATATTTAAATTATTATTAAAATATAGGTGAAGGGTATTTCATAGTCGGGCTGGACTGACTTTAGTTATTTAGTAAACAAAAAACTCTCATTTTCATATATTAAAACTATACGTGTTATTATACATATACAGAGTGGGTCATGTAGTAGTTTCTTTTTAAATGATAGGTTATTTTGAAACTGACAGCTGTTTCCCGCTCGAAATCTTGACACAAAGTCAGTATCATACCTCCGCGGAAAGAAATGAGTCGCTTTACGCTTGAGCAACGATGGGAAATATTGGAAACTTATTTCCAAAGTGAGTGCTGTGAAGCCCAAACAATGCGTTATTTGAAAAGAAGTTTTGGCCGAAATGAAGCACCAACCGCGCCTGCTGTACCCCTGCTATACCTGGGGCTCAGAAAACCCGCACGTTATTGTCGAAAAACCGATGCATCCGCAGAGAGTGACAGTTTGGTGCAGATTGTGGAGTGGTGGCATCATTGGACCATTTTTCTTCGAAAATGAGGCTGGGAACAAAGTTTCGGTTAACGGTGGACGTTACAGAGCCATGTTAACAGAAATTTTTTTTCACTGAAATTGGAAACATAAATTTGGATGACTTCATGTAGGATGGCGCGCCATACCATACAGCAAATGCCACAATCGATTTTTTGCGCATCAAATTCCCAAATCGTGTTATCAGCTGTCTTGGCAATGTCAATTCGCCGCCTCGGAGTTGCGATTTGACCCCTTTGGACTTTTTTTTTTGTGGGGAACCGTGAAAGACTGATGTTATGCCAACAATCCGAAAACGATTCAAGCACTTAAGGCCAATATTATCCAAGCAATCCGTGAGTTACAGCCCGAAACCATCAACAAGGTCTTGGAAAATTGGAATGACAGAATACCCTACTGCGAAGCCAGCCAAGGCAACCACTAGAACGACGTTGTATTCCATAATTAATAGGCATATTTTCTCTTCCTGATAAAGCCATAATACATGGAAAAATTTAATTTTGTTCATTTTTTTGCATTTTTCAAAAAAAAAAACTTTGTACTTGGCCCACCCTGTACTTACATATTAATTTAAAAAAATTTCATTAAAGTGACTTTCTTTAAAGGCCACATTGAAATTTAAAATGTTGCACATAAATTTAATATAAATTTATATTTGGAACATTTTCGTCGGAAATCAGTATCCATAAATAACGGTGAAAACCATTCTTTGCCACTAAAGCCATATTACAACAGTTGCAAAAAATTCGAAAACACAAAAGAAATCTAAAATTATAGCGTAAACAATAAACAAATCCACCCACCACTCGTCGAATAGATGGTCAAGTTCGCATAATTAAAGCTTTCTGCTTAAATGCTTTCGAAACTTTGATACTGATCGAAATGACCACAAAGAATAATATAAAATAACAAGTTTGCGGAATACTTAACGCAAACACGAACAATAACCTACGTAACCTCAAATTTGTGTGAACACTACGTGATACTGACTTTTTTTTTTTTGACGACAGCCCAAAAAAGGCACCCGAATAGATAATAAACAAATAAAAAAACAAAAAACTACAATAAAAACAAAGTGTCAAAATAAAAAAAAGTTCATGCTTTTTCGTTAATTCTCAACAAATTGATAGAAAAACTTTTCAAGGAGCGGTTGGTTATTAAAACAGAGAACGTTAGAAAGTTTCTTTTAGATAATAATTTGATTAGCCATCACTGTATATTTATCACCGTGTTGGACAGTTAAGTTGAGTGTTGCCAGAGGAAGCTACTTTGTTTCATGGTGTTGCACGGAAAGCTGTCAAAAAAAAAAAACAAAAAAAAAGAATGCTACAAACTTTTCTCTAACGGATGTTCTTGCCATAAAAATGAAAGTAAATAAAATAGCTTCGGACGCTTAAACATGACCAAAATGTAAGAGTTGGTGACATGTTGACAGTTTGTCAAAGTTGCAGCACTAATGCAGCTGCTGATGCAAAGAGCTACATGGGAGTGCCAACAAACTGTGTAAAGGGGGGAAGGAGAATGAGAAGCCATTGGAAGGCGGTTGGTCTGCCAGTTTAATATGCAGCTGCAAGTATTCAAATATTTTGTTAACTTGTTGAAAATTGTAAATAAATTTTCGATAAATACAGAAATGTGTTGGTTGCATGGGGTGGAGGAAAGAGGCGTGAAAAAAATTTGTCTGGCGTGTGACACTATTCGAGTGGGCGTCAGTAACATTGTTTAGTTCGCTTTTCAGAATGACATTAAACAGGCAGATCCCATACTACCCGCTTCAGCTAAATCTCGCCCAATACAAGTGGCGTCATTTTATTTTAAATCGCATTTTGAAAAAAATAATCGCACGCATAGATGTCGGTTGAGCTACTGTTTATTTTTCTTTTGCTTTGTATAGACATGTGATTTCTGCGAACATGAAGTGTCATATTCGAGTAACACTTGTGTTTTTGTTGTTGCCATACTTTTTTGTTGTTTCTGTCTTTATTTTATCTTTTTATGTTTAAATCTGACATAAATGATGCGTGACATTTTAAATGTCAGTCGAGTTGTGAAAAATAACACCTTGTTTATAAATTACGTTTGGTTAAAGGAAATACTTTTCGCACAATTTCGAAATGGAAAGAAATAGGTGTAGCTCCAAGTGTTACAAAATTTCTTTGAAATGGAAATAGAGCGAAAGAAAATTAGTTGTGGAATGATGCTTGGCGTAAAGAGAAAATGGAAAATATCCCAGAATTTGATAATTTTTTTATTTATTTCTTGGCTCAAAATAGAAACGAGATATTGGCATAACGGTTTGTTGCATCAGTTCAAGGTTTTTCTGCACCAATGACCAAGTTCAAAAGATGCCTCTTCAATAACTTCGAGCCGCTTTTTATGTAAACAGTAAACCATGAAAATAAAACAAAAAAATATATTTCAAGCTATTTTTTTTTTTCAATAAATAAGAGTAAATAAAGGAACTCTTTAAAATAAGTGTAAATAAAGGAATTGGGGTTAAATCGAAAAAAGGTGACGATTCAGTGAACTTGATGAAGTCAATAACGTATTTGAGACGTGTTTGTAACACAAGCTTAAAATACGGCGTCCTTTACAAATAGTCTTACGATTATTTCAGGGACCGCAAATAACGATTATCGCTATCAATCAATCATTTAATAATAATTATTTTTTCATCGTAATTTTTTCGATTATCGATAATAAATAACTTTTGTTTCTGATCAAAAAAATAACGATTTAGAACAGCTTTTATTTGTACTTAAAAAAAAATATCGATAAAAATATACTTTTATTTTCAAGATTTCAGATGGAATACCTATTCAGTCAAGTCTGCCTTGGTTCGAAATAATGGGGTGATAGATTAGTGGGAAGGAAGGGGCAATCAAGTGAAACACGTGTAAGATGTTCTAAGCGTGGTGGAGAGGCAAAGAAACATGTGAATCTGAATCAGAGGTAAGTGTTATGCCTTTACCTCAGTCAATTCAAGTTATAAGGCCATCTCATCCACAAACTTCTCTACCATCAACTGCACAACTTCAAGTCGTCATATTGATGAATTTTAATTTCAGTTGATTAGAAATGAGGAAAGAAAATTTAGAAAGGCTTAAAGCGTAGGACCATGGCCTGATCGGAAACCGAACCCGGGACCTCTGGGTTAGCAGTCGAGCATCTATCGAAGTCGACTATCGAAGGCCGCCTCACAAATCGATCACAAATAATTGGTTTGAGTTCATTTCTGTCTTCAACATCGTGTCAAGAACAGAATTTCTGACTAATAGCTCTATAGTGTTATATTTAAAACCATTTTAAATATATGATTTTTTGATCTAAAAATAAAAAAAAAAACAATCGTTATTTTCCATGTCTGGATTATTTAATGCAAACTTTTTATAAAGCAATTATTTTATCACCCAGAGTTGATGAACGAAAAAAAAAATGAATTTCAATGAAATTTCAATAGACACATATCTCTTATAAGCGCCTCCGGGAGTTTTAAAAAAATTACACTTTTTAAAATTTTTATCTAAAATTTTGGACTAAAATAAAATCAGCTTAAAAAAATTTTGAAAAACTCCCGGAGGCCCCGGGAAATAAGCTTGTTTTCTCCATCTCTCTATCAAAATTTACGCAGAATTACAAAGATCTTTAAGAATCATAAAAATCGGTAAGAATTAGAGTTCGGAATCCTTCACTCACATGCCTATGTGAACGTATATTCGAAAAAGTCTAAATGTACTCGAACGCCTCACCCTGCACAGAAAATAAAAGAATTGATTTATTACCTAAACTAGTTTAGCTAATGTGAAAGTTTCTATTTCACCTAATCTTTTCAACAACTTTTCTACTTACACAGTTAATTTAACAATCATGCATTAGGTAATTCACCTAATTCAAATTAGTTAATTCAACTAAAATTTTGCTTATTAAATCATCTAATTCTTCTAGTTATTTTACCTAATGCAAGTTGTCGATTTGTTCGTACACTAGGGAAATAACGCATATTAGCATTATCCACGCCTCAGTATAAATTTTATATAAATATTTACGTGGATAAATCAAATGCTTTCCTTACAACTTGTTTTTTCCCCGTATTTGAATTTTTTATTTCTGTGCAGCCCAAGGAGAGCACAGCGCTCTCCTATAAAAAACATAAATAAAAACAAAGTGAGAAAATTTTACAAAAAGTAAAGCCTCATTGCGAGATTTGAACTCGGGCCGCTGGCGTTCAAGTCAAACGCTTTACCGCTGTGCTGTTACGCCGTTTGATAATTTGTGAACAAAATGTATATAAAAATATGAGGTCCACAACTCTGAAATTATGGGTATCTACAGCAATTTGATTAGTTGGTATGTAGAATAAATTTCTGGATTGGAAATTTAGCTCAGTAGATAAGGCGTTGGTTGTTGAAATCTTGAGATCAGAGGTTCGAATCTCAGCGGTGGCAAAGAAATTTTTCAGTCATTTATACAATGTATATATATCTCTCTCATTCTATCTACTATAAAACAAATCTTTCTTCTCAATCATGTGACGAAATGAAGTAAAGTCACCTAAGGAGGGAAAGTTTCACTTCAAAATAGAAATTGCAAAACAAAAAACAAATTTTTTGCATATCTTTTGCACGGCATTCCCACTCTTAAGTGGGAATTCTATCTAAATAATTAGATGATTTTTCTACACTTAGTAGGTGGCTTGCCTAATCTGAAGTGGTCATAGTTTAAAAAAATTAGCTAATTCTTCTAATAAATTATGTGTCTTATCTATTTTATGGTTGAAGGTACACCTAAATATTTAGGTTTTTTTAGCTACTCTCGCAGTTAAACTACCCAATATAATTGCATATAATTAACATTTAGAAATTGGTAGCGCACCTAATCAAATTCGTTGACTGAAAATCACCGGATTACTTTAGCTGAATTGACTACATTTTTAGGTAAAAGTTCTACTCTTTTTTTTCTGTGTGGCTAAGAAAGTGGTTTTTTTTGGAAAAAAACTATGAAACTTTTAATTCAGAATAAGTAGACCCAAACTTTTTTTTTATTTAATAAACTTATCTAAGAGCATGTTCACACCGACTTCATTTAACAAGTTAGTCGAAAAAAAGCTTTATTTAATTTAAGAAATAAAATATTGTTTTTTAAAAAATATATAAAAAAAAATAAAAAGTTCAAAACTTTGTCAAAGAATTTATTTGTTTACATTAAAAACTTCAAATAAAAAAGCTCTTTTCAGATTCGGGTGCGGTCCAAATGCAAAAAAGCTTTTCTGACGTTAGCAAGAACACACACCAGTAATTTAACGGGATTCGAAATGTGTTAAATCATTTAACACGTTAAATCTCCAACAACAATTTTACGCATTTAACTTCATTTGAGAACTCGTTTTTCGATTTAACTTCATTAAATTGATTTAACATAATTAAATGCTCGGTTTGCACATGCTATAATACAACAATTGTGACAAAAAGTTTTTTTTTTATTGAAAATGAAAAAATCTAAGATATTACTTTTCCAATTTTTTGCGTTAAAATCACATGAATAGGTATTGCAGGCATAATGCACTTTCCTAAAGGCTGAAATAACCAAAATTAAACCATTTTTAATCTTTATTATTATAAAAACCAATTCCAGGATTTAAACAAAATATTTGTCTGAAACAGGCTGTGTTTCATTTCTTTTAAGATCTTTTATAAATTTTCATTTCACTCGTCTCAGTTTTGTAAAAATGGCTTCAGAACTTGAACGTAGAAAACGTATTTTGCCCGAATATAACAAAACTAAACAATTTTCCATACGATTAATAGCAAGAAACATAAAATTACCATATTCCACGGTAAGAAACGTTATTAAAAACTTTAATGAACGTTTGACTATTGAAAGAAAACTTGGAAGTAGTGGTGAGCATGGTCAAAGCGACCTAAAAGCGGCTCAAAAGGTCATTAAGGCATTTGCGAAGCATCCTTCAATTTCAACTCGCGCGGTCGCAATCAAAATTAAGAAATCGCAAAATTTTTCACAAAATGTAAGGCAGCGTAATGGACTGAAGTGTTATAAAGCCCAGGTATGTCCAGAATCGGATGCAAAACAAATTTTATCTGCGAAAACACGACGTCTTTACGAAAAGCAATTGACGAAATTTTAATGAATGATCATGGATGACGAAACCTATTGCTTTGCCAACTTCCGGTACATCGCAGAGCGAGATTTTTACACAGCGCGTAGTCGTAGAGATGCTCCAGATCATTACAAGATGAAAATAAAATCCAAATTCCTTAAAAAGTACCTAGTTTGGCAAGCAATATGTTCTTGTGGTGAAAAATCAAAACCTTTTTTTACAACTGGCACCATAAATGGTAAAATTTATAGAGAGGAATGCTTAAAAAAACGTCTACTACCATTTGTAAGATCCCACTTGACGAAATCATTATTTTAGCCAGACCTAGCCAGTTGTCACTATTCAAGGGACACGATTGAGTGGTATAAGGATAACGGAATCGATTTCGTTGCAAAAGAAAGCAATCCACCGAATTGTCCAGAATTGCGACCAATAGAGGAGTATTGGTCAATTATTAAAGGACCTTTAAAAAACACAGGAATTTCAGTAACTACCATATTATAATTCCGCACAATATATAATTTGGCAGCCAGAAAAGTGGATAAATATCTCGAGCAAAAGCTAATGGGACGTGTTCGACAAAAAGTGCGATGCTTAGCCTACCAAACAAACTCCTATATTTTTTATTGCAGTATCATAAAAACTTAATATTATATGTTAAAAAATAAAAACAAAACATAAAAATCTATCTTGGTCTTTTTTTTTATTTGGGAAATTAATGGTTAAATTTTGGTTATTTCAGCCTTTACTTTACATTATCCTTAGTAATGACATTATCAAAAAGGGCGCAAGCCCCCCTTTTTTCAGATTTCACCCTTTAACCGCTAAATATAAGCATCATCAAATATTATGTCACAAATAGGCGTAATCCGCACTTTTATAGGAACTTACTTATAAGAAAGTAGAAAATTATAATATAAATAATAACATATAACTACATATAAGGCTATATGGAACATACACAGAAAATAAAAGAATTGATTTATTACCTAAACTAGTTTAGCTAATGTGAAAGTTTCTATTTCACCTAATCTTTTCAACAACTTTTCTACTTACACAGTTAATTTAACAATCATGCATTAGGTAATTCACCTAATTAAAATTAGTTAATTCAACTAAAATTTTGCTTATTAAATCATCTAATTCTTCTAGTTATTTTACCTAATGCAAGTTGTCGATTTGTTCGTACACTAGGGAAATAACGCATATTAGCATTACCACGCCTCAGTATAAATTTTATATAAATATTTACGTGGATAAATCAAATGCTTTCCTTACAACTTGTTTTTTTTCCGTATTTGAATTTTATAGGAGCACAGCGCTCTCCTATAAAAAACATAAATAAAAACAAAGTGAGAAAATTTTACAAAAAGTAAAGTCTCATGCGAGAATTGAACTCGGACCGCTGGCGTTATAGTCAAACGCTTTACCGCTGTGCTGTTACGCTGTTTGATAACTTGTGAACAAAATGTATATAAAAATATGAGGTCCACAACTCTGAAATTATTTTTCCACTGGGCATCTACAGCAATTCGATTAATTGGTATGTAGAGTAAATTCTTCTATTGGAAATTTAGCTCAATAGATAAGGCGTTGGTTGTTCAAATCTTAAGATCACAGGTTCGACTCTCAGCGGTGGCAAAGAAATTTTTTCAGTAATTTATACAATGTATATATCTCTCTCATTCTATCTACTATAAAACAAATCATTCTTCTCTATCATGTGACGAAATGAAGTAAAGTCACCTAAGGAAAGTTTCACTTTAAAATAGAAATTGCAAAACAAAAAACATATTTTTTGCATATTTTTTGCACGGCATTCCCACTCTTAAGTGGGAATGCTATCTAAATAATTAGATGATTTTTCTACACTTAGTAGGTGGCTTGCCTAATCTGAAGTGGTCATAGTTTAAAAAAAATTAGCTTATTCTTCTAATAAATTATGTGTCTTATCTATTTTATGGTTGAAGGTACACCTAAATATTTACGTTTTTTTAGCTACTCTCGCAGTTAAACTACCCAATATAATTGCATATAATTAACATTTAGAAATTGGTAGCGCACCTAATCAAATTCGTTGACTGAAAATCACCGGATTACTTTAGCTGAATTCACTACATTTTTAGGTAAAAGTTCTACTCTTTTTTTCTGTGTAATAACTTTAATGGATTCTATGAATTGCCTGTGCGAATATTGACGCTTTTTTTGGGCCACTGGAACTTTTTGAGCTTTGAGGATTTCTTGGGCAATGGTCGAATATTTTAAGGTAAATTAATTCCACTCGGATAATTTGTAGAACCAGTGGAATCATTGAGACTTTTTTGAGACCAGTATATTTCTTTTCGCTTAATGTTTTGGATAACATTTTTGGTATATTTTTATAAGGTGCGTTTATAATGTCTTATAGTTAAGTTATTGATTACGTTAATTTTTCGTATATGAACGACGTTTTTAATGCTTTATATTAGTTTTTGTACAAATTCCTATATTTGATAATTTGATGATCGTCAATTTTAAGAAATTTGATGATTTATTCCTATATAAATATATGATTTCTTGTCTATAATTCCGACAAATATATTAAAAAATAATAGTTAATTAGCGATACCCGGCGCTCGTTGCTACACCCGACGTTTAGTACCAAAGCTATTCGATATCAAAAATTTTGTTTGTATGGTCGGAGCCAGAACCCCTTTTCCAATGCCCGTTCCAGTTCTCTTGTACAAGGACATCAGCAAGTGGTATCTCCATTCTGTGTTACTTTTACTTCCATAGCCATTTTGAATCGAAAATTTGGCTTGTATAGGCGAAGCGACGCCTCTTTTACAATTCCCGTGCCAGTTTTCCAGTAGTATCTGGTAATATCTGGCTAATTAGTAACTGCATACTGAGTTTCAGTGATATGCGAAATTTACTTCCAAAGCTATTCGATATTAAAAAATGTGCTTGTATGGGCGGAACCACACCCCTTGTCCACTCTATTCTGAGTTTCAATGTTCTGCGACTTTGCTTTGCAAAGCTATTCAATGTAAAAAATTTGTTTTATATGGGTGGAGCCAAACCTCCTTGTCCAATTCCCGTCACGGTTTTTTAGTAGATGGATATAACCATGTGGCAACTCCATACTGAATTTTATTGTTGTGAGGAATTTAATTCCAAAGCTATTCGATATTATTTATTTGAATTGTATGGGCAGTGGCACGCCCCCTTTTCCAAAGCCTGTCCCAGTTTTCGAGTAGAAGGATATCACCAAGTTGCAACTCCATACTGAGTAACATTGTTGTGCAACATTTAGATCCAAAGATATTCTATATCAAAAATTTAGCTTGTATGGGCAGAACCACACCCTCTTTTCCAAAGTCCGTCCCAGTTTTCTAGTACATAGAAGGACATCACCCAATAGTAATTCCATTCTGAGTTTTATTGTTATGCAACATTTATTTCCAAAGCTATTCGATATCATATTTTTTAATTATATGGGCGGTGCCACACCCTCTTGTCCAATGCTTGTTCAATTTTGCTAGTCGAAGGACGCGACTAAATAGTACGCTCTTACCAAGTTTCATTAATGTGTGACTTATAGCTTGAAAGTTATAACGAAAATTTGGCCTGCTGAAAAAGTGCCACGCACCACGTCCAACGCCCATAAAATTTTACCTGTGGAACGGCACTTGTAAATTGAGGTAGAACACCGAATTCCGATGATATGCGACCTATATTTTCAAAGCTATTCGCTATCGTATATTTGGGTCATATGGGAGGTGCCACGCCCCCTTGTCCAATTTTCCGTGAATTTTTTCCAAAACCTTCGCGGAACTATTACGAACAAGCTCATAGAAGAAATTATCCAATTTGGTCCAGTCGTTTTTAAGTTTTAAGCATCCGAACAAACCAAGATTCAATTTTATATATTAAGATGTCCTATAATGTCCTAGATGTCCTATAATAAATAATTTCATGATTTTTCTATACATTAATATGCAATAATTTAAAAAATGTTGCTATAAAATATTTGAATTCTTATACAACTTTCTAATTTCTATACGTCGTTTATTAATATTTCCTTACCTATATTTTCTCTCTCTCTCTACTGTCTATCCGTCTTCTTATATATTTCAACCTCCAGAAAGTTGAAGCCGGAAAGTTATGATACCAGAGGGAATATTTTCTAGATACACTCGGCCAGTCAATCAAACCATTCCTACAATATCATTGATAAACATCAACACCTTGCATTACAGAGATAATTATTTATTTGGACGCACATTAAAGTTGTAATATAATCCTCATTGGAACGTATTCTCCGACTGTTTCTAATTGTGTGATTATTTTATTTAATTTAGTTGCTGGTATATTCTTTGAACAGTTTGTAACTAAAGCTCTAGTATTTACGAATGAGACTAAATGTGAACTTTCATCTTAAAAAGCCGGCGAAATATTTTCGTAATGATGTAAATCTGAAAA
Organism: Pherbina coryleti; assembly: GCA_943735915.1. Classification (NCBI taxonomy): domain Eukaryota; kingdom Metazoa; phylum Arthropoda; class Insecta; order Diptera; family Sciomyzidae; genus Pherbina; species Pherbina coryleti. The sequence continues at coordinate 155,338,609 of OX030948.1, forward strand.
GCAACTAATAAAAATAAAATATATATGTATATAACATAAACTGGCTATTTCAGTCCTTGAATGGACTTTGACCGAACTTCTTATGATCAAATTGTGTTGTGCGTGTTATTAAATGATTGAACACAATTGATCGAGAACTAAACCTACTAGTTCTATGCCGACTCTGAACGGGTAATGTGCATGTTCTCAGGAAGCTTTACATGTCAAAATTTACTCTCTGAGGTTTGTCATTGTCTGCAGAGAGGTGACGACCGAACAGAAAAATTAATTCAATTGAAATAACTTTCTGTGTCAGATGGAATTGAACCAAGGTTCTCTGGCGTATGGGTCACGCACTCTACCCACTACGCCACGGCCGCCACTTTTTTATATAATTTGTTTAATAATCTAATCGCAAATGACAAGGAATTAAATCGAGGAAAAACTTAGTTATTTCCAGGTATCACTACATTTTTTGCTACTCTCTCCACTCTTCACAACGACATTAAATATGTAAATACAAGGACAAGTTGATAAGTCAGAGACTTTTTGAATAAAATGATTTATTTTTTTCGAAAAAAAGCGTTTTATAGCTGAACATAGTCTATACATACATACATTTACGATTCATTTAGTCTAGGATTTTTCCAATTTTTTTGTTCCTTTCAACTAATAGGTTTTATCAAGATACTCAAATTAGGCGTTTTTTCAGTGGTGATGTCTTTATTCGACCCAAATCTCTCTTAACGTTGAGCAATTTTTTCAGGTTTAAAAACAGGAAATAGTCGTAGGAGATTAAATCTAGAGAATATGGTGGATGGGGTAGCAGTTCTAAGCCCAGTTTGTGGATTTTTGCCATGGTGACTAAAGACCGGTGCGTTGTGATGTTGGAAGAGCACTTTTTTTCGCCAAAATCTGTCATTTTTGGCTTAAATCAATGTCAAATCTGGCCAACAGCTGTGCATAATATTCGCCAATGATCGTTTTAACTTTTCAAGATAATCAATCTGAATGACTCCGCAGGCATCCCAAAAAAACTGTTGCCATGACCTTGTTGGTCGACGACTATCCTTGGTCGTCTTTGGTGCACGTTCACCCGGTGAAGTCCATTGCTTTGACTGTTCCTTGGTCTCTGGTGTGTTGTGATGTATCCATGTTTTATCTACAGTTGCGAAACGTTGCAAAAACTTCTTGGATTGGGGTGGAACATCGCCAAATACTCCTTTGAAGTGGTCACACAGCTGCGTTTATGGTCGAGTATGAGCAATCGCGGCACCCATCGCGCGGATAGCTTTTTCATGATCAAATATTCATGTAAAATGTGATCTACCCACGCGGTTGAGATGTCCACAGCCATCTCACGCACTTTCATTCTCCAATCTTAATGACGAAGCTTGCTCAACAGAAGACTATTGACAGAAGTCTATTGACAGAAGTCTATTATCAGACGATAGCATGGTAGAATAAACAAGGTAGATTCGCAAATGAGACCCAAGAGTCAGAATTGTCAAAAAGCAAAAAGAAACACCGAACTACGAACAAAAAGCAAAAAAAAACATACAAGTATTTGTGTTGTTTCGACTCAAGGCGAGAAATTATTTTCAGCCGAAAGACTACTTTCTTTACTCTACCATGGATTTTGACAATTTCGAATTAGATCGAGAAAGGCTTTTCAGACGCGACATTACCTAGTTTACTCTACCCATGGATGGTAGTACACATAACCAGTGTTGCATTCAAAGCTACTATGTGCGAAATTCAAAAAGCCCCTTACTTCTCAAATTGTCCTTATTCCCTCATTCCAAACATGGAATGATCATATTAAACAGTGGCATCTATAAAATCATTTTATTTTTTTTTTTATGTATCACAAGAACAGACAAGAGGAATTGTGAAGCCTCTGTTATACTACGTCTTCTCTAAAAACGACGACATACCATACATTTTTTTTTTTTTTTTGAGTATTTTAATCGAAAAAATAAATAGATTATTTCAATGGTATCGAAACAGTAACAATCACATTTATCACTTATGGCTTATTTAAGTTCTAACAAAATAGAAAAATAAAAAAAAAAAAACGAAAACAGCTTTATCTACTTTATAGCACTACGTAGAATTCTATTGAGTTTTTTTATCATACTAATTAATGATTAAATTCTTTTTAATCTAACATTATATCAATATCAATATCAATATTCTGTGTCAACAAAATTTTTGATTAACATTTTTATTTTCGCTGTATAAAAGAGAGTACATAAGAGCCGATAATGAGCTCTATTGTGTTTAAAATAAATGTATAATCTCTTTAACACATATTGATCACGCAATTCTTAATATGACAAAACTAAAATAAATACGCTCTCTGACTCTTAAAACATTCCTACAATTCCTTAAGTTATTTTACTTTAAATCATAGTATTATAAATACAGTAGCTGCAAGGCTGAGAGCAAAAATTCAGAGAGTCAGAATTGTAAAAAAAAAAAATTAATAAAAAAACGAATAAAGAGAAATAGGAAATAGACAAAAAGAGAAAACGAAGAGGAAAATTATTTTTAATGATATTGATAGTTTCAACTTAGAGCGCGAGAAGATGTTCAGCCACAAAATTACCTTGTTTATTCTATCATGCCTTATATTTTCATAGTTGTACATAGCCGGCATTTGAGAGTAACACAAGTGTATTTCTGTTTAATTTAGGCTCTTAAATATTTGTTTGTAGCGCCATTTGAGCGTTCACTCTCCTAGTGATATTTTTTGTAAAAATCTCTTCGATACTAGTTAGTCGTTAGTTGGTGAAGCTTTCTCTTTATCTTTTTACTAAAGAAATTTTCTCTTTGAAAACAAACCCTACATATTAGCACTATATTTGGTGTTTTTGGAATTTATCATGGCTGCACGACTGAAAACTATGTGTAGGGATTGTTAAAATAACGTCAAATCTTGCTCTGAGCGGGAAAGAGGTATATGGCAAATTTTTCATTTAGTTTGCAAGTTTCAACTGAGAGAGTATGAGAACATTTCCTGTCGCCTCTTTGACACTTATTCTACTATGAAAACAATAAAAATTATACTCTTGCCTTATAAAAATAGTTTGTATTATTATAAGAGTGTATTTAACTTAAGTATATACTCTTCCATAGTATATTATACAAAAGAGTCAAGAGTCAGAATGGTCAAAGAAACACCGAAGAACCATGCATGATGCAATTATATCCATTATTATATTAGGGATATTCTCGCAGTCTTGCAGAACCCTTGCAAAATGCAAGAATTGCAAAAATTGCAGAATTCTGCAATCCGTGCAATATCACGACAACAAAACACAAGAGAAAAAAATTTTGCACTTCGTACAATTTGTGCAACACTAGCACCCATGTTTTGCGTGGTGGTGCAACTGTGCACTATTCATTTAATGTCCTCCAATAAGAGGGCTCATCTGAAAAAATCAATAAGAATTAAATAATGACGTCGAAAAAGATTGCCATGATTAATTACCATCTGCAAAATAATGTTAAAAGCTGCATTTTCTATAAGAAACTCCAAAATTTTTTTCTTTTCACTTGTTCGCGGCATTTCTTTACAATTTTTGCAATATTTGTGGCTTCGTGCCCTTCTCGCAGTGTTGCAGATTTCAGAGTTTGATGTTTACAATTTTACTAATTCTGCAACGGTGCAAGACTGCGAGAATACCCCTATTATATAATTGTATCATGGAACCATGGTTGAATTAATATGGTTGTCTCGGGGCTGATCGTACTCTCTTCTCAGTACCCACAATTGTCAAAATCAATGAAGAGCAAGAACAAGTTCATCGGCTTCATGATACAATTATAAGGTAGGCCCAATTCGGAGACAAAAAAAACGAAAAAGCAAAGCAAAGCAAAGAAAATCAAAACATTGGCGTAGGTATAATGTCATTTTTAACAACTGACGTTTATTCGTTCAGCGTTAGGGATGTATAATTTACTATTAACAGTATGAATCTGGGTATTGGGTATTGAGTACCCAGATTTTTTGTGGAATAATACACGAAAAGTAAGCAAAAACCCTAAAAATTTAACAAAATGAGTTATGTTTTAAGATATAATACAAAATGAATTGTATTTTAGCTTTCAACGAAGCAAATTAAAGTGAACTTTTTATATAATTTTTATTCGAGTTCTTAGTTCGATTGTTCAGTAACCAATTTATTTGCATCGCTTTGTATTGTATTTTGACATTATACCTACGCCTTTGTTATTGTTTTGTTGTTGATTTGTAGTCATAGAGAGTGTGTTTTTCCTGGGCCTACCTTATAATTGTATCATGATCGGCTTAACATGTTATAAATTTTTATTATCAGATTTTGTACTCGCTCTCACCTTGGCGACTATCACCCTTTTGATACTATCACACAATATAATAAGCAAAGTAGTCGCACGGCTGAGGGCCAATGTCTGAAATGTCAAAAAAAAACACCGAGCAACATACAACAGAAAAAAGGTTTTGGGAGTGAGGTTTTTAGCCGCATGTCTAACTTATTTATTCTGCCAAGGACATCATGATCTTTCATGATACAATTATACAAGGTAGGAGTGACAACTGGCAATTTTCTTACGAGTGTCTTGCACCGACTGTTATTTGCCTGTATATTTTACTTGCTTTTTTCTGTTTTACTTTTTTCATTCTCTAATGTATATTACATTTGACAGTTGGTGCAAGACAACTGTCACTCCTACCTTGTATAATTGTATCATGATAGTATTATGCCTGAGACTACTTTGTTTATTCTAGTGCATGTTCTCACCTAGTCAAAATAACTTTTGATACTATCACATTACAATAGACAAAGTAGGCGACCGGATGCGAGCCAAGAGTCTGAAATGTCAAGAAACATCGAGCAAGAAACAACAGCCAAAAAGTTGTTGGAAATGAAAGGGTTTTCAGCCGCATGTCTACTAGGGCGTATCGAATTACAATTTTTTTTTCGAATTTCACATTCTAAGAGGTCTCAAAAGTTGCATGGGGTTGCCAAGATCACCCAAACAAATTTTTAAGGAAAAAAAAGGATGTCTTCCTGCCCCGCAAGGACAAAGTTGTTTTTTGAGGAAAACAGTGAAAAATAGCGACCAATGCTTTGACTTTTATAAAAAAACTACGTGTGTCTTAAAGCAAAAGTAAGTATAGGCTTAAACTAACAATACATTGCTAAACACGATGCCACTCACGATTTTTATCCACAGTGCCCTGTGTAAAGGATATACGAAGCTAAAGTTGTAATCGAGATAACACAGTACTTTTGATTGTTACGTAATAGTCTAAATTTTGGTGGTATTGATTATACTGCTAACGTATTCCTAAAAGTTGCCGACTTAATAATTAGCATAATTTTTGCATATGTATTTTTCTATTTTTGAGAAATGTTCACTTGAATGCAATTTTTTAACTTTTACAAAAAAATGAATATAAGATTTTATACCTCGGGTACCAGAAATGGTACCGAAGAAACTTTGCTCAATTTGGATTCTTTAAATATTTCTTAACAACACTCTGTCTAAAATTATTATTTTAAAATTCCAGCTTAAAGCCACAATTTTATTTTCTACTTTGATATTTTCCGAATAATGATAATAGAATATGACAGAATAAAGAAGTTAGATGCAAGGGAAATAGCATGGAGCCAGAAGTGTCAAATCAAAATTATTTCCATTTGTATAATTTTTTTTTTTTTTTTGCTTTTGATTTTTCACTATTTTGACAGTTATGGTTTAAAAAAGGAGAGTACAAGCAGCCTTCTGTCTACCTTATTTATTTTACCATGAAAATATTTTTGAAAGTGAGAGGGTTTTTGTCGCATGTATATTTTTATTATTTTACCATGGACCAAGATGTATTATAGAAGATGGAAGAAGTCGGTTGATGTGTGTTGAATAGACACCGTAGCGCTGTCAAATTTCGTTGTAGTGATGCCACTTTATTTATATAAAATACAATTTGGTATGTTCATAAAGTAAAATTTTTAATAATTTACTATTGTCCATGATTTTTTTGTTTGTTTTTTCTAAATTAAGGATGTTGCACACTTTATTTTATAATGGCTTGTGCACAGTTTTATTTGTATTTTAGAATTAAGAAACCTTACAATAGTAGTAAAAATAGAATAGTAGTGAATAGTTATAAGAATAAATAATGGTCTGGTACAGTATCTAAATCGAAGATGCATTCGACATTTAAAAAACAACGATTTAATTATATTTGCAATAGGAATTTTTGTGCTCAATTCAAGCAAATTGTTTTAAAAATTTTGAACTGAATTAATAGTTCGTCCATTAAATTTATTGAAAAAAACCCTCAAGGGTGTTAATATTTTCTAAAAATTCCAAGGAAGGTTTTTTAGGCCTCCTTTTGAAACTTCGTCGACCCAAGTTCAGATGCTTCCTTCGAACTCGTAGCCCTCCAATTTCTGTGGGTTCAGCTCCAAGCCATAACAATCGATCCGCTTCGTAAATCATCCTTTGGAACTGTAAATAAATATTCTCCTTTTTCCATGTATTATGAGAAATAGCACAGCTTTTCAACATATCTATTATATTTCTCTATTAAACGAAATCACACAAGAAACACTTCTAAAGAAAAAGCACTCTAGACGCGTCTTGTTTTCGAACAAGAATAAGAAAATAAGAAAAAGTAACAAAAATTGGATTATTCATTGGATTGTCGCTCAAAATATGGCATCGCATCATTTTGTTCGACTTTGACAGCGCTACTGCGTAAATTTAATAGACGACACCTAGTTCTTACACCTTCTTTAATACACTGAAGAGCATAAGTGAGTCAATAAATGAAAAAGTTAGAAAAAAGTTGTTTTTCAGCACTATTTTAATGAGAATATTTTTTCTTGTTTTTGTTTTATGTTTCTTCTTTATTAAACTAAGATCAAAGCATAAAACTATTTGAAAATCCGTTACAAAACCAGTTTAAAAAAAAACAACTATTCTAATTATTGGTTCACTTATGCACCAAAAACATAAGAGTCGTATTTTTGACGTGTTTAAATTGTTTACTAGAGCAATTTGAGGTCTGAAAGTTTTATTGTAGAAGTTTTCTTGCCAATGAGTAGTCGCTTTACGGTAGTAGCTTAGTTAAGATCAGATATAAACATAATGAGAGCTGTTTCGGAGCAATTAAAAAAGCAAATTATTGAAAAAGGTAAATCAGGTCTTTCTACAAGGGAGATTGCAAAGGTCTTTAAAGTCAGCAAAAGTTCGGCATGCCGAATTTTAAGGAATAGTGTGGAGCCAATCATTCGAAACGAGCAATTGGACAGACCTCCAAAAAGAACCGAAAACGATGGTCGAAAAATTGGTCGCATGTTGATGTCTGGCCAAATAAACACTGCAAAAGAAGCTACAGAAACCCTTGGAAAAGATGTGAGTGTATGGACAGGGCCCAGAATGTGGCACAAGATTGGTTTGAAGGCAATAGTAAAAAAAAAGAAACCTTTTTGTCCAACAAGAACATAAAACTGCGGAAACATTTTGTTGAAAGGTATAAAGGTATTGGACTGACTGTGGCTGGAAGCAGGTATTGAGACATATGTATGATTAAAAAGAATACAATTATTTAAAATTTTTTTAATTTTGTAGGTTATATGGTCTGATGAGACCAAAGTCAAGCGGTTTCAAGCAGATGTCCATCATAGTACGTTCCTAGTACTGGAATAAGGTAACACAAGTAACACAACCTACCCACGTTCAGCAAACAGTTAAAAATGGGAGAGGTTCAATAATGGATTGGGGGTGTATTACTCCTCATGATGTGGGGCCAATAGTACGCATTTGCGTAAGGAGCAATACTTAGAAATTTTAAGGACGAATTTCCCAAAAGCAATGGATATGATGCTTATGGATGAAAATAATGTTATATTTCAACATGACAATGATCCAAAGCTCATGGCAAAGGTCTCGTCAAAGAGTGGTTAAAAGGTCAACATTTTCAAGTATTGCAATGGACACCCCAAAGCCCGGACTTGAACCCAATCGAAAATCTTTTGGCACGTTTTTGTCAAGCAAAAGTACATGTGACGTCATGCACTCAGTGGGGAAAGAGAGCATTAGATAACGGGACTACGGAACGCGTAATCTTGTTTCTATCATTCTTGGCCAAAGGTCAAAACGAGCTTTGGAATATAGCTGAAGAGGAGTGGTATGCAATTCCACCCAAAATTGTGGAGTCGCTATATGAGAGTATGCCTAAATGAATTAAACAGTTAAAAAAAATAAAGGCCTATGGATAAGTTACTAAAAACCATCGCTTTTTTTATTTATTATTGTCAGGTGCATAAGTGAACCAATGATCAGAATTGTTGTTTTGGTTTTTTGAACTAGTTTTGTAACGGATTTTCAAATGGTTTTCTGTTTTGGTCTTAGTTTGATAAAAATGAAACGTAAAACAAAAACAACAAAAAATATTCAAATTAAAATAGTGTTGAAAACAACTTTTTTCTAACTTTTTTGTTTATTGACTCACCTATGCTCCTCAGTGCACATCTTACCATGAACACTATGATCATTATTCGAAGAGAGTAGTTTTCATAAATATACTTTTCTTATTTCTTTCTTAGCTTGAAAAATTCTATGTTTTTCTCTCTTAGTTTGAAGTGATATGCTCTGCCATATTTTCGATTTTTCTCTTTTAACATTATTTAATTCTGCTTTCTTCTCTCTTTCTTCATTGTTTTGGTTTTGCTTCTAACTAACTATGCTCAGGTAATTTTGTTATGATTTTCATTGGTAACTTTGTCTGGCTAGCACTTTTATGCCCTCTTCACAGACCGCTATCTAACTTAATGATCTTTAACGAAACCAAAATTATTACCTGTAAATTTTCTTCAATTAAATTTATTGCTCTCTAGTTTCTGTGGTTATAAAATTTTTAGCAAACGTTTAACCGAATAACTTCAAGTTTTATTTTTCTTTCTTACTTCTGCGGCGGTAACTTTCTTCATAAGAAATTCTTGCACTTTAATGGTTTTTACAAAATTATAACAGCAAAAATAACAACCACAACAACAACAACAACAGAAACAACAACAACAACACCTATAACAAAGTTGTTGTGTGAAAAATTTGTTGCTGAAAACAATGAAAGCTTCAACAATTGACAGTTCTTCTTCAACTGTCATTTAATACACCAGCAATAGTCGCTCGCATAAAAAGACCACTTTAATTATTGCTTTTAATTGTATCAAGTGCATTTAAATGCTTTTGCCTTTTACTTTATTTTGTTTTGTAGTTAACTATTCTACTTAATTAATATTTCTGTTTTTTTCTCTTGGTTTAGCCCTCTCTCTTTGTTCACAGTTGAGTTGTTGCAGCTTTCTTAGCTTTTCAATTTTGTGTCACAATTTAAAGCGACGCCAGTGTTTCTAAGCTGCACCTTGTTTAATTGCTGTCAACAGCACACAGTAGCGGCTATCATAAAGTAACATTTTATTTTACTTTCGCAAGAGTTAATTAATGGAAAAACTATTAAAAAAAGTAGCTTAGAAAGTTGTTAAAAAAAAAAACACAAATCTTGTTCGTTGCAAAAATAAGCTTTAGGGGGAAACTACTTTGCACGGTGAGAAAAAGGTTCTTCGTTTTATTAACAATTTCAAATGGTAAAAATGAGCATAAATCATTTTATATTGCCTTTTTTTTTTGTTTCTTGCTAGATTTGTAAGACATTAACCTACTTTATTTTTTGGAACAATTCATTTGCCATGAGAAGAACTTCGACTTTATTCGACTTCAATTGAAATGTTTTAAAAGACCAACACCACCCAACTCTTTGGCATGGTAAATTTTATATTGACCCATAGATATACATACATATATATATGTTAATATATTTATGCAAAATATAAGCATGATATGACAATATATTACAAAATAATTTGAAAAAGAACAAAAAAAAAAAAAAGAAACAATAGCTGCTTATTTTGCAAATTTATGCAATTCGATTTGTTTGCTTCGATTTTCATTTTAGCCCCATTATTTTTGCTTATGTATCAAATTTATTTTTCCATCACGAAACCAATTAATTTGATCGTTGGTATTATTTGGCTTGCAAAGTGTTGTGAAAGTTTAAATTTAACGATTTTTGTAAATTGAACTTATAAGTTTCAACATAAAAACTGAAAAAAAAAAAACAAAAACTAGAACTAATCTGCAAGTTCAAGGCACCCCACAATTACTATAAAGAGCCGTACAATTCAGTCATTCGAAAATTGTACGGGTCATCAAAAATTAAGCATAACTTTTTCATCAAAATTTCTGTTAATTGAACCGCTACATTTGTGAAACTTTAACAACAACATTAGTCATTTGCTCGACTAGAATCAAGTACTTTCGGAAGAGTTATTAAAGTATTAAAAGAAACCGTGACACGATTTAAACTATTAGCAAATTGTTGGGATTTATTTTTTTTTTTTTTTTGTTTGCTTTTGACTTGTTGAAGTTTTTAGAAATCACGATATTCGTGATGGTTTCCATTTCATTATTGATCTTATAGGGCCTACTATGACTCCACGGAATAACGGTCGTAGTTTTTCCCATACAGTTCCAAATCGTAAAAATTAATATTAAGACATGAAAGCTCAAATTTTGATTTTGAAAACAAGACTGATAATTACTTAAAATAATTCCCACAAAATTGTAAGGTCCTATGAACGCTGAACTATTCAAATGGGATTGAATTTTATCAAAACAAGTTCCCAAAATATGAGTCCAATTGGATTGGATAGCGGGGCGTGGCACATCCAAAATTACTTCAAGACCTTAAGCATGAAACTTATGAAAACTAAATTCATCGAATTGGGAATAGCAAAGCTTTAACCCTCTATCTGGCAAGTTTCTATTAACGATCCAAAATGGTTGGGAATTTTTTTTCTAGCATAATTTGGGCATTAGAAACTCATTCATTGTCATTTTGATGTTTCGTTTGTCTTCCTGTTAGGAAAAAAGATACAGTGCCTCCAGGCACTCTTGTGGGTTAAAACCAAAAAATGTTGGTTGAAAATTTTATTTGCGTGTAGCTTTATTACTTATTTTATTTATTTTTATTTATTTTTTATAGCTTTACTAAAAATAGAAGAAAATAACAATAAAAACAAAAAAAAAAAGGATTACTTCTTAGTGTGGTATGCAAAAAAACCAATTTTTTACGGCAGAGCAACATAAATGTAAATTACATACTTCGCAAACACTCTGAGTTTGCGACTTTTGCAAAGTTTGCACCATTTTTTACCACCTTTCTTTTCGAGCCATTTCGAAAGGTGATTGTTAGCATTAAGACCAACGTCATCAACAGCTTTCTGCCAACGCTTAAAGCACCAGGTAGCGATTCATCTAGTGGAGTAGATGGTCGACTTATTGAAGGTATTGAAGGTTGCGATGGAGTTTGTTTACTAGTTGGGCGACACACCGAACGCCTCTGAGTGTAGCGCACAAGCCCAGCAGCGATCTTTACTCAAATTCAGGTAATTCCAGCAATTTTCCTCCTTCATCAGATATATACAACTTATACATGTGAACTCGGCGGTAGAGACTATAAGCGTTTGTTGCAGCCATATCAATGAAATGATAAAAAATGCTTGTCATTGCATCACGTGTCTTGGTTCTCACATGGTATCTTCCCATTAGACCGTCCATTAAATCGACGCCGCCCATATGACTGTTATATTCCCGAATGATTTTGACAATCGACTTCAATAGGCTTATTTTTCTTTATATATTACCGTTTAGCCTTAGACAATTGTTTATTTAAATTATGTCGAACGAATGGCGCAACGCCTACATTAGTCGAAGCCAGCCTGACCGATTTATTGCCCTTCCACAAAACAGTAGTAATATCGATGTCATATACTGAGCCCACATACTCCTTTGAGAACCCACGCTCTTCTTTTGCTACAGCACTATCCACCGGGAGCTTGCAATTTGGGATACGATTCAATCGAACTGTACAAAGATCAAAAATATCACGGTCTCGCAAGTAGACCAGCAACGGCAACGAGGTATAAAAATTGTTAAAGTAAATAATGTGGTGCATAAGATCATTCACAGTTTGGGACAAACGAACGACAATGTTTGCCGAGCCACCCAGATCTGGAAAATTTCGTAAAACAATGTTGTCTCCCGCACCATTGTAGATCTTACAATAGTTAATTAGATATTCTATAGAAAAGCGGCTACAAATTTTTAGAAATAGATGCACAAGTGGAAAAAACACCAAGCAGAAAATGCAATAAAAAAATTCGCGCAGAGTAAAAACATTTCGCGCCGAACGACAAGAGTGCCTTGAGGCACATTTAAATTTTTTTTCTCTAAAACACAAAACTAAATATTTTTCAACATCACAAGTATTAAATTATGAACTTTATGAACGTACCTTTACGGGTAAAAAACTTCTTAAGGCAAAAGCACTTTTCAAAAACAAAATTTTCTTTACTGAAAATCTTAATTTTTTAAAACAAAAACACAAGCATTTTCACCACGTGTTAGCAACAAATTGATAACATGAGACGAACGTTGTATAAGATTACATTATAAATTGAGAAAGAAATGTTATTAACGATATGACAGAGAGCACTGAACTCATTTGCATAACGGTAAATGACATCTGCATTTGCAAAATGTGAGTTTTGTAATGCTTGCCCTGAGGCTCTCTTACTGGTTAGAGGGTTGGGCCAAATGAATTATAAACGGAGTGCGACATCTCTATTGTAACGCCAAAACTAAACTCCATTGCACTGGATAACATAGCTTTTTAAAGGCTAAACTTTTAAAATTTAATATAGATGTAGATGTAATTAAAAGTAAATCCCACTAAATCAGGGCTGGGCATTCTAACACAGTCACATTTTATTTTGTCTCGTTAGTATAAGTGCGCTCTCGAATCGCGCACATTGAGCGAATACATGGTATTACAGGGAACTCTTGACAAGTTGTTATATATGCGTTAATGAAGAGGCTTGCATCAAAAAATTAGTTCCTAATTTTCAAACTAAACTTTGGCTTTCAGAAAAAAAACAAAAAAAATAATAATAATAATAAGTCTGGCAATGAAATATATAAATCCTCGGGCGCAGTCAAAAGTTATGTCGCAGAATAAAACTAAAGATGCAGAAATTTGTTTTTTAACGACAATACAAGACAATAGGTTTATTTTTTTAAGAGTGAACATAAAATTTGCAGCGTAAAGCGACATAGATTCTCACAGCATCACTTTCTGCGAACGACTGATTTAAGCGGGAAGTTCATTCACTGCATATGCATATGCGTCCGTCTACTCGCTGAACGCAGTGCAATAGAAATATGTGAAAGCTTACAGATGAAAGTTCATTTACTGCATTTGCATATGCGTCCGTTTACTCGTTACGCAAGCAAAGTCGAAAATAATTCAACTTTTCTTGCGTAATTTGCGTTTTTTGACAGCTCGTTACTTATAACGAACAGAGAGAAGAAATAAAAGAAACGAGTCAGAAACTCATTACTTTTCGGGATGGCTCTTCTAAATAAATCTTAAAAATTTAAAATGTCTATAATTTTTTCATTGTTAATTTCTCAAAAGATCTTTTTTATACTCAGAATTTAAGATATTTTTAATAATAAATGAAGACATTTTAAGTATTTTTGTGTAAATACGATAAAAAATTCCCCATTAAGAACATAGCAAATATTTTGCAATTTTGTAGCCCTGCTTAGTCTGAACGTAAAACGCAATCATTGAGCTCTGCCATCATTTTCTTGCGTAAATTGTGCCAGCGAGTAGACGGACGTATATGCATATGCAGTGAATGAACTTCCCGCTTTAAATTCTGTGCTGTTGTGAGCTTTGTGTACATGAGAAAAGTTACGCTCGCAGAGAGCTCAGTGAGCTATGGGGTGCCCTGCGCTGCACTTAATATATGAGTGGAATTGTACGACTGGTGTCGCAGCTTCCACACAAAATCTCAATAAGTGTCAATAATTTCATAAGTGATAACTTGGGACTTATGAAATTGTTGTTTGAGAGGAAAAATTGACTAGTATCAAATTAACAAAATAATATTCTTCGAATTCATAAACAATTTTTTGGAACAATTCATTTGTCATGAGAAGAACATAAACTTTATTCGACTTCAATTGAAATGGTTTAAAAGACCAACAGCGCCCAACTTTTTGGCATGGTAAATTTTATATTGACCCATAGATATACATACATATATATATGTTAATTTATTTATGCAAAACATAAGCATGATATGACAATATATTACAAAATAATTTCAAAAAGAACAACAAAAAAGAAGAAACAATAGCTGCTTATTTTGCAAATTTATGCAATTCGATTTGTTTGCTTCGATTTTCATTTTAGCCCCATTATTTTTGCTTATGTATCAAATTTATTTTTCCATCACGAAACAAATTAATTTGATCGTTGGTATTATTTGGCTTGCAAAGTGTTGTGAAAGTTTAAATTTAACAATTTTTGTAAATTGAACTTATAAGTTTCAACATAAAAACTGAAAAAAAAAAAAAACAAAAACTTGAACTAATCTGCAAGTTCAAGGCACATCATCAAAAATTAAGCAAAACTTTTTCATCAAAATTTCTGTTAATTGAACCGCTACATTTGTGAAACTTTAACAACAACATTAGTCATTTGCTCGACTAGAATCAAGTACTTTCGGAAGAGTTATTAAAGTATTAAAAGAAACCGTGACACGATTTAAACTATAAGCAAATTGTTGGGATTTATTTTTTTTTTTTTTGTTTGCTTTTGACTTGTTGAAGTTTTTAGAAATCCCGATATTCGTGATGGTTTCCATTTCATTATTGATCTTATAGGGCCTACTATGACTCCACGAAATAACGGTCGTATTTTTTCCCATACAGTTCCAAATCGTAAAAATTGATATTAAGACATGAAAGCTCAAATTTTGATTTTGAAAACAAGACTGATAATTACTTCAAATAATTCCCACAAAATTGTTAGGTCCTATGAACGCTGAACTATTCAAATGGGATTGAATTTTATCAAAACTAGTTCCGTTCCCAAAATATGAGTCCAATTGGATTGGATAGCGGGGCGTGGCATATCCAAAATTACTTCAAGACCTTAAGCATGAAACTTATGAAAACTAAATTCATCGAATTGGGAATAGCAAAGCTTTAACCCTCTATCTGGCAAGTTTCTATTAACGATCCAAAATGGTTGGGAATTTTTTTTCTAGCATAATTTGGGCATTAGAAACTCATTCATTGTCATTTTGATGTTTCGTTTGTCTTCCAGTTAGGAAAAAAGATACAGTGCCTCCAGGCACTCTTGTGGGTTAAAACCAAAAAATGTTGGTTGAAAATTTTATTTGCGTGTAGCTTTATTACTTATTTTATTTATTTTTATTTATTTTTTATAGCTTTACTAAAAATAGAAGAAAATAACAATAAAAACAAAAAAAAAAGGATTACTTCTTAGTGTGGTATGCAAAAAAACCAATTTTTTACGGCAGAGCAACATAAATGTAAATTACATACTTCGCAAACACTCTGAGTTTGCGACTTTTGCAAAGTTTGCACCATTTTTTACCACCTTTCTTTTCGAGCCATTTCGAAAGGTGATTGTTAGCATTAAGACCAACGTCATCAACAGCTTTCTGCCAACGCTTAAAGCACCAGGTAGCGATTCATCTAGTGGAGTAGATGGTCGACTTATTGAAGGTATTGAAGGTTGCGATGGAGTTTGTTTACTAGTTGGGCGACACACCGAACGCCTCTGAGTGTAGCGCACAAGCCCAGCAGCGATCTTTACTCAAATTCAGGTAATTCCAGCAATTTTCCTCCTTCATCAGATATATACAACTTATACATGTGAACTCGGCGGTAGAGACTATAAGCGTTTGTTGCAGCCATATCAATGAAATGATAAAAAATGCTTGTCATTGCATCACGTGTCTTGGTTCTCACATGGTATCTTCCCATTAGACCGTCCATTAAATCGACGCCGCCCATATGACTGTTATATTCCCGAATGATTTTGACAATCGACTTCAATAGGCTTATTTTTCTTTATATATTACCGTTTAGCCTTAGACAATTGTTTATTTAAATTATGTCGAACGAATGGCGCAACGCCTACATTAGTCGAAGCCAGCCTGACCGATTTATTGCCCTTCCACAAAACAGTAGTAATATCGATGTCATATACTGAGCCCACATACTCCTTTGAGAACCCACGCTCTTCTTTTGCTACAGCACTATCCACCGGGAGCTTGCAATTTGGGATACGATTCAATCGAACTGTACAAAGATCAAAAATATCACGGTCTCGCAAGTAGACCAGCAACGGCAACGAGGTATAAAAATTGTTAAAGTAAATAATGTGGTGCATAAGATCATTCACAGTTTGGGACAAACGAACGACAATGTTTGCCGAGCCACCCAGATCTGGAAAATTTCGTAAAACAATGTTGTCTCCCGCACCATTGTAGATCTTACAATAGTTAATTAGATATTCTATAGAAAAGCGGCTACAAATTTTTAGAAATAGATGCACAAGTGGAAAAAACACCAAGCAGAAAATGCAATAAAAAAATTCGCGCAGAGTAAAAACATTTCGCGCCGAACGACAAGAGTGCCTTGAGGCACATTTAAATTTTTTTTCTCTAAAACACAAAACTAAATATTTTTCAACATCACAAGTATTAAATTATGAACTTTATGAACGTACCTTTACGGGTAAAAAACTTCTTAAGGCAAAAGCACTTTTCAAAAACAAAATTTTCTTTACTGAAAATCTTAATTTTTTAAAACAAAAACACAAGCATTTTCACCACGTGTTAGCAACAAATTGATAACATGAGACGAACGTTGTATAAGATTACATTATAAATTGAGAAAGAAATGTTATTAACGATATGACAGAGAGCACTGAACTCATTTGCATAACGGTAAATGACATCTGCATTTGCAAAATGTGAGTTTTGTAATGCTTGCCCTGAGGCTCTCTTACTGGTTAGAGGGTTGGGCCAAATGAATTATAAACGGAGTGCGACATCTCTATTGTAACGCCAAAACTAAACTCCATTGCACTGGAAAACATAGCTTTTTAAAGGCTAAACTTTTAAAATTTAATATAGATGTAGATGTAATTAAAAGTAAATCCCACTAAATCAGGGCTGGGCATTCTAACACAGTCACATTTTATTTTGTCTCGTTAGTATAAGTGCGCTCTCGAATCGCGCACATTGAGCGAATACATGGTATTACAGGGAACTCTTGACAAGTTGTTATATATGCGTTAATGAAGAGGCTTGCATCAAAAAATTAGTTCCTAATTTTCAAACTAAACTTTGGCTTTCAGAAAAAAAACAAAAAAAATAATAATAATAATAAGTCTGGCAATGAAATATATAAATCCTCGGGCGCAGTCAAAAGTTATGTCGCACAATAAAACTAAAGATGCAGAAATTTGTTTTTTAACGACAATACAAGACAATAGGTTTATTTTTTTAAGAGTGAACATAAAATTTGCAGCGTAAAGCGACATAGATTCTCACAGCATCACTTTCTGCGAACGACTGATTTAAGCGGGAAGTTCATTCACTGCATATGCATATGCGTCCGTCTACTCGCTGAACGCAGTGCAATAGAAATATGTGAAAGCTTACAGATGAAAGTTCATTTACTGCATTTGCATATGCGTCCGTTTACTCGTTACGCAAGCAAAGTCGAAAATAATTCAACTTTTCTTGCGTAATTTGCGTTTTTTGACAGCTCGTTACTTATAACGAACAGAGAGAAGAAATAAAAGAAACGAGTCAGAAACTCATTACTTTTCGGGATGGCTCTTCTAAATAAATCTTAAAAATTTAAAATGTCTATAATTTTTTCATTGTTAATTTCTCAAAAGATCTTTTTTATACTCAGAATTTAAGATATTTTTAATAATAAATGAAGACATTTTAAGTATTTTTGTGTAAATACGATAAAAAATTCCCCATTAAGAACATAGCAAATATTTTGCAATTTTGTAGCCCTGCTTAGTCTGAACGTAAAACGCAATCATTGAGCTCTGCCATCATTTTCTTGCGTAAATTGTGCCAGCGAGTAGACGGACGTATATGCATATGCAGTGAATGAACTTCCCGCTTTAAATTCTGTGCTGTTGTGAGCTTTGTGTACATGAGAAAAGTTACGCTCGCAGAGAGCTCAGTGAGCTATGGGGTGCCCTGCGCTGCACTTAATATATGAGTGGAATTGTACGACTGGTGTCGCAGCTTCCACACAAAATCTCAATAAGTGTCAATAATTTCATAAGTGATAACTTGGGACTTATGAAATTGTTGTTTGAGAGGAAAAATTGACTAGTATCAAATTAACAAAATAATATTCTTCGAATTCATAAACTTTCGTTAAATGTCTTGAGCAAATTCTTCAAGTTAACAGAACATTCCTGAATCTGAGTAATTCCGTTCTTCGTTTTAGCAAAATGTTCTTCAATGTGGCGAATTTTATTCTTCATGAAAGATTCTTTCTGTCAATATTTCATTAAAATGCTCTGCATTTTGAAAATCGGAACAAAATTTAATGGATTTTATGAAAATTTGGCGGACTCAGTGGTTCAGCAAACACAAGTCAAAGATTTGAGAATTTTGTTTTTTCTCAAATTTGATTTCAAATATTATTCTGAAATCATTTTCAAATCGAGAATTAATGTTTGATATTAACATTTGAGTTCGACTTGAGGTCGATTTGAGAATAAATGTTTTTCTCAAATGTAAGTGTGTATGTTTGAAATATTGTACATCACTAACGAATCCATAAGGTATTCGTACGTTTTTGTACATCACTAACGCATTTATAACCTTTCTGTTGCGCGAAAACGAGCTACTCTTGGCAAAAGTATATAAAATTGTAATAAATTAAGTGAAAATTGTGAGTAAAATTTACAAAAAAGATTATGTTTAAATAAAAAATAAAAGAGAAAGTGAGCAATTAACGAATTTGCTATTGGAAAATACGACAATTGAGAGACGGAACGATATAGCAAAAGTGTCATCAGCATCATCAGTCATCATCAATTTATATTTTATTTTTAATTCGTTAATTAAATTATCTTGTGATTATCTTACCGTAATTTCAATTGGAAATTATGTTTCGTTGATAGAAATGTAAATGCCACGGCTGTTATGGTACAAGATATTATTTTATTGAGCATGTGGTCTTTCATCCCTAATAAAATTAGAAGCATTCAGCCAGAAGACCACCTCTGGTTTAATGAGACTTGTAAGATTGCAGGCAGGTTCAAAGAGAAAGCCTTTCAGAATTGGCGTTCCCACAAGAATGCTGATTTAGAGACTTGAGGCTAGGAATCGCTGCAATGCAGTTTTAAAACGCGAAAATTTACTTCACGAAATTCGCATAAGAGAATAGGTTGCTCTTTGCCCGAAAGGGGGCAAAAACTTTTGATCATTCGTTAAGAGAGTTAAAAATTAGACATCTTCGTCGATTCCTACTCTTTTGAAGGATGATCAAATCCTCATTGACTTGGCTGATAAAGCGAACCTATTGGCTGAATTAATTACACAAAATGCCATAATCCCGGCAAGTACTCAGCCACCGCCCTTTTTTTGAAAATAGATCGTCTTCGATGTAGGAGATATATTTTCGAACGAGAGCAGTTAAAAGAGTCCTTGCAAATCTCAATATTAACAAATCTTCAGGCCCTGATGGTATACCACCAATTGTGCTCAAGAATTGTGCTTCAACACTGGCTCGACCTTTGCGTAACCTTTTCAACATCTACAGGACAGGAGTATTTCCATCTTGTTGAAAGATCGCAAATATTCAGCCGGTATCTAAGAAGGCGATGCCACGAACCCTGAAAACTACCAACCCATTGCGATATGCTCTGCGCTCTCAAAAGTGACTGAGTGAGCTTATTATACTCTCCATGGAGAGCGTAATAAGCTTCCACCTTATGAATTATCTAGAGCGCAGTGATTTGCTCAGTGACCGTCAATATGGCTTCTGTAGAGCCCGCTCTACTGGTGAGCTTATAGGGCACCCCAAACCATACTACATGTCGGATGGACCTGTCATGTCGTTGCACATGTAGTATCGTTCGTGTGCTAAAAATTAAGTTGGATGGACATGTCCGATGAAAGACGAAAATTTTTTACTTTTTGCTCGGTCCATTCGACATGTGCGATCGTTTGTGTGCGTGTCCATCCAACTTAGTGCATTTTCTCATTCGATAAAAGTTTTTGAGTGAGAAACATCGAGCGGCAAAATGACAAATGTAATAAAAGTAGATTTTTAGAAGGAATTTTTTGAGCTATATAGAAGGCTCACAGTGACTTTGAAAAATAAAAGAGGAATTCATAAAAATAAAATTTTTAAATATATCGAGCACAGCAAAAGTGCTCGATGTTTACTTGCTGGCAACTTTGAAATAATGAAGTCCATCCAACATGTGCGTGAGTTTGAGACCAACGAAAAATAGTGCCGTTATTTTGTCGAACTACATGTCCATCCGACATGTAGTATCGTTTGGGGTGCCCTTATGGCCGGGTATGGGCACAAACACATTTAAAGCTTTTGTAATGTTTCTGTGTTTGTTTTTTGTCTTTGATTTTTTGTTGCATTTGTGTTGCTACATAAGCCTTTGCTCTTAATTCTTGTTCTCAGCGCTCCCAGAGCGCTCTCTGCCCATAGATGCTTATGGCGTTCCTCACTGAAAAATGGAACCATTGTGTTCACTTCTTCGGTGAGAGCAGGGTTGTTGCTCTGGATATTTCTAAGGCATTTGACCGAGTGTGGCATCCCAGTCGGAATATGAATCCTCAAAGACGAAGTCTTCGAGACCGTCTCAAAGACCAAGTACGCATTCTCAGAGCGAATGCTGATGCTCTGCAAGACAAGTCATTATATTGTCAGCACAAAATCTTCGAATTTTGTCTCATAAGAAATTTTTTTTAATGATGACTGCGGATGATCTGCAAAACTCGTGTAAATAAACAACTGAGATGTGCTCTCATCGAGAACTTGCTTTTGTAATGGTCTGATGTGAATGCGGACGCTCTGTAAGACTCGTATGCATATTTTCAGCATGTGTCTATTAATCAAATTTTTTTTTTAATTTTGAATTATCGACGCGGTTTTTAAGTGCAGTCAGTTGCGATTAAATTGTGAGACTGATTGTGGTTTTATAAAATATTTCGTTTTAAATAATTAAATTGTGGTTTTGTAAAATTTGTCTCTTTAAATAATTAAAAAAAAAAAGTTATTAAGAAGGAAATATCCTAAATAAACAAAGAAATTAAAAAAAAACAAATATATTCACGTGCTTTACACGAGTGCGAAGTTGTTGCTGATCGGCAGCGGGCATTAGTGGTACCAAGTCAAGTTTCTGTATATTTTAATGTGCCGTTTTCTCTCTCTCTCTCTATCTCTCTCTCTATAGTTTACGCTGTCTGAGTGTAAAAATTTCACTCATGAAGACAACATTCATGCACGAAGAGCGCATCGTTTTGTTTAAATGCGTCCGCTCTGTAAGACATGGATTGACGCCGTCACTAAAGACATTTCAGCAAAATGTCTTGCAAGTCGAAGTTGCCTTTTGTTTAAATTGTCTTCGAGGACTGCTATGAAAATGGATCGATCCGTCTTGCAAGAAACTGACATGTCTCGAAGACGTCTTCGAAGACGGATCGATCCATTTCCTGCTGGGATAAAGCTCTCGTGTCAAAACTAATTGCATATGGTGTTGGTGGTAACTTTACTTGATGAATCACGTGTTTTCTTAAGGACAGTACGATCCATGTCATGGTTGACTGCATGTCGCCCAGTGAGCACGCTATCGGTGCTGAAATACCACAGGGTTTAGTCCTATCGCCAACTTTGTTTCTAGTTTTTATCAACGACCTGCTGTCGACTCAACGACTTTCCTCATATTTCTAAATGCCTCATTAAAAACATGCAAATGTTACATAGAAATTGTATGTATAAAAAATACTAAAATGTTTTTTTAATTTTAAGGTCGGAGTCGGAGTCGGTGCTTCAATATTTGGCGGAGTCGGAGTCGTGATTTTTCGAACCAACTCCGCAACCCTGGTCGAACCTTCCTCATCAACGTCAACATTGATGTTGTTTACGGTGGGTGCATTTTTTTAAAAAACCCCAGAGAACAATTCTAATGAAATTCTGAAGAGACTCTCAATGCCTCCTTACATCTAGTTACTGACAGTGGTTTGCTTGCCGAAGGCATCATTGGGTCATACGTTTTCAAAACTGAACAAAACTGCTACAGGGAAATAATTTTCTCCAAGTCAATATCAATCGTCTAAGTGCTAAATGGTTCCAGCAGGAAGCCATACAGCGCGTGAAACCATCACTTTATTGGGACGAACTTTTAGTGACCTGATCATATCAAGAAATGGGCCTTGAATTGACCATCTAGATCATGTGACTTGACTCCATTAGACTTTTTTTGGGGGTACGTCAAGTCACTGGTCTATGCTTATAAACCAGCTACGACTGATCAGTTGGCAACCAACATTCGACACGTTGTTGGCGAAATAAGGCCAGAATGCTGGAAAAAGTGGTCCAAAATTGAATCGACAGGATGTTTTCATAAGACGCAATCACGTTGGCGCACACAATGCATAAAATTGTGTTCAAACACCAAATGCCATAAAATTTGCGAACTGATAAAGCCAAAATATTGCCCATTTCATTAATTTTTCTGTGTTTTACTTGGATAAAAATGTCTATAACTCTAAAAAAATACCCTTTTATTGGTCTAAAATTACTTATTTATATATGTCATGTTATCTTGGGCCACTGTTGTAGACAGAGGGTTTTCCGATAAGCAACGCCATTCATTTTAATGAATCATTTCAAGCATATTTTGGTCTTTGTAAGTTTACTGGCCACCTTTTTTTATTATGGTCACTAAACTATTATGTTCTTCCTGTCCATGAAAAATCAATTTGTCATAACATATACTACATCTCACCTGACTCTAGTTTAAATTTGTTCCAATATTATTTTCTGTTTAGTTATTTCACCACACATTTACCGTGTAAATGGATTAAGGTACCATATCCAGTAAAGTTGGCCATTAAAACTAGTCGAGAGTTTAAAATTTTAAGTTGAAACTTTCGCCAAGCTTAGGTAGATACATTGCATGAACCTCACATTCCGGAAGTTCTTGTTTGGTTGTTTGAAATTTAAAGAAAACATTCAACAACAACAAGAAAACATTCAATACCTTATTAAAAATTTAATGCACGTCTTTTACATTTGAAATGTTTTGTTTTTTTTTTATGATATATTCATTTGGTTATTGTTGTAGCTAGTCAGAAATGGGCGTTGGGGTGCGGATATGCGAAAACATAAACATGAACATAAACAAGACGTTACGATAGTCGTTGGGCGGTCATTAGATGTTTGACAAGCGGCAGGCTTTAGCCCGATTATGAAGGAAGCAAGTGAGTGCTTTATATGGATATCTTTATCTATAAATAGTACTTATGTACATATACAACATGATATTTACACAACCAACGTGCAGTAAACAATAACAACATAAACTTAGATAGTTAGATATTTAAGCTAGATAATAATAATAATCAAGGCACAGCCAATGGCTACGCTTTAACAAAAACAAACCAAAACAAAAACAAGACGCGTGTAACCTGTCGGTTTCATTAGACAAAATAACAAACCGACAAACAAATAAGCAAACCAACAATTATATTCGTTGATCTTTTTTCTGTATTTGTCTATGCAACACGACTTTTTTGTTGGATTTGTTGGTTGTAGTTAAATAAGATCTAATTTAAGCTTCATGCTTAATTGTTCTGTTTAACAAAAGCTCTGATTTATCTGTGGTTTTATTAAACAAACATCAAAATATTTGCGTTACTAACTCAAAAAGTAATAAAAGGTCATGTTCTATCGGGAACAAGAGCGTCCACAGTGGGGCGCAGGTAGGCGCACTTGCTCTCCCCCCTGGATTAGAAAAATGTTATATATTTTTATTTCCTATGTGTATATGCTACACTTATATACGTGGACACCAATGCATACTTTTTCCCCCCTTCCCCCTTGAAAAATTTCTGCGGACGCCTACGATCGGGAAATTTTATTTTTGAACTGTATTACTCTAATTTGTCCTATTTACATTCTTCTGTGATTTATTTTTCCCTTTTATTAAGGGATTTGTTTATAGCAAATAGGAAAATAAAACAATGGAAGAAACAGGAGATATCTTATTGTGGAAAATAGGAATTCCGTTTCTGAAGGATGAGAGAAGCTATTATACAAATTCACTCAGATACTACTCCACTGAGCAGTACAAAAATTTCTTCCAGACTCTCGTAAAATAACAGATCCAAAAGGCAGTCAAAGCCTGTCGTTCACCTGTCCCCTGATAAAAGTCAAGTATCTCTGATACATTTCTTACGAACTCAAGTCTTTACAAATTGATGAATTTCTTAGGGCTTGTTCATACATTACGTTACAAATTTTAGGCGAGGGGTTTTGAAAAGCACTACGATAAGTAACGGAGAGGGTTGAAATGTACTAAGAAAGAGTAACGGAGGGGACTAGTACTGCGTTTAAATTGCTAGCTGGTTCAACAAACGTTGTTTTGTCTAAACGAGTGATGTTCACGTAGTACCACGCGTGGTGAGACTAGAAAGCTTTATTCGAGAATCGAAACACATAGACGATCGAATCCACGAAGTCCTCTCAATCAGTTGGCGCTGAAACTTCAAGTTAGAAGGTTCAAGCCGCTTGGTCGTGTGTTTTGCACTGCACAAAATGTTTGAGGCATATGAAAATACGTTATTTGCAGGATAATAATAATAATTATGATAATTATACTGACAATGATAATGAAAGTGATAATGATAATGATACTGATAAACATAATGATGATGACAATGATAATTATAACACAATTCTTGCTTAATACCTGCACAACAATTTTTGTCAGTGCAGAGAGCGAGAGAGCTACAAGCACAAGCACAAAAGTCAAAAATTGTGGTACTGTGCGTGTGAACACCACTGACGTAGTACCACGCGTAATAGGACTCGAAGGTTTCATTCGAGAATCGAAATATGCACGCGACCAAACGCACGAAGTTCTCTTAATCAGGTGGTGCTGAAACTTCATGCTGAAAGATTCACGCCGCTTGGTTGTGTGTTTGTGTGTAGACCAAGTGGCGTGAAATTTCTTTATTGAAGTTTCAGCGCCAACAGAGAGAACTTGCGATCGTGTACGTATTTCGACTCTCGAATAAAACCGTCGAGTCTTACTACGCTTGGTACTGTGTGAACATCACTCGTCTAAGCTGATTAATCGACGAATCTTTTTTTTTCAATAGTAATTGGTGTAGCTATGTATGTTTTAACCCTTTGATGACCGCTCCTGAACCGACCCCAAATTACTAAACAAAAGTATCGCGAAGGCCATTTTTTTTTCCTGAAAAAGTGTAAAAAATCATGGGACCTATATGTCCCAATGGTCCTCAATGCTAAAAATGTATGCGGCTATTTTCCCCTGTTGACAGTACGCGTACGGAAAGTTTGGGGTCGAATTTTGATTTACTTCATGAGAATTCGTTGTTTTTAATCTATTTTGAAATTGAACCAATAAAAGATTAAGAAATAACCTTTCCAATGGTGGTACTTTGACCTCTTTACGACTTTGTGGTTCAAGATATTCACAAAATAAGTTAAATTTTTCACAATATCTGTTCTTTCATTCGATGCCAAATATTACTCCGTAACAAATAAAGAGGGCCAATCATTGGATTTGTTGGGATTTTTTAACAAAATGTTGACCTATTTTGGAAATATATTCTGAGCCAATAGTCGAAGAGAGGTCAATGTACCACCAGAGACTGGCTACTCAAATGGTCGATTCGTTCACCAACCGCAAGAAATCACCTCGTCAAGTTGTAAGACAGGGACCAACGCGATTCAAGCTTTCGGAGGTCACTACTCTGTCCGATCATTACCTAT
The DNA here is from genome assembly GCA_943735915.1 of Pherbina coryleti. NCBI lineage: Eukaryota > Metazoa > Arthropoda > Insecta > Diptera > Sciomyzidae > Pherbina > Pherbina coryleti. The sequence goes on from OX030948.1 coordinate 155,364,625, forward strand.
GCAAAAGATAAATGGGACTATATCTGGTTAGTGTTTAACGTAGACACCTGCCTTGTCGGCTGAATTCTACGGTGCCCCTTGACACAAGGAGTCTACGTGTTCAAGGAAATGAAATCTAGCGGATTAATCTTCAGGAACGAAATCTTCAGTTTAGCAACGTACGGTAATTAACGTCCATCCATTGCAGATTATCTTCCGGACGCTAACACAGTTTCATTAGCGTCCTTCCGACAATCCACCGCACCCCACCTCCTTGATCCCAGACGCGACCAATGCCCTATTTTATAGTCTCAATAACGGTTCCACCACCACTTTGAAACATATTTAATTTAATAAATATCCTGAATGGATTGCATACCGATATAGAGACCATAGTACCAATCATGGAAGGCTAGTGTTATCACGTTCCACATATGTATATTGGTAGAAATCGAGACTGATCTAAAATCTCTGACAATTTGAGGGCAATGGCTTGTAAACAAGCGCAACTCCACGCCGATCACCACAGACCTGCACGCGACATTGTGCTACCACAGCCAGCACGAAACTCCAAGAAGGGCCAGCCGTGTGATAGTCACATTCGCTGTGCCTCAGAGCCTACGTGGACATTTTATTGAGGCACACCGTATGTGCCTCATGGCAGTTAACGTGTAAATGCTACCATTGATCATGTCAAATGGTCCAGCCTACTGCCATTGATTTAGCTAAACACGCAAGGCTCAGGGCAGGCCTGACGGGACAGAAATCCTTAAGTGTTTTACGTAGACACCTGCCGTAAGGGCTTAATTCCACGGTGCCATTTGACACGAGGAGTCGTGGTTCATGGAAATGACACCCAGAAATGGAATTTCCTGTGTGTTATTCCATGACTCCATACGCGACCAACGCCCCATTATAGTAGTTTCAATACCGGATACACACCACACTTAAGTCCACAATAGTAACCCTGACAAAAGGTTCCACAATGAATAACCATATCAACATCACCAACCTATCAGGAAGTATTCGTCTAATACTTACATTTGACTGTGACATTTTGTCACTAAATTGTATTTGACTAGGCAAAATAAACATTTACCTTTTTAGTATAACCAGTACAACGTACTGTTATTATACTACTCCTCCTCTGTAACGCATCTTCGTTAACCCAATGTGAAAACTAGGATGCGTAAAACCTAAACGTATCGTCGTTAGCACAATTTAATGTGAAAACTAGAGTGATGTTTCTTCATTTTCACCAATATCCGAAGATAAAGGTATTTTCTAGTGTTTTAAACACTTAATTTTTACACCACCTGAGGTCAATGATATATCAACGTCTACTCTATGCAGATGACTATTCCCGTGCAAACAAATTATTTATTGCTTTTGCTACTGTATTCATAGGTATAAACGCCACTATTGCTATGTGCAATAGTCCAACCTATTCCAAGATTAAGGTCAAGGGGGGCTTTTTTGTTTTTACACAGATATAAAGATTAGAAAACCCCCTTATTATTGCAACCATCCTTCTTTATCCTGGCTTTGGTCAGGCTGCTCGTGAAAACAGGCGGAGTTGGGCCTGACGGGACGTAGGGATGTATTTTCTACTCATAACAACACAAAAACCATCGAACCAATGTAATTTGTGACTTTTGCAAAAAAACCATTTTGCCTCGCCAATGATCGAAATGGCTTCGAAATTTATCCAATGATCGAAATTGCTTCGAAATTGATAAAAAAAAAATTAAATTTTAATGTATTGATCGAAAATTCAAGTAAATTTATTTTTATTTCAAATAAATCAGCTCTTCAATAAAATTTAATATACCAACGATTTTTACCATTGACAACCATTGGGACATAGAGGTCCCGTCAGATTTATTGGTCGCATGGATAGTCGAAGTGAACTATGTTTTTTGTTTGTTGTTTTTTGTTAGAAAGCGGAAGGTTGGTCGCAACTTTTCCAAAATTGTGTACCTGTAGCTCCTCCCACCACCAAAATATTGCACCATTGCACCAAGAAGAAGGGGGAGAAAAAGTAAAGACTTTTGGACTTTGGGGTAGTCTGGTAGGCAAAGGGATGAATCTACCCTCGAAAATTAAGTACTTTCTGAGAGCCCTTCAGAGTTCCTTTCATTCCCTTTTGAATGATATTTTGCAAAAAAAAATCCTTTGAAAAGTTTTTCCAGAAAAAATTAGAAAGTAAAAGGGTCACCGGTGTCCCAGTGATCGTCAAAGGGTTAACTGAGTTAACTGAAAAGTAGAAAAGCTTTAAAATTTCTAAAATATTATTTTTGCCTAAAATGGCGTAAAATTTAATAATTGGCGTATAAAACAAAACAACAACAGAAACACAACAAAACATATACAAAACAGAGGAAAAAAATGGATCTAGATAGGTTCAACGCTTTATCAGAACTACTATCCTTGTAATGTGAGCTTAGCAACACTGCCAATAAAAGCTTTTTATCGGCTGCTTAACACAGAGATGGCAGCACTACTCGGCTTGTTTCTTGCCATTTAATGAATTGATATTTACGTGACAGCGTATCTAGGTTTTTTGCGTATTCTTGTACGTATCCATCCCTATCCCTTGTTTTCATCCTCATCCTCATTCTAATATTTGTCCTAATAATTAACCTTCTTTTGTTCAAACTCCTGTTTTAATCCATGTTGTAATTCTTGACCTTATCCTAATTCAACTCCTTTTCCTAATGCTTGTCCCATATATTTTCCCCATCTTTGTCCGAAATGTTGTCCTTAATGTGCTCAATTCCTTGCTCTATTCCTTGCCTTATTCCTTGTTCTATTCTTTATGCTTATCCTTTTTCCAGTCTTGACCTTAATATTTTTTTATGTGTGTCTTAATCTTTGCCCTAAGCCTTGCCCCAATATAAGTCAAAGTCCTTTTTCAAATAATAAATCAAACAATTTCAAGAGACTGGCTCTATTCAAGATGTAAAGACACCGAAACGACTTCGCTACGGACGTTCGACCGTAAATATCGTCGCAGTGATGGAAAGTGTTGGAAACAACCTAAGCAACGATGCTTAAGAACTCGATCTCTGCACGTCCACACTACAACGAATATTGACGAAAGTTTTGGCTCTGCATGCGATCAAGGCCCAATTGAATCAAAAACTGCAGACGGCGAACCATCAGCAATGTCGTACATTCTCTGAATGGGTCTTGGAGAACATGAATGGTGACGGCGTTTTTTGCAAAAAATCATGTTTTCTGCTAAAAAGCAAAATCGTAACTTTTTGGGAGACGAAAACCCACGAAGGGTTAAAAAGATACCAATTCATTCAGAATGAATAATTGTTTGGTGCGGATTGTGGGCCGGAGGTGTCATAGGGACGTACTTTTTCGAAAATGGCGACGGAAAAGAGGTTACAGTTAATGAAGTGCACTACAAAGACATGATAAAGAATTTTTTATGGTTGCTCATGGAATATACGGACACAAACGACCTCAACTTTCAACTGGATAGTAATACGTTCCATACAAGTCACGAAAAAACGAGTTATTGCGCAAAAAGTTTCCTGGTGGCGTAAATTTTCGTTTTGAAGACACCAATTGGCCATCAAATTCTTGTGATTTGACACCGTTAGACTTCTTAATTTGGAAGTACTTCAAGAGGAAGGTTTACGCTAACCATTTGCAAAAAATTTAAAATTTCAAAGCGAACATTGCGAACGGTGCCTTCACCGTTGGTATCGCGTTGCTATCGCCAAAAGTGCCAAGAGTGCTAGATAATTTCGAAAAAAGCATTAAGGTCTGCAAGCTAAGACGATGTGGCCATTTAAAAGCTATTAAGGGATATTCTCCATGTGCTTGTTTTGTAATTCAATAAGAATTTAGGAGACATTCAAACAAGTTTTCGTTTTATTCTAAAAACAAGTGTAACACCTCTTGTTCATACACTCTATAGTTAAATATCTTTCGGTGATAATATGAGTCAATTTTTAATTTTTTTTTTTTGACTTATAGATGATTATCGTCAAATTAACAGATGATTGTCGTCATATCAGTTTATATGTATATCTCAGAAATGTGTTCCGAGTTTCGACTTGAATTGGCCTAGTTAAGAATTGAAGGATAATCCACAGACAAAGAGCATTAAAAACTGGAAAAAATAAAAATTCAATTTCTCACATTCAAAAATCGAGACAGACCCCTTAAAAGTCTTATGTAAACAATAAGAGCAATCAAAGCTTTAAAGCTACTAATGCTGTTTAAATATGCGTCAAAATGGCGAAAGAAAGCCTTTTTTCGCTGTAGCGCTTTCCACGCGAGAGACAAAGGAAAAAGTTTTATAAAGTTCTCGCAGAATTTTGTTCTTTCAAATTTTCTTTCATAAGCTTCATGAATGGAATCCACCCTTAACAAATTGTATAAAACCGTTAAGCCAAGTGAATGGCCAAATAATAACCATGCATTGAAGACCATTTCGTACAAACTGCTTTGTTGCAAAATTTCGCACAACTTTTCTACACACACTAATTTCGAGCTTAATTTCGAGCATAGCACAAAAGGAAATGCTAAATAGCACAGAATAGCAGCTTTTGCAAAACTTATTTCAAAATTTAACAAAAAAGAAAAAAGAAACAAAATCCAAAAAAAAAAAATCCATAAAATTAAAGGAGCAAGTGCCTATATGGCTCATATATTTGGCAGCCGACAATATAAACCGGATACCGCATACATGCTAAAAATCTATGTATGTATATACGTATGTATTGTATATCACAACGAAATGGATTAAATTTATATGCTTGCATTTCCGCTTCACACTCATAGCCGGCAGCATAAAAATAAAGGAGAAAAAAAATCATTAGGTCCTGAAGGCAAACGACGATGACGACAAACACATCATCCTGCTTCAAACCTAACTTGCGTTGAGCTGCTTGGTAAATACTGCCAGCGGTTGGTTAGGCAAGCAAAACTGGCAGAGCAGCAGCCTTGATGCTGCTGGCTATCGATGTTGTTTCTTCAAGCAAATTAAATCGAGCATCACCCACTCGCAGCCTGGACGACTGCACGCAATAGGGCAGTGGGGCAAAATGGTGCTGAGGCAAACAGTTTAAACTGCGGCAGGCGGCGGATGAGTTGGAATAATAATTTAATTGAATTTACTTTGCTATGTTTTTGATTTACGTTATTATATTGAAAGAAGAGAGGATAAGGAAATAATAAACAACTTGTTTTTTTTAGTTCAAGTTTCATTAATTAAAACTGTAAAAAAAAACAAATAAAAAATAATTGAAAAAAGGAAAAAAACAAAGCTTTTGTTGATAAAGCTCTACTAAATGACAATGTGTCTTATCACATTAAAGGCGATATTACAGCAAAAGCAACTTGACCTTCTGCGGAAAAAAACACATAAACACATACACATACAAACTACTATCTATTCCATTCCTCTATCATTCTATCTAAATATCTATCAAACCGTCTGTAGCAGTATTCGCCAACCTTTTTTGTGGCATGCCACGGTTGAAAGCTTAACCCTTTGCCGGCCACTGGGACACCGGGGACCCTTTTACTTTTGGATTTTTTGAAAATTAATAAATTTGGAATTTTTGGAAAGTTCTTAATTTTGTAGGACAGAATCATCCCTTTGCCTACCAGACCACCCCACAGTAAAAAATCTTTACTTTTTCTCTCCCTTCTTCTTGCTGCAATATTTTGGTGGTGGGAGGAGCTACAGATACAATATGTTTGAAGAACACTTTCTAACAAAAAAAAACAAAAACAAAATAGTTCACTTCGACCATCCACGCCGTTGGACTATCAACGTCGTCAACGGTAAAAATCTATAACATATTCAATTTTGTTGAAGAGTTGATTTATTTGAAATACAAAGAAATTTATTTGCATTTTTAATCAGTACCTGAAATTTTATTTTTTTATGATAAATTTCGAAGCTATTTCGATCATTGGCGGGGCAAAATGGTTTTTTGTAAAAGTCACAAACAGCATTGGTTCGATGGTCTTTGTTTTGTTTGGAGCAGAAAATACATCATTCCTTCCGTTTCACTTTTGCAAAAATAATGATCGGACAGAGTAGTGACCTACGCAAGTTTGAATCGCTTAAGTTCCTGTCTTACAACTTCGCGAGGTGATCTCTTGCGGTTGGTGAACTAATCGATTATTTGTGTTGTGGCGGCCGTAGCGCAGTGGATAGAGTGTGTGACCCATACGCCAGAGAATCCTGGTTCAATTCCATCTGACTCAGAAAGTTATTTCAATTGAATTAATTTTTCTGTTCGGCCGTCACCTCTCTGCAGACAATGGCAAACCTCAGAGAGTTAATAATGCCATGTAAAGCTTCTTGAGAACATGCCGATTAGCTGTTCGGAGTCGGTATTGTAAGGAATTGATCTTAGCAACAAGTAAAATAAATTAGAACAAGTAATTTGTCTATGACTTCTTTATTGCGACTGCTCGTTTTACCGAACTTAACATTATATTATAAACTTGAACATAAGAACGGCTATGCTGTACATAGATTAAATAGTGCAGTTACAAAATAAGTAATTTCAATATGAGAGTATGCGCTTATACATTATTGTACATACTTTTATACATACATACAGATTATTGAGAGTTGCACAGGGTGTACGAGTTAACATTAACCCTTACAACTCGTCCATCCTGACAACTTTTTTATCGACCCCGATTGATTATACTTTTTAATCGAACGTGTAAAAAAACACTTAAAAACAAAATGAACATAAATTTTCACATCTATAATAAACATAATTTAAAGTTAAAAAGAACGAAAAGTCTAAATAATAAAATTAAGACTATGTTAATATTACAAGTTTACATATGGTTTCATATTTTCTGGCGAGGCAACACCTTCATAAGGAATGCGTGAGACCTGCATATTGTCTAAATCTTTAATAATATAACGATCATTTGGTAAAAGTTTTGTAACCTGATATGGTCCTTTGTATTTCGCTAAGAATTTTTTATTGACTCCTGGAGTATTGACGACGTTTTTTATCATGACAAGATCACCAACTTTATACAAATGTGGTTTTTTGTGTCGTTTATCAAAATACTCCTTATTTTTAGCTTGACTGCGTAAAGTTCTAGCCTTTGCAACCTGTCTTAATTCGTCTATATTTCTAGACTCAACTGATAAAAGATTTTGTTCGAGGTATTCTTGTACTTTATCGTTCACTGCACCCCTTTGTCTAATACCAAACAAAAGCATGCTTGGACTTAAGCCCGTGCTTTTGTTCTCTACATTATTTATAGCAAACTCTACCTTTTTCAAATACTTTGACCATTCGCCTGGATCCAATTCAACTTCTTTTGCCAACATTGGGGTAATGCTTCTATTTATTCTCTCAACCTGTCCATTGGATTGGGGTGAATTGGTGGCAACTTTAATATGTTGAATAAAATTATTTTTACAAAAATTGGCAAACTCACCAGAAGTAAAGCCACTGCCTCTATCAGAAACAATGCGGAGAGGCTTGCTATAATTCGAGAAATATGATTCCAAACAAGTAACTGCTTCTGTAGTGCCTGTGCTTTTAACCGGATAAAGTTTTGTAAATTTTGAAAAACCGTCAACCACAACAAGTATGTGCTTTTTTAAGTTTTGTGTTCCACATGGAAGCGGCCCGTAATGGTCAATGTGAATTGTTTCAAAAGGACTTTCACCTTTCGGAATATTGTGCAAAACACCTTCCTTTTTACCAGCAGATGGAGAAAAATGAACGCATTTCAGGCAGCAACTTATGTAATTCTCAATTTTTTGTTTCATATGAGGAAACCAATATGTTTTCTTCAAAAAATTATAACACTTTTCAGTTCCAACATGGCAAAGTGCATCGTGATGCGTTTGAATAACACTTCTCTCCATCTGTGATGGAACGTAAAAAAACACATTTCCCTCTAGTTTACGATATACAAGATCGTTGATTAGTTCGTAAGCTGAATTCTCTTTTTCTTCCAGTTCTTTCGCTAATTTTCTTACAACCGGATCCTTTTGCTGACTTGCAGCGAGAACATGTTCAAAAGAATCTGACTCAATAATTAAAACATTATGACACCTACTTAGGGCGTCAACATGTCCCATTTTTTTACCTTCCCTGTGCTCTATCAAGAAATCAAATTCTTGCAGCTCTAAAGCCCACCTAGAAATTCGTGGATTTAAAACTTGTTTATTGAGTGTAAGTGTTAAAGCTTTACAATCTGTAATAATCTTAAATTTCATCCCAGTTAAGTAAATTTTGAATCTACGAGTAGCATAAATAATTGCCAACGTCTCTAACTCATATGAGTGATACTTAGATTCCTGTTGAGTTGCACGTTTTGAAAAAAAGAATACAGGATGAAAAGCTTTGTCATCTTGCTTTTGTAATAACACACTTCCAAAACCCAAGCTACTTGCGTCGCAATGCAACTCAGTCTCCGCATTCGGATTGAAAATGCGTAAAACAGGCGCATCAAGTAACTTTGATTTCAACAGCTCAAAAACTGACAATTCCTTCTCGCCAAAAACAAAAGAAGCATCCTTCTTAATAAGATCATATAAAGGTTTGGAAATAATTGAAAAATCTCTTATAAATTTTCTAAAATATGAGCATAATCCCAGAAAAGAATGAACATGCTTAACATTAGTAGGTATAGGAAAATCAGATACAGCTCGTAAGCCTTCAGCGTTTGGACTTATTCCATGCTTTGAAACTTCATAACCTAAATATGATATTTGTTCAAACATAAATAAACATTTATCATAACGTAAATGCAAATGATTTTCTTTAACGCTTATCAAAACTCGTTTTAAAATTTCAAAATGCTCATCCCTTGTTTCGGTTGCAATAAGCAAATCGTCAATATAGATTAACAATTTTTCCTCCCTTATAAGATCTTTAAAGACGGAATTAATGTACCTTTGGAATACGCCAGGAGCGTTTTTGAGCCCGAAAGGCATCCGTAAGTACTCGAATTGGCCTAAAGGTGTCACGAACGATGTATATTTAATAGATTCTTCGGCCATTTTAACGTGGTGAAAACCGCTTTTTAAATCCAATAGAGAAAAATATTTTTTGTCCCTTAATCTGTCCAAATGGTCTTCAATAAGAGGAAGGGGAAAATTATCTTTTAATGTGATCTTATTTAATTGTCGGAAATCGACACAAAGACGAAATTCTCCCGTTTTCTTTTTAACAAGGACAATAGGCGATGCAAATGGAGAGCTGCTTTCGCGAATAATATTTTTCTCAAGTAATTCATCTAAAATTTTCCTCAACTCAAGCTTGTGCATATATGGCAAACGTCTGGGTGTACAATTAAAAACGCTTTTTTTATCGCTCAACACTATCTTCATTTCAAACGACTCATCCATACTGCTACCTATAGGAATATTTTCAGACACTATACTGTTCAGTTTTCTTCTATCTTGAAAGCTTAAATTTTCATTAATTTTTAAATTTAGTTTTTCATCACGTTCGTCATTTACTTCAATGCTTAAAATTTCTTTAATACAGTCGTCAATACTCTCAACATTATTTTCATAATCAAAATTTACCGAATCATAATTTTCGTTTTCATAATTTTCGTTTTCATAATTTTCGTTTTCATAATTTTCGTTTTCATAATTTTCATAATCACTAATTACGTTTTCATAATTTTCATAATCATAAATTTCGTTGTCATAATTTTCATAATCATAATTTTCATAATTTTTTCTTGCCGTTTCAAATCTTAACTTAATATTTGTTTTTTGTAAAAAGTCTCTACCCAAAATTATTACATTTTTCATTGAATTATTTTTTACGACATAAATACATAAACTTACGCAATAATTTTCAAATTTTACGTCACAAAATACTTGGCCTAAAATAACCAACTTACTGTTGTTAATTCCCACAAAGTCATGCATATTCGGCTGTAGAGTAGTCATCAGGTATGATGGAATGAATTTCTCCTGAATGAAACTTATAGGGCTTCCTGTGTCGATCATCGTCATCGCATTCATCTTAATGTTGATAGCATTGGGCTCCACACCTTTGAACACGAACTCAAATACGCCATGGAAATCTTCAAGAAATGTCGAGGATTTATTGTTGTTATCCTCTACCATGAGCACTGACGAATTCTGTGGACACTCTTGAACAAAATGTCCCTTTTTCCCGCAGCGGAAGCAGGATCCTCGTTCCCTTCGTGGCTTGGAGCAATTTTTGGCTATGTGCCCAACGTCATTACAGTTATAGCACTTACTGACCTTTTTTGTTGGCGGAACTATGGCAGCTGTGGTTTTGCTGGTGAGCGGCATTGACTGTACCTCTGAACGCATTTTTTCATATTTCCGGAGATTGGTCTTTAAATCCGCAACTGTACTGGCTGTAAATAAGAGTTGTTTGTTGAATACAGATTCTGGAATACCTTTGATTATATAATTGATTAGGTCTGGTTCTTCAATCTCAGCTGCACTGGCGATTTCCTGCATTATAAGCACATACTGCAAATAACTTTCATCTCTATGTTTCTTTCTGCTGCGCAGGGTATTGTGAACGTCAGAAGCTGTCACATATTTATGAAATTCTTCAAGCAGGGCTGCTTTCAACTCACACCAAGACCGACAAGTAGTTGACCGCTGAAACAATTTTGCTGTACCGGTGAGCAATCGCTGGGCAAAAATAAAACACTTTGTATCGTCAAGTTTGTAGATGACTTTCGATTCCTCAATAATTTTTATCCATCTAGCAACAGGAAAGTTGTCGTCACCAGAAAACTTCGGTACGGACTCTTCTATGTCTTTAAAATTTGCTCCACTTGAACAAGGCTCCATATCATTAGTCAACTCAGCAAGTTTTCTCTTCAAAGTCGCCATTTCCTCCCTTTTTGCGACGATTTCTCTAAGTTGTTCCAGCTCTTGTGATACCCGCTCGAGCTCAGCAGCGTTTTCTGTGTCGCAGTTGATATTGGTTTCGACTTTTTCTGGAAAAAGTTCTTCCACCTGTTGTTGGCTCAAACTTTCCAGATGCTGTTCAAGCCGACACTTCAAAGTATTTTTTGCACCAGTAGTCGCCAAGCCTATCTCCGCAAGTTTATTTTTTAAGTCTTGCAAACTTGCATTATTAATAAAATTTTCAGCACGCAAGGCCATCGCAAAATTATAAGTTTAACTTAAAATATTTTTCGAAGCACGTGTGCACAAAATCCCACTTCTGATTTTCTGTAAGGAATTGATCTTAGCAACAAGTAAAATAAATTAGAACAAGTAATTTGTCTATGACTTCTTTATTGCGACTGCTCGTTTTACCGAACTTAACATTATATTATAAACTTGAACATAAGAACGGCTATGCTGTACATAGATTAAATAGTGCAGTTACAAAATAAGTAATTTCAATATGAGAGTATGCGCTTATACATTATTGTACATACTTTTATACATACATACAGATTATTGAGAGTTGCACAGGGTGTACGAGTTAACATTAACCCTTACAGTATAAAACTAGTACAACGCACAACATAATCTGATCATGAGAAGTTCGGTGAAAGTCCTTCCAAGGACTGAAATGCCCAGTTTATTGTTTATTTATTTATTTATTTTATGTATAGGTGCTACAGTAAGAAATAGTATACGCCAATCAGGCTAGTTCTTAGCCCCCATGACAAAATAAGACAAAAAATTCATGACGTCATCAGACCGCGAAGAGAGTCGCTGCAAAATTGAAAATGCACCAATCATGCAACGGCCGCGGCGTCGCATGAAATTATTACTCAATGATTATAAACGACAGAGTAAATATTATTATGAAAGAGAAGTTATGGATTTATAATTGGCTTTACGACAAAAATAAACATCAATTTTGACGATGCTCCTTATGCAACAAAAATGCAAAATTGTTGCATGGAATTATTATTCGCTGAGTAAAAGTGCTACGAATAATTGTATTTCACGTCAGCAAAAAATGGTTATTTGATCTCATAACAAAAATAAAAATAAAATTTTTGGATCGACTATATCAAGGAGGCAACCGAGTTATTCACTGAAAAAGCAAAAACAAGAAAAAAACGTTGCACGGAATTTTAGCTTCGTGGCTATTGACGCTACGGTAAATTTTATGAAACGAGGGTAAAGTTGAAGTTTATACATCACATGACAAAAATTTAAATGAGGCCTTTCAGGGAATCCCTAAAAGTAACATAAATGCACCAATGCAATAACAAAAGCAAAAAAAAAATTTATTATATATGAAAAATAATAAATTCAATCAAATCAATAAAATCAAATCAAATCAATAGAATCAATAAAATCAAAATAAGGATAAGTATAAGGACAAGTATTTAAATAAGTATTAGGACAAGTATTAGAAAAAGAGTGCCGGCAAGGAAATGGAGAAATATGAGGATCGGGAAGCATTAGGACAAAGATTTTAACTGAGAAAAGAGCATGAAATTGAACAAGGATAAGGATTAGGAATTCAGAAATTCAGACAATAATTGAGAAAAAGACTACAACAAGGATGGGGATAAGGATAATAACAAATATTTAGATGCAACTCAATCAATATTTAGGAAAAGATTAGAAAAAGGCTCACGACAAGAAATGGGACAAGGAATGGATCAAGGATTTGGACACAATTTGAACAAGATTTAGACAAAGCTTAGGAAAAGAAGTTAAACAAAGATAAGAGTTTGGACAAGAAGTAGCACAATTACTAGGACAAATATAAGAGAAAGACAATGAAGAGGACAAATTTGGGACCAAAAGAAAGGATAGTGACAAGAATAAAGACTAGGATATAAATACATTGGCACGTTAAAACCTACGGATATGTCCACACAAACTTCTTGTTTTTATTTATTTTTGTCATAAGGCCTAGTACAAAAACTTTATGATCGTTTTATTACATTTTCCGAGGTTCCCATGGGTACTTAACAAGAATAGTTCCTAGCAACACCGGTTCTCTCCCCCCGATCTTATGAGGTCATTAATGGGTTGCATATTTTTGTGGTGAGGGCTAAAAGCCAGTCTATACTGACATATTTTAAACCATAGGATTTTTACTCAGCTAGTAATAATTTCATGTAAAAAAATTTACAGATTCGTTGCATAAAACATTTCTAATGGTTATTTTAATCATTGGTGTTCACGTAGTACCACACGACTCGTCGGCTTTATTCGAGAGTCGAAACATGTACACGATCGCAAGCACGAAGTTTTCTCAATCAGTTGGTGCTGAAACTTCAAGCAAAAAGGTTCATGCCCGGGTATGGGCACCACTAAATTTAAAGCTTTTGGGCCCTACCAATAGTCAAGAGCTGAATCTAAGAAAAAATTGGCACTAATAAGTATAAGCTTTTCGTTAGTAGTCAACTTTTTATTTCTTCGTACCAATAAACGAAATCAGTATTCGCTTTCAAAGTATAAGCTTTAATCTATTGTGAATGTGCTTTGCCTTTTTTGACAGATAAAAATTGACATTCTATTCAAATACTTAGCATCAGCTTAGCATCAGCCGATACTAATTTAAAATATGATACTAGAGCACATGTCGATACTTTCTCGTTTATTTGTATGACATTTTTTAAAGTATAAGCTTTAAACCATGTTCACGCATGGTTATAATAACGCATGTATAATAATATGCTGAGGTTGTTGTTTTTTTACCTAGTATGCTGAGGTTGTTGTTTTTTTCACTTTAACGTTTTCAACATTGTTTGTTTTTTCAATGGCGGATTGTGAGCGCTCTCGTTTTGAGCATATTTTTTGACAGGAGATGGTTTCCCAAGCATCTGTCAATGCTACCTTGTATTGTTATACCATGTTCACGTAGTACCACGCGTGGTGAGACTCAAAAGCTTTATTCGAGAATCGAAACACGTACACGATCGAATGCTCCATGATGTAATTAACAAGGTGGTAGTGAATTTTTCACCACATACTCAATTTTGCTGAATCTGTCAAAAAATTGTGACATAAAGAGAGGACCTGTTGGTAATGTCAAATCATAATTTTTTTGTTTTCTTGCTTGTGGTAGTTCTAGATAATACGCAATAAACTGCAATTATACGTAGTTTTGTTGGATTATCATAAAAATCATTGAAAAAACTGTGAAAACTAGAGCCGAATATGGAAACACACTGTAATTGGCTGCAAGTATGGATTATCTGGCCATGTAGTTCCACAATACCAATAGCAGCAATAAGCTGATCCTATTAAAATCTTCGAGGAAATCTACGAAAGCTGTATTACAAACCGTACGAGGTGGTACATAATGCTTCAAGAATCCTGCTCTTTCTCTTTAGCTGCCGGAGAAGTAGTTTAATCAATTTGAGGTTAAGTTTGATATTTGTTGGTTTTTTATCATGGTATAATAATACAAGGTAGCATTGACAGTTGCTTGGGAAATCATATACTGTCAAAAAATATACTCAAAAAGAGAGCGCTCACAATCCACCATTGAAAACACGTGGAAAACAATCCACCAATGTTGAAAACGTTGAAGTGAAAAAAAACAACAACCACAGCAGCTGCTGATGTATTTCCACAAAAAGCTGTTTTAGACAGTTTATGTTTTCCTGTTGAAGAGAAAATAAGCAGTTGTCAATGCTACCATGTATTATTATACCATGGTTTTTTATTGGCTAATAGCTTTGCTTTATTTACAACGCGAGCCAGCACAATTTTTTATTCTTATCCATGTTTTTTACACGTTTATAATCAATCAAATAAAACTTTCACAATAAGCACAAATATCACAAGCTATGTTTTGCAATGGTTTTGCTTAAAATATGCAATCAGCTGTTTTTGACAGATCGAGAGTTCATATTTGTGAGAGATGTTGAAAATCCACTACCACCTTTTTAATTACACCATGGTGGGGCCCAAGAAATTTTAAGCGAGGGCCAAACAAACACAAAATGTTGCTCATCGTTGCTTTTGACAAAAAAATCAATCAAAACAAAACAAAAACAGTTACAATGCAATCAAATCACTTGTCATGAAGTGCACTGCGATAAGACTTAATTTCTTTACAATAACAATGCTTGCATGAAAAATTACTCGACACACAAGTAACGGGACAATCAGCTTCAGCATCGACATCATCGAGTGTGCGGTGCGTTTTTTATTTTGACTTTGTATGCACTTGTTTTTGTAAAGTTCGCTGGAAAATGTGCTGAACAATGAACGAGTGTGGTTTGTGTTGTGGGTTTTTGCAAGTGTTCTTTGATGTTGGCTCATAGGAGAGAATAAAATTAAGATAAAAATGGACCAATGATGGATCTGAAATTGGCGGTGAATTTTATAGTTTATAATTTTTTTATAGTTTTAATGTTTTAAATGAGCAATAGTTTTCTTTTTTGTTTTGTTTATATTGTGTATATTGTGAATTATTAAGTTAAAAATAAAAATAATTATTTTAAAAATTGAAATTATCTCTGTACTTTTTGAAGAATAGCTGTAAGTTATTTTATGTTCTTACGGAACTTCTTCAGAACCATACGCTTTTGAGAGTTATCCATTGAATTTGATCTTGATAAGGGACACATATGTCCCCAAGACCGTAAAAGAGTTAAAGTATGTATTCATAATTATTGCATTTGAATTGTTTTTTATAAAAATAAAGTTTATTTGTATCTTTTTAAACAAAAAATCGTTGAAAATTAATTATATATCAAAATGCATATTTTGGTATTTTTTATTCCTTTAAGTACATTCTATCCCATATGGCATGATGCCGAAAAACCACTTTTGCAAACAAAGTTTTAAAAAATTACTTTTGATTATTAATAGCGTAGGCTTAAACAGCAACATAATGAAAAAAAATTATTTTTAAAGTCAAAAACAAAAAAGAAGTACCGAAAGAGTTAAGTATAAAAATTACACTGGTGGTTCATGCCCTCCCCGTTGAGAAACACAGGCCTATAAATTTTGAACATGTAGACGCTCCCTAAGCACTGCTTTGCGTACAGTATAAATATAAAATATTAATTGCACTTGTTGTGTTGACGTTGTCAACCAATACCACCTCATCATGCTACCGTCCAGATTATTCCAACATCTTAAAAACATGCCTAGGTTTTTTTTAAAGCGCATTGGCCTTGCTCTTGGCCATCATTACAGGTCAACGTGTCACTATTTTGCTTGAAATTTGTTTGAAATTTTTCCTTTACTCTTCCAAGTAAAGTCAGTAACAGTTCAAAGAAACTGTGAACTTGTGCCTGACGGTGACACTTTTATGACGTCATCGCCAAGGAAATAACTCGCGCTCATTAAGCAGGTCATAAAAATGCAATTTTACTAATCTTAACAGCGCTAAATGAATACGACAGTGAATTTTATACTTTATACTCTGTACATTCTTGTGATACAAACATGACATAAAAATGCAGACACTTGTATGTATGTATGTCTACTCAACTCTGAATGTACATCAGAGGAAAAATTTAAAAAGATCTCAAAACCGGAGAAGGAGTCTAAATACTCGCAGAAGCTCATAAAATTTGATTATCTGTTTATGACGCCTCAATTTGTAGCTGGCTCGTTTAATGTTTTTTGGATTTCATATTTGGCTCATTTAATGATTTTTTGGATTTATCATATTTATATGAAAGGTCATACAGAAGGGCAATTATTTGTAAATTCATATTTTTTTGTGTTCTAAGTAGAACTGTGATTAGATAGTTATTTCTTTTTTGTGTTTTATTTTCGTTACTTTTTTATGAGTCATTTTTTTGTATAACAGTTGTATGGAAAAAAAAATTTCATTTTGCTATTGTGCAAAGTTCGAGTTGTGGAAATGTTTGTGAAGTCAAGTGAAACCGATATAAAACAACAATTTTTTTGGCAATGTGTTAGAACAACATTTAGATACTTTTTCTAGCTATTGAGCTTGTATGGAGGTTATAAATATTGTTAAAGTGCTTACGTTGATGAATTGAAGCAGTTAAAATTCAACAAATGAACTGAACAAAAAAATTAATAAGTATGACAGGTATTAAAATGGCTACAAAAAATATAAAAAAAAAAAATTGAAAGCATTTCAACTTGTGGATAGTTAAATGGATTTAAAAAATAAATTAATTTTGTTTTATTTATTTTATTCTTATTTTAAGTTCCACATAAACAGCAATTATTTTCAAATCCCTGAACAACAATTTTTTATTAACGCAAAAATTTATATCAAAGAACAGAAAAAATCAAGCAACAAATGCTCCTAAAGAAACTGAAATAAAATAAAATTCTTCCTCAGTAGAAAATGAACCAAAAACCTTAACGAAAACTAAAGTTTACTCCCATCCATTGAAGATGCAAGTAATTCTTAAGGCGTGTCGAATTCTTAATGCTTTTTTAATAATGATGGTTTTGCTTCAAGCGCAGTATTAAGCGGAGTGAATGGAGTTGGGTGAAAAGCAACGAGCTCCAGTTCCGCAAATAATCTCTCTAGTTCGCAGTGGTTCTAAGTACATTCACAAGTGAAAGCGGCTAGAATTGCAGTTAAAATGATTATAACTATAAAAACTACTGTAACGGTCACATGTTATGCTCTCATTTAAGACTTCAATGAAAGTTTACTTTAAGAGTTAATTCATTCTGAATCTATACTTGACTTGGCAACGCAACGTTTTACCGCGCAGAATTCCAGAAAAATTGAAAATGTCCATATTTCAAAATTCATCGGCGTTGCATGGAATTTTAACTCGCTAAGTGGTATGGTTAAAAGAATGGGACGACAGTAAATGTTAATTCTGAATTATAATACGCTTCACGCAAAGAAATCTTTCGTTTACCACAACTGAATTATTCACCAACTACACTTCGTTTGAGAGTTTTATTTGCTACAAACGAATATTCAGTTGTCATCAACTTAAATATATATCTTATGCATATATACCGCAAGCTATTTCGGTCATTATTATTTATAATATCAATTATCTTTCTCCCTATGTCCATCCGTCATCTTATGGATTGAACTCATGGCACCTCTGTTGCTATATCCGTCCGCGTATTTGCTTATAAAGTAACAATTTGTCCAAAAAGTAACTCTGAACTATAAGTGTTGTGTTTACACAACGAAAGGAAAAACAAACGAAGTTTTCAGTTGGGAAAAACAAATTTTTCAATTGCTGCAATTTAAAAATCACTCGTGTTTATGACAAACGAAATTAATTTCCTGCAACTAAATGAGGCGTTTCTCGCAACTGACTTTTATTATGACAACTGTTGGCTGTTATTATCACAACTGTTGAAACGTTTGCAAATAACGATTTCAAGTACGACAAACAAAGTTCATTTGCGGAAAACTGGTGATAAACGTTTTTTTTTTCTTTGCGTGTATGTTCAGGGGTCATCCAGAGATCACAATCAGATTTTCGGTTTCTTTTTACTCCCTCCACCTCCCCCTTTGCCCTACGTGACTTTTCGTAGTTTATTTCAAAACCTATCTCCACCCCTATAAAGTAACGTCACACATGAAATAAAGAAATTAATTGATTCAAACGAATTATATTATTTAACAGGCTCTCAGTATGTTCACTAGTATAACAAACTAGTATGACTAGATAAGCTTGAAGAGCAAAATAGAAGAGCAAGTGCCAAAAATAAAGCAAAGAAAAATAGTTAACCATCAATTTAGATCAGTGGGGCCCAAAAAATTTTAAACGCGGGCCAATGTTTAGAAAAACAAAAAAACAAACACAAAATGACTTTTGACAAAAAATCAAACAAAACAGAAAAACAATTACAATGCAATAAAATCACTTGTCATGAAGTGCACTGCGACAAGACTTAATTTCTTTACAATAACAATGCTTGCATGACAGATTACTCGACACACAAGTAACGGGACAATCAGCTTCAGCATCGACATCATCGAGTGTGCGTTTTTTATTTTGACTTTGTATGCATTTGTTTTTGTTAAGTTCGCTGGAAAATATATTGAACACTGAATGAGTGTGGTTTGTGTTGTTGTTTTTTGCAAGTGTTCTTTGATTATCATTGCAAAGACATCGCAAAGACAAAATTAAGATAAAAAAAATTTGTATGAAGGGCCACGCGGGCCATACGGGCAACTACGTGGGAATGTTTGATTTAGATCATACATGCCCACGTAGAAGCCCGATTGGCCCGCGTGGCCCTTCATACAAATTTTTTTCTATCTTGATTTTGTCTTTGCGCTTAGCCAAATAGAAAGAACACCTGCACAAAACAAACACACAAACCGCACTCGTTCAGTGTCAGCACATTTTCCAGCGAACTTTACAAAAACAAATGCATGCAAAGCATAAAAAACGCACACTCGATGATGTCGATGCTGAAGCTGATTGTCCCGTTACTTGTGTGTCGAGTAATTTTTCATGCAAGCATTGTTATTGTAATAGATATTAAGACTGGCAGTGTACTTCATGATATGTAATTTTATTGCATTGTAATTGTTTTTGTTTTGTTTTGTTTGATTTTTTGTCAAAAGCAACGATGAGCAACATTTTGTGTTTGTTTTGTTTTTTTAAGCATTGGCCCGCGCTTAAAATTCCTTGGGCATGTATGATTTAGATGGTCAAACATGAAGATGGATGGATGAATGACAATATTTTGATATTGTCATTTGACCAAACTTTTTATGGGGGGGGTAGGTTCAGAACTGTAGATGTGCAAACTGGACTTTTTATTTCTTAAAAATTTATATATTTTAAATTATAGCTTATTAAAGTTGGCATATAATTGCATATAATTGTTGTTGTTATGTTGTTTTTTCTTTTCTTAACAGCAGCTGAGTTGAGTGCAACGTTATCAAACTCATGATACAATTACAAGGTAGGCTCATATTGGAGAGCAGGGTGAGCTTGAGCAGCCATTTTAAAATGAGCCTACCTTGTAATTCTATCATGATCAAACTCAGAGCAAAACTATTCTCTGCTCACATTTCGCTCTCTTCTGTCTCTTCTCACCAATTATTATTATTTTTATAGTTGATGGGTGCAGCAACGCGCACCAGTGGTCGCTAGTAGAAACTATTATTCGGCAGTAAAGGCAAGCACACTGCACCTCACGACTAAAGCAAACAAAAACTACATGACGCCATATTAAAAATGCTACAATCATACAACGGCGTTGCATGGAATTATTACTCGGTGATTATATGCGGTATTTTAAATGTTTGAAACGTTGAAAGAAAGTTGTACTTAACCTTAAATAGCCAAAAATAAAAAATAAATTATGACCTGTCAGATTGCGGTGGAAAGAGCGTATGTAATAAAAATGAAATATCGTTGCATGAAATTATTACTCGCTAATTATAACTGCTGCGGAAGTTTTATTTAACGATGGCCAAGAATTGTACGGTGAAAATGGTTTGACCTCAGCGAGAATAAATTTACAAAAAAAAAAAAAAACTGAGAGCCATGACACAACGAAGACACCTACTTAATACAGTAAACAAATGAAATGCAGCAAAAATTAAAAAAACCTTGCAGGGAATAACTCTGTGATTTTTGGACTGACGGTAAATTTGAAGAAACGACAGTAAAGTTCAGGTTTTCGGGTTCAGGTTTTTTCAATTAAAAAAAACCGAATGGCGTTTTAGAGATATCTCTTAATGTATCATACACGCAGAAAATTTATAACGCTTTCCCAAACAAACTCTGCTGGCAACACATTATTATTTGGCACATATTGAGAACGCATGGGATTTTGCAGAAATACACGCTCTCACTCTCTATTTGCAGATATAATTTGCAAATTTATCTTTCTCTCTCTCTTGATGTACAATAACATAATGTTTGTGAGTAAACAATGTTTGTTTTCATCAATCAGTTACCAGAACATTACATTTTTGCACCTTAAAAAGGAATTGTTCAGATACAAACAAACATTGTTTGCAAACTTCAGTTATCCGAATATAATATTTTTGGACCTAAATAAGAAAATGTTCAGGTACAAACAAACATTATTTGCACCAAACTGTTATCCGAATATAACATTTTTGGACCAAAATAAGACAATGTTCAGGTACAAACAAACATTGTTTGCATCAATCAATTACCAGAACATTACATTTTTGCACTACAAAAAGGAGTTGTTCAAGTACAAACAATCATTGTTTGAATGAAACAGTTACCCGAACAATACATTTTTGCACCTTAAAAAGGAATTGTTCAGATACAAACAAACCTTGTTGTCATCATGCAGTTATCCGAATATTATAGTTTTGCACATTAAAGAAGTATACTTACGTGTCAAACAAATATTATTTGAATGAGTCTGTTTTTAAAAAAAGGATGTTATTGCTATTTTAAAATATTTCAATGCATTTTTATTAAAATATTACTATAAATACATACATGTAATACAAATTACTTTTATTACAACCAGTTTATAAAGCTCATATCATTAACTTTACATATATGTGATGTAAGTGGCCTAATTAATGATTCAATTGGAATTGAAAAAAAAGCATCTTCCAGTTCTATTACAGCTGTGTGCAAAAAAATAGTAGTGCTCTTATATTAAGACATGTTTAGTTAAATAATACTAGTCTAAAAATTTCGGATCTGTTAAATTCATCATTATTCCTATATGTACTTTCAACACTGCTTCTAAATTTGTACTCAGTTTCCTTCAATATCGTAAATTTTCAAGATACTGGGTGTTTTACGCTTTTGGTACTTGCCTAGCATTACTGATCTAGGTACTTCTACTATATTGAAGAAAACTGAGTACAAGAAGCAGTGGTGAAAGTACATATAGGAATAATAATGAATTTAACAGATCCGAAATTTTTAGACTAGTATTATTTCTAAATATAAGGGTACTACCATTATTTTACACACAGCTGTATTCCATATATTTACCTTTTAAAACAATATCAACCACAAATGCTGAAGAATTGCAGAATTGTAGGACGACAGACCTGAATTGCGTTTCTTTTATCCTGCATCCATTTACCTCAAGAAGAATGTTGTGTGAGTTTTCAATTTTAAACTCTTTGGTAGCTAAGATCACAAAATTAAATAAGTTATAAAGTACAAAATAAGTAACTATTCTACAACAATTTTAACGGAAAACTGAAACTTAAAATATTCACAAACAATACCTGCAGCAATAAAATCATCATATATTTATATATGGCTCAGGAATAAGAAAAGTAAAATTAATAACAAATTACTTACGTTTTACAAATTAATATCCACAGAATAACTTCAGCTTCTCCAACGCAATTCACACTCTTACAATGAATTTAACAACATTGTCAAATTTCAAAAGACGCTGCAACGTTGCCAAAATTTCAAACTTTTAGTTAAAATTTCGAACATTTATTGTTCATATGCAAACAAATTTTTTTTGAGGCTTAAAGTTTTCTCATTTCTCTCAATTGTTGCAAATATTTTACATTTAGATGCAAACAAATGTTGTTTAGAGTCTGAAATAATAAGCATACTGCTCTCTTTTTGCTCTTTTTATTTTAAACAAAGTATGTTTGGATCCAAACAAGATTTATTTGCAACACTATTTCCGAACATATTTTGTTTGTATCTGAACAAATTGTTGCTAAAACCAAAGAGTAAATACAGAAAAAGTTTGTTAAAACTAAACATCACACATTTTTAATGAACTTTATCTGCAAACTCTCTCTCAATTCAGGTGTCACAAAGATATTATCTTCCAGTCTGAACAAATTCTTGATAATTTTAAATAAAACTTTATTTGAAACATCATCCACAAACATATTTTGTTTGCCTCCAAACAAGTTAAAAGCCGCGATTTTTCTCCGTGTAAATGCTCTAAATGCAACAGCAAAAGTAAAAACGAAGATAAAGATAAAAATAAAAATTCAATAAAAATAAAATAATATAAAAATGAAAAACAAAAAAAAATAAAACTAAAAAAAACATAAAAAGAAAAATTTCAATAAAATTAAAACAAAATTAAAAATAAAAATAAAAATTAAGTAAAAATAAAAACATAGATACACATAAAAATAAAAATAAAAGTGCAGGTAAAAATAAAATAAAAATAAATAATATAATAATAAAAATTAACATTAAAATAAAAATGAAAATGAAAGTAAAAATGAAAATATGAAAATATTTAAATATTAAAATATGAAAATATGACAATATGAAAATATGAAAATATAAAAATATGAAAATATGAAAATATGAAAATATGAAATTATAAAATATAAAATATGGAATATGAAATATGAAATATGAAAAATGAAATATGAAATATGAAATATGAAATATGAAATATGAAATATGAAATATGAAATATGAAAATGAAAATGAAAATAAAAATGAAAATAAGAAAATGAAAATAAAAAAATGAAAATAAGAAAATGAAAATGAAAATAAAAATGGAAATTGAAAATAAGAAAATGAAAATGAAATTTAAAATAAAAATTAAAATGAAAATAAGAAAATGAGAATAAGAAAATGAAAATAAAAATTGAAATGAAAATAAGAAAATGAAAATTTAAATAAAAATGAAAATGAAAATGAGAAAATGAAAATGAAAATGAAAATGAAAATGTAAACGTAAATGAAAATAAAAATTAAAGTTAAAATCAAAATGAAAATAAGAAAAACAAAAATTTAAAATGAAATTGAAATTGAAATTGAAAATTAAAATTAAAATGAAAATAAAAAGAAAGATAACAATAAAAATAATAAAAATGTGAATAATACCGATGAAACCTATAGACAGTCATCGTATTTCTTATTATCTTATTATTAAATCTTCCCCACTCAACCGACCGGTTTGGTAACACTGCACAACATAGCTAACGATTATAGGGAGAGAGAAAACATGTACAAAGTAACACAAGTGTCAGGCAAGAAAACATCATAGCTAACGATAACGTAGAGAGAGAGAAGACATCTACAAAGTAATAGCAGTATTAATGATTTAAGAGACAAATAAAACTTAAACAATTAATTAAAGAATAAAATTTAAAATATAGAACTAAACATTTATTGGAAGAAAGAACAATGTCTGAAAAAAGGTATTTTTATAAAAAAAATCAAAATAAAATTAAAAATATAAATATAAATAAAAATACAAATATAAATAAATATGAAATAGAAATAGAAATAAAAACAAAAATAAAAATAAAAATAAAAATAGAAATGGAAATGGAAACAGAAATAGAAATAGAAATAGAAATAGAAATAGAAATAGAAATAGAAATAGAAATAGAAATAGAAATAGAAATAGAAATAGAAATAGAAATAGAAATAGAAATAGAAATAGAAATAGAAATAGAAATAGAAATAGAAATACAAATAGAAATACAAATAGAAATAGAAATAGAAATGGAAATAGAAATAGAAATAGAAATAGAAATAGAAATAGAAATAGAAATAGAAATAAAAAAACAAAAATAGAAATAAAAATAAAAAAAATGAAAATGAAAATAAAAATAAAACTTAACTAAAATTAAACTTAAAATTATACAAGTATTATGATAAGGAGTTGGATATGAATAGTGGCAGGGATTAGAAAATGGATGAGGGCAAGCATGTTTTTTAAATATTGTGAATTATTTTGAAATATTTAAAAATGCTTGACGTATTTTACAATTGTTTGAAATATTTTGAAATAATCTTAATTTCTTTGACAACATTTTTGCTCAGATGAGAGAAAACATTTTAAAAACTCAGCCATTTGTTTCTTTTTTTTTCATTTATCTCATTATGAAGCCTTTACAAGAAGTTTTTTTAATCTCCTATCAAACATTTTTTTGACATGGTGTTTGTATTTTGAAATATTTTGGAATAATTTGAAATATTTTTGGCAATATTATTGCTCAGATGAGTAGAAAAAATTTGAGAGTTGCGTTATCAAGGCTTTAGAAAATGTTACAACCAATTTTAAACTTCTCTCATTTAGGAAGCTTTTAAAAGAGGTTTATATCGTTATTGAACATTTATAAATAACTTCTTCGATATTTTTCTTATAAAGGCTATATAGCAGGTACATAACTATCTATGAATACAACTATCTATGAATTTTTTATTTGAAAATATTTAAAAAAATTAGACCAACTATCTTGTAGTTATTAATTCTTCCGAATATTTATGGTAAAATTTGTTTGTGTTGGTCAAAAATTGCAACTCGTAAACCTCTTATCTATTACATTAAATCCACAAATAATATTAAAAATTTGCAGCATCATTTTATATATGTACGTATGTCTTGCCTTTCTTTGCCTTAATGGAGTGGCTCTAATATTCTTGTTCCATTAAAAAACGAGCCTAAAAAGCCATTAGCCAAAATGCCAACATCAAATGCTTAAAGCAGCTGGAGACACCTTTAATCTAGCACAAATGCGAGTATCTGCACAATAGCAAAAAAAAAAAAAAAAAAACCAAATCGTTTAACAGATGCAGAAAGCAGAAAGAAATTCTTCTTAAAAATACAACTTCGGGCCAACATAAGCAAATATATGTATTTATGTATGTATTGTCACTGTGTTTTTTTTTTTGTTTTTTGTTGTTCTCTGGAATACTTAATGAACCCTAAGTAATGCGATTTATTGTGTTGGTAGCGTAGTATAAGTGAGCTAGAGGGGGAAACACCCTTTCGTAATAACATTACAGCACAAGTTAACGACATAAGAAGCTACACACCCTTTTAAACCACAAAGACACCCCTCGGAAAAAAAATTACACACTACCACCGAAATATAAACAAACCCAATGGATGCAAAAAAAAAAAATCGACTTACCAAAACATTCTTCTGATTCTCTTTATCCAATAAAAATTCCATACTTTTGTGCGGACGACGCACTGATGCTATTTGACCGGCTGTTTGTGGTGATGAAGCCTTCACAACAACAATGCTACCGTCAGCAGCGACAACATTAACATCATCATCATCATCGTCGTCATCGTCGTCGACAGCTACCAAATCCGCTTGATAGCTATGGCCACCACCAGCACCGGATGCATTGGCATTCAGACGTTTGATGAATTTAAAACGCTGCTGATGCTGTTGCGGACCCAACTCCATCAAACTGCGTGTTTTGCCCGAAATAACGGTCTCATGCGTATCCAAATTAGTTTCGATCAGACCGATTTTACCGTGGCCCCCACCAACACTACCTATACCACCCGATTGATTGGTATTCTTGACATAGACGCGACCGTTGCTCATATTATTGAACATCTGCGTTTTTTGACTAACGGTAGCGCGTGACGGTGAACTGAAATGCAGTTGCGTAGCATCTGCTGCATCACTTTGTTGCTCACCGGCATTTGGATCCATGGATACGGCATCCAATAGACGTCCGTTAGCATGCATGCCCGAATTTAACTGATTGCGAAACTCATCGTAGTAGAGACGCTCCGAGTCAAGGAAAGATTCATCGATTGTTGTTGGCTTGGCGTTGGTGTAAAATGGGCTATTGGTTGCAGTGAAGTTGGCTGCATTTTGGCCCTGCTCCGGTGTGGCATAGTGCGCAGGTGGTCCTGCGCTCTGTTGTTGCTGATTGTTGGGGTTGAGGTTTGATTGTGGGTTATGTAGTTTTTCCACTAGACGGGGTGGTTGTTTTGGTAAAGGCGGCTTGCCGGTTACTAGAGGTTCAGAAGCCGGTTGTGACACGTGCTGTGATTCATTGGCACTGTGTGCTGAGTTTTCACTAGTGTTGGCGGCATCAGCTGGCAGTGGTCCTTTGAGTGGTATATAAATGAAATCGGGTGAATTTTGTTTGGAGGATTTTTGCTTGGCGCCATTTGTGGAGCCATTTGTTTTGTTGGCAGTCTTAAGCTTGGCGGTTGCTTCGCTCTTAATCATGCCGCTTTGGCCATTCTGCTCGGCAGCCAACTGCTGTTGTTGTTGTTGCTGCTGCAGCTGTTGCTGTTGCTGTTTCTTCTTGTTACGGCGCAGCGAGAAACGAAAACCATTGGCAAACCGCGAGAGAAAACCCTTCGAGGAAGGATGCTTCTCATCGGCCTTGAACTTGGACTTAACGAGCTCATTATTGTTATTGTAATGTTTCATACCGGACTGATCGACGCCACCGCTACCAACGAGCTGATGATTCGATTCACTACACTTAACCGCAAGATTAGACATTCTGGTCGACACACGCGCGGCGTTATTTTCTACCTGTTGTCGGCTGTTCAAATTGTAAGCACTTTGTGTGCGTCCCGGCGGTGCACTTTCACTGAACTCGAGTTGGTGTTGTTGTTGTTGTAGTTGTTTTTGATGCAAACTGTCGATCAGTTGCTGCGAGGCATAGAGGATATGCGCACGATTTGTGGGCGGTTCACTGAGTATGGGCAAATGCAGGCTAAGCGGTCGCGGCGTAGTCTTCGTAGTTGGTGTAGTTGCTGTTGTTGTTGTTGTTGCATTCGCATTATTATTCTTCAATTCCCAATCAGTTAATTCCGACGTTGCTTCACTAGCGCACGTTGGCAATATTATTACGTTCGTAGACGGCGTCGTTTTGTGACTGACTTGTGCTGGCTCGTTGGGCAACGGAGCGACTTCGACAACATCGGCTGAAACGAGTTTTTCGTTTATGTTTTGTGCCGCTTCTTCGATGTGCTCTTGCTGCGATGTTATTGCTACGGCGATGTTTTCTTCTCTTAACTCGTCTAGCAGCTCTTCTGAGTGATCACGTTTTTCTCTTTGTTGCTCACTCTCTTCGGTTTCAACGATTTCTCTTAGCTCTCTCTGTTCTCTTATAAGCTCAACTGCTCTTTGTTCTTGCTCACGCTCTTGCTGTAGCTCATGCTCTTTTGCTTTTTCCTTTTCGCTCTCCCTCTCTTTCTCTTGCTTCTGCTGTTGCTGTTCTGCATAGCGCGTTGCAATCATTTCGTTTTCTTTTGTATTATAAATAACTGTTGCATCTGCATTGTCCAAAAGTTCATCATCGCTGTCCTCTTCCTTGCGATCGCCGACGGTGCCTTCATCTGGCCTTTCAGTTGACGATGAAGACGTTGATGGTTCGTTGCACTCTTCGGAGGATTGCTCTTGCCATGAATATTTTGAAACCACGGGACAGAAGCTCACCTCTTTGCTGCTAAATGAGCTGCGCGAGCCTGTGGGTATTAATATGCCGAGTGGCTTTTGTGTTGTGCCCTGTGGCAGCTGATGCATGGATGTATGTGCACTAGATACATAGATGTCATCCTCCAGCTCATCGCATTGCGGATCGTAGGCATTTAGGTTGGGTGTGCTAGAGACCAGATTGCGCTTCTTGCTTGCGGCCGCATGAGATTGAAAACGTCGCTTGGGTAGCGAGCGTGATTGCGTTAGATCTGCATTGGACAGCTCTTTGGCATCAAAGTTGCACTTTTCCAAGGACTGTGCATAGCTAGTGCGTAAATTGGTCGGATCCTGATCGAATGTTTTGCCAAAGCTGTTGAAAATCGGCGGTTCGCTGGACTCGCTCACAAGACTGGTGGGTGCTTCCTGTCTGGAGCCATGTTTCTGCCTAGCCGGTGGCTTGCGTATCGTAAGCTGTATATGTTGAACTTCGGGTGCGGCATCTGGTGTGTCTAGGTCGGAGCAGTCGGAGTTGGAGTGCTTGCTTTGACGTGCTGCCGCTTTTGGGTTCGTTACAGTCAAGCCGCTGTGCATTACTAGCGGCTGTGACACATCGAGCTGTTGGTCATTGAGTATTGAGGCGTTTTTATCGTAGATCTCTGAGAGCTCATCGAGCAAAAAGTTACCCTTGCATATGATGCTC
The DNA here is from genome assembly GCA_943735915.1 of Pherbina coryleti. Classification (NCBI taxonomy): domain Eukaryota; kingdom Metazoa; phylum Arthropoda; class Insecta; order Diptera; family Sciomyzidae; genus Pherbina; species Pherbina coryleti. The sequence continues at coordinate 155,393,293 of OX030948.1, forward strand.
TCATAGTCGCCGGAGCTTTGACGTGAATCCATGCTGGAGCGTTTGAAGTTTGACTGACTCTTACTTGTAGCAGTGCGTCCAGAATAGTCCAGCAACGTCAGATTGTGATAGCTAGCGTTCATATAACCTAGAGATTGAGCCGCCAGCGGTTGATCTGAACGGTCGGCTAAGAGGTGATGAGTCTCCTCGCCAAAAGCGCCTTCGAATTTCTGCAGATTGCGCTCGCGACGCTCGCTCCAACTACAGCTGCGACGTATGCGTGCGTTATTGGCGTCAAAGAAGTCCTCGTCCGTGTGCTCCGATTCGCTGGAGGCTGCTTCGGAATGCGTTGCCGTAGAAGATTTATTATATTTCGCCTTATTACGCTTATTTCGCTTGTTACCGATTTTGTCTAGCTCATTGGGCACGCTAGCTACGCGCCCACCACCACCCACGCTGCTCTGCGTTTTCGTCTTGCCCGAATGGCTAGACGATGACGTTGAAGACGACGTTGTCGATGTTGCAGAGTCGCTGGCCGAATTGTCCGAGTCGCTTAATGAACTCTTGCGTTGTATGTGTATGGAACCAAGAGCGCTTAGCTTGGCTGAATCCACCACGTAGCCGTTTCTCTGTGCCGCACAAATTGTTTGTGAAAAATAGTCGACGAAAGTAGAACCATTCGCGTCGCGTATATCTGGCAAACTGTTTTGTAGATGCTCCGAGGAAAAGTCGGAAGTCTCTGGCAGCAGCCGTTGGTGGCGCGGCAGATTATTGAGTAACAGTTGTTGTTGTTGTTGTTGTTTTGGTTGCTGCGTTGTATGTGTTGGCAGCCAAGTAAATGAATTGGCCGAGGCGCAAGAGGCGGAAGATGTTGTGGAGCCCGCATCCGATACGGGCGATGGCGAGTGCGCCAGCGAACGTGCTTGTTTTGGCTGTTGTTGCTGCTGCTGCTCTAGCCGTGGCTCTCTAGCGTTGCTATTTTTAACACTATCAAAGCACAGCCATGTTGGCTGTTGTACTGCTGTTGGCACAATCGACGACGTTGTCGCAGTGTCGTCCGAGTCCACCACGAAAGTGGCGTCGAGCGCTATTTTCGGCTGGCATAAATCATTTTCAATGACTGTGGAGTTTTTGGAATGTGTATTTCTGGAATCGTTAGGGTCCCCACCATCATCATCATCATCATTATCATCATCATTGTCATCATCGTCGTCGGCGTCGTTGTCAACTCGATGCACAACCGCGCTGCTTATTTCAATGGCTTTATGTTCATGCTCAGTATAGAATTCTTCTTCCTCACAAAATTTTTCAAAATTTTTGGGTATACTTTTGGATTTACTACGCCTCAATGTGGATGGTTCACAATAGCCCGAATCTTCGCTAAGATTTTCTGCAGAATTCTTGCCACCAGCGCGTTGAAAGGCGGAAATGCGTGCCGCAGCCTGGCTACCTGGATGCACAGTGAGATCTTCAGTGGACGGCTTGCAGGCGTTGAGTATGCTTTTACCGGAGGAACTGGAGGAGCTGGTCGAAGACTCTGAATCGGATTTTACTTCTGCTGTAGCGTTTGCCTCAAGCTCTAAGCCACCGCTGATGGACTTTGCTGCACTGAGCCTGCGCAGATTCTCTTCAGTGTCATCAAAGTTCAGTTTATCCAAATCGTAGTAGGTCTGATGCAAGCGTCCGTCGGCTGACTCGAATCTGCGCAGCAGCGAGCTCTGTGAACCGCGACGACTGTTGTTGCCTGAGTTGCAGCCACTGTTGGCACCACTGCCGCTGCCACTGCCCATCTCACCACTGCTCTTGTGGTTTTCCTCGCTCAAACAAGCACCTTCGAAGCTCAACAGTGAGGGCGAAGAGTTGCCCAGACTCGTCAAGGAGCTATGCTGTTCCTGCAGCAGTTGGCGTTCGAGCGACTCAAACTGTATGAGTGAGGAGGAGCGACTCAAAGAATGATACGATAGACTGTCCGAATCCGAGTAGAAGTCATCGAAACGACGACTGCCAGTGCTGCTGCGCTGTTGACTGTTGGCGCCCAAGCTATCACGTGAGGCGGATGTTGTGGTGCCAAATTGCGACTCATAAGCCAGAAAACGCTCCAGGCTGTTGTCGCCAGAGGTGTTAGTAGTAGGCTGAAATCGGCGCAACAGCACAGTGTCATCCAGACTTGAAGGTTGCAGCAAGTAGCCATTGTGAAGGCACTCTTCCGAGCGTCGAGCACGCTTGGCGGGGCAGGCAAAGTCACGTTCGGATATAGAATCGGCATCTGTGAAGAAAGATAATTTGGGTTAAACACCGAAAGATTATAAGTTAAGATAGACAAACTCACCCTTCGTTACTTCGATTCTAATGACCGAGCCTGTCTCCGATTCCGCAGAACTCCAGACATTTGAGTTGTGCTCATACTGCGACCAGCTGTTCTGGGCATGTTCCTCATCCTCAGAGGTCTCCTCGAGTATGGGTTCCAGCATTTGGCGGGAATTAGAAAGGTAAACGGCATCTAGGGGTGAAATAAATGGAAAATATTAAAAAATCTGTAAATAATTCCTTGATAATGAAAGCTAAGTTGTTACAGCTTACATCTAGGCATTTGTCGGTCTTTATGGTTAACTAATCGCTTTTACTACCCATCTAACTCTATCTACCCCATAAAAAACACAAACAAACTGTTCGTAAACACACGCGTTTTCTGACTAATCCTCTTCAGTTTGAGGATTGCCTCATTGCTTGCCATTTCATTTCATGTTACATGGTGAATTGCAGCTTCTTCTTCCACTTTTTCTTCTTCTTTAACATCATCGTGTTCTTGCCGTCACTATAAGACTTCCCTTTGATCACTATCTGGGCGATCTTTATACATTTCTTTGCCGTGCATCGTTGCACATAAAAAAATGATTCATTCAAGAAAATGCAGCAACATGTGCAGCAGATATATTCCTATTAATTATGATTTTTTATTAATAATAATAATAAAATGCAGACAGACAAGGCAGATAGAAGCTGTCGTTGTAGGCATTGCCTTAAATAGTATTCCATCCATCGTTTGGTGCTATAGTTTTGATGAAGATAGCTAATTGGTTGATCTTTGTTGCAACTTTGAGGTCTTAGTTTTTCCTTATTGCCATTTTTTAATGCTTTCCTTCATTTCTTTTACGAACTGTCTCAATTAACGTGATGAAGTTTGCATGAATTCTTAATGCTTTAACTTCAATCAACCCTACTCTCCCTATTAACAGCCGTTTAATTAAGTTGAAAACTTAAACGAAAGCTATGGGTTGTCAATTCGCAAACTAAGATTTTTTTCAAAGTTCCAGAACTTAGAAGTATGTATACTATAATTATGACAAAATCAGAAAAATTTATTTGATGTTCATTGAAATTTTATTAAAAAAAACTTTCTGGTCATCTTTTCGTTGCAACTTTTCTTTTGTGTTTAACTTTCGATTTGTTTCCAAATTTTTTCATAAGTATATAACAGGCTTGTAATGATATCACAGAAAAAAAATCATTTGACTTAATTATTAAATCCTATACCCATCATAACTTATTCTTCAAAGTGTACTTGTCAGACGATATCCATTATACGAATATAATAAAACCATATCAATCAAGTCAAACTCATCATATCACACTTATCATACCACACCCATTATAACTACAATACCCACCACAAAAAACATCCATCGTACTACACTCATTACACCATTCCCATAATACCACTCCCATCATATCACATCCATCATACCATACCCATCATAGCACATCTATAACCCATCAAAAAGATACTCATCACACCACACCCATCACAAAATACCCATTATACTACACTCGTCGTACCATATTCATCATATAATTCCCACAATACCATGCCCATCGTACCATTCCCATAATACCATGCCCATCATACGAAGGTTGCTACATATATTTCGGGAAGAAATATAAAAAACGAATTTTTTCTTTATTGTTTTTCGAAATAATCTCCTTCATGGTTAATACATTTTTGCTTGCGTTCGAGCCATTTGTCATAACATTTATCCCATTCCGCTTGAGACACCTCCAAATAATAGTTTTTTAATGCATTAACGACTTTTTCTGGTGTCAAAAATCGTTAACCACGCAGTTTTTCCTTGATGACCAAAAACAAAAGTCATTGGGTACCAAATCAAGACTGTACGGCAGATAACACATTAATGCGATGTTTTGAGTGCTTTTTGCACGTCTTTGCTCAAGCTCGCGTTGTCTTAATGAACAAAAATTTTTTGGCGCTTGTTTGCTTTCCTTATTTTACGGATTATGTCTTATTTTTCTACGTATCTCGAGTGAACATCATGTTCCGATATTTATGTTTATTCCCGAAATATGTGTAGTAACTCTCGTTATCGGGTTATATGTAGTAACCAAATATTTGTAGCAACCCTGTAGTCTCGTACCTCTCTATCCTACCATATACGTCATGCTCAATCTATCATTCTAAACCTATGATAAAACATCCATCATAAAACACACATCATACCACTCCCAACATACTACACCCACTATGCCCCATCCGGCTTACCAAAAGTTGGTATGGTACAATAACTACCATACCAACTATCAAACTAACTAACGAACAATAACCAAAAACAACGAAACAAATTCCCAACTTCAACCTTTGGAAGGACTTTGACAGTGTTTCTTATGATGGAATTTTATTGTTCGTGTTATTAAATGTTTATACACAAATAAATGGTAGAGAACGGGCCCTACTAGTCTTATGCCAACACCAAACGGCTAATGTACATGTTCTCAAGAAGCACAAATAAATGGTAGAGAACGGGCCCTACTAGTCTTATGCCAACACCAAACGGCTAATGTACATGTTCTCAAGAAGCTTTTCATGGCATTATTTACTCTCTGAGGTTTGCCATTGTCTGCAGAGAGGCGACGGCCGATCAGAAAAATGTATTTCAATTGAAAATGTTGATGTTGGGAATTGCGTTATACAGTTTAAATCAAATGACTTAGGTGAAGATGGTATTGCCATAAAATTTATAAAACTTATTCTTCCTCATATAATAAGTCCTCTAACTCATATTATTAATCATTGCTTTATATCTTCTTCATTTCCTAGTATCCGGAAAATTTCAACTGTCTTGCCGGTTGCAAAAAAATCAAACCCATCTGGACCTAATGACTTTAGGCCAATAACCATTTTATCCCCATTATCTAAAGTATGTGAAAAACGTATAAGCCTTCAATCAATAAATTTCTCTACGCAAATAAGCTCTCGTACCCATATCAATCAGGTTTTCGGGTGGAGCAGTTTTTAAAGTTCTTGTTGATATACGACCAAAATATGATGCAGGATTATTCTTTGTTTTGCCTGCTCGATTTTTTCTAAAGCTTTCTACAAAGTAAGTGACTTAGTTCTATGTCGAAAACTTATGTACCTTTTTAGGTTTTCCCATAGTGCTGTGAGTTTTATTTCTTATTTGTCGGGTCGTTTACAAAGAGTTAAATTTCTAATTTCAAATCTCTCCCATCATAAGCCTGTCTTAAGTGGTGTCCCTCCAGGCTCCATTCTTGGTCCTCTTCTCTTCTCTATTTTTAGAGATAAATTTATACTTTTTTTTTATTTTATATTTATCAATGATATCTTTACTGTTTGCAAACAGGCCTTTATACATGCTTACGCTGACGATATACAACTTTATCTTTCAAGTAGAACTGAACTTGTAGACGAATTCTCCAGTAGATTTAATAAAGATCTTAGTAACATATATAACTGAGCTTGTAGTAATGGACTTCAGCTTAATGTTGCCAAATCTTATGTACTACCTATCTGCAAAAAAAAAAAAAATACCCTCAATGCTGTCACTATAATTGTATGGATTCGTCACTCTCTTGTACATGGAGGTAAGCATGGTTTTTATCCGATTTGGCTCATTTTCGAACTTGATTTTTATTTTTTAGATACAAGTTTAAATATCGCCTGTAATCGTGATCACAGACAGACAGATAGACAAACGGACAGACAGACGGACAGACGGACAAACAGACGGACAGACAGACGGAAATACAGACGGACAGACAGGCAGACAGACAGACAGACGGACAGACAGACGGACAGACTACGTGGAGACAGACAGACGGACATGGCTAAATCGCTGGTGATGCTGATCAAGAATATACATACATATACTTTTCTATACCTACCACGCCTCCTTATGGGCGTTAAAAACGGAGTGACAAAATGAATATACCCCTTTCAGGTTTATTAAACATCAGGGTATAAAAATGTCTTTTTGGAAACCAGCTTGGTATTAGGTATATTAAAAGTGCTCAAAGTAAGCATATAAAACTAAAATTAAGAAAAATAAATTTATAATGGGCATTAATTTCTAAAATTGAGTAAAATAAATGATTCCTTGAAAAAAGAATAAAAAACTTGGTTCTAGAACCTGGAACAAGACTGGAATTAAGGTAATAGTTTCTTAATTTAAGTAATCGCAGAAAACTATTTTAGTTTTCAGCAAATTGTTTACTTGAACCAAACAAATTTTTTCTCACTTCAATTAATATTGGTATGCTTATAATTCCCAGGAAGTTTATATGTTCTAGAAATTTGTTTATTGAGATATTAGGTAAATTTTTGTAGTTGATTGTTTCCTTGAATTTTGAACGGTTTGCTACCTATGGACCTGAACACGGGAAAAAAGGTAAAAAAAAATCGAATTTTTTTAAGTTTTTTGCGATTTTGATCTGGAAGGTGAAGTTTTTTGATTTTATATGTTCGCAATTTTTGTTCTTTATGACAAGAGCTACAACTTTGCCTCAAAGAGTAAATCGAAATTCTGAATGGTTTACAAGATATGAGCCCGAGAAAATGATCACTTTTTTGCGGAAATGATACCGAGGCCCCAAATCTTTGGCGGCCCATAAACAAAAAAGTGCATGACTTTGGGAAAAATTGGGAGACACGGGTCTTTTTTTTTAGTCTTTTATCACGTAGTGGTGTCCGTATATGGTTATTTTGCCATGATTTAAAAAATTACACACAGTGATATCAAGCAAAACATTCTAATATTATGAAAATTGTTTACTTGAATCAAGCCAATTTTTCCATTTTTAAGTAAATTCTTTACTTGAATCAAGCAAATTGTTCTCAATTCAAGGAAAATCAATTTCTCAAATCAAGCAAATTATTCTAGTTTTCCGTAAATTTTTGAATTGATACTACGAGGTATCAATTTTATACTACGAGGCCGTACACTAAGGGAAAAAATATTAAATTTATCCAAAAACTTTTTTAATTTATCCAAAAAGCGAGTCATTTTTGCACCAATAACGCATTTACTTAAACCGACTACGTAAATATTTAAAATTTATTTAAATACTTTTTTATTAAATAAAATATTAAAATATTTAAAATAAAATTAATAAAAAAAATATTAAAATTATGCACGAATATATTTAAATATCTTTCAAATATTTACTATTTGAAAATAAAACTATCGCATTTAAAGAAAGTTTATATAAAAATATTGATTTTAAACAACAACATATTTAAGTTGAAGAGGAGGAAGAAACGAGGAAGAAAAGAGGAAGAAAAGAAGAAGAAAAGAGGAAGAAAAGAGGAAGAAAAGAGGAAGAAAAAGTAAGAGAAATTATGAAGCAAATATGCAGGTAAGTGACAACCGTTGCAAGATATTTTTGAGAAAATATCGAGTTGTCACTCCACCCTACATAAATTCATCATCGCACACATCACACATCGCAATCACAAATCATATTGACCAAACGTGCATTATATATTATCCTTGTAACACAAACTAAACGAGAACTATAAGAACCTGCAACGGCAAGAAATAACTGCAGGAACAGAGTGCGACGCTGCTGCTGCTTGGCGGCTGCTTGGCCGCTGTATGGAATGTGTGTGTAGGTGTGTGGTATAAATAAAATTCAAATACGGGAAAAAAACGAGTTGTAAGGAAAACATTTGATTTATCCACGTAAATATTTGAATAAAATTTATACTCAGGCGTGGATAATGCTAATATGCGTTATTTCCCTTAGTGCACTAACAAAATTTTCAACATCTTATCTATATATTCGCAGAAAATGAAAATATGTACAATTGGCCCTATTGAGTGAGTAGTTATATTAGGAGGAAGGTTTCAATAGCGATTTTTGATAAAAGGGCTGATTTTTTTTATATTATGATGATGTGTGAAGTTATAGATAAAATTATAAAAATTTTTGATGTGGAAATAATGAAAATGATATCGCCCAGAGTTTCCGAAATATACTACTTTTTTTAGTTAAGGGGGGTTTTGACTTCCCTGTGTGGATATAAGGTGGAAAGAAAGCAAATAAAAAGAGGGAATAGATAGCAACATACAGTTTATTGAAGCTCTTGCAGCACAAACGCATGAAAAGCTAACGATAAAGCAATGCATTGCATTTTGGATGATTTTTTAAAAAATTTACTTTTTAATTAAACATACTTATTATAAAAATTTCGTAAAGAAAATATCCCTATATCCTTTTGCAGCACAAATGTGTTATTTTAAAACATATTTCATAAAAATCGGACCAGTAAAGTTTGAGTTTAGCGGCAACAAAAAAAGTTAATTTTAATTTTATATAATAGTATAGATGTGACCTTAAAAAATCGGTTATTTGAGCTAACCCAGAAAAATCCTTTGGACGATATATTCTATGGACCAATGGCTATCAGAAACCTTTGGAGTTTTTTCAGTTATATTTTGGCGTCGCACATCGTAATTATTGATATGACAATTTCTTTACTGTTTATAGTTTATATTTTAAGGAATTCTATTAAATAAGAACTTTGAAAACGGAGTGAAACCCTGTAGTTTCTGTACTTTATCACTAAAACCACGTGTGTTTACGAAGCATTTCGTTGCTAACGTTATGAATCTCTTTACTAACAAAAAAAAATCTCTTTGCTAAAATAAAGTAATTCATTATCCCTGATATCATAAATTCTAAATATTATTAACATATTTATTATATGAGATAACTCTTCTCACAGCTGGTTTTCGTAATTTTTTTTTTCAATATCAAACTCACCTTGTTGTTCGAATGCCGGCATTGTCCAGTGCGTTGGCGTTGTTATGAAACCCGCTAAGTCTAAATGCTCCATTATTCTTAAACTCTTATTTTCAAAATATTGTTGATTATATCGACAATTTTCGCTTTTTTTTAAATGTAGTTTTCTTAATTTTACAGCTTATTTTCTATTGAACTACTCTATCGTATCGGTTCGTTAAACTTATTTCGTTGTACTAAAATTTTCTCTGCGCCGCTCATCAGTTTGTTTCGAAAGTATTTTGCTTTATGTTGTTGTTGTTGTTGTTGTTGTTGTTTTTGTGGTTGTTTTTGTTGTTGTTTTTTAATTGTAGATAATATAATTCCATGATGAGTAACCGTGAAAAATGTTGTGCTTGTCTATGTTTCCTTTGTTTAATACATTCCAGAAGCGTTTCTTTCCAACAATTAAATGCCAAAAATGCTCAAAATTATCGTTGGTCCCCTTCTTGTTGTTGTTGTTGTTGATTTTTGTTTTGTTTTTATGAAGTGATGCGTCCGTCTTGATTAACGATTTCTAGATTCAAACGATTTCAGTTTCAAATTCAGCAATAATTTTTATTCAAGTTTAATTTCGATAAGAAGTTGTGATATCTGCAATGATAAGAAAGAAAAAGAGAGAGAGTGAGATAGAGAAAGAAATGGTGAGAAAAAATTATAATGACAGTGAAGGGTAAATAAATGGAATTTGTTGTTTATTTGATAAGCGAAAGATTTATTGGCACTCAAACCAAACAAAATATTTGCACATTTTAAACTGCTGTTCATGAGTGCTCCTTAGAGGTATTCATAAATGTACTGAATATGAGAGTTTACAAAATTTTCAAAAAAAAAGTTTTTTTTATATTTTTTTTTTTCAATATTTCTAACAAAGTTGCCTTGAGAATCAATTTGAAAATAAAACTGCTCACTTCCGAAACGTTGAACAGCTTACGCTTTACTAATAGAAAGAGACAAAAGCAGGTCCATTTTAAGGGCGTTAGAGTCAAAATGCAACAAATGCAATTCAACACAAATGTTTAGAACACCTACTTAAATAATTGTTTATAAAATCAATATAAACAAATATGTATAAACTTACACATATATTATTATTATTGCAAAACAAAAATACACAATTATTGAGAGAAAAAGAAAAATTTTGAAAATTTAAACAAAAATAAGGGGCGTTTGGCCTCTGACACATCATTATGGATGCAGCCTGTGGCACGAACTATTGTTTTAAATGACTCGCTATGACGAAGAGTTAAACATGTTGAATCATTTGTTGCTAATCGCTTAAATGAATTATGATTTCATACTTCAAATTGAAATGTTTTTCTTATTTATATCTTAGTTTTCCATTTGTTGTATAGTTTTTCTATTTGAAACAAACAATTTGCAAAACTTTTGTTGATTTTTCCGCTTCGTAGTTATATAAATGTTAGTATAAAGTTGATTGATGATCGGGTCTATAAAAGTACCCGATCATCAGTAAGATGTAATGAATAGATACATAGATACTTAAATATTAACTTTAATAATATCTTTTTTACAGCTTTTTCTATAACTGAAGTTTTTTCATAGAGTTATATATAGAGCTTTCTATAAATGAAGTTTTCTTAGAGGGAAGTATGTTATGGTAAGGATATTTCAATAAGAGGTGTCATTTTAAATTGCCCACTGTTTTTTCAAGTGTTAATATACAACTGTCATTCAATGGCCTTTGACAAAAAAAAACTAGGAGATTTTCAGATATGGATCGATACACATTTATACAACGTGATGAAATAGTGGACGCGCGTCCTTACAAAAACGGTGAAAATAACGCAAACATTTGTAAAGTTCCTACCGTTTTTGGCCATCATCAAGCGCCTTCTCGCACATCTATAGTGAAATTAATCGATAAATTCGAACAAGTTAGTGGTGTAAAGACCTCAACTCGTACTCGTTCGGAAGCTGAGAGTGTGGCTGAAAACCCAGGTTTTTCCATTTCGAGACGATCACAGGGATTAGGCCTACCCATAGCCACTTTACACCGTATTTTGCATAAATATCTTGGCTAGGGTTACCAGATGGTATCCTAAAGGAGGACATGTCCTCCTTTTTCACATAAAAATTTCATGTCCCCTTTTTTGTCCCGTGGGGACATGTCCTCCTTTTTTACATATTAAAAATTATTGTATTTTTTTGCAATAGTTTCTTCTCTCCGTCATTTATTTTTTCTTATTCTCATTACTTTTTTTTGCCAATCCATACACTCCCAATACGGGCGATTTTTTACCTTAAATTTACAACCATGTAGTGAACAATTTGGCAACAAAGCAAAACTTCTTTCGTTTCGTTTTCTTTTGTTTTATTTTCGGATTCGTTATAAGCTAAAACGTTTTGATGTTAACAAATGTATAGTACTTGAATTGTTATGACTTTATGTTTTTTCTTTTATCGTTTATTTTATGTTTAATTAGTTTTTATGTCTTGATATTTATTTAAGTGAGATTTTTCTGAATTCCTTTTGAATAAACTTATTATTGTAGAAATATATAGTGTTTCTCTATGGGTCCTCCTTTTTCATCTTCCCTAGAACAAATGTCCTCCTTTTTGTCATTCGCTGTCTTCCTAAGCCAAATTTTGATCTGGTAACCAGTGTTGCCAGAGGCCGAGCTCCAAATATCCCGTTCTCTTCTGTAAAACGCCCTGTTTATCCCGTTTTAAAAATAAAAAATCCCGAAAAAATCCTATTCACAAGCCTTGCACATAGTTTCATGTTTAATTACTCGTTAATTTTTTTGGCTTGTTTCTCTTTTTTACCTGGTAAAGTCAAGTCAAAAAGAAAACGAATCCGAACATCCAAAATTGAATTCTTCTTCTTTCTCTTTAAAATATTCACAGTGTCATTGTGTTCAAGTTCAATTCTTAAACAGCTTTGCAAGGGTCTTGCTTTAAACAGCAAGAGTATTGCTTTTAATGTAGGGGAGATGGCTGGGTTGTGAACCGGGTTTTGTTTTTGGGCTCAAACCTTTCCTCAGAAAGATGTCGAATATCATTGGACAGGTGAATATACAACGCAACTTTTTTATGCAGACAGATTAGCGTTTTGATTAAAAATTAACTCTCTACTGCCAATTTTCTAAAGTTTTGATTTTTGGCTCTTCCAAAAATGTGGCTGGTTTGTGAAAAATCTGGCAAATACCAATAAAAGTCGGAAAATACGAAGTAAATCACCACTAATATTATAAGTTAGAGGCAAAACAAGTTATAATGACGCCAATTAGGCTAAAAAATCGTAATGAATCGTAATGAATGTGTAATGAAGTGTTTACACTCAGGGAAAAAAATCGTAAAACCAAAGAAAATACACTTTGCCACAAAGACTTTTATTGGTTAGATTGTGCCCAGAGATAAAACATCCTTACGGCAAAGGCACAAAGATTGTTAAATTCCCATGAAAAATATACTTTATATCAAAGACTTAAAATCTTGTGACAAAGATGTACGTCTTTAAAAAAGTCGATTTCATTAATACTACCTTTGTATGTCCGCCTTTTTGACGTGACGAAGTTACGTTATACTGCTCTAGTTTCCAAAAAAGTTGAAAAATGAATTTTTTAAAAATTCATCTGCGTTTCATTGAATTGTTATTCGCTGGGTATAAGTGCTATGATTAAAAAAATAGTATGACCGTAAAGGTTAATTCTTTGGCTATATTAAAAAAATAAAAAAAAAATTTAATACGGCATAGGGACGTTGTGGCAGCTGCGTAAGCAACGCAACTGAAAATTTGTCACATGGAATTATTACTCGCTGAGTATTAGCGCTAGGATTAAAAATACGATACGCCAATAAAGGCCTACTGGAAGCCTTCACAACAAAATTAGACAAAAAATTTCTGACATCATGGGGACGCTGAGAGAGCCGCTCAAAGATCGATAACGCAACATTCATGCAGCGGCGTTGCATTGAATTTTTACTCAATGAGTATATAACCTACGATAAAAGTTTAAAAAGGAAAATAAAGTTTTTATACATGGCTTTACGACAAAAATAAAAAGAAATTCCGGCGTCGTCATGTCGTGAATAGAGCAGCTTATGTAACAGAAATGTAATATCGTTGCATGGAATTATTACTCACTCAGGAGGAGTGCTACAGTAAATTTTGTTTTACGACAGCAAGGATGTGTTATTACGCTTCACAACTAAATTACAAAAAAAATTTTGTTGTCATGATTTCAGGGATGCAATCACATAATGCAGTAAAAATGCCAAAGCCATGAAAAAACGTTGCATGGATTTTTAACTCTGTGATTACTGGTGCAACGGTAAATTTTAAGGAACGAAAACAAAGGTGAGGTCTTCGGGCATATGACAAAAATAAAAAAAAAATTTGACGGCGTGTCAAAAACCCCCAGGGAACCGCCTAATGTGACGCGTATGCATCACTTTTGCTGGATTAATTGAAATTAGAGCACAACCAATGGGGAGCAAAAAAAAAGCTAAACGAAAAGCACCAACTCCAAATCCAACAACAACTCCAACACCAATACCAACACCAACACCAACACCAACACCAACACCAACACCAACACCAACACCAACACCAACACCAACACCAACACCAACACCAACACCAACACATCAACATCAACATCAACATCAACATCAACATCAACATCAACATCAACATCAACATCAACATCAACATCAACATCAACATCAACATCAACATCAACATCAACATCAACACCAACATCAACACCAAGACCAACATCAACACCAACACCAACATCAACACCAACACCAACATCAACACCAACACCAACATCAACACCAACACCAACACTAACACCAACATCAACAGCAACACCAACACCAACACCAACACCAACACCAACACCAACACCAACACCAACATTAACATCAACATCAACATCAACATAACCATTAACATCAACATCAACATCAACATCAACATCAACATCAACATCAACATCAACATCAACATCAACATCAACATCAACATCAACATCAACATCAACATCAACATCAACATCAACATCAACATCAACATCAACATCAACATCAACATCAACATCAACATCAACATCAACATCAACATCAACATCAACATCAACATCAACATCAACATCAACATCAACATCAACATCAACATCAACATCAACATCAACATCAACATCAACATCAACATCAACATCAACATCAACATCAACATCAACATCAACATCAACATCAACATCAACATCAACATCAACATCAACATCAACATCAACATCAACATCAACATCAACATCAACATCAACATCAACATCAACATCAACATCAACATCAACATCAACATCAACATCAACATCAACATCAACATCAACATCAACATCAACATCAACATCAACATCAACATCAACATCAACATCAACATCAACATCAACATCAACATCAACATCAACATCAACATCAACATCAACATCAACATCAACATCAACATCAACATCAACATTAACAACAACAGCAAGAAACTTCGTCACGTCAAAACCTACGGGTGTGTCCACGGCACAGCCAACTCTTTTTTTTCTATTACTCACCCTTTCTCCACTCTCATTCCCACCCACTCCCCCTTCCCCTTGACTCTTAACCTATACGATTTAATCTAGTGCTAATTACAACTTATACATATTAATACATCAATTGCCTTATATAGTACATATTGCCCACAAAGTAACTGCGAACTATAAGCGTGTGTATTTTTAAGAAAAATATGATTTATAGAAAAAATTTTTTAAAGTTATAGACTTTGTCTTTGAAACAACGATGCTTAGCTTCAAGAAAACAAAGAAAATTTGTTGATTTTGCGTACAAGAATTTGTTAACAAAGAATTAAATCGTTATAGTAAATAATTTATCTTTACGGCAATTATTTTTTTATTGATTAAGCTTCAAAGAACTTCAGTCTTTTGTTTCAAAGATGCAGCAGTTGTTTAGTTAAAGAATAAATTATTAGTGCAACGATCTTTTCTTTGTAGCAAAGATATTTTGGTTACAGTCTTTTAACAACTTTTTTTCTTTCATTTTAAGGCGTTCAATTTTCTCAGTGTAGTCATAATTTTCTTCATCTTCATCCAAATCGGTGTCGCAATGTTTGCATGTGAAATACGAACGCCTTCCCATATTGACGCACTTCAAGTGAATAGGCCGGCCACATGTGTTGCATTCGATGGAGTTTTTGGGTGTCAGTTCTTTAGGCAAAAACCTCAAACAAATGCTGCAAAAATCAATATCCTCATCAGATGGTTTTGATGGTTCTTTTGCCTTAGGACGCTCGGATGGTGTTGGTTGTGCCTTCTTCAGTGATGCTTTTGCTAGGGATTTGGACTTTTCTGCTGTTTTTTACTGCTTCAGATCATTAATTTTGTCTGGAGCAGTAAGCTCGCAGCTCTTCATTGTCTTTCGCAAAAGTTTTCACAGTTTCAAACACGATGTCTGCCACTGGAACAAGCAATATATCTGTACACTTCGGTGTAACTGCAAAAATTGCGTCATGTCAAAAGACAAATTCAGCAGTTTAAAGATTGGCGATATGTCAATTACTTACTTACTAACTTATCTGGCGCTTACAACCGTAGGTCGGTATTGGCCTCGTATAAGAAATCTACGAAAATATAAGAAAAAAAGAAACGAAATTGCCTCGATAATTAGGGAAAGAAAAAAGTAATGGTTCACAACCCATCCTGGTTCATAGCCCAGCCCTCTCTCCTAAATTTTTGAAATTAAAAAAATAAGTTAAGAAACTCGACTTGAGAAAAAATTCCATTTTTGGGCTCAAAATCCCGTGCGCCCTTTTGAGGTTTAAAAAACCCGAAATATGAGTGAAATCCAAGTTTCTGGCAACACTGATGGTAACCCTAATCTTGGTAGACATGATTAGAAGGTGCAGTTGACACAAGAATTGAAGTCTAAAGACAATGGAAAATGCCGTACATTCATTGATTGAGTGCTGGAAATGCATGAACAAGATCATGATTTCTCATACAAAATTATTCTGTGTGATGAGGCTCATTTTCATCTGTATGGATACGTTAACAAGCAAAATTGTCGCATCTGGGGCTCCGAAACCCAAGTCGTACAACCCATCCATCCACAACGAGTGACAGTCTGGTGCTGTTTTTGGAGTGGCGGTGTCATCCGGACATATTTTTTCGAAAATGATGCTGGTGCGACCTTTTCAGTGAATGAGTTGCGTAACCGAACGATGTTGACGGATTTTTTTTGGCCTGAAATTGATTCTATAGATGTGGACGAAAAATATTTTCATCAGGTGCCACATTCCATACAGCTGGTGAAACAATGGCTCTATTGCATGAAAAATTTCCTGTACGTACGATTTCTCGAAAATCTCCTCTTTGATTGACTGCCGAGATTGTGCGACTTAACACCATTAGACTTTTTTCTTAGAAGCAACGTTGAAGATTTTGTCTATGCCAATAATCCAGCAATTATTCAAGCACTCAAAGGCAATATTAAGATGTTAGAGTCCCGAGGCCTGATTTTCGTTAATTTCTTAAAAGTGTAAGAAATGACTTCTAGCTCGGAAATGGCCTAAGATGAAATGGGCTAATGGAAAAATCCATATCCTTCATCTTTGATTAAGAATTTGGGTGAAAAAAGGGTAAAAAAAAATCTCAAAAAATGTTGATTTATATTTTACAAATCTGGATATTTTCTGGATATTCAAAGAGTTATATGTTAAAAGAAATGTATTATAAAAAATATCACGCCCATGTGTCACGCGAAGAGTTAAGTTCGTCACATCGCACTATGGGATATTCGATCGATTTAAGCGCCCAAAATTATTTAATTGGGTAAACAGTTCCTAATCATGCATAGTATGTTTTTTTATTTTTGATATTCTTAACTCTGTACGATTATTGGGTCATATATTACAGATATAACAACATAAAATGGTTTCCTTTACCAAATAGTATGAAATGATGTCTGTTTACTGATTTTTTTTTTTTTTTTTTATCTTTAACTCTGTGCGATCAATGGGTCATACACATAGAAACCAACTCTACTCATTTACAAGTAGATCTTAAACAGATTTTGTTGGAAAAGCAGTATTATTTGATGTCAGTTGCTTGAAATTTTATTTTCAACCCTCTATCAGTCATGAGCAATATATATGACCTCTTAATTTTTCCATAAAAAATTAAAATGAAGTTATTGAATGTATGGTAATCAAACATATCTTTTCTTAATTTCTTTCAACCTTTTACCATGTGCGGCAATTGGGTCATATTAGACCCATATATAATGTTTCTGTAGTAAAAATGGATGAAAAAGATTTTTTTTCAGTATTCTAGTTTCTTGCTGACTTAGAAGCCGAGGCTATTAAATCGGAAAAATTCTTTAGGTGAAACACTTCACCCCACCATTTTACAAAAATCGAAAAACGAACATTTTCGAAGTATCCCCATAATTTTTTTGCCAAAATCGAAAATTTTCATATCCGAGCACATAGAAATTAAGAAAAATATTTATTTTTGCGATTTAAGCCAAAAACCATAACAAAATTATAATTTTTGGGGGTGCTGTGAGCTTAAAAAAAAACCGAAACGCTTTACTCTACCGCACCGTAATATTAGACTTACTAGTTTTATGCCGACTCCGAACGGCTAATGTGCATGTTCTCATGTATTTCTCATGGCAGTATTTACTCTCTGAGAGTTGCCATTATCTGCAGAGAGGTGACGGCCGATCAGAAAAATGCATTCCAATTGAAAAAATTGTCTGTGTCATTTGAGGCTCTGAGTGGAACATGCACTGTATTTATAACGCACTGTGGAGAGCAAGTGTTCTCTATCATGCACCTATCATGCCACCAGATGTTTAATACAGAAATTATTATGCAAAATGGAAAACTACGAACGAGTTGATATCTTTGGAGTTTCAACTATCTCATGCACTTTTACCTTCGGATTGTCTAATACGATGTCATTGATTCTGTTGATCATTTCTGAGGAATATCATCATTTCTTTCTGATAATTTCTGGCTTCTTGATAATTTTTGAACGTCTAGAACAAACATGCCCACGTAGTTGCCCGTATGGCCCGCGTAGCCCTTCATACAAATTTTTTCTATCTTAATTTTGTCTTTGCTATGAGCCAAAATCAAAGTACACTGGCAAAAAACAACAACACAAACCGCACTCGTTCAGTGTTCAGCACATTTTCCAGCGAACTTTACAAAAACAAATGCATTCAAAGCCAAAATAAAAAACCAACACTCGGTGATGTCGATGCTGAAGCTGATCGTCCCGTTACTTGTGTGTCGAGTAATTTTTCATGCAAGCATTGTTATTGTAATAGAAATTAAGACTTGTAGCAGTGCACTGGCAGTGTACTTCATGATAACTGATTGCATTGTAAGTGTTTTTTTTGTTTTGTTTGATTTTTTGTCAAAAGCAACGATGAGTAACATTTTGTGTTTGTTTTTTTAAGCATTGGCCCGCGCTTTAAATTTCTTGGGCCCGACTAGTCTAGAGACTAGTCTAGAACATCCTTCACCAGCAGTGCTTGCATGACAAGGGTTGAATTCAGAAAACCAATAGATTATGGTTGATTTCATTGGAGCAAATTCATCATAACTTTCTACAATCCATTCCTTTGCTTTTACAGTGATTTTTTTTTAACCATAAAAAAACAATACTTTATCAAAACTAACATAGAATTTAAAATTATTCCATTGTTACAAAAAAAAATTAAAAAAAGTTATTTACTTCTAATGACTGTCACTTACAAATTACTGCGAAAACTAGCATAAATTTTGACAGTCATCGTTTGCAAGATGCTAGATGTGAACGGCATCTATGACAGACCAAAGACTTATTGAACAGCTTGATATTGAGGAGGAGCTTGGAGAAGAAGCCTCCATAAAAAATTATAAATAATAAGAAACTAGGAAGCATTTAATTGAGTTTTCAAGACGCCTGGGGTGTGAACATGTGAAACTAATGATGATAAAGAAGGTTGTTAGACATGGAATTTTATAAGAGGTGCTGTGCATCTTGCTTCTGCTGAACACATCTATTAGTTCAAGTGATTGTTATAAGAAAAATATACAGCAGCGATGTATTTCGAATATTCATCAAGAGTTGTATAAGCTCCATATATGCCCATAATGGTTTTTTATTATATCTTTTATGCAATAGGCAAAAAGCACTTGACTCGCTTATCGACTTCATATTAATAAAAAAAAAAAAAAAAAAAAAAACAAAACTTGAGTTTTAACGTAAACAGTTGATTTTGAAATTTCCATTGAATGCACTCGAGAATTACGCCACAAAATATTTATTTTCAATTTCTTGTTTATCTACCGAATGTAGATGAAGAAATTTTACACGATATACAAAGTGTTAAATGCAATTTCGAAGGCCAGAACCTAATTGAGTCTATGGTAATTAATTTTGAGTTAAATACTTGAAAAGAATTTCAATATTTTGCAATTTTGTGGAAAAAGAAGGAATAAAATGAAAATGGGCTAATTTATTTTCAGGGAAAAATTGAGTGCGGTAGAAGAACGTGATAAAAATATGTCAAGAAGGAATTTTTAGAGCAAATGATTTATTGTAAATTAACTTATTATCTGCTTATTGAGTAAAATCTTATCAGGTCATCAAAAGTTGAAGTTAATAAATAAACAACTAGTTCATCAAAATTTATTAATATTTTGTGTAATTTTGCCATTTTTTAGCACTAAGCTTATTTTTTGAGATTAGAAGTATTCGTTTCAATCTAGCCACTGATAAGATAATGAAATTTGTAATTATTTCTAAACAATTCTGATTGATTTGCAATCGTAAAAATTTGCAAAAGTCAAATAAATCCAATAACAACTTTGTGGGTTGAACTTTTTATCAATATTTCTGTCAAAATGTCTCTTCTACTACGCTGTTCAATAAGTTTGACACATAGAAGGTGAAGAACTGGCATCTTTCACATGAGGGCTGTCAAAATTTTAGCTAGTTTCACACAGTAGCTCATAAGTGGTAGCCATTTGAAGTAAACAACTTTTGTTCTTTTGTAACAACTTTTGTTTTTTTTGTAACAATGGAAAAAAGTGATTTTCGAGTTTTTATGCAGCATTGCTTTTTAGTGGGATGATACACTGGGTAGGCAAAGGAATGTATTAAAAAATAATCTAGTGAATCTGCTCCATCGAAATCCATCATAATTTATTGGCTTTCTGGATTCAAACGTGGTCGTAGAAGCACTTCAAACGAGGATCGCTCAGGTCGCCTGTATTCTTGTTGTCATGTGAGGTGACCTGTGTCACGGCGACTGAAATTCGTATTCTCGTAGTCACTGAACTGCGGAACGACTCTGTGAACAAGCAATTTTATTTATTTATTTTTGGTATTCTTGTTGTTACATTCAACGTAAACTTTTAAAAAAAAAAGTGATAAATTACTCACATAGCTTTTGGAAGTGGTCAACAAAGGAATAACGAAAACGGTAAGTAAAAAATTTTTAATTCGGGTTTTTAAGCGATAAATAGTAACGATTTAATCCATTTAGCATAAAAATAACAACCACGAAGCAATTTGAAGAAATTGTGTCTTTTATCACGAAAAATGTATTCATCGCTAAAGGACAGGAATTTTCAGAGAATTGCAGCAAAGGAGCTAACAAAGTAAGTGGCTGGAAATAACATCGAAACTTAATAGTGTTGGCCCTGCGATTAGGAATGCTTTAGGATGGCAGAAAGTAAGTAATGCAGTTATGCAGAAGTCCTGAAGTTATGCTGACGAAATAAATTTGATCAGTTTCAGGTATGGATTGATTACAAGAGTAAGATAAGGAAGAAACTGTCGCACAACAAAAAAGAACTAAACTCTACCGATGGTGGCCCTTTTCGCTTAGCTCACCTAAACAACCTGGAAAAGCAAGTCTCGAATCTGTTGTCTCTACACAGAGTCACGCTTTGTGATTCGAAGTCACGCTCTGTGAGAAGGAGGAGCAACTATTTGAAAGTTTTATAGAAGGAGATGAAGTTGAATAATTCCGCGAAACTCTGATCCAATATATCCAATAAAGATTTAAAAGCCTCTTTGCAATAAATCAGTATAGGTGCCCCAGACTAAAGGATTGCATTTTTAACTCACACTCCATCAGGCAACTCCATTGGGTTAGAGGCGTCTCTAAGCCTTAATTTTTTTATTCTTAAATTTTCAGCATCATCACTGTTATCATCCCTTTCAGAGCTTGAAAACCAATACTCGAATGAACTCATATTTAAATATACTTTAATAAATAATATATTTAAACAAGTTCGTTTTATTTATTTCCAATATAAATTATGACGTTTATAAAAACCAAATGCATTGAACACGGTCATATATTTCATTCACACCTGTTTCTCACACTCACCTCACATGACAACGAGAATACCGCAATTCAGAAGACGTGACACTAGTGTAACTTCTTCTCACCTAGTTGACGTGACAACCAAAATAAGGTTGAGTATATCTTATAAATATTTAACCTTTCATTTCATATTTATGTCACACCTGCAATTCGCACCGATAAAAATGGAAACGGAACTTTTTATTCCTCATTCTTTGACGTAACCGGAGAATACTTTCTTTAAATAAATGTAGCCATATTGCTTGTTGCAGCTACCGGCAACACTATCTGTACTGACTCGCAGTGATTCCCCTGATCTTATTTTGTTCTCGAATTGATTAGGACTATTATTTAGCGAGAATGACTTCTTTCATATTAAGAATAGTGGAATATTGTACCTTCTGATCAAAAATACCAGGGAGGTCCCATTAAAACAAACCGTGCTTGAGATATTTTGAAAATATTTTTTTTTCTGGGTTGGTACTAGGGCTGTCAAGTTTTTTTTTTTTTAAATCGGGATTTTAGAAAAACAAAATCGGGACATAAGCAAAAAAATCAAGACAGAGATTTATAGAAACGAAATAAACTTATATTTTTACTAACATACATACACATATTTCTTTTTCTTTTTTTTTCAATTCGTGCTTTGCTTCTATTTAATAAATCTAATAAGAAAATTTATATATACCTCGATTTAACATTAAACGGTAGTGGTTACTTATTATCAACTTTTTAAAGTAAAACTGCACAGATTCCACTCATATCTGCGTGAGAAATCACGTACTCTTTGTTTGCGGCCGTTTATAACCTCAAAATGGAAAAATGGATTTTGGCTGCGAAATATGCAAGTCAAAATGGAGTACGTATGACAATTTCGTGTCATGCAATGGTTGCTCGAAATTGTTCCACTCCAAATGCATAAACCTCAGTGCTAGAATTAGCGACGCGCTGCAGAGCCCAGAAGCCAGTGGGTTACAATGGTTCTGCAATCAATGTAGAAAATTCTCAACAAAAGTGCTTATGTCAAGGTTTTTAGACTTGCAAGCTTCATCAACAAAAATCACAAATGAGTTCGCCCGCTTAAACACATTACTCGTCACAATGAATGATGACTTAGAGTCGCTAAAGAATCTTGCTTGTGCTGCAAATTCAGTATCAACTGACGCAGCATCCAAGCTGGCAGCAAATGATGGCAGATCCATGCGATCCAGACCATCAAGAAAACCATCAGCTGTCTCTACACCAACTACAACTGAAGTCAACAAACAGACCACTCCTCTGGTAAACACCTCAATGTCTCGAACTGGCCTTGGGAACCAAGATGAAACACTGAGTGCTCCTATGCCAGTAAACTCAAGTTCCGGTATGTTAACGACACTTCTAGCAGTTGAAACTCCTATCACCCAGCCTGTTTCCATGAATTCGATGCCTTCCACCTCGAAATCACGTTCACCGCCACCTCCATCACTAGACTTCGCCAACTCAATCAACACAACTAATACTACCAATGCTCAATCTCACACCGCTGCACCAGCTATTGCCCTCACGCAAATAATTGCCGATGTCCAGTCTGCTGCTTCCACGCAAACTGTTGCCGCTGCTCAAATTACGGCTTCTCTGCATTTACCTACGGAAGTGTACGCTGCCACGCAACTGTTGCAGGCACCTGATCCGAGTTACGCTACTGTTGCATGGAACGCTGCGTCAACCGTGACAACTGAGTCAACCTCGGCCGCTGCGTCAACCTCAGCCACTGCATCAAGCTTAGCCGCTGCGTCAACCTCGGCTGCTGCACTACAGGTTGCTGATACGTTCCAGTTTCAGTTCAATACTTCGGACGCGTCTTCCAGCGATCTAGTGGTAGTTTAACGCACTCCACGCAAGTCACTCTTTATCTCTAGTCTTGCACCGAATACTACTAAAGAAAATGTCATGAATTATATCAAAACTATATATATCAACAGTAATGTGGACCTCTCACGTTTATCAGCATTGAGCTGCCGTAAATTCAATTTACCAGCGTCGCGCACTTATTCATCCTTCAAAATATCAAATGTTTCTAACGATTTCGATCTTATTTGTTCAAATAAGGTTTGGCCGAAAGGTGCAATCGTGCACGAATTTATTTCAAGGGATAGAAATTCTCGTCAACTGAAATCTAATTACACTAGCTCAAAAAACTACGGCTCAACATTGGATGCTTAAACTCTGCACCGGTATTTTCGATTTATTATCAGAATGATGGAGGTATTCGATCTAAAATTCAAAAACTATTTTTAAGTTCTATTTCCTTAGTATTCGATATAATTATTTTTACAGAAACTTGGCTCACAGATTGTCATTTAACTACTGAACTTTTTAATGCAACATTCTATAATGTTTTTCGTAAAGAAAAACCTGTTCGTTGCCCTAGAACAACTGGATTATCCAGGGGTGGTGGGGTACTAATTGCGGTCCAAAAAGGTTACACCTGCAACCAAATTGAATTGCCTTGCCATTCAGATTCATATTCAATCGATCAAGTCATTGTCAAAGTCTGCCTAAGTCATAATTTTGAACTAATCATTGTCGTTAGTTCTAGCCGATTTGATCTTTACGAACTACATTTGGAAAATTGTAAAGCCTTATTTGATTTACTAAAACCGAATCAGCATATAGTTTTTACGGGGGATTTTAATCTCGGAAACATTACTTGGAACATAGATTGTGATGACAAGTACCTGACTGCATTCAATGTAACTAGTCATATTGAGGCATTGGTTGTAGATTTCTTTAGTCAATATGATTTAATACAGGTCAACGACATACTCAATGATAATAATCGTATACTTGATCTTATTTTTCTTGACAAAGATCTAGCTATAAAGGTTGACGTACCAGCCAACCCTATTTTTCTAAAATCAATCCACCATACTCCTATATTGCTTGAGTTGTCTAATGTTCTTTTTCAAAAACTGATCCTATTTGATAAAAAAGTTTTCGATTATAATAAAGCTAATTTCTTAGTTATTGACAGATATCTAGATTCTTTTGATTGGGATTCTTTACCTTCAGGGCTTGATCTCAGTGATATGTATAATAAGTTCTTGTCAGTTCTTGATGAGGCAATTGTCAAATTTGTACCAACTAAACTTCTTAGAAATAACAATAATCCCCCTTGGTTCAATAGGAGGCTTTGTAATCTCAAAAATATAAAGAACAAAGCGTACAAGCGATTTAGACAATCGAATTGCAACATTCATCTCAAATCTGAATACTTGCTTTGCCAACGTAATTTTGATACCCTCAATAAGTTTCTTTATCAATCATATATACACTCCGTCGAAGAAAATCTTAAAACCCACAGCAAATTCTTCTGGACTTTTATTAACACCAAAAGAAAATCAAATGGTCTTCCAACCATGATGCAGTATCTAGATAACTCTTCTGAGGATCCAAGAACAATTTGTAACTTTTTTGGAGACTTCTTTAAATCAGTTTATTCTGATAATAATCTAAACGTTGCCAGTTGCTTAACTCCTGATGTTATTTGCGATTTAGAGAGCATTAGCATTAATATCCTTGATGTCGAGCTAGCCCTTATTAACATCGAAGGTAAATCTACCGAAGGTCCGGATAAAATTCCGCATATTTTGTTAAAAAATTGTGCGAATTCTCTATCGTATCCGTTACATTTTATATTTAGCAAATCGCTTTCATGTGGTGATTTTCTTGATACTTGGAAAATTTCTCATATTGTCCCCATCCATAAATCTGGTCCCAAGCAAGATGTTCGAAATTACAGACCCATATGTAAAATTTCTTCTATTCCCAAATTGTTCGAAAGAATCGTTTACGATAAAATCTTTCCTTGTTTTTCTAATGCTCTATCTGACTGTCAACATGGTTTCCGGACTGGCAGATCCACTACTACTAATCTACTATTGTTCTGTAACTATATTGTAAATTGCTTTGTCGACCATTTGCAAACGGATGTGATCTTCACTGACTTTGCTAAAGCCTTCGATAAAGTTCATCATGCCTCTTTAATCTACAAGCTGGGTTGTTTAGGTTTCCGTGGCAATTGCATAAAATGGATTGAATCTTACTTAACCAACCGAATACAATGTGTAAAAGTTAATGATCTGTTGTCCTGCCCTATTGAAGTAACATCTGGGGTCCCCCAAGGAAGTCATCTTGGTCCATTACTGTTTTTATTATTTATTAATGATCTTCCCCTGGTTATTAAAAACTCCCAATGTCTGCTATTTGCAGATGACCTTAAATTATTCCGCTCTGTCAATTCATCAGCTGATAGTAACTTGTTGCAAACCGACTTGGATGCAGTCACCTCATGGTGCTCATCGAACAATTTACTTCTTAACATATCTAAATGTCAGTCTTTTTCCCTGTATAGGACCAACTCGCCACTATTTTTTAATTACAAAATTAACAATCGGAGCCTTGAAAGGGCTACCATCAAGAAATATCTGGGTGTGGTCTTTGATCGTCGTCTAACTTTTAAAGATCATTTCGACTATGTTATCCCTAAAGCATACTCTATGCTTGGATTCTTAAAGAGGAATTCCAAAGATTTGCGAGATCCATTCACACTAAAAGCTCTTTTTGTCAGTTTAGTTAGACCCCATTTGGAATACTGTTGTATTATATGGAATCCATCCTACACTTGTCATTCTCTCAGATTAGAAAGAGTCCAGAAATTATTTACCAAATTCTTGTTTCATAAGTTGAATTGGCAGATTAACTTACCTTCCTACAAGACAAGATGTGCGTTGTTTAGCCTTAATTCTCTTGTATGTCGCCGTTTAATGTTTTCTGTAGTGTTTGTAAGAGACGTCATTCATTATCATATCCAATGCCCCAATTTACTTACTCTAATCAATTTTTACTCTCCCCTTAGAAATCTACGTATTCCTTTTCACTTCCGTTGTAATACCACTAGGAGCAACTTTGCTCAGCAAGAACCTCTAACGCATTGTTTAACTCTAACTAATTTAATTTTAGATAAAATAGATTTATTTTGTCATTGTTCCAGGTATTGTTTTAAAAATAATCTACTGTTGGCACTTAACGAAGTTGGGGTACTTGAACGTTTTTAGTGTGTAGGCTAAGACATTAATATTCAGGGTGATTGTTGCCTGTATGTGTAATAATATTATTTTTTAATTTGACATCAATATTTATTGTGATTATTATCTGTATGTGTAATAGCTATTATTTTTAAAGATTTATTATTTTTTAATTGATATGTAAATTATCTAGTCTGTAAGAGTAATGTGCTCTGTTTGATGAAGAAATAAATAAATAAATAAATAAACATATTAACATCTATAAATTCAAAATTTGCATATTATTTCAAAAATAAAGATCAAGTTCGAAAATGGGCCAGTTCGAATGAAAACTACGCCTACCTCCCATACAAAATGATTTTATCAAAACGGTAAATCTCTTTAAATTCCACAAAAGTTAATAAATGGACTTGAAATTTTGCATATGAGCAAAATATTGATATTTAATATGCACTCTGGGTATGAAATTCACCGAAATAGGGTGAAAACCACGCCTACCTCCTATACGCAACATTTTATTGGGTAGTTAAGATTTTTTATATACTTTAGTTCGGTCGTGGCGGTATTTTAACTTCGGCCTAGTCGCAGATAATTTCTTAACAAAACTTTCACCAACTTCAACTTTTAAATGGTAAATATTGATGACTTTTCAATTTCAGTGGATAAGTAATGAGGAAAGAAATGTAAAAAGTTAAAGTGCAGGACCATGGCCTAGCCGGGATTCGAACCAGCGACCCCTGGGGGTCTTATGACTACCGAGGCCGTGGTTATAATTTAAATGGTTTTTGTAAAAAAATGCATAAATCTCTCCAAATTATAAAATTGAAAGTTTATGCAAAGTGCGACTAAAAACTTTTCGTCTATAAAACAGAAATAAACAAAAAATTTTTACCTAAGAAATTCTAAGAGTAAAGATCACAATTGAATGCAGTTAAATTAAAAATATCATTTTCCTTTTAAAAATGGCCATCTGGTGCTTAGAAACGAAATTAACTTGGAAATGCAAAAATTTCAAAAGTTCAAATTCAAAACGAAAATAAAACCGAAATAATTATGGCTTTAGAACAAAAAGGCAAAAAAAGAAAAACAAATAGTGCTCAGCGAGCAATAAGGAAAAACATGAAAATTAAAATTTTTGTTTATATTTACAAAAGAAGAATGTATATTTAGAAACAAAAACAACAACAGCAACAACAGAATCACGTAGCACAACAACGTGCGCACGAACAACAAGCCAACAAGAAGCCGACGCTGCCGACGCTACCGACACAAGCGGCAATTAGGCAAAAATAAATTAGGAAAAATCGTTTTTGGCTAAAATGAAAACCAGAAATATTTTCAATACACAAGGCACATACATACATACATATATATACGAGTATATTTTAGAAAATATATAGGCACAAAGAATTTTAAGAAAATGTCTAAATTTCTCAGAAGGAGTCCATGCTAAGTGCTCTCATTTACTTCAGAGCAAGCATGAAGAGCGTAATGTACTCAATTTCGAAAAATTTACATTTGAGAGCATTTACATGAACGGAGTAAGTTTGTATATTTTCACTTTTGGCAAGCAATCAGAATTTGTCTCAAACACTGATTTGGTTGTGGTTGTTGTTGTTGTTGTTGTTGTTGTTGTTGTTGCTTTTTAAGCACGGGACACACCCTTCCATTTGATGCTCTAGTGAGAATTTGGCGTTAATTCTGTGGTAAATACTTTTCAGAGGATTATATACGTAAATGTGATATTGTTTAATCTGTAGATATACGAAATAAGCTCGATACAATGGAGAAATGTTCACATGTTTACACTTAAATTGAGTTATCCGGTTGTATCGTTAGTAAATAAACATTATTTGATTATTTTTCTTAATAAAAATGTGGATTTTGACAGTTGAATTTTTTTGCTTAGAAATTTATCTCAGTTTATAATGAATGCAATAAAGTCGATTTCTTGGGACTTTGTTCCAGAAAATATAATTTTTCCTGTTTTGACGTGATAACTTTACGTTTTACAGTGCAAGCTTCCAAAAAAGTTAAAAAAGCATTTGGATAAGTAATAGGACAAGGATAAGAAAATAGATGAGGGCAAGGATTTGGGCAAAGATTAGGAGCACGAACAGTGGCGGATCTACATATGAGCTGAAAGGTCTTTAGCCCCCCCTTGGAGAATTTGTTGTATTGGAAAAAATGAAAAAAGTCCAAAAAGATGTTTCATCCCCCCCCCCCCCCCTTGGCATACAAAAGTGTAGTTTCAGCCCCCCTTGGGTGAATCCTAAATCCGCCACTAAGCCCGAATAAGATCAGAAGTCGTATAAAGATTTGGACAAATGTTAGAACATGGACAAGGATTAGGATAAGAATTTAGAAAAGGATGGAGAAAAGTGCTATAACAAGCACTGGAAGAAGGATAAGGGCAAAAATGCAGACACAGCTGAAATAATATTTAGGAAAAGATTGGGAAAAGGATAAGAACAAGAAATGGGACAAGGTATTGAATAGGAATTTGGTTACACAAGGACAAGATTTCAGACAAAGATTGGGAAAGGAAGTGTTACAATGATTAGAAAAGAGATTTGCACAAGAATAAGGTCAACATCAAGAGAAAATCAAGAGGAAATCAAGAGTTTGGACATGAATAGGGCATTTATTAGGAAAAACATAAAAATAAGGATAAGGATGAGTACAGTTGTGAAGTGGACTTGGAAGACAAGCCGAAAACCTGGCCGAAAAGCTGAAAAGGTTCTTAGATGATGAATGGGGTTCAAAGCTCAAAGGAGACTTATGTCAAACACTTTAAGAATTTCAAGTTGTCACGGGCGATGAAAAGTCGATCCGGTACATGAAGACCAGCGCAAAAAATCATCGGTTTAGCCCGGTCAACCATTAACATCAGCGACGAAGCCAAATAAACTTGAACCCAAGCCCATGCTATGTATTTGGTGAAATGAAAAGGCTGTGATATACCATAAACTACTCCTACCGAACAAAACTATCACTGAGGTTCGCTGCCACTACAATTGATACACTTAAGCCCTTCATTAAAGAAAAAAACGAAGGAAACGTCATGACAATGCTCATTTTCATGACGCAAAACCGATCAAAACTTACTTGGAAATGCTCAAATGTAGGGTGTTTTTTTTAGGGGTTTGTTTTTCGAATAGAGATAAAACTGGCATTTTGTGGTCAAATCTGGACACTCTAATGTCATTTATGTTCAGTTTGGTTTGCCATTTCATCATGAACAGGTTGACAAAAGAACAACGCTTGCAAATCGTGCAAATTTATTTCGAAAATAATGGTTCAGTTCGCGAAGTTTACCGCAAGCTCCGTCCATTTTATGGTCGACATAATCGTCCATCAGAGCAATTAATTCGGTTAACCATGGGTCGTTTTCGCACTACGTTTACTCTATGTAATAATACGCATCCGCAGAGACGTCGAACAGTGCGCACTGAAGAAACAATTGCCGCTGTAGAGCAAAATGTTGAAGAGGACCCCAATGAATCGATTCGCCACCGTGCACAGCAATAGAGCCATGATAACCGACTATTTTGTTCCCGAGTTGGATGGCATGAATGTGGATGAGTTGTGATTCCAACAAGACGGCGCTACATGCCACACAGCGCACGTCACAATCGATTTATTGAAGGAAACATTCGATGAGCGCATAATTTCGCGGAATGGACCTGTCAATTGGCCACCAAGATCGTGTGATTTGACACCATTGGATTATTTTCTTTGGGGATATGTGAAGTCGCTCGTCAACGCCAACAAACCAGAAACGTTAGGGGACTTGGAGGCCAACATTCGTGGCGTTATTGCCGACATACGGCCCCATATGCTCGAAAAAGTGGTTGAAAATTGGACCTGTAGAATTGGCTTTATTCGAGCCAGCCGCGGCGGCCACATGCCCGAAATCATATTTAAACATTAATGGCATAAAATTATCCTTCCAATAAAGCCAAATTAATGGACATTAAGACGATTTTCTTGTGTTTTATTTCAATTCGAAGTTCTATACCTCTAAAAAAAACACCCTTTAGAAAGTCCTAACCCACCCGCCGTATTCTTCAGATATAGCTACTTCTGACAACCAATTCTTTCGATCGATGAGTCATTGCGTGTCGGGGCTAAGACTTTCTTCTTATGAAGATTGCAAAAAATGGATCCATTCGTGGACTGCATCTAAAGACGAGGCGTTTTTTCGACAAATTTCCAATTTGCAAGCAATGACATTCAGCTACCGAAATATTCAGTTAGTTTTGCCATTTTATCATACATCGTTTGACTCTTGCCAAACGTGTAGAAATTATCAAAAAATATCAAAATTCCAGCTCAGTTATAAATGGGAACCGTGAGTTCGGTCGTTCTTTAGTGCGCAGGCAATTCGGCGCACTGTGGAAAAAATTAAGCAAGAGTACACTCTTTTGGACCTTAATCTACCAACCAGATATAAATTGGTGCGAAGTGAAGAAAACATAGCCACCGTGGCGGCCAGAGTCGAAGAAGACCCATAAATGTCAATTCGGCGCCAAACAGCTGAATTGGGCATCGCCAAAGAATAAACTAGGCTTATATTCCGGTTGGATTTGAGCCTACATCCGTATAAGATTATGCTGATGTAAGAATTGAAGCCGGACGACCATAGACAACGCCGTGAGTTCGCTAATTGGGTGCTGGAAACGTTGGCCGGAGATTCGAACTTTGGCCAAAAAATCATCTTCCCGAACGAGGCTCATTTTCGGCTCAGCGGCTATGGCAAGAAGCAAAATTGTAGTTATTGGATCACCCACAATCCACAAGTGTTCGACCAACCATCAATGCATCCACAAAAATTTACTGTTTGGTGCGGTTTATGGCACGGGAGCACCATTGGACCTTCTTTCTATCTAAATGAGGAAAGATACACCATTACCGTCAATAATCTTCGGTATAGAGGGATGTTAACTTACTTTCTCTGGCCAGAGCTCAACAACATCGATATATGCAAGCTGTGGTTCCAACAAGATGGCGATACATGACTTCTCTAGTATTTATCGTAGACACCTGCCTTATCGGCTTAATTCTACGGTGCCTCTTGGCAAGGAGTCGAGATTCAAGGAATTTATGCCCAACAGAAAGGTCTTCCAGACGTTAATACCATGCTAGTTTATTATTAACGTCCATCCGACAATCTTTTGTGCTTCACTTCCATGATCCCAGACGTAGCCAAGGCCCTATTGTAGTAGTTTTAATACCGGATAGCCCGCGCAATACTCCCTGAAGGTCGAATCCTGCGATAGTCACCCGATTTTACCTTGACACATCACTTTGACACCACTGACATCCAACATTATCACACATGACTGTAACGACATTTAAATCGCCACTATTTACACCAAGATCAATTCTGAGCCACCAATCAACATCCAACAGCCACCCCATTTTTCCTCATAATGCAGTCTCTGTATCCCTCAGGCACTAAGAAATTTCTTATAAAATAATTATTTCATCTCTTCGCGTCCTGTCTCATACTCCCAAATTACAATAGCAAGCTCTTTGGTCTAATCGCACCCTCTCATACTACGAATTACTATAGCAACTATTTCGTCTCATCGCATCCTCTGGACACTCCAAAATTATAAAAGCAAACTATTTCGTTCCATCGTGTTGTGGCCTCAACACTTCGAATGTACTATAGTTTTCTATATTTCGTTTCATTGCATCACATCTTACAAGGCCGTCAGATATCATTCGGTAGCTCTTCATGCAATGCACTCAAGCAATACTCACTTTATGCAGTTATACTGTTTTTCTTTTTTAATACACCCAGACGACATGCTAATGTGCCAGTGGTATTGTATTCGCCTAAGCCGAGGTAAAGACTATTCCCGTATTAACCAAGGACCGCACACGTTTCTTATGGGAAGTGGCCCTTGGTGAAATTTTCTAAAATTGATGTATGTTATTCGATTCAAACTCCTGAATAAAAAGTCTGCACGGGCACAAAGTCGAATAATGGACAGATATCGAGATATCGGAGTCAGAACGTGAGGTATGCCGGAACTCCATTGTAGAAATCGTTTATGTTTTTGACTGACAGGGGGTTTTCGTGATTTGCAAATTCTAACCGAATGTCGGAAATGACAATTGTCACTTCATAAGTGACATCTGAGTTTTCAAATGCGTCAAAATCAATAAAAAATACTGGTAGTTTTCGAATTTGTTAAAAAATGTTCTCTCCTTCTTTATTTAGAATAATTGCTACTGCTTTACAGGGTTAAGGTTGTCTCATTAACGCTTCCACCTGCTTTCCAGATTGAGAGACCAACTCCAGGATCTAGGTAGTACCTCTAAATTTACTCGGGATTGTGGGACCAACTCTAGGATTTAGGCAGTCCCTCTACATTTACTCGGGATAGGGCAAACCCGTTGCCTGAGACCATCCTCCTTTTTCTTGGCTTTTGGCAGGCTGGCAAAGTTCATCACCAGGTGGAGTTGGCGATATATGCCATACAAGCAATGCAACGCTCGAAGTGATGAAGGAGAAATTTGGCGACTGCGTCATCTCACGGCAAGCATTCATCGACTGGGCGATGCCATCATGCGAATTGATGACATCTCGCGATTATTTTCGCTGGGGCTACGTCAAGCTAACAAGCCCACCCTTACAAGCCAACCACTTAGGACGAGCTCAAGACGAACACTCGAGACGCTAGTACCGGAATAACCCCGAACATAATAGACGGAATCATCACAAATTGAACCAACCGCTTAAAGCACTGCCAGCGAAGCCGAGTTGGCCATTAAGCTCATCATAGTATATGGAAACATAATGGCATGAATGTAGCCATAAAACAAAGCCAGAATGAATTTTATAGCTCACACTGTTGTTGTTTTATTTAAATTTTTTGTCCTGTTGTTCTGATTCGGTCACCCTTTATTAACGGATCAATTATAAAGGGTGTTTTTTTAAAGGTATAAAATTCCCCAGAGAGATAGCTGTCAAACTAGTTGTTAAGGAAACACAGGTGTTTGACATTTATTTTCAGTATACTTTGGCAAATTGCCATGAAAAGACTTAAACCCGAACAACTTTTACAAAACGTGGGAATTTATTCCCGAAATTCCTGTTCTCTGCGACAAACTTACATAGCACTTCAGACACATTATGGTGTGCATAATAGACCATTTGAGTTGGTTATATGCAGTACGATTAATCGATTTATGTCAACGTTTACTCTTATGGACAATATTCATCCAATACGAACTCATACTGAGCGTACCGAAGAATGAGGTGAGGTGAGTGCGTCTGAGGACATAAATTGATCGATTCAAGGCCGTTCTCAACAAGTCGGCCTTTGCCCATCTGCTACGTGGAAGATTTTGCGGAAAGATATTGCCCTGAATCCGTATAAAATCGAACTGGTGCAGGAATTGAAGTCATCAGACCATCGTTTGCGTCATACGTTCGTTGAATGGGCTGAAAATCTATTGAAAGTTAAACCGCATTTTAACCGTTAAATCATCTTTAGCCATAAGGCACATTTTTGGCTTAATGGGTACATAAATAAGCAAAATTGACGCATTTGGAGTGGAAACAATCCTAAAGAAACTCTTCAGGGTAACTAACATCCACAAAAAGTTACTGTCTGGAGTTGTTTGCATGCCGAAGGCATTATTGATCCATACTTTTCCAAAACTGAAGATGGGACTAACAATCCATTCATTACCATCAATGGTGAGTGCTACAGGCAAATTATTCGCGATTTTTTTGGTTCCCCACATCATTATGAATCGTCTAAATGCTAGATGGTTCCAGCAGGAATCGTGCAACAAGCCATACAGCGCGTAAAACCATCACTTTATTGGGACAAACTTCTGGTGACCTAATCATAGGCTGTCAATTGGCCACCTAGGTCATGTAATTTGACTCGATTAGACTACTTTTTTGTGGGAGTACGTCAAGACACTGGTCTATGCTGATAAACCAGCTACGACTGATCAGTTGACAACCAACATTCGGCACGTAATTGGCGAGATAAGGCCGGCTATGAAAAAGTGAAATTTCATTGGACCGACCAAATTTCACAAAATTGGACCGATAGGCTGGTCTTCATAAGACGCAGTCGCGGTAGCCCGAAATTATATTCAATCACTAAATGCCATAAGATTTGCGAACAAATAAAGCAAAATATTGGCCATTTTCTTAATTTTTTTTGTTTTATTTGAAAGAAAACTTCTATACATCTAAAAAAAAACACCCGCTATATTACTCACAGATTCTCCTAACTCCACAGATACTCCTAATTCAATCAAGCAAAGCTTAACATGTACATAATCATTGAAGGTAACATTTACATTTACATTTACATTTAACTGTATTTAACACCTTATTTTGACTAGGGTCAACTGGGGAACAGCGTTTTTTTTTTATTTCTAAAAGTAAAAATAAAGGTATTGTTACTATTATGAGTGTAACTCGGAGTGTTTCGTTTCATTTTACATTTTAACCATATCCGGTTCAGTTCGTGACACTATTTAACCCTTTTATATTATTTTGGGCAAATGTCATTGACGTGATTAAGAAGCCATAGATTGTAATTCAGCAACAAACCTTTTATCAAAGCGAATACCATTTAATCCATCCTGGCTCAAATGCAAGCAAACAAGAAAAAGTGTTTAAAAGTCGCAAGAACACGTAACAGAGTGCAAATATTTACCCGACGGCACCAAAAAAACAAAAACAAAAAACCTCTTTGGCGTACTCGAAACACATGAAAAATTAGGTTATTTAAGAGCAGTGCAAAAATACTGCACCTTAAAAATAGATAGATGCACACGCGATGTTGGCAGAAATAAGTTCATAGAACTTGACTATTTCTCTGTAAATGCCAAGATAAAAAAAACAAAAATCACAAAACAAAAAAAAAAAAACAACACTAGTGAACAAAATAAAAATTAGTTCATTGAACGCGCACGTTTCGAAAGTGAAAAAATGAAGCGCCACCTTAGCGACTGGCGGAGGAACTATTTGAGCAGCAGCTACGCGACGGACAGACGGAAATGCGCGCAACAGACGCGTGGTGAATGAGGTGAGCCTGGGTAGGTACTGAGCGGACAGCGAATGAGCGAGTGAATGATGAACGAAACATGTCATGAAGACATGAAAATCAAATAAAATCAAATCGAATCAAAGGAAATGTAATAAAATTAAAGCGTCGCCAATCATGACAGCAACAAAACAAAACTGCTAAACAAAAGAACAGCAACAGCAACAATAATAACAACAACAGCAACAACAAATGGAGCCTACATACAGTTGAAAGAAAAACAAAAATAAACACAATTTAAACGGAAATAATAACAATTTTTAAAGCACTTCAAGTAACCGCAGAGAGCTCGACACCTACTCAAAAATCAACAACAGAACAGTAACAACAACAACAACAGTAATAACATGATAATAATAATATTTGCAAAAGCTCTAAGCAATTACAACTACATCCGCGCTGCCGACGATGATCGTCACAAAAACTTTTATCACACAAAGAAAAAAGATTGCACACAAGTGCGCGCAGCAACAACAAGAATAAATAATTTTTAAAAAAGTCTTGAGTCTAAGAGCGTAAGAATCACAAAAGCTCTGACGACACTGAAAACGCGGCCCTACAAAATTATCGCTCATGTCGACAAACACACCATAAGCACAACAACAACAAAAAAAAAAACAAACATCTTTAATTGACCCTCTACATTGGTCAGTCGTGCGAACAACAAGCATTGGTCAGGGTGACACAGTCACCCACTGAGTCGTCAACACATACAAGGGAAGGTCCGTATTTTTTATTTTCACTCTCTCTCTCGTTTCACTCATTTTACTCAAAA
This sequence comes from Pherbina coryleti, assembly GCA_943735915.1. Lineage (NCBI taxonomy): Eukaryota > Metazoa > Arthropoda > Insecta > Diptera > Sciomyzidae > Pherbina > Pherbina coryleti. Next base: position 155,429,694 of record OX030948.1, read on the forward strand.
TTACAATGGTTGTTTTTTTTTTTGCTTTTTGTTAATAATAGTTTTCTTCATATATCTTTAAACGAACTAAGCGAAAACAAAATATTAGAAAATTTTTTAAATAAACGTCGCGACGTCTGGCTTTATTGAGCACCTTGCCGATACAGATTAAAATACACTTAAACCAAAATGTAGTAGAAATTGTCAAGTTGACGGGCTTTGAGAATTTGAATACGTTGTTTTTTTTATGTTCGATGAGGTTTTGGATAAGAATTGATTTATAAAAGAACAATATTTAAAAAAGTTAAGGAACAAAAAAAAAAATAAAGAGAACTGGAAAGGGCACGAAACTATCAAAAGAAAAGAACCCTTGAAACGTCTTCAATCGCACTTTTACGATCAATTATGTTGTGCTTGTTATTAAATGTTTGCACTGAATTTGACCTACAAGTTTTATGCCGGCTCCGAACTGTTAATGTTCATGTTTTTAGGAGGATTTATGTTGCATTCTTTGGTCTCTGAGGTTTGTCATTTTCTGTAAAGAGCAGACGACCGATCAGAAAAATTATTTTCAATGGAAAAAATTTTCTTAGTCTGGTGTAGGATTCGAACCTCGAATTCACGCACTTTGGTTTGCTGAATGTTATCTTTCAAGGTTTGTTTTGTTGTCGCATAAACCAATGACTTCACATAACACCAGGCAAAATAATCCAAAGGCATTTTTCTGGACTATCTTGGTGGCCAATTGACTGGTCCATTTGGAGAAATAAAAAGTTTACCAAATATTTCCTTCAGTATGTCAATTGTTTGACTCGCTGTATGGCATGTGGCGACATCCTGTTGCAAAAACATGTCTTCAATTATAATTATACATCATGTTATAACATCCCATTCAATTGGTGCACGAAATAATCGGCAATCATGGCTTTATATCAGTCATCTTTGACGGTAACGCTCTAGCTGGCCTTATTTTTAAAGAAGTTCTACCGGCCCATAAAGCTCACCAGAGTTTTGTTTTTTTTTATGGATATAAGGTTGGTTCGAGAATCTCTTGTGGATTTTCTGCACTCCAAATGCGGTAATTTTGCTTACTAATAAGCTCATTGATCTAAAAAAGAGCCTCATCACTGAACAAAATTCTGTGATAAAAAAAATGGTTTGGCTTCCAGTTAATTTTCAGCCCATTGATCGAACGTATGAAGTAAACGATGGTTATTCCGCTTTAATTTTTGCACCAGTTAAACCTTATAGGGTCGTAGGCATACATAAGATCTTTACATACAATTTTCCATAAAGTGGATGAACACAGCTCCAATCGAAAATCGACTCATGGCGAATCGAAGAGAACCCAACCTCAATACTACGCTCTATAGCAGCAATTGTTTCTTCAATACGCTACATCGTGAAAACGATCCATGGTTAATCCCATTAATCGTTCGAATGGACGATTGTGTCATAAAATAGATGTAGCGCATGATAACATTCCCGAATTTGCAGAATTTGCAAGCGTTGTTCTATGAATTCATTATAAAATGTCAAACCAAACTAAGCACAAATTATACGAGGGCTACCTTTTAAGTCTTGCGCCTCGGCAACACTAGGTCCGCTGCTAGATAAATTTTGATAGTTCCATTCGCAAATTTGACGTTTTTTAGCATAAACGTACTCATAACATTTTGGTGTTTGTGTGCTTATTGTGTTGTTTACTGTGGGTTGAAAATTGTATTTCAGCAAAAAAAAAAAAAAAATGGTACTAACATGTGAACATTTTTGGCTGATGATTTTTTACGATTTTCGACGTCGATTGACAAGAAAAGAACGCATCGATCAACTTAGTTCGGCTTTTGGTGATGAAGCAACCCTCCCCACGACTATAAAATCCTGGTTCAATGAGTTCGAGTGTGGTCGTCGTTCTCACCAAGACGAATTTCATGAAGGTCGTTTAAGAACGGCTGTTTTTGCAGAAAACATCGATGCTGTGCGTGAACCGCTGAAGGCAGGCCAGTATGTATTATACCGTGGGTTATCCTTGGGCATTAGTCTGACTAGCATACATTCGATTTTAAAGATCATTTAGGCGCCAGGAAGATTTGTTCCCCTTGGATAATCATCTTGGATATTCCCATAATTTGACGGTTGCTCAAAAAACGGTTGCACATGTCGATTGGTGCAAGGAAATGCTGAAAGGCTAAAGCGAGGGTGGTTTACACGTCTACCATATCACATTCGATAGGTAACGGATCATGGATCTACGCTTATGAGCCCGAAACAAAGCAGTAATCCACTGTTTGGGTCTTTCAAAGTCAGCAAAACTCGACAAAAGTTGTCCGTGAATGGAGCACATCCATGCAAATGGTTGCCAGTTTGTTCAAAAAACCGGTCATGTCGTAAATGTACCACTTCATTGAAAATTTAGATCGTAATAGTCAAAGCCGAAATGCATCGAAGAAACCTCTCGAGTCAATCGTTATTAAATTTAATTATTTCAAAAACACAACCAAAACTGTAAATGCGTTTATCTCGAAACCACTTTTTCGCGATTGGTTGTTATAAAAACTTCTCGAAAATTTTGTCCGTTTTGAATAATTTTTGCACCACATACTCTAAACACCAGTCATTCTCGTCGATACGTGAATCATTAGGATAGCTCAAAAAACAACGGAAATGGACATATCGTAAATCTTAAGAAATGCATGTTTTCGAAATTTTGATATTTGAATACTACAGTTCTTTTATTTTTTTTTTAACGACCCTCTTAGTTGTAGTACAGACGATAACGGAATTAGTTATTAACATATTTCCGTTTTTGTTTTATTTTCAGATTATGGACAGCAATTTTTTGATTACAACCAGCAAAAAATTTTACTGATGATGTAAAATAAACATGCAATTTTTTAAGAAAACGTCTTCTCGAATATGTCTTTATTTAAACCGGCTTTGCCTTAAAACTCCCTAAATATAAACTTCATAAGTTAAGAAATGTTTTGAGAACTTGCAAATAAACTTCTTGTTATCAAGTTTTTTCTTAAAAATCTTTAAAATTTAAAGTTTAAATTTAAAGTTTAAGTCTTACTTATTCTGTAAGCATTTCTTTCAGTGTACCGTCTAGCATACAAGAGCATATTCTTATCACTTGCCGTTGAATTTTAATAGCATTTTTTACTTATACGCAGACAACTTTATTTATTGTTGTAGATTAAACTGAATAAAATTACTCAAATTTATTAATAAACAATAACAAAGTTTTCTTTTTTCTAAGAGCAACACAAACGCAACGGCAAAATAAAGCAACAAAAAAATCAACAGTCAAAAGAGTACGATAAAAGCTTTATATAAGCTTCTATCAGCTTATATTCAGTTGCACTCGTGCAAGTGTTGCGGTTTTTATTACCTTCGGTTGAAAATATATTTTGCATTGTGCCTAAAAATAACCGAGTACTCGACTACTTTTTTTATGACGAATAGGTATAAACATAAATAAATTCGCGAAATGAATTTTTATAACGTAAACGTTTATAAAATAAGCAATGTATAGAGCACTCTCCAGGAAAGGATCTGAATAGTCTTACTGATAACGTGAGTTCTGCCCTGCTTTCAAAAGCGCAAGAATGGTAATTATATTAAACCTTACTAAAGACTTCCTAATATTGGGCAAGCATCCACATTTTTAAATAGTATTCCTGGCAGTTAGTCCTGACCGGTACTATAACCTCTGAAACTGACACAAAGTTTAGAACTTTATAGGTAAAACCTCCATCTTCGAACACGAAAAGCTCATAGACTACGAAAAGATGTATTTTCCAGAATTCTTAGGCATTTAAGTTCTCAAGTAGCTCGTAATTAGCTCATTTTTTTAATTTCATTCTTATTTTTCAGCATTATCTTCATCTTGAATAGGTTACAAAAACGGTCCCATATGATGATCTCGAAAGTTGGCCGATAATTGGTTGATTGTTTCATATACAGCCAATATAAAGGGTTATTAATACTTTTAACCTACTTTTATTACAAATAAGGAATTCTATATTATCGGCTAGTCTTTTTTATCGTAGTTACAAAAACACCGTAGTTTAAATTCGTTTTTAAAGGTTTTTTCAAAATATTACCGTTGCTACAGATGACCGTCCTGAAGTAAAAATTTTCGTGCATTTCGAACTTATGAGGCGAATGAAGCGAGTAATGTTGACTTTCAATTCCGCAAGCGTAGTCGGCTTATCCATGTAGACTTTCGACTTTAAGTTATCCCAAAGGAAAAAATCTACAGTTGTGATATTCCATGACCTAAGTAGCCAATTGTGGCGTCCGTGGCGTAGTTGGTTAAAGTGCGTGGCCGCTATGTCGATGAACCCGGAGACCCAGGTTCGAACCCCAGCAGCGACAGAAAATTATTTCAATTAAAATAGTTTTTCTGTACGGCCGCCACCTCTCTGCAGACAATGGCAAACCTCAGAGAGTAATCAAAATGCCATGTAAAGCTTCTTGATAATAAGAACATTTCGTTCATCGCCGTTCGGAGTCGGCGTTAAGCCTGTAGGTCCATTTCTCGGTCAATTGTGTACAAACTTAATAACACTCACAACACAATTGATCCTAAGAAGCTAGGTCAAAGTCCTTTCAAGGGCTGAAATGGCAAGTTATTTATTTTTTTTTTAAGTAGCCAATTCACCGGTCCGATGCGTAAAATAAAGTGTTCACCGTATTATTCTCGGAATCAAGTTTTGGTTTTTCTGGCTTTGTGGCAAGCTATGCCGTCTTGTTGGATCTAAATGTCGTCGAGATCACGGACTTCTGTTCTGAACGTGCATATGCAAAGTTACGTTCCGGACGGCCTCATTTTTGAAGAAATTTAGAGTAATGATTTCACCAGCTCATAAACCACACAAAACTGTTGTTTTGTTTTCCTTATGAATTATTTTTAATTTTGGGCGAATTGAATAATTCCACTTCTATTGCAATATGGAGTATACGTTCTATATTTTAGGAAACGGATTTTTTCATTCTCCCCTATAAAAGTACTCCAGAAACAAATAAACCCGCCTCGGTAAAAAATATTTCTACAGTGTGTTAAAATCTGTTTTCCCACAAGGTGGACAACATTATTAAGAGGGTTATAGAAATAACGACTTTCAATCGTAGAGCTGGTTGGATGTGGAGCTTTTTTCAACTAGTCCAATTTTTTTTTTTTTTTTCATCACGCATATTTTTTATTCCCCAAAATCTTAACTAGACATTTTTAACTGCGTGAAGTTAAATCCGTAAATCCGAATATAACTTAGCAAAGACACAAACCATTATTTCTTCTCTGTACAAAGTTAACTTTTGATACGAATTTAACTCACGACACAACGAAGTTAAATTCGTACATATACGCAAAGTACGAATTTAACTTTGGGTACGAATTTAACTTCATTTGTACTGAAATTTTTTGACATCAACTTTTAAACAAAAAAAAAGTTGAAAAATTTATGAAAAATTCTAAAAAATATTTTTAAATGTAAACAAATGCAAACAAGTAATTTAATTTAAGAATTTTGCCTATTGGAAATTTTTGAATAGTAGGAAAATCATGGTTTATGGTATTACTTTTCAATGACAGAATTCTCAAATTTGAAACGCAGAATTCCTGTAGTATACATACCAATGAACAGGTAATTGATGCGCCTTTCCAACGATATATGACTCTTTGTGGCACAATTAGGATTTTGGCCATTGGAAATTTTTGAATAGTAGCAAATGTTAGGTTCATGGTACTACTTTTCAATGACAAAATTCTCAAAACTGAAACGCACAATTCTTAAAATAATGCATACCAATGGACAGGTAATTGATGCACCTTTCCAACGATATATGACTCTTTGTGGCACAGTTAGGATTTTGGCCATTGGAAATTTTTGAATAGTAGCAAATGTTAGGTTCATGGTACTACTTTTCAATGACAAAATTCTCAAAACTGAAACGCACAATTCTTAAATAATGCATACCAATGGACAGGTAATTGATGCACCTTTCCAACGATATATGACTCTTTGTGGCACAGTTAGGATTTTGGCCATTGGAAATTTTTGAATAGTAGTAAACCATGAATCTATTATTATTGCTTTTCAAAAATTTCCAATCGGCAAAATTCTTAAATTAAATTACTTATTTGCATTTGTTTACTTTTAAAAATATTTTTTAGATTTTTTCATAAATTTTTCAACTTTTTTTTGTTTAAAAGTCGATGTCAGTGATTTCAGTACAAATGAAGTTAAATTCGTACGCAAAGTAAAATTCGTACTTTGCGTAGAAGTACGAATTTAACTTCGTTGTGTCGTTAGTTAAATTCGTATCAAAAGTTTTTTGCAAAGTACGAATTTAACTTTGTACAGAGAAGAAATAATGGTTTGTGTCTTTGCTAAGTTATCTTCGGATTTACAAATTTAACTTCACGCAGTTGACATTTTTTAATTTAATTTTTTTTTCTCTTTTTGTAAAGCCTTTAAAAATTATTCGAAATTTCTTAAATATAAAGAAAGTGTACAAATATTCATGGCCAAGCATTTTTTTCATTTCTATTCTTATCAACTAAGTAAAAGTAAAACTTTTCAAACAAGAGAAACCAAAAAGGAGAAAAAAAAGCCAAAAAGGTACTTTTCAGTTTCAGAACCTTTAAAAGTCTTTTACCGAACCTCTTTTGATCAAATGTATGGTGTGTATTGTGTGTATTGAACCCAATTTATCGAGAACTTGGCCTACTACTAGTATTTAAGTCGAACGGCTAACGTTCATAAAAAGCTCAACAGGGTATCTATTTTTTCTATGAGTTAAGGACATTGTCAGATGTGATGACAGATTAATTTCAGTTAAAAAAGTGTTCTGTGTCAAGTGGGATATATAGCTTTCGAAAATAGTAAAGTGATTCTCATAACGCCATCACAACAGTTTTATGCACCCAAGAATCCCTTGTTAAAAACGCCTATGGATTTATGGGAGGTTCTGCCCTCCCGTTTTCCAATATCTCCACTTTCCTCTTGATTATGTCTGATTTTATCCATCATTGTTCACAATTTTGTTATAACAGCCTCCAAATAAGGAAAATCATGACATTTTTAGTTTCAGAGTATCACATTTCAAGTTTTAGAGTTATATTGGTTTTGTCAAGATGACATGAAATGTTCTTCCACATGTAATATGCATTTATTGATATATCTTTTGAAAGTTCACCCAAGGGAATCAATAAAATTAGATTGTTCTGACAGATGATGATAAAATTTACCATCGCTACACATGTCCATTTTTATTTACCAAAATGGTAAAGACCCTACGTCATTCTTTTCATAAGTTTATTAAAAACACAAACACCTAAAATTCAAGCAAACTAATCCTCTTTATTATAATACCGGGAATATGAGCAAAGCATACCCGGGCTTGTGGTTGAAATACACCTTTATTATAAACATATGAGATTAGCTCTGTTCTGATATTGCCTCAAGACGTTATATCTTACTTTCATTGTTTTTTTTGATAACTTCCTCAAGTAAATTCCTCTTCTAGTAAACATTTTTATAAGAGCTTATCTACAGTTTACTTGCTGAAATTTTTAGACTGGGTCTGATGTTTACTTTAGGGAGCAGAATATTAATAGATGTGGTACAATTCATTCATTTGTCCTATGTCTTCCTATTCAACTATTGTGGCGTGACAACGTGACGTTTTACCACGTAGGTTCCCAAAAAAGTTTTAAAAGGTATCTTTTTTTTTAAATGCATCGACGTTGTATGATTTTATTACTCGCTGAGTATAGGTGCTATGACAAGATATGATATTAGAACGAAAGTAAAGGTTAATTCTTCGAATTAATGGCAAAAATAAAAACAAAATTAAAGACGCTGTCGGCACGCGAAGGGAACTGGTTAAGCAACGCAACTGAAAATTTGTTACAAGGAATTATAACACGCTATACATGAGTTCTATACACGAGTGAGTAAAAATTAGTAAGGGAGGTTCTTAGTCCTTACAAATAAATAAACAAAAATTCATGACGTCAAAAGGCCGCCAAGTAGTTACAGGATTGAAAATGCAGCTTTCATGCAACGATGTTGCATGGAATTATTACTCGTTAAGTACGAAAATGTAAAAACGCAAAAATGCAACAACAATAAAAAATCGTCGCATTATTTATAACTACGACTATAGGCGCTGCGTTAAATTTTATAAAACGACAGTAAAGCTGAGGTCTTCGGCCATATGATAAAAATAAAATAAAAATGATTGCGCTTTAGGTCTTGCATATAACCGTTTAAAATAACATAACATAAATGCACCATCGTTGCATTGAAATATGGTTAATTTTGGCTAAATATTGAAGCTAAGGTTAAATGTAATGCAACACACAAAAGCAAAAACGAAAATATAAAATATAAATAAAAATAAAATTAGTAAATATATTAGGACAAGTATTTGGATATGGAAAAGGACAAAGATTAGAAGAAGGATGAGAGTAAGTATTTGGAGAAAGGTTAGGACCAAGAATTACATAAGGAACAGGACAAAGATTTGGACATAGATTAGAGCATGGAGTAAGACAAGGTCAACTTGACATACAACTCCTCAACTTAAAATGTCACAAACAACTCTTTTTTTCCCTGCAAACATTTTTTGAGTGCTCTAAATAAATGGCTCTAAAAAGAGTATTTCTTATGCGTGTTTTATGAGTACGCAATAAAAAGACTTCTAAAGAAGTCTTTGATATGATTATTAAATGATTGCTCAAAAACAGGACTCTTAAAAGAGTAATTGTTATGCTTGCTTCATGAGGACTCATTAAAAGAACTCTTAAAGGAGTTTTTATGTGATTGCTAAATGATTGCTCAAAAATAGGGCACTAAAAAGAGTCATTGTTATGCCTGCCTTATATTTGCTCATAACACATACTATATTTATATGATAATATAGGATAATATTTTGCATACACGTAATTATAAAAGGTAATTTGTCAGAAAATTAATATCTTTTCGAAGTGAATTGTCCCAATTCGTCATTATTAATGTTATATTTCAGTCCTTGAACGTGCAGTTGAGGAACGTGCAGAATCGAATAAAGGTTAGGTTAGGTTAGACCGGTCGCCTCTCGTAGAAGTCTCACATAGACCATTAGTGGTCTTTAGTGGTACCGGTTAGGTGGAGGCTGAGTGGGTCAGGAGAATTTATTAAAGATTTGCGTCGTGTTCAAGAATTTTAGAAGGGATTCAAGAGGTGTTTTGGCTACTTCTTTTAGTGACGAGAACGTCGGAGAGCCTAAGAGTTTATGTCTTGATCTGAGTAAAGCGGGGCATGTGCATAGTAGGTGTTCCAGGGTCTCTACGGTGCCTGGTTCCATACACTTCCTGCAGCTTTCATCCATGGTGATGCCCATCTTCTTTGCGTGGGCTCCCACCATGCAGTGGCCAGTAAGAATACCTACTAGTGTTCTGCAGACACTCCGTGGGTGTGCAAGGATGTATGTAGTTCGTTTTTCGCTGCGTGCCTCGCACATGATTCTGGCAATTTTGCAGGTTGCCGTGTCTTTCCACCTGCGACTCGCTGTTAGTGCGGATCGTTTTTCTAGGTTGCTGTATAGTTCTTGTAGTGGGATCGGTATATGCTCAGTGAGCTCTGCTTCCAGCCCGGCGCCCTCCTTTGCTAGTTCGTCTGCCATCTCGTTGCCTTCGATGCCCTGGTGGCTTGGAACCCAGTAGATACGCACTTCCTTTCTGTCGGACAGAGCGTCTAGTGCTTCCCTGCTCGCCAGGGCATTTCTGGACTTGATGGTATCGGAACTCATGGATTTAATCGCCGCTTGGCTGTCTACAAATATGTTGATTCGAGAGTGATGAGCCTTCCTTACAGCAAGTACCTATGCTTGGAAGATGCTGCAGTGGTCCGGCAGTTTGTACGGCTGCCTTATGTCGAGAATCGAATAAAGCGATACATTAAAATGAGACTTATGACTCTTAAAAGAATAATTTATATGAGTTCTAAAAGAGTCTTATTTATGAGTTTTTAAAAAGTACATTATATGATTCTAAAAAGAGTATTAAGCATGAGTCTTAACAAAGTCTTGATTTGGAGTCCAAAAAGACTAATTTATATGTGTTTTAAAAGTGTCTTTATTATGAGTCTTTAAAGAGTTTATACTCTTGAGTCTTAAAAGAGTTTTTATTTTGAGTCCCAATTTTGGAGACCACAACCTACGAAAATGTGTTCATGAAATAGTCTTTTTTGAGCGCATTATGAAGAGAAATACTTATTTAAATGAGTCTTAAAAGAGTATTTTTAAAGTCATAATGTGTGCTGGGTTTAAATAATTTCTAGTTGTATCTGTAACTCTATCTATATCAAAGCTATATTTTATAGTAATTAGATATACAAATAACAGGTTGACAAATGTAGTGGAGATGCCTACATTCCGGTCGTATTTGCTTTGGTGATGAGGGTTGATTACATCTAAACTTTTAGGTGATTTGGTCATAATTCTGAATTTTGGACTTTATTCTTATAAAGTGCTAATATGTGATGTTTCATTGGAAATTGGATCTTATCTTATCAGACCAAATTTTTCAGGAGAACTAAAAATAGACGTTTAAATTTACATTTATCGGTTTTTAGGTTAAGGTTGGTAATACTACCCAAATATGTTTTGAACATTTTACAATCGGTCTTAATCGATTACTTGGTCAAAATTACAAAAACATAGATTTTCCCAACTTTTACCTTCTTAAAGAAAGAAAACCTTATCTTCCACCATGTATTTTAAATGGGGAAGTTAAGGTCCCTTTTAACTGTCAAACTTTGAACTTCAATATCTAAACACTTAAGATTTGTATGCTAGAATTTCAAAATTTTTGAAATTTTTTGGTAATTGAGGGGTCTTTTTGTTAAAAATAATATGTAATTTTAGAATTTTCAAAAGAAACTAACTTTGTTTTCGGGAAGATTAGCGCTCTTTTCCTGTGAAACATCAAATATATAGGAGTAGTAGTTTATTTGGTGGTGTTTCAGTTGTTGTGAGACTCCAAAAGTGCCATGATATTACGCTATGAGAGGGGACATTACATTAAAGGGAGCACGGTCTATTGTCGGATACCTCCAAAGTTTGTTTGATGACGTCATTTTGTTTACGGGTTGTTTGTGTGGTTTTTTATTTAATTTAACAAATATCGGGCGAATATAAAATTACTTTTTGGTGGGAATCATTTCTGTTTAAGCCCGAATCATGTTTACTGCTCAGATAAATTATGTTTACTTTCATAAAAATCCGCTCTCTAAAATTAACCGATTACTCATCTTCTTCAACTATTTCTCACTGAATAGTTTTCCACAACTATCTCCTCTACATCACATTGTTCTCATTTTGTTATTGTATTACTTCTTAATATTCAAGCTAAGCTCTATTGCATTTATCACATGTTTATTCTCAAGAATATTTTTTAAAAAAAACAACACAAGACAACAGATCAAATTAATATTTATTTAATATTTTACGTCCCATTCGAGTCGAAATTCAATTCTCAAGAAATTCGCGGATTTTTTTTATGCAAACAAAACGAACGCGATTACGGCAAATTTTATTTCCTCATCAACATAATTGGTTAAAACTGTGGACAACATTTCCAAAAGAGTGCGAAGTGGGTAGTGGGTGTGGTTTTATTTTTAAATGTGGCCTGCATGCGGTAGCTTGGCGGTGTAATTTGTTTTTGTTTTGTTTTGTTTTGCAATTTGATTTCACATCACATTCATTGAGTTGTTGTTTTGTGGAATTTTCTACTTAACGTTTTAAAATTGGCAACGTTTTTAGTATGAATGGCACATGATATGCAAAAAAGAATTAAAAAGAAAACAAAACAAAAGTGCTCAATGAAACAAATAAGGTTAACGGCAAACAAGAGAACAAAATAATCAAGGTCGTGAACGATTTTGGACTTGGTTGTTATACTGTCTTAAATAGGTTGTGGAATGTTTGTGCGAAAAAATTTTACATAATAAAGAGTGTATCTATAAGAGGTGCAGGATTTATTTTTTCAATAAAACTAATAACTGATTTGGAGGTGTCTTATATTTTTATAGGATTATAAAGAAAATACATGGAGCTTATATATGGAATACAATCTCTTTTGAATTATCACATCGACTTAGCTTACAGACCTTAATCCTTTTTCGAAATTTCCAATCAATCTTTCGCATAACTCCTTTTCGGTGATAGCAACTTCATTGTTCGTTTTGAGAGTTGGAATTGTTTGCGTAGACTTTACTCTTAACATAACTCCAAATGACGAAGTCGGTATTAAATCGCAAGAATTTGGTGGCCAATTGGCGTTTCCAAGACACGAAATTACATGACTGGGAAACTCGTGCTCAATAATTTTATTGTTTCGCGTCTTGTATGTCACGTAGCACCATCCTGTTAAAAGTAGAGAACGTCTGTGTTCGTATAGTTTATCTCCGATCACAAAAAATTGTTTACTATGACTCTATAGCACACTACATTATAGGTCAACCACAGCCCTATAACGCCTCGCATAGAAAATCGGAATTCGTTTAACATATACACCTACTTTGACGGTTTAATACTACATTCCTCCACGGGACCGAACAATTGCGTCGGCCGCCGCCCCTTAGAATACCTTGCAAAGGTACGAAATAAGCCCTATGTTGGGAAAACATGTTGCAACCCAAGTTAGGGATAGAAGCCTATCTAATATCTCAAAAGATCGATGGAGTTCTGCCCTTGATATAGGTATGAAGTCATAACAAACACGTGCCCCCCGAGGGGCCATCCCAATCAGTCAGTCTGACCCAAGTCAGGCGCCGCTGATAAGCCATCCCAATCAATCAGTCTAACCCAAGTCAGAGGCCGCTCACTAGAAAACACCTGACATGTGAACTTATTCAACCTAGTAACTTCCTCACTAGATACTAAGTGCATTGCTCATATCGAAATCTTCATTTACCACAATTATGCCCATGGCACTCAAATCTCGAATGACTTCATAAAGAGGACCTACGCACAAGACTAATATCCAATCTTCAGAGAATGCTCCGCAATCACATCCTTCAGCCGTGCTGAGATTTCTTTTACACAAAAATTCATTACGAGAACTATAGCCAGTTGAAAGGAAGCCCAAACTTAGTGAGAAGCCAAATTCCGAATGACCTGCAAAGAGCGACACATCACGTTTTGGCTTTGACTCCATTTAGATTATCATCTTGATTTTACGCGTTCTTTCATCACAGTCTTTCACGCTGTGGTACTCATGTTTCTAAGAATAACGTCCAAGTTTCAATAGTTGGCATTGCCACCAGACCCAGTGGAGATTTCCCTATCAGCACCTGCAAGGTTTCTAAAGCGAATGTACGGCACACCGACACACACCCAATTAAGATTTCTGTCTGGTTTAACGTGGACACCTGCCGTATAGGCTTAATGCCACGTTGCTCCATAGCATGGGACCGAATCATTGCGTTGGCCTACGTCCCTTTGAGGGCTCAAAGGTACCAATTAAGATCCATGTTGTGATGACATGTCGCAACCCTTGGTTTGGGTGGAGGTCTATCTAACACATCTTCCGTACTAAGGGCTACAGCACCCGACTTGAGAATGCAACTCCACACCGAGCAGGATTGCTCTAACCACGATATAGGTGGTAAACCACAGACACCAGGATGCTCCCCGAAGGGCCAGCCCAGTAAGTCAGCCTGACAAAGCCAGGGGCCGCTGTCTACCCGTGGTACCAATTTTCAAGTCCTTGGTCAGACCTCGTAGTACCCTCCGGTAGCCTAGAGCAAAACTGACCACTTTACCCCACACAGGTCAGCGCACATGCAACAAATAACTAGCCCATCATAGATGAAACGCACAGCCTGCCTACTGACTCCTCAGTCACTTCTAAGTTATCTGTGCACTCTTCCTACAACTTTTAACAGACGTTCTCTCGACTTATCAAGGAGCGTAACATTTGAGGTATTTGAGTTCAGTAACATACCTGAGGCCTACTGCCTCCAAGCTGACAAAACGGGGATCGACCACGAGATAATCTGCCTTTAAGCATCCATATCATGGACTTGTCCCTTGCCACGCTCACACCTACAAGTGAACCCAATGCACACACTGCAGCCATAACCTCAATTGCCCTGGCTTCAAGTTCAGCACGGAAATGTCCACAGCACTTAGACAGACCTTCTAGTTGCCGCAACAGAGAATCCATCATGCGGTTCTAAATTAATGGACTGTGGACTGCCATGGACACCTTTATCAACTGTTTGGTTCACACCTACCACACACGCTGCTCCACCAGAAAAATAACTTTGCCAGAGCTTAACTTCCCTGCAACTCTTAGCCTATCTATTACCTTATCCCAGCATATATAGTCAAAGGCTCCAGTCATAAAATCAATAAATAGTCCCAAAAAATATTTGAACCTCCTCTCATGAACAGAGCCCTTGACGTACTGCCAGGCATTCTTAACGCTCTTGCTCTTGACTCTTTTCGCACTGTTGGAGCCGTTCCATCATAAGCCTCTCAAGCACTTTGCCAAGCACGGGAAAAAGGCTGATGCCCTGGTAGATGCGAAGATTGCTCCTTAGCCTATAGGGCGACTTCAAGAAGACGATCACTCTTGTCCTTTGGCACACGTTGGAAAAATAACTCACTTAAGGACTTTCATAAAAGGCTTCCAGGTATTCAGGAATAAACTTCTAGGTGCTTTTACATATCCTCCAGTCATACCATCCATACGCGGAGACTTTTATTCCCTGAGTTGCATTATGCCATACTCTATTTCAATCATCTCCAAAGCCGGGAAATTCTGCATTTCCCTAAGAAGAGAAGTGGCCATCCGACCACGAAAAAATTGAGAATCTGTTAGAACGATACCATCTTGGCGGATACCACTCACATCATAAGATCGTCCTTGGCCACTACATTTTTTATATGGTATGCACTACGGGTCGCCGCTTTTCCGGTGTAGAAAAGCCCTCCACTTTTGCTCTTTAATGCTCACTAATAACTACTTGTAAATTCTATTTTAAGCCTACTCTGTACTTTTTTTTTTGCTGGAGTACATAACTTTCACCGGCCACTCTGACCCTATGGAATCTGCCCGGCATACCCCTAAGTAACCTCCTTTTAATAGTTAAGTCTTGCATCCACCACTTCAATCTACAACGAATTGCCTTACGGCATGTCGCAAGCAGAGTGTCCTTGACACGCTTGACCCACCCGCTCAGCAGAGCAATCTGTTGACCAATACTTGAGTTTTATAACTCGTAAAATGGCAGGTTCATAGAAACCTTATGAAGAAATACCCCATAAATTTTCCAATTCATGGCGCGATTACGCCATCTTTTTAATTCATTGAGATGACGCGAACCCTTATCATAAGCGATCACAATTTCTATCAAATTGCAGTCACTTATAACCCATCCTCCACGAATATGCCAGCTAAATGCAAAAACTCCTAAGGCTCTTGGATAGTGTCACATCAATATCGCTGAGGAACCCTATTAGGTTCCTTAAAAGACTACTACTCGCTTGGATCGACGCTGATGCACTTACTAAAAACTCATTCACTCAGCATTTCACCCCAGATATGGTTCCGATAGTCAGACGAATAATTGATTACCTTGCTGAAACAGATAGGAGATGATGCATTTGCGTCAATACCTAGAATCTACTCTCGGAGTGCTTCTCTCAAGTAGCAGCACCGAGTCCAAGTATGTAAGATACGACTCTATGGGATCCCAGAACTATAATTACGCGCTTACCAGAAAAATCTTACCAAAATCCCCTCCACACAAACGCAAACCGCCTACTCACTAACACTGACAATCATGCACTCAACATTATTGTCAATGATAATGACAGCAGAATTTCATCTGAGTTTAAGAAATTCCCGCACTCCTCCGGGTAGTCCTCTTATGCATCCATTGGTTATATAAGGTTCCTGAACCAGAGCAATACTACTCTCACCACTTTCCAACAACGCGCTAAGATCACACAAAATAGCATATGAACCCTGACAGTTGAATTGCAAAATTTTTGCATTCATCAGTTCGCCCGGTCTTACTTGATCCCGCGTAAAGAACACGCTTCGGACATCATGCGTTGCTCGGAATTCCCTTGAATGCCACGCAGTTGTGGTATTTCAACGCATTGTAGTTTCGTCCAGCCTTATGTCCTCTTTGGCCAAAGTACAGACAATTATCTTCCTTGAGTCTACACTCTTTAACAATGTGATCCAAGCTTAAGCATCGAAAGCAAAGTCTTGAAAGTCCTTACCAAGAAGGAAATCTAGTATAAAGTCACTTATTTTGAGTGCATTGGCGTGTTTTCAGATCCCCAAATGCGGCAATTTTGCTTCTTAACATAGCCGCCAATATGTATGAAAATGAGCTTTGTCAGAAAACACGATATTTTTGGCAAAAATCACGAATCCAAGACTCAACCAGAGAACATGCAGCGCTCTGGTGGTCCGTCGGCTGCAGTTCTTGGCCCAATTTGACCTTAAATGCATGAAGAACCTAATTTTTTATCAATATTAACTGCAGTGTGAACGTGAAGAGGTCAAGTATTTTAACTGACCACGCAAGTGAATTGAGGTGCTAGGTTTCTTTTCTACACTTTCTTCACAGAGTCAATATTTTTGGCCAAACTTCCGATGCGAAATCGTTTCGGTGTCTTCACATTTTGCACGGAGCGGTATTTTTGATTATTTTGCGCACACATGTGTACATTACTACGCGGATACTTTTCTCGAAGTTTGCGTATCATAACTGCGTCCGTGGCGTCCATGGCGTAGTTGGTTTAAGTGCGTGGCCGTTATGTCAACGAACATGGAGACCCTAATCGAACCCCAGCAGCGACAGAAAATTATTTGAATCAAAATAATTTTTCTGTACGGCCGCCACATCTCTGCAGACAATGGCAAACCTCAGAGAGTAATCAAAATGCCATGTAAAGCTTCTTGAGAACAAGAACATTCCGTTCATCGCCGTTCGGAGTCGGCGTTAAACCTGTAGGTCCGGTTCTCGGTCAATTGTGTACAAACTTAATAACACGCACAACACAATTGATCATAAGAAGCTAGATCAAAGTCCTTTCAAGGGCTGAAATGGCCAGTTATTTATTTTTTTTATAACTGCGCAATAAAATTCTACGGATTCTGTTCTTTCTTTCACTGTGTAGCATTCCATGCTGAATTTCTCGCATTTATAAATGACAAATGTCAACATTTGACAACTTCCAAGTGATCAGCTGTTAAATAATATGCCTTTGCAATCCTACAGCTCTTGTTGATATTTTTGAATTTGAATACCTCGAAGTATAAGAATAGTATCTCCCAGTCGGTCTTGACCGACTCTCCCATTTTTCTTAGGTTGCCATTTATTGTCACATTCATTTCAATGCAAGACATGCTTAAATGTCACGTGATTTAAAAAGCACACAATTTAAGCTGAACTTTAAGCAAAAGAAGAAGAAAAAAAATGCTAATTATAAAAATAATGCCGACAACAACAAAAGCAATAACAACATCATGTAAAAATGCAAAAACCGTTACCATAAAATAAAAGTTCAGAGATGGCAACATTGCGATAAGTCGATGAAGAAGAATAGCATCACGTTGCATGGACGTCTTTTTTTCGCATAGTCACCAGCAACATGGCGGGCGAATTTCAAACATATAACAACAAACAACACAAACAACAACAAAAACAACAACAACAATTAATTACAATAACAGTGAATATGATATGAAAAAATTTTTGCACTCACGACGAGCAATAATTAATTAACACGGCCAACAACAGCACAAACGGAAGTGTTGGCAACACTGTAGTTCCTCATTACTACAACAACAACAAAACAAAAGCTTTGCAAACTATGTACAACAACAAAAATGTGGAGAAAAAAATTTGCATTTTTATGCAGCAAAAATGTGTTTAATTGCCAGCTTGTACAAGCGAACCGACTCCATGAAGCGGCTAAAACGCGAGAAAACAAAAACAACAAAAAATGCAAAGCATTTGAAAGCGTTTGTGAAGCGTTGCAAAGCAATATTTTTTGCCCATCTGGGCGAAAAAAAAATGGAGAACGCCCTCACCACCTACTTCAGCTGTATCTCTCGCAACTAGTTGTAGCTGTTGCAGAAGCGGAGTAAATTTTATTTTATTTCTATTTTTTTTATGATTTTTCTTTTTACCTTGCATATTATTTGAATGTTTATTAAAAAACTCTTATTACGGAAATTTTTAATAGAACAAATTTGCGGTGCGGTTCGGTAAGTGGTGCATAAATCGAAGGCGGTATTTAAGCTGCTTTTGACGGAGTTTTCTTCATTTTTGGTCTTTTTTAATTTAATTTTTTTGTTTTTTTTTTTTTTGGTTTTTTTTACTGATGTTGCACTTCATTTAAGTTGCCTTGTATTCATTAACATTATGCGGTCAGTGCTGTTTAAAAAGTTTATTTTTTTTTTGGCCGTGTTTACATATGAAAAATTTTGGGGTACTCGTATTTACAATATTTTAATGAAAAAATGTCAGCTTTTTTTACATTTTAATGTAATTTAATGACTAGAATTTAATTAAAATCTTCACAGAATTTTCATTAGGAAGTGGATTACGTCATTGTTTTTAATGGTGAAATATAGCAATTGGCGGAATCGGTAGTCGAGTAGGTAGCGTTTTCGACTACAACCCCAGATGTCCCGGGTTCGAATCCCGGCTAGACCATGGTCCTTCCCTTTTACCTTTCGACATTTTCTATCCTCATTTCAAATTAACTAATGAAAAAAACCAATTGGAAATTCATCAATATTTACGACTTAAAGTTGGTGGTAAAGAAGTTTGTGGATGAGAGTACCTTATAACTTATAACTCAAATGGACTGAGATAAAGGCATAACACTTGGCGCAGATTCAAATTCACATGTTTCTACAGCTTTCCACCAGACACAGAACCAGCTCTACTTTATTACCCTTTCCTTCCCACTAATCTATCACCTCATTTCGAACCAAGGCAGAATTGACTGAATACACTAAGAGAAAAAATATTAAATTTATCTAAAAATTTTTTTAATTTATCCAAAAAGCGAGTCATTTTTGCACCAATAAAGCATTTGCATAAATCTTCTAAGGTAATATTTAAAATTTATTTAAATACTTTTTTAATTAAATAAAATATAAAAATATTTAAACAGAATTAGTAACAAAATATATTAAAATTATGCACGAATTTTTTTAAAAATATTTTTCAAATATTTAGTATTTGAAAACAAAACTATCGCATTTAAAGAAAATTTATACAAAAATATTGAAATTTTAAAAATAATATATTTAAATATTTCTCACAAGCAGCGTCCATCAATTACCATGTGCTTGTATATTTTATTTTCTTTTTTAATTTTTTCGTTCTCTAATTTATATTATTTTTGACAGTTGGTGCAATATTATGGCACCAAAAGTCAAAAATAGTATAAATTAGAGAAGGAAAAAGTAGAAAAGAAAATAAAAAGCAAAATATGCAGGCAAATGACAATCGGTGCAAGACACTCATGAGAAAATGTCCGATTGTCACTCTTACCTGACATGATCGCAACATGCGATCACCCATCGCACTCACAAAACATCTTGGCTAAACATCTAGGCTATATAATATTCATAACAAAAAGCAAATGAGAACTATAAGAAACCGTAAGCAAGAATCTTAAGTCTAAAAACTTCATTGATAACTGCAGGAACAGAGTGTGATGTTGTTGCTGCTTGTACTATATTTCAGCTGTATGGAATATGTGTGTAAGTATGTTGCATAAATAAAATTTAAATACGAGAAAAAAACGAGTTGTAAGGAATATATTTGATTTATCAACGTAAATATTTAAATAATATTTATAATCTGGTGTGGATAATGTTAATATGCGTTATTTCTCTTAGTGTAGGTATTACACATGAAATCATTGGTTTAAAGCAGCGCAGGGCGCTCCATAGCTCACTGAGCTCTCTGCGAGCGTAACTTTTCACATGTATATAAAGCTCACAATAGAAGAGAATATAAGTCAGTCGTTCGCTGACGGTGATGCTGTGAAGACCTATGTCGTTTTGCGCTGCAAATTATGCGTACACTCGTGAAAAATCAATTTATTCATTTTCATAACACTTATGCACATATTTTTTTAGTTTGTAGAATTTCATATTCGTATATATTAAGGTTTCATATAATTAATACATATTAGCTATTTAAACTTTTTGCATTGATCATTCACATTCCTTATTAATTTTTTAATACTTAATTTTTTGATTACTTGCTTGCTTATTTTATTTAATTCTTTATTATTTACATACATATTTTTTATTAGTAATTTTTATTATTCATATATATTAAGATTTTACAATACTAAAATAATTATTCGTATATATTCAGGTTTCATATAATTCATTCATATTATCTATTACGATTCCTTACATTATTCATTCATATTACTTGTATTAATTAATTTCATAGAATAAAAAAGACATAAAAACATAAAATAAAAAAAGAAAAACTTACAAATCTAGATAATTGTGACAACTATTTCGCTCAGTGTGCGCAATTCGAGAGAGCACCAATACTAACAAGACAAAATAAAATGTGACTGTGTTAGAATGCCCAGCCCTGGTTTAAAGCAGTGATCATCAAAGCCTATGCCCGCGGGCATTTGAGCTTTTGTGCTTAAAAGCTTTCTGTATACATATTAACACACGGACGAGCACTGAACTGCGTCAGTATCTATTGAAATTTCATGCAGAACAAACCTGCGGCGCATGCATGCTTGTTAGATTGTTTTTTTTTTGCTGCGCATACGCAACTTATGCTACACTCATAAAAATATCAGTTTTTGCTATTTCTATGCAAAATGTCTCTACTTGAATGGGAGTTGCAATACTTTTTTGCAGAAAATATTTTGAACCTCAATGAATCACATGAACCTCAATGTATGATTAAATTAAATCAAAAACGAAAAAGCCTAAAGAATTAAAAAAAAAGCAAAAAAAAAAGACACAGTTTCGTATAGTAGGTATTGACACTTCTAAATAAAACTTGAATTTTAAAAATTGAAATAAAATTATAAAATTAACCTTTACTATTTTAAAGTTTTCTCCTTTTTTGTAACAGTGCATAAAATAGTGAATTTTAATATGTTTCTTCGATATGACTTATGTTATTATGAACAGTAGTAAGCATACGTAAATCGCAAAATTTTTTAAAAACATTTCCCCCTCACGCCTCTCCTTTAGATTTTTAACACACCAGATGAAAATTTTTTCCGGCGCCACTGAATAATCAAACAAGCGAACCATCATCTTGCATGAAAGCTGGACTGAGACTCAAATAGTATTTTTTTTTTCTTCAGTGCAAAGCTTTCAATGAGCTTTTATATATAAACAAAGTATGCTTGTATAGAGTTTGATGACCACTGGTTTAAAGCAGTGATGCACACGAGATGCTTACGGAGCCACTCGGCTTTCACATACAAGTCGTGTGCAGTGTTGCCATATTTTTTTAAAATAAAACTTTAATTTCCAGAAAAAAAAACTTGTTTTTGGTGAAAAATCTTGATATTAAAAATTAACTAATAAAACATGTATTTTTAAAATGTGTGCTTTAAAATTTTTGGCAATTCGCTTTGTTCTCTCGTTGTCCCGTTATTTTGGCCACTTCATTTCTCAAAAAAATACGGAAGATTTTATCGTCAACTCTGAATGCATGTAAACTGAAGCGTCAAGTTTAAAAAGGAATGCCAAAAATTGACCGTCAAGACTCGACGAAGGGAATCCGAGACAAAAGAACAGAAACAATGACAGCAACAATAATAGCAACAGCGCTAAACTTTGAAAAGGAGTGAAAATTAGTAGTAGCAGCTTCAAATGATACTCATGTTTTTGTAGTAACATACAATTTAGTTTACCTATTTGATTCAAAGATTCACTAAAATAGAAAGCATCGTTTTAAGGGGTGAAATATACCCAGAACTTTATTTTTTTAAAGCTTTAGGTCTCAAGAATATGTTGTGAAAATTTCAAGTCATTATCTCAAAATATAACAAAGTTATAGCCTAGTGAGGGAACCGCCTTCTAGAGCGCGCAGTGCTGGGCCTTATTTTTAAAAACACGTTTTTCAAAGTCGGTGACCAAGATTTCCCGAAGCTCAGTGAACCGATCGTTTTGATTTTTTTGCAGGCTTGTTTTATTCATAATAATCGCGTACTTGTCATAAGATTTTTTTTCGTAGCTGCGTGCATTTTTTATAGGCAAAATAATGACGAATTTTTGGTCGAAAATCGTTACTTTATGTTCGGAAGTCCGCCATTTTGTGAAAAATCAATATTTTCAAAATCAGCTATGACAAGAACGAGTTTTAAGTATCTTTTTTAATAATATATTTAATTTTTTTGTTTCAGTTGAATTTAGGAGCAATCTTGGTCACCGCATTTTCAGAGCGCTCTACAAAAAATGCTGTATCTGTACCTTAATATTAATTTTTTTTTAATAAAAAAACACTAAACATGCTCTGGAATGTGCATATTTTAAGGTATTAAGAACCCTCATTTAAAAATATCCCTTAGGTTTCCTTAAAAAATGCACAAACATGACCTTTTTCTTCGGCCGCTGGGTATATTTCCCCCCTTAATCGTAAAAACTTGAAAAACTGGTTTAAATAAAATAAAACTTTATTTTTTTTGGAAAAAACTTGAAAACTTTTTACCCTCTCAAAAAACTGGCTAAACAAGTTTTATCTGCCCACATGGCAACACTGGTCGTGTGTGCGAAGGTACCGAACTTATGGTCTAATTATGCAAACTTGACGTAACATAGGTTAACATGACGCAACGTACCATGACTTTTTGTTGATTAGCTTCCAACGTAGGAACCACAGCAAGTGTCATATAACAATTTCAATTATTTTAATTATTATTAAAAAAATCATTTTAAAATAAAATATTTACATTTCGCTTTTGCAATAAATGTAAAAAAGAAAAACAAATGCTTTTCCTTTCCTTTGTTCCTAAAGATGTAACCACCCCTTTCCTTACTTTTATATTTGTCCTAATAATGTCCTTAAAACTAGACAGTTATCCTTTTGTAATACAGAATTTTAATCGGGACGTAAAGAGTATATCAACAATAGGTGTTGGGTTGCAAATGCGTATTATTTAACAGCAGGTCACTTGACATGATTGATATGTATGTTTCATACCAGTGGCGTAGATAGAGAGGGGATTTCTGGGATAGACCCCCTATTGATAGAAATTTTTGCACTGATTTTCAAAAAAATCTAAAGTGAAGATAATAGAAGTAATTTGCTGTGTGGGATCTGCCTAAAAATTATAAATTTCGTCTTCTGACAAAATTTGAGGCCTCGCTGCTTAAATTTTTCCACACAATACAAATGATTGATTGCATATTTGTGGCTTGATTGCTCACATATTTGCATTCCTGTTGTATTGTTTGCTAAAGGTGGTGGACAAGGGTATCGGGTGGACCATTGAGAGCACTTGTCAGAATAAAGTTCGACAACTGGATGAAGGCAATATTGGTCTCTTCTAGAGTATGCAACTATTCGACATTATAAAAAAACCGGTTTCGAATAATACATTTTTTACAAAACCTGTTTTCGAGTTATTCGACCAGAAAAAACCGGATAAACTGGTATTTTCAAATTAAACAAGCTTTTGAGGGTTTTGTGTAAGGTGAGGGTTTTGTGCAAGGTGAGAGTTTTGGGAACGTTTTTGGGCAGAATTTTTTTTTTAATTTTTGATTTTTTTTTTTGTTGCTTAAAAGTGCTTGCTAGAAAAGATTAAATTCGTGAAAACTGTTGCCATAAATAAAAACTGTACTCCTTTTTTGAAATTAATAAAAAAATTATTTAGAGTAAAAAAAAATATAATTTTTTTATCATTGAGGTAGTTAAAAATGTCTCGTAAATAAACTATTTTTTTTTTCATAAATGAGTACACAAATGAAGCATAAATGTTTTTTTTTTTTTTGCATTCTTAAATGAGTTCAATCGTACTAATATTTTTTTATACAAATCATCGATATGTAATAACAAATAATATTATGCAATAATGAAATTTACAATTCAAAAAGGTTAATTATTTAAATCATTTTTGAACAAAAAAGATTAATTTTTTAAAGGCAATTTAGTCTGGCGATGGATTCAAAAAGAGTGTATTTCCGAAAAATAACTTTTCTATGGTTCTTTTTTTAAGTAATTTCCGAACAAAAAAGTACAATTTATGGTTTTTTCTTAACTCATTTCCGAACAAAAAAAGGTTAATTTTTCAGAGACATTTTAGTCCGACGAAAGATACAAAAAAAGGTTAATTTATGAGTGCTGAAATTGAACGTTCCTACCCGAAATGGTTCATAAATGAATTCGAAAATGGTAGTTTTGGTTCACTGGGTAGAATTATGTTTCGAGTTTTTCTTTCCGTCTTTTTAACACATGTTTTATATCTTTTAATGATTATTTCTATATTTGTACTTAATGCTTTTAGATTTTTTTGGGCATTTCGTACAAGAAGCCTTGTTGAATTCCCAATCTTTTTTTTAAATACTTCCAGACTTCGGAGTTTATGTCAAGCTGTTGATAATTCAATATGTTTTTTAAAAAAGAATGCATTATAAACTAAAAAATCATGTTTAACTTACATTAAATTCGCCAGCCGCTTGTAAATGCTTTTTTAACAAAAGAAAGTAAAAAGAAATGACCAAAGCATACGCTTAAACGAGCTCAAATAAAGCAAAATTAAATAGAAGCCAGAGATAAGAAATGTTAGAAACGTAAGTGAAATGTAAAAACGTAAGTAGAAAAAAAATACAGGGTCGCTCAAATGTAATAAAAAAAATGTTTGAAGTATTTTACAATTTTAAATTGTGGATTTATATATTTCTTAACTTATAGAACAGTCGAATAATTCGAGCCAAAAAAACCGGTTTTCGAATTAATCGAAAATTGCGATTTTTAAAAAAACTGGTTCGAATAATAAAAAAAAAACCGAAACGCCGAATAATTCGAATCGGTTTTGCATAGCTTAAATTTAACACCATTTTACTTCTTAATTTGGGGTTATATTAAGAGTATGTCTACTCTAATCATCCCCAAAGCAGTCCAACTCTTAAAGTTAACATTAAATTCGCTAGCTCCGAAATAGAGCCCCAATTATACGAAAGAGTGATCGAAAATTTTGAAATAACTATAAATGTCTGAAAGCTAGGCCGAGGAGAAACTAATTTTGCATGTGAGATATTTCAAATTCCGGCATCTTATTCTTTAAAGAAAATTGTAAATTGTGATATAAAGAACATAAGTCCCAAATTGATAAGTACCAAAATCACTTCAGTAGTTCTTGATCAATTCATCTCCGGGGATTTTAATAATAATAGTGATATTGGGAAAACTAATTTTCTACACTAAGAGAACAAAATATTAAATTTATCCAAAAACTTTTTTAGTTTATCCAAAAAGCGAGTCATTTTTGCACCAATAACGCATTTGTATAAATCGACTACGTAAAATATTAAAAATTTATTTTAATACTGTTTTAATTAAATAAAATATTTGAATATTTAAACAGAATTAATAAAAAAATATATTAAAATTATGCACGAATTTTTTTAAAATATCTTTCAAATATTTACTATTTGAAAATAAAACTATCGCATTTAAGGAAAATTTATGTATGTAAAAATATTGAATTTAAAAAACAACATATTTAAATTGAATATTGCGTCCATTCATTCTCTGTTTCACTTTTTTCGTTCTATAATTTATACTTTTTTTGACAGTTGGTGCAATATTAGGGCACCAAGTGTCAAAAATAGTATAAATTAGAGGAAGAAAAAGCGTTATAAAAAATTAGAAGCAAATTATGTAGGTAAATGACAACCGGTGCAAGATATTTGTCAGAAAATATCAAGTTGTCACTCCACCCTACATTATTTTATTTCTTGGCCAAACTTGCAAGCTATATTACCCTTGCAACAATAACTAAATGAGAACTATAAGAAACCTGCAACAGAGTGCGATGCTGTTGCTGCTCGTCGGAGTATGTGTGTACGTGTGCGATGCTGTTGCTGCTTGCTTGTATGGAGTATTTATGTACGTGTGTGGTATAAATAAAATTCAAATACGGAAAAAAAACGAGTTGTAAGGAAAATATTTGATCTATCCACGTAAATATTTAAATAAAATTTATACTGAGGCGTGGATAATACTAATATGCGTTATTTCCCTTAGTGTATGACTATTTCTTTTAAAATGTTAGAATCCTGCCAGTGTTCTGTTTATATTTATTAAGAATATTACTTTTAATGGTTTTTCATAAAAATTCGCAACAAAAAACTTTTCCTCTTCTCCATGACTAGGTATTCCCACTTAATAAAAATTAATTTCATAAAGACCTTTAATTCGATTTGTGCAATTATATTCATTTGTAGACCATTTTGTTTGAATGGTCCGACCCACACAAAACTCCTTAATAAAAAATAAAATTGGGTCAGTTGGATTAATGCAAGAAATATGTTCACGCAGACAGTGGGACGCAATGTTAGTCAGGCAATAAGTGTAAAGCCGCATAAAGGAGCTGTCAAAATTATAAATTAGAAAACAAAGGCAAAAAAATAACAACTTGTCAGCAGCACATTGACAGGCGCAGCACCGACCGCTAATGCGCGTGCGCATTGATATGTACATTAAAAACAAAAAACCGCAAAAGGTTGCATGCAACAAGTCAGTAGTTTGCTATGCGCGACACACAGGCATGTTCATGTAAATTAAAAAAAAAGAATAATTAGCCAGATAGATATACGAGTAGAAAAAAATAATCAACAATGAGTAAGCATGACGCTTTATTCGAGTCAGCATTGAAGTTGAATAACCGCACGCCTACTTTCCAATTATTTATTGAATTATTCGGCTTTTTGCTTATTTTGTGTATTTATTATTTATGATTGCTTTTTGAATTTATATGGGTTTTATGTGAATTTCTTTAATTCAAGAATTAGTTAGTGTTTGATAGATGGATAGAGTGCTGCGATGGTGGTTTTTCATTTAAAATTACAACCACAACATTGCCTTCACTATCAATATTATAAGAATAATCATTGTGATGCTGATGATGATGATGATGATGATGATGATGATGATGATGATAATGATGATGATGATTATGATTGTGATGATGATGATGATGATGATGATGATGATGATGATGATGATGATGATGATGATGATGATGATGATGATGATGATGATGATGATGATGATGATGATGATGATGATGATGA
The DNA here is from genome assembly GCA_943735915.1 of Pherbina coryleti. NCBI lineage: Eukaryota > Metazoa > Arthropoda > Insecta > Diptera > Sciomyzidae > Pherbina > Pherbina coryleti. Next base: position 155,457,010 of record OX030948.1, read on the forward strand.
TGATGATGATGATGATGATGATGATGATGATGATGATGATGATGATGATGATGATGATGATGATGATGATGATGATGATGATGATGATGATGATGATGATGATGATGATGATGATGATGATGATGATGATGATGATGATGATGATGATGATGATGATGATGATGATGATGATGATGATGATGATGATGATGATGATGATGATGATGATGATGATGATGATGATGATGATGATGATGATGATGATGATGCTAAGGTTGATTATAGTGATGATTATGATTGTGTTCATGATTTCGGATTAATAAGTAAAAGCGTTTTCATCACTTGTAGCACCAAAGTAATTTATTAGCATCGTCATCAATGATATTTCCATTTCCTTCATGATCATGATCAACTTCATGATCATGATCAACTTCATCATAAGCACCATCATCAATGTTTACCATGTTCATCATCATCATGCTCTATCTTAAACAACAGCGTTATCATTAACATCATCATCATCATCATCGTGATCATTATGTTGGTTGCTGCACACCGACGCACTCAAGCTTGAAGTTATTGTTGGTCGGCGAGATCTCGCATTTCTTATATGTAGGTACTATGTTGAACTTTATTATGCGGGCTTATTTAACGCTATCTTGATTTCGTTTGTTTCATGATATCCGCAATTTATTTTTCATTTAATTTTTTTCAGTTTTTCTTTATATGGTCATTATTTGGGTTCGGCCACCGTATTCATTTTCAAGAAAATGAGGTGGCACTGTTCTTTTATTAAATTTCTTATAAATTTTTTAAGGCTTTGTTATAGAGCCTTTTTATTCTCTGGATCCAATATTTAAGATAATTACTAGTTTGTCTACTCATAAGTTTGACAGTAGGACGGGAAAAAAACCTCAAGAGTTTTGATAGACTATCCCAAATACACACATAGTCAAAATAATAAGCACAAGCATTATTATTCGATATAAAGGAAATGTTTCAATTGGGTGTTATGCGTGAACATTGCTTTAAATAAAAAGAGAAGTTGGTTGTAACGTGAAAACACATCCGCAGATTTTGACGTGACAGCGTATAAGGGAAGGTTTGACGTAGAGATAAAAAATATGGCAAAGTGAAATTTAAAACTTTTAATTTTTCTGCAATTACTTTTTATTTGAAATGTTTAAAACAAAAATATTTTTGTAATTTTTTAATAAATTTTAATCTAAAAATATATATCAACCTTGACGGATCATACTACTATGTTACTACTATGAGTTCTGAAAGAGTCTTTAAAGATTCCATGACATGATTCTTAAAGGAGTATTAAATATGGCTGTTAAAAGAGTCTTAATTTTGAGTCCAATAGACTAATTTATATGAGTTCTAAATGAGTATTTATTATGAGTATTTAAAGAGTCTTTATTATAATCCTTGAAAGAGTATTAAATATGAGTTTTAAAAGAGTTTTAATTTTGAGCCCAAAAAAACTAATTTATATGAGTTCTAAAAGAGTCTTTATTATGAGTCTTTAAAGACTCTTTATTATGAGTCTGAAAAGAGTATTTAAGAGTCTTAAAAGCGTCTTAATTTTGAGTCCAAAATGAGACCTAAAGAAGTCATTATTATGAATTATATTTTTAAACCCATAATCTACGAAAACGTACTCACAAAAGAGTCTTTTCTGAGCACATTATGACAATTAAACTCATTTATATGAGTCTTGAAAGAGTCTTTTAAGAGTCATAATGTTTGCTGGGTAGTTTATTAAGCATACAAGTATTGTTTTTAAAGTGATATAGAAATATATTTCTTGTTATTTGTGCAGAGTCCCGTTAGAAACTGTTTTTTGTTGTCGGAGCTGCATTGCTGAACGAAATAATTATATGTGAAAACTTAGTCAAAGCGATCGAAAGTGTCGTAAGCATTAAATTTGTTAAGTTTTTGACGTAGAATACGTCATTCTCGGAGGTAAGTAGGGTGGTTGATAGTGATCAGGTGTCGGTATTTATATCACAATTTGAGCCTTTGGTGTGCCAAAAGTACTGATCGTACAATGTTGATGTTAGCACTTGTTGGTCTGCTTGATCTTCACTTGGAGAAAAATTCATGTTTGATCTCTCTAAGTTATGTATATAAATTTTACACAATTAAATGCAATATAAAGCCAACATTTGATGTTTTTGTTTGCTTAAGTTTGCTACCTATTTATCGACAGTTTCCGGTTTTATCGAAAAAACCATAAAATTTGTATGGAAGCCCCCCTAAGGAGTGGACGGAGGGAATAGGTGTCAAGGGCAAAAAATGTTCCTTTTGCAAAAGTAATGGGGACCGGTGATGCATATTAACTCTTTCCGGCACTCTTTTAAAGGTCATATGCTCAGGTGAATGGAATAAATATCGCCAAACCATACAATTTGTATGGGAGCCCCCCTAAGGAGTGGTCGGAGGAAATAGGTGTCAAACGCAAAAATGTTTCTTTTGCAAAAGTAATGAGGGTCGGTCATACATATTAACCCTTTCCGACACTCTTTTAAAGGTCATATGCTCAGGTGTATCGAATAAATATACAAAAACCATAAAATTTGTATGGGAGCCCCCCTAAGGAGTGGTCGGAGGGAATAGGTGTCAAAGGCCAAAATGTTTTTTTTTTGCAAAAGTAATGAGGGTCGGTCATACATATTAACCCTTTCCGGCACTCTTTTAAAGGTCATATGCTCAGGTGTATGGAATAAATATTTTGCTAAATATTTTTTAAAACAGATGTCATCAAAAGCGAATTGAATAATTCTACGTCTTGTGTTACGACATAGTCGAAACTACTATAACTTTTTTATCAAGTTGTTTTAAAAATTAAAATTTCAATTAATTGTCGCGACTTTTAAGTTGTTTTTTTAATTTTGTTAAAATAAATGCAAAAATGCCTGTAGGAACATCTTTGACGCCAGGAGCGCAGGCTAAAATATCAGCATATAGAGAATGTGGAAAAACAATAAGGCAAATTGCTGAATTAATGCACCGGCACAAAAACACAAGCCACAACTTCATAAAAAAACCCCTACTAAATACGGAAAAACTAAGCGGACTGGGCGACCATCAATGAAAATGAAAATGAAGAGATTAACTGTGAATAAACAAATAAGCCCAGTCCAAAAAAGCATCAGCTCTCTCTTCCTGTCACTACCAGACCGATTCAGCACATTTTAGCAGCAGATCACAACATTCATTATGAAAATCGAGTGCCGAAACCTTAACTTCTGCAGCAGTGTTGCCGTTTTCACTGAATGGAGACTGTTAAAATTAATTTTTGCAAAATGAAATAAATTTCGAAAAATTTTGGATATTGCTCATTCCACATAAGGTATTGGGACATTTGGAGTACATATTTTGCAAATGGAAATATATTTAAGTTTAGAAATAATTGTGGAGTATTTTTTTAATTTTTTTCTACAATATATCCTTACCAAATACATTTATATTAACATTTAATATGAAAGAGTTTTTTAAGAATCATGCATTTAAAAAGCATTAGGCATCGGGACACGGAGACTTTTTTTTTTTTTTGTGAGATAACATTTTGTAACACAATTCTCTGCGTTTTGGATACATTTACAAATAGAAAGTTTTTCCACGAACCCGCTGAACACGAATCTGGCATCCAGTTGGCTCTTGGTTATCTTTAAAATAATTTAATGGCAATTATTTAACGGCGTATGGCGTCCGTGGCGTAGTTGGTTAAAGTGCGTGACCGCTATGTCAACGAACCTGGAGTCCCGGGTTCGAACCCCAGCAGCGACAGAAAATTATTTCAATTAAAATAATTTTTCTGTACGGCGCCACCTCTCTGCAGACAATGGCAAAACCGCAGAGAGTAATCAAAATGCCATGTTAAGCTTCTTGAAAACAAGAACATTCTGTTCATCGCCGTTCGGAGTCGACGTTAAACATGTAGGTCCGGTTCTCGGTCAAATGTGTACATACTTTAATAACACGCACAACACAATTGATCATAAGAAGCTAGGTCAAAGTCCTTTCAAGGGCTGAAATGGCCAGTTATATATTATATATAATTATTTAACGGATGTGTGGTAGACTTTTTTTTGGAATGAGCGATATTTGTTTTCAAATTTAGAAATGGTCTTGAAAATTTGCTGTATCCACAGCTAACATAATTAGTAGGAGCGGAAATTTAATAATTTTCACTTCGCTTCACTTCATTTTTTTTATATTTCACTTCGCTCAAAAGTTTTGAAACGGCAGCACTGTTCTGCAGCGTCATAAGGATCGAGAATGGTTTTTAGCTGAAAAAGTCAAATTTTAGGACAAGGTATGGAAAAAAGTGATATTTAGTGACGAAAAGAAATTTAATTTAGATGGTCCTGATGATTGCCAAAAGTATTGGAGGGATATGCGTCGAGATCGTGTAGTTCGCTGTGCCCGAAACTTTAAAGGAAGATCTTTAATGATGTGGGCTGCTTTTGGTTACCTGAGAAAGACCAGACTGTGTTTTATTTCACACAAAATGAATGCTTTAAAATATGTTGAGATTCTTAAGAATGTTTTGATCGACTTCGGAGATAACTTGTGGGGCGCAAACTGGATATTCCAGCAGGATAATGCCGCCATACACAGCGCAGCCCATACAAAAGCCTTTTTTAATGAGAGAAACATTACAGTCCTGGAATGGCCTGCGATTAGTCCAGACCAAAACCCCATTGAAAACTTATGGGGAATCCTATCGCAGCTTGTTTACGCAAATGGACGTCAATTTGAGTCGTTGACAGAACTCAGAAATCGAATTATACTTGAATGGGACACTCTGGACCTAACTCTTCTTCATACAGTGGAATGAACACTAAACTCCTTGTCAAACAGGTTGCTAGAAGTAATAAATAAGAGAGGAGGTCATACTTACACACACACTAAAGTTTGATTTTCAAACATCAAAAAGTATTTATATTCACATAATCAAACATTTAAACTAATGTCCCATATAATTCTTTTCGTTTGTACTTGAAAATATTCCTTTGTATTTTATTTTAATATAATTAATATTCTGAAAAAAACTAGCTCTACTGATGTTATTACAAAAACATGTTAACAATGCTAACATAGAAAATATATTTCGTCAGTCGTTTTTAAGTGGAAGTAAAATTTCACTTGTAACATATAGTTATTTCGCCGACTGTACGAATAAAAATAAAGATGGGAACAAGTTTAAGAACAGGGGAAAGAATACAGATAAGACATTTTTTTCGATTATAGGAATGGCATTTAAAAAGTTCTAGATAACTGAATACTAGGCCGGGTCAAATTTTTTTGAGATGTTGGCCCCACCCTAGTTGGGTTATTTTAAGAAACTTTGGTGTTCTATGGGTTATTTTAAGAAACTTTGGCGAAGAGAGTATAGATCTATCTTGAAATCGGAGCCTGCCAGTTTTTCAAAATAGGTATTTGTTTTTTAAAAAAAGGCAAAAAACTATTTTTGAAGTGTATATATGGGGTTTTTGGGGTGAAGGAATCAATTTTTGACGTTAATTTTTATTTATGAAAACCTCCAGAGGGCGTTTTGCTACTATTTTTGCATTTTATCGCCGAATATGTTGGGAAAATTGAAACAGTGTATACTCAATATTTAGTGTCACGATATTTGAGCGCGGGATATATCTAGTAAGCCGCACACTATTTTTATTTTAATGATAAAAAAAATGCAAATTAAAGGGCCTCCGAGGAATTGGAAAACGGCTCAAAAACACTTTATTTGATTGGACTATTATTTTTGTAATTCATTTTGTAGAAGTTGATATCTGGTAAGTACTAAAACGGGGTGCTTGACCCCAATGACTTTTTGAGCAAAGAAGTTGGACTACTTGAAACAAAATATTGTTATATCATTATTTAAGATCGGACTGCAAATGCTGAAGATATGAAGAAAAACTTAAATATGCGATCCATACTTCCGGAAAAAAAAAATATTTTTACTGAAATTGTCTTATGATCAACTTAACGAGCTATTTCAGAAAACGACGAATACGAATACGATTTCAGAATACGACGATTGCCCTGATGCAAAATTTCTGTTGTAGTGTGTTATTTAACTGATAACAATATTGTGTGTAGGTAGCAATTTTAATAATTTTTAACTGTGAACATTTCGATGTTTTTTCCAACGGGGGGATTTCAACACTGAATACCTTCCCCTCATCTCCTCCTTAGATTCTTAACGGACCTTATCCGATTCAACTGTTTTTCTTAACGGACAACATTTTAAAAATATTCCCCTAATAATACACATAAATGTCAAATAAGTATGTAAGTATATAATATTTATATGTTTATCTTGTCAATTTTATGACGTTGTTCAACTCGTTTGCACATTGTTAGCAAACCTGGTACAGCAAAGAGAAAAACCAGTGTGTCTGATGCATGATTACAATGATTGCCGTTATTAACATAATTCTGCAATAATGCAAGAAGAAAAGAAACAACTAAATACAACATAAAAATGCAAACAACCTGCAAGCAATTGGCACAATTCATAAAATACTATTTACAATATACAGAAAAAAAAAATCTTAGTTTGCGTTCGCGATAAAAACTTGAAGTTCTTAACAGTTTGTATTTTGTTGGTTTTTATGTTGGTTGTTCGAGCTCAAGTCGGAGCTAAATACTTGAAGCAAATTGGTTTTTTTTTAACTACTTCTTTATTTATTGTTTGTCTTAATTTAATTCTTGGCTTTTTTTCTCTGTTCTGTGTGGAGTTTTATATCCACATTGACCTTGTTCCCAGCGTTTGCGCGTTTCTTAAGTTAATTGGTCTTGACAAACGGCTCAAGAGTTGTTCACTGACAACAGTTTGAGCAAACATTTAACTGATTTATGTGGATTTAAACCTGTATTTGTTGAATAATGTTGTTTATTATATTTTTTTATTTTGGCTAATTAGACAGCTAAAGACTTAACAAATTCTTGAAAATTTCATTTGAAGTAGATAGATTTTGGTTTCAGATTTTATTTTGAAAATGTAATTTTTATTCCCACCGAAGAGGAACATAGAACAAAAAACAAAAAAAAAATTAACAGTTTGTCTGAGGTAACTATAGAGTAAGAAAAATATATTGTTAGGGGCTCAGTTTTTGTTTATATTTGGATACGTATGAAGCTAAACCAGCGGATTTTCCCCCGGGAAAAAAATTATAATGAAAGTTGAATGGATAGTTGGTGGGAATACTAGATAAAACTGCAATAAATCATTTTTATTGTAAATATAATTTTTTTTTTTTAGCTTTGAACCAAGGATTTCAGGTGACATACCTATTCAGTCAAATCTGCCTTGGTTCGAAATGAGGTGATATATTAGTGGGAAGGAATTGGCAATCAAGTGACTGTTGACGAATGTTCTAAGCGGGATGGAAAGCCGTAGAAGCATATGTGTCATGCCTTACCTCAGTCAATTTAAGTTATAAGACAATATATCCCCAAACTTCTCTACCACCAACTAGAGAATGACCAACTACTCTAATGAATTTTCAATTTTAGCTGATTAAAAATGAGGAGAGAAATTCAAAAAGGTTATAGCATAAGACCATGATCAGGCCGAGATTCGAATCCGGGACCTCTGGATTGGCAATCAAGCACGCTACCTACTCGACTACCGAGTCCGAATAAGTACAGTAGCTACAGTGGAGAAATGTGTTTAAAAGAATACAATTGACTGTATCATAGACACACTCATAGGCGTGAACGTGACAACGTATCTTTATTCTCGTCCTTTTTCCTATCCATAACCTTTCGCTTGTCCTTATACTTGTCCCCATCCTTACCTTTATTCATACGTTTGACCATATGCTTGTCTTACTCCTTGTCCTAGTTCTTGCTTAAGTTCTTGTTGTAATCCATATCAAAATTTTTGCCCTAGTACTTGTCTGCATCCATTTTAAAATTCTTATCCCACTTCTTATCGCAATCCTTGTCGCAATCTTTTTCGTAATTCTTATCCTGAGCGTTGTACAAATTCTTGTTCCAATCGTTGTCAAAACCCATATTAGAATCCTTGTCTAATCCTTAACCAAATCCGTCTCCTCATCCTTTTTCTTATCATTGCCCGATTTCTTGTTTTAATGCAAGTCAAAACTTTCGACCTAGTCTTTGTCCGAAGCCATTTCGTAATCCCCGTTCTACTTCTTCTCGCAATTTTTTTCCTAATTTTTGTTTTAAGTTAAATTTAAATCGCAATTGTTGTCTAAATCCTTGTCTGAATCTTTCATTTCATTTTTATAAATCTGGACCAAACACTTGTTCTCGATTTTTGTCTTGTCCTTGTCATAATTTTTTGTCCGAATCCTTCTATTTTTTCTGGTTTTAATGGTAGAAGAAATCCTTGCCCTTATCTTTTTCCTTGTCCTTGTTTTGACGTAGAATACGTCATTCTCGGATGTACGTAGGGTGGTTGATAGTGATCAGGTGTCGGTATTTATATAACTTTTTGAGCCTTTGGTGGGCGTAAAGTACTGATCGTACAATGTTGATGTTAGCACTTGTTGGTCTGCTTGATCCTCAATACGACAAAAATTCATGTTAGAACTCTCTAACTTATATAAATTTTACACAATATAAAGCCAACATTTGATGTCTTGGTTTGCTTAAACTTGCTACCTACTTATCGACAGTTTCCGGTTTTATCGAAAAAACCATAAAATTTGTATGGGAGCCCCCCTAAGGAGTGGTCGGAGGGAAAAGGTGTCAAATGCAAAAATCTTTCTTTTGCAAAAGTAATGGGGGTCGGTCATACATATTAACCCTCTCCGGCACTCTCTTAAAGGTCATATGCTCAGGTGTATGGAATAAATAAACAAAAACCATAAAATTTGTATGGGAGCCCCCCTAAGGAGTGGTCGGAGGAAATAGGTGTCAAAGGCAAAAATGTTCCTTTTGCAAAAGTAATGGGGGTCGGTGATACATATTAACCCTTTCCGGCACAAACACATTAAAATTTGTATGGGAGCCCCCCTAAGGATTAGTCGGAGGAAATAGGTGTCAAAGGCGAAAATGTTTCTTTTGAAAATATAATGGTGGTCGGTGATACATGTTAACCCTTTCCGACACTCTTTTAAAGGTCATATGCTCAGGTGTATGGAATAAATAAACAAAAACCATAAAATTTGTATGGGAGCCCCCCTAAGGAGTGGTCGGAGGGAATATGTGTCAAAGGAAAAAATGATCCTTTTGCAAAAGTAATGGGGGTCAGCCATTCCTATGAACCCTTTGCGGCACTTTCTTAAAGGTCATATGCTCAGGTGTATGGAATAAATATACAAAAACCATAATATTTGTAAGGGAGCCCCCCTAAGGAGTGGTCGGAGGGAATAGGTGTCAAGGGCAAAAATTTTCCTTTATCAAAAGTAATGGGGGTCGGTCATACATATTAACCCTCTCCGCCACTCTTTTAAAGGTCATATGCTCAGGTGTATGGAATAAATATTTTGCTAAATAGTTTTTAAAAAAGATGTCATCAAAAGCGAATTGACTAATTCTACGTCTTGTGTTACGACATAGTCGAAACTACTGCATCTTTTTACCCTTCTTTGGATTAGAATCCATATTCTAATATTAAATTTTTATTTTTCTATTGTTTTTGCACCATCGTTGCATGGATTTATTGCATGGACCTAAGATAATTGTAAAGTGTCACAAAAAAGTAAAGCACTAATGAAGCACTAGCAAAAGCAGAAGCAAAAATAAAATCAAAAACAAGCGCAAATCAAAACGAAGGTTAAAGCAAAAACAAAATAAAAAGCAAAAGCAAAAGCCAAGGGAAAAGCAAAAGCACAAGTGAAATCAAAAGCAAGAGCAAAAGCAATAGCAAAAGCAAGAGCAAATAAAAACTTAAATCAGAGCGAAAGTTAAAGCAAAAGCAAAAACAAAAGCAAACGCAAAAGCAATAGCAAAAGCCAAAGCAAAAGCAAGAGCAAATAAACACCAAAATTAAAGCAAAAGTTAAAGTAAAAGTAAAAACAAACTCAATACAAACGCAAAAACAATCTTGCGATTGCAAAAGCCAAAGGAGAAGTAAAAGCAAAAGCAATATCAAAATCAGAGCAAAAGTTAAGACAAAAGTAAAGAAATAACAAAAGCCAAAGTAAAAGCAAAAGCAAAAGCCAAAGGAAATGCAAAAGTAAAAGTAAAAGCAAAAGCTAAAGCTAAAGCTAAATCAAAATCAAAATCAAAATCAAAATCAAAATCAAAATCAAAATCAAAATCAAAATCAAAATCAAAATCAAAATCAAAATCAAAATCAAAATCAAAATCAAAATCAAAATCAAAATCAAAATCAAAATCAAAATCAAAATCAAAATCAAAATCAAAATCAAAATCAAAATCAAAATCAAAATCAAAATCAAAATCAAAATCAAAATCCAAATCAAAATCAAAATCAAAATCAAAATTAAAATCAAAATCAAAATCAAAATCAAAATCAAAATCAAAATCAAAATCAAAATCAAAATCAAAACCAAAATCAAAATCAAAATCAAAATCAAAATCAAAATCAAAATCAATATCAAAATCAAAATAAAAATCAAAATCAAAATCAAAATCAAAATCAAAATCAAAATCAAAATCAAAATCAAAATCAAAATCAAAATTAAAATCAAAATCAAAATCAAAATCAATATCAAAATCAAAATCAAAATCAAAATCAAAATCAATCAAAATCAAAATCAAAATCAAAATCAAAACCAAAATCAAAATCAAAATCAAAATCAAAATCAAAATTAAAATCAAAATCAAAATCAAAATCAAAATCAAAATCAAAATCAAAATCAAAATCAAAATCAAAATCAAAATCAAAATCAAAATCAAAATCAAAATCAAAATCAAAATCATAATCAAAATCAAAATCAAAATCAAAATCATAATCAAAATCAAAAGCAAAAGCAAGAGGAAAACCCGAAATCAGAGCAAAAGCTAAAATGAAAGCAAAAACAAAATAAAAAGCATAAGCAAAAGCAAAAAAAAAGCAAAAACAAAAACAAAAACAAAAAAAAAGCAAAAAGGATTCATATAAGGATTGGACAAGGATAAGGATAAAGATTAAGACACACATAAAACATTATTTTAAACAAGTCTAGAAAAGGTATAAGTACAAGAAATGAGACAGAATAGGACAAAAAAAAGAAGTTGGGAAAGGATTAGAAATAAATCAATATTGATTTTTTCCTCAATTTTCTTTTTTTTCATTTTCGTTATGAGATCAACAATAACCACAATAACACCACCTACCGGGTCAATCTTTAGACCTAAACCATCTACAGACCCAGCCAAAATCGGTCCAGCCGTTTAGGAGGAGTTCAGTGACAAAAATATAAAGAAAATAGTATACCATAGCTCATACTAGGAATAATTCCATGCAACGCCATTCCATAATTGATATTTTCACTCTTTCAGTTCAAGAGTGACTTTTTTCGTGGCCTTATGGCGTCATGAAATTTTCGTCAGTTTCTGTCTTAAAGGCTAAGATTTTACTGACGTCTACCTATATATACCTATAGCGTGTTATAATTCCATGTAAGAAATTTTTAGTTGCGTTGCTTAGGCAGAACACTCCACTTCCCGACGACGTTTTTAATTTTGTTTTTATTTTAGTCATAAAGTCAAAGTCTTAACCTTTCATGTCGCGCCACTATTTTTTTCATTACAGTTTTACTCAGCGATTAACAATTCCATGCAACGGCGATGCATTTTGAAAAATGCCTTTTTACTTTTTTGGAAACCTGCAGACGCTTTATGTAACATTGTCACATCAAAATTAATAAATGATAGAGACTCCTATTAATGTGTTCGATAAAAACGAATAAAATTCGATTCAAAATAAAATTTCGAAATTTTTCATAAGATTCCTGACTATATTTTTACAAAAAACTGTCACTATTACATGGATGACCTTTTCCATCCTATTTTTTATAGAGATACACTTGTCATATTCAGCCGATTTTTTCAATTTTATTTTAGAAAAAGTTAAATTGTTCTTATGAATTCTGAACGTTTATTTTAATAAAATTTTTATTTTTTCATAAGTTTCTAAAGTTTTTTGAAATGAAATTCAGTTTTTTATACTTTTATGAATTTTGAATCTTCAACTTCATTTTCTACAACTACTATTTGTTTGTCTTCTCCTACATCTTTTTCTGATTCTAAAACAAGTATTGAAAAAACAAAACATAACATTCCATCGGATTTCAAAACTAGTTTTTCAAAAATAAATACTCAAGCTGTAATGTTTTCTAACGTTATTTTTTTTATCAAATAATTTTGATATTTGACCGTAAAATATTGCAATGACTCGCATAAAAATGTTAACTTCACTTTATTTTTATTCGAATGTTAAAGTCGTTTGTACATATTTCAATTCAGCGTTCGTCTCGGCTTGGCACAAAAACGCCATTGATACGATCACGTTCCCAATTAAATTTCCACACCTACTATTTGTTATTTTATAAACGTACCAGGCAAAAAAAAAATAAATAAAATAAAAATGCGATTGAATTGCATTCGGACAGACGTTTATATGTATTTATAAGCGATGGAAAAAATTGTTTATTGCAATTAAAAGCAAGAAAATGAATCAGACATTCAGGTAGAAAAGAAATCCACAGCAAAACACCTGTTGAAACATGAGCTCACAATCATTATAAATGCCTTAGTTATGCTTAAAGTTCAATAATTGTTGTAATAAAAAAAATAATGCATATTAATTAAAATGGTTTGTATTACAAAAAAGCTATTAAGACTGTTATCTATTATAAAGATGGTGCATTATAAAAAAAAAATGTTGACGTGACAACTTACTCGTGTGTTTTAACGCACAAGTTTCCAAAAAAGTTAAAAAAACCTTTTTTTTAAATGCATTTGCGTTGCATGGAATTGTTTCTCGTTGAGTATACATATGTGCTATGATGAAAGTTATGGTAAGACCGAAAAGGTTACTTCTTTCATCTCATTATTATTATTGTTATTGTTGTTGTAGTTGTTGGAACTTACATTGTGACCTTAAGATCTATTATTGATTTTGATTTTGATTTTGATTTTGATTTTGATTTTGATTTTGATTTTGATTTTGATTTTGATTTTGATTTTGATTTTGATTTTGATTTTGATTTTGATTTTGATTTTGATTTTGATTTTGATTTTGATTTGATTTTGATTTTGATTTTGATTTTGATTTTGATTTTGATTTTGATTTTGATTTTGATTTTGATTTTGATTTTGATTTTGATTTTGATTTTGATTTTGATTTTGATTTTGATTTTGATTAAAATTATGTTCCATCCATAATAAATTCACCGCAGCTCCAATGCATGGAGTTATAATTTCATGCAGCGTTTTTTCATTACTGTTGCTGTTTTACTGCATTACGTGATATCGTAGCTCGAAAAAGATATTTAATTTTCGTTATGAGGTCAAATAACCATTCCTTGCTTTCGTAAAATATAATTTTCGTAATAAATCTATTCAGCGAGTAATATTTTCATGTAACAATATTGGATTTTTGTTGCTTAATCCTCCACAATGTCACGGCGTCATAATTTTTCTTTTATTTTTGACATAAGGTCAAGTACCAATCCTTCATTTTTGTTTTATAATATTTACTTTAGTGCATATACTCACCGAGCAATATTTTAATGCAACGCCGTTGCATGACTGATGCATTTTAATTAAAGCGGCTCTTGCCGCGGCCTTATGACGTCATGAATTTTTTATTTATTTGTATCATATGGGATAAGGAGCAACCTTTACTGGCGTATAATAATTTGTACCTTAGCACCTACAAGGTGGGCCAAATACACTTTTCCATGTATTATGGCTTTATTAGTAAGAGCAAACATATCCATTAATTATGGAACACAACGACGTTTAAGTGGCTGACATCGCAAAGACGAATGATAACACGATTTGGGAATTTGGTGCGCAAAAGATCGATTGTGGAATGGACTGTGGGGTATGGCGTGCCATCCTGCATGAACCAGAGGTCGTCCAAGTTCAAGTCTCCAATTTCAGTAAAAAAAAAATTGGTTAACATGGCTCTGTAATGCCCAGCGTTGACCGAAATATTGTTCCCAGCCTCATTTTCGAAGAAAAATGGTCCAATGATGCAATCCGCACCAAACTGTCACTCTCTGTGGATGAATCGGCTTCTCGACAATAAACTGCAGGTTTTCCGAGCCCCAGATGAGGCAATTTTGTTCGTTAATGTAGCCGCCGAGATAAAAATGCGTCACGTCAGAAAAGATGATTTTTCGCGATAACGAAGCGGATGATTGTGCTCCTTCAATTGCTGAGTCAGTTGGACCTTGTAAGCGAATAATCCGAGATCTTTGTGCAGAATTCTCCTCAGGCTAGTGCGTGAAATTATGAGCTGTTAAGATCGATGGCGAGTTGATGTTCGTAAATTGAGCCTCACACTCTCGGCTACAGCAGCCACATTCTCGTCTGTGCGCAACGTACGACGACGGGGACCAAAAGTGTTGTCCACTAGCATACCATTCTCACGAACTTTTTGCACAAACTTGCGTACATCAAATAACGCTCTGTTTGAATTACATAGCACTCACTTTGGAAATAAGTTTCCAATGTTTCCCAACGTTGTTCAATCGTAAAGCGACTCCTTTCTTTCCGCGGAGGCATGATACTGACTTTATGTCAAGATTTCGAGTGGAAAACATCTGTCAGTGTCAAAATAACCTATGAAAAAGAAAACACTAGAAGACCCAACCTTTATATATAGCCTGTTATAATTCGATGTAACAAATTCGATGGAACTAATGAAAACGTCTTTAATTTTTTTTTTTTATTTTAGTCATAAAGTCAAAGAGTTATGTCGAATCATTATTTTTATTATAGATCCATACTCATCGAGAAACAAACCCTTGCAACGCCGATGCATTTTGAAAAACTTAGGTACCGTTGTCACGTATAAAAAAAATAAAAAAAATAAAAAAATTAGAAATTAAACTAAAATTAAAATAGATTTGAAATAGAAAAAAAAATTAAGAAGATTTGGACAAAGATGAACAAAGAGACAAAGAGAATGATATGAACCGCTCATTTTCTACATTTTGAGGACAATAATAAGGACAAGGCATTTTTATCGGCCCATACTGATATAAACCCGACATCTTCTACACTTTAACTATGTCTTTTCTTCGCTTTTTTGTTCTTAATAGTAAATTGCTCAATTTCAGAAGCGGCTGCTTTTGACATTCCTTAGCACAAAATCGTTCAATAAATACTCTGAACGTACCTTGTCTTCTAAAAAGTTTCATCTGAACGTACCTTTTCATTGGAACATAAGCATACTTGTTGGCATTTCTCAAATTGGGTTTCGAAAAACTCTGAAAGCAAATTGAGTTTAGGTTGAGTTTCATCCTGCATAATTGAACTGGAAACTTAAGAGTTTATTTTAAATTCTTTGTGTGAACATAGCATTAACATAGTTAAAAAATATTAATGCAGGATGCTTTATCTTATCTTATCTTATCTTACTCTTAATATTATAGAAAATGAAAGTGAAAATTTTTTGTGTCCGCAAAACTCCATAAGTACTGGTCCGATTTTTTTTAAATAAGTTTTAAAATATCACATTTGTGCTACAAAAGGTTCATTGGTTATTTTCTTTACGAAATTTCAATAATAAGTATCTTTAATTAAAGTGTTAAGTTTTTTAAAAAATCATCCACAATGCCATACATTGCTTGATCGTTAGCTTTTCATGCGTTTGTGCTGCGAGAGCCTCAATAAACTGCATGTTGCTCTCTACTATACTCTTTTTGTTCTCAGCAAGCACAAAACAACAAAACAAACAAACAAATACATACATATACATACATACTTTGCTGCGCTTAAAGCTAATTGGATCGAAGTACATTCTAATATGTTGAAAGTAGTTTTGATGTGGAGAATTAATCTAACACAGTTTTGTTAAAAGGGGATTCACTGACCACCTTTAGCATGTTGAGGATTTTTTTGATGAGAATGAGATTCAATCCGACTTGATGCATGTATGTATGTATGTACGTATGTTTATTTGTTTCGCTGCATGCAACTTTTCTACATATGTTTTGACGCTGGTTTTCCTGTAATTTATAAATGAACAAAAGGAACAAACGGCTAACTTTTTACTTAATAGAATTGACATTGTGTGATTCAATAAGTTTTTTTATAAATAAACAAGAGAACTGGGACGGGCATAGGAAAAGGGGTTATGGCTTCGACCACACAAGTCAAATTTTTGATATTGAATAGTTTTGGAACTAAACGTCGCATGACAATAAAACTCAGTATGGAGTTGCTAATTGCCAAAGTCTTTCTACCGGTTTGTGCATTGGAAAAGGGGGTGTGGCCCGATTCTCTATACAGAATAGCTATGGAAGCTTAAATCACAGGACATTGAAACTCATAATGGAATTGTCACCTGGGAGTGATGTTCTGCTACTGGGAAACTGTAACGGGCAGTGGAACATGAGCGTGGTGTCAGACTAAGGAATTAATAAAAGTTTTGAATTTACTTATCATTTCCAATAAACTTGCTAGGTGCAGCAACGCGCGCCGGGTATCGCTAGTATAATATATATGCTCTTGCAAATCTTATATATTAATACGCAAACATCAAATGTTGTAGTACACTTTTTCAATATTTATTTTAGAATATGGACAATGAACCGTATATCATTCGAAAGGTACTGCACCATAGATGTGCCGAATTATGTTAGATTTTAAATTGATGACCTTTGACCCGAAATATTAGCGTTAAAAGTTTATATTAATTTTAGTTAGGGATCTCAGAACTGGGAAGAGGTAGAATGAAGAATGAGGTATCGGATGAAAGGTCTAGCTGCACAATATGATTGAATATTAGATTGGTGACCTTTGACCTCAAATATGAGCGGAAAAAGAGCATTTATTAAATAAAATTTAAACTGTAAGAGATGGAAAAACATGATATAAGAGAGAAATTTAGACATTCACAAGATGTGCAAAAAATACTTTGATATTTTTCACCATCGTTTACGGTTACCCTACAATAAGCACTTTTTCATGTAACAAGTGTCAATATATATTGTGATGGTAAAATTGCTTACAAATAGTAAATTTTGAAAAATTTCCGTTATTTTGACATCAAAATTATTGTGGCATCACGAAAACTATAGATGTTCTCAGTACAACGTTTTTTGTATGAAAATTCGTTGTTTGAGAAAAATAACGGTATGCGAAAACTTTTTTGCTAATATTTTCCACGAATAGTATGTTATTAAATTTCCCGTTATTATGACACCAAAAGTATTGCAATATTTCGAAACCTGTAGATTTTTTCCATGCAATGCATTTCTTAAAGCAATGTCATTGCGTCAGAATGAAAAAAAAACAATTGATATTTCAAATTGTGATTTTGCAAGCAAATAACTCAGCTATTTTTCAATCGATTTTCATTAAATTTTCTTTGTCTGAAAGTTTAATTAAATGACTTTGGAGAGATAAGAAAAGATTTACCGTTATCTTACCAATTCAATTTTTTATGTTGTTTTCAAAAAACTCTAAAACATTCGATTTTTGCTCGAAAATTAGACCAGACATTCTTTTTCTGTAATTTTTTTTTTTATTTTCTTCTCACACACTCTTTCATATAACATATCATTTATTTGCAAAAATTGCATCATTTTGACACATACTTTAATTAAGTGTTTCAATCATCGAAAATCATGAGCTACCCCCAATGAATTTTTTGATGAAAATTACATTTTTCAAAATGTTGTTTTTGTATTTTTTAGAAAGTACAGCTTAAAAAATAATTTCTATGAAAAAATGTTCATATATTTCAAACCACTCCATAGTTATATACACAAATCTATGTTTTAAGCCATTTGCTTATCTTCTTTATATATTATCTATATATTAATACTCAAACATCGAATGTAGTGGTACACTTTTTTAATATTTATAACCCAAAAAAGGGAATGAAACTTACATCATTTGAAAGGTACTGTGCCACAGATATGCCGAATAATAAAAATAACAAAAAAAATATTATGTGATTATTACGTTTTAAAATAAATGTATGCATTCTCATACTCATGGCTGTATTTTGAATCTCTCTGCCTTTCTTAAGCGAAAGAAATTCCAAAATATTCATACCGTTCCGATACTGCGGAGAGAGCTGCTTCAAAAACTAAAATTCATCAATCATTCAACGGCGTTGCATAGAATTATTACTTGGAGTGACTATGAGGCACGACAAATATGATAAAACAAAAATTAAGTAGCTTGAGTGGATCACAGTGTAAAGTCATACAAAGGCTACTGATGAGTTGGTGTAGCGGCCAATGAAACAGTCTGTATAGTCAAGCTGTGTGATTTGCTCTATACAGAGCCGTTGTTGTTGTTGTTGGTTGTTGCCTTCTTTGTTCTTCATGTTGTCTTGTTGACAACATGCTTGGCCTAGAGCTCGAAAAACTTGTTTTCAATATAAATAATTAGAGGCCGTATACAAAATATTAATATCAAAAATTATACTGTTAGGAAAAATTTAATTTTACAACAATAAAAAATGAATTGAATCAGTGTTTTTCAGGGAACCCCTTGATTAAAGTAACCAGAATGCACTAAATGTAAAAGCAAACAAAAAAAATTATATTAAAATTAAAATAAGGACAAGTATGAACAAGAATTATAATAAGGATTAGAAAAAGGGTAAGAACAAAGATGTGGACAAAGATTAGGACCAGAAATAAGATAAGGAGTAGGACAAAGATTAATGTATAAAATTGGACAAGTATTAGGACAAGAGTTCTGCCAAGGATTGGGAAGATTACTTCGGCAAGGACAAGGAAAATTGAGACATACCCAAAACAATATTTGGGGCAAGATTGGGAAAAGTATAATGACAAGAAACAGAACAAAGATAAGTACAATTAGTGTAAAGATTTAGAAAGGAAGTGGGACAAGGATTAGGAAAGAATTTGAACAAGATTAAGGTCAGAGCTTTGGACATGGATTAAAACAAGAATTTGGACCGGAAAGAGGTCAATTATTAGAATAAAAAATATACATACAAACATATAAGAATAAGAAAATGAATAAAGATAAGTTTCGGAACGAATTCAAGGATAATGACAAAAATAAAGATACACTGTCACGTCAAAATTTACTGATACGTCTACGATAAAGCCATCTTCTTTTCAACTTTGCCAAGCTTTTTTTTAAAAAAAACAAAAAAAAAAAAAACAAGAGAAAAATCGATATTGGTTGGCCGAATTTCGACCACAGGCAATACTAGTATAAATAAATAAGTTACAATTTTAAAAGGCTTAGTGGAGAACTTCCAAAAATTTGATGAGTCTTTAAATTATTAACTGGGTCGTTAAATTATTAATAGTTTTACAGTTCTAGATGCTGCTTACTTACGGTTATTCACAAAGATTAATCGAAACTTACCTGAAAAGAAAGAAAAATTTAAAATTAGTTTCAGTATTAAAAATAATCAAATAGCAGATAATGTTATTAACAGCTCGAAATAAGTTGAGCACAAAACGATTGATTAACATTCTAATCGACTGTTAAAAAAGCTTTTATGTTATTAATCAACAGTTTTGTTAAGTGAAAAGCCACAAACAGTTAACATCATTTAGTCAACACTTAACTCCCACATTAAAATTTATTTTGACACGAATTTGATTAGCTTCAAAACAAAGTGAAGGGAAGTGAACTGAAAGATCCAGGTTGAAACACACTTATTTTTTTTCTATTCTATTTTTGGCCTTACTTTTTACCTCTTTCACAGCTTTTGCTGGCATTAATATAAAACACACAAAAAAAGGTGAAAGTAACATAATTCAAAGTGACCAAAAAATTGTGTCTCTAATCTGGAGCTTTATAATTTGTTTGTTTATTTTTTGTTTTTTTTTTTATTTATTTTTTTTTATGTTTTTTTTTTTTTTTTGTAACATTGATTTCGTGCCCATTTCCATATTTCTGCTGAAAGCTAAGCTTGGACTTATGTAGATTGGCCGAAATTAAGAGATTGTGTTGCTGAATTTTTTTTTCAATCAATTCTTGATAGTTTTGATTGATGATTCTTGATCAGCTGTGCGTGTAGAGAAAATATTAATAATCAATTCTAGCGGTTTTAGAAAGATGCTTAACAGCTTTCTTTTCTAACAACTTGAATTGCTGAAGCATAAAATCGACGTTAAGCTTTTTACTGAAAGTGTTATTAATTTACAAGTTAATTTATTGAGATTGAAATAAAAGTTGCAAATTGAGCTAAAACTCTTTCATTTTAGAAAATAAAAGAAAAAAACTGAAGAATAAAGAAGTATTTTTGGGAATTTTATTGTGTTTTTCTTATAGTCAACAAAGCACCAAACGGACCTATTGCGACGTTAAATTCTTAAAGCTTTGAGCTTTTAAACAAACCTATTTTTTTCAAGGTAGCTGGGAAGCAACTTTTTTCAGTTTTTCGTGCCGGTTGAAATCTTTTTATAGTTTAACCTAAGTTTAAAAAAGGAATGGGGGATCGATACAGTTTATTACGGTCACAGTGCCATTGTCTCTCATTGTTGATGCATTTAAACAGTTTCAAGCTGAGTCAAATGTGTAACCAAACACTTAAAAAATTCAAAAAATATTTAAATAAACAAAAAACGAGGAAAAAAAACTTGAAAGAAACACGTTTTATTGTTGCAGCCGGCAAGTATTACGGTGTCCACCAGACAAGCCAGCAGACTGTCAAAACCAGCTGTCAAGTGTATTAAATTGCAATGGCTACAAAATAAAGTGACACTTCAAAGAATTTAAGAAAACATAAAAAACGTTTGAGCTTATTTGGGAATTGCAACGACAAAAGTGTTGAATTAATGGCAAAAAAAAAAAATAATAAACGCGACTCTAATTTTCTCTCATTTTCAACAAGATCAAGTTTTTACTGGTATAAGGAAGTATTTAATGTTCAGAGAAAAATTTTTCATGATCTAAGCACATCTATACTATTATATAAAAGGCGTCTCTCGAATTTTCATCGTTCAATCAGGGGGGTAAATGCTGAACCGATTTTAATAATTCTTTCACTATTCAATTGCTATAATAAGCGACCCTGCTACTGGGTACTACGTTTTTGGTAAATCTTTTTATTTAATTTTTTAAGAATTCATGCATTTTAATCCATGCTGCCATTGTATAAGCAGCACGAAATAACAGCAAACAATTGCTTAAGCTCTTTGTTGAGAGAGAGAGGTGAGATTCTACAACTCACCGCGCTGGTCTCTTGAGTGGACAGTTGCACTCAGTTCATTCCTGCTACAGTGTAGCCATAAGCCCAATATATCGTATTTATTTGCGTGCCACTCTTTTTATTTCAATATCTACTGACTTAAATAATCCAATAAATAGATTGAGATAAATTTTACAGCATCCTAATATATAAAAATTAATAGTGGTTTGTTCGGATGCTTAAAACTTGAAAACGACTGGACCAAATTAGATACTTCCTTCTGTGAATTTGTTCGTAATTGTTACGCGAAGGTTTTGGAAAAAATTCACGGAACATTGGACAAGGAGGCGGGGCACCTCCCATACAACCCAAATCTACGATAGCGAATAGCTTTGAAATTATAGGTCGCATAGCATCGGAATTCGGTGTTCTACCTCAATTCACAAGTGCCGTTCCACAGGTAAAATTGTATGGGTGTTGGACGTGGGGCGTGGCACTTTTTCAGCAGACCAAATTTTCGGTATAACTTTCAAGCTATAAGTCACACATCAATCAAACTTGGTAAGAGCGTACTATTTACTCGCGTCCTTCGACTAGCAAAATTTAGCAAGCATTGGACAAGGGGGTGTAACACCGCCCATATAATTCAAAAATATGATATCGAATAGCTTTGGAAATGCATGTCGCATAACAATAAAACTCAGAATGGAATTACTATTAGGTGATGTCCTTCTATGTTCTAGAAAACTGAGACGGACTTTGGAAAAGAGGGTGTGGTTACGCCCATACAAGCTTAATTTGTGATATAGAATATCTTTGGATATAAATGTTGCACAACAAGGTTACTCAGTATAGAGTTGCAACTTAGTGATATCCTTCTACTGAAAAACTGGGACAGACAGGTCTTTCCATGTATAATGGTTTGCATGTACGTTGAGTGTTTTAACGTTATCTTTTTTGGGCCATCTTGAACACCAGAGGGCACTGTAGTACAAAATTTTTTGCAAAACCACCTTAAACTCCCAAAACTTTCATGCGATTAGAATGAAAATTGGTATATAGTGGTTTTTGTGTAAGTTGAGTGTTTTTCTGTTATCTTTTTTGACGCATCTTGAACTCCAGAGGGCGCTGTAGTATAACTGTTTTTACAAAACCACCTCAAACTCCTGAACCGTTCATGCGATTAGAATGAAAATTGGTATATAGTGGTTTTCAGGTACGGTGAGTTTTTTTTTTATCTCCTTCGATCCACCTTGGACACCAGATGACGCTGTAGTATTACGGCCATGTAAAACTGCCTAAATATAATTTTTTGTTATTTTTTTAGATAATTTTTTTTTATTTTTATATATTATTCAAACTTGAACTTATACGTTGCATTTCTTAATAAATGAAGTATATAACCAGAAAATTCGGTAGCGCTATATAGAAAAATGGCTTTGCAACAGTCAAAAATGCATACAAGAAACATTGAGCCAGTTTTGCTCGCCACTGTAGTTGCTGGGTGCAGCAACGCGCGCCGGGAAAAAGCTAGTGTTCAATAAATGAATTTTTAACGTGACAACGTTACGTTTTACCGCGCAGCTTTCCCAAAAAGATGTAAAAGGCATTTTTTTCAAAATGCATTGGCATTGCATGGAATTGTTACTCGTAGAATATACTTTTATTCAAAATTGAAACGGACTGAAATTGACCGCGTATGAAACAACAACAGTTGTCATAAAGGTAATGCATTTTTTTTAAAGCTGGCAACACTGTTATAGTCTTAGACATTAGTTTTCAGCGCGATCTGTCATGTAGTTTCTTCCTTATTGCTTTGTTAACAAGTTCACCTCGAGTCTGACCTACGAATTTTTTAATGGATAAAAAAGTGGAGCAAAGACCGTGTTTGAAATTGTGTTTTATCAACAGAGTTTCTTGTCCGGATGCTCTGAAAATGTTGCAGAAAACCTATGGAAACTCTTCTCTATCACGTAGGCAGACATTTGAGTGGTAATGATTTGTGGCCTAACCCTTCTCGCCCAGCAACATCAATAAATGACGAAAATGTCAAAAGCGTAAAGGGAATTGTGCTCGAGATTTGTGGTGAGATTTGGGTGTACGGTTATGACATCGAAACAGCTCAACAATCTGCAAAGTGGTGCTATCCAGATGAGCCGAAACCCAAAAAACCACGACAAGGTCCTTTAAAAATTAAGGTGATGTTGACTGTTTTCTTCTATTCTTAAGGTGTCTTCCATATTTGTGCATCAGAGGCGATGCATTAAAAACTATCCGTTATTTCATTTGCACAGTCCGGATCAATTTTGAACAGAAGGTATGTGCTGCGATAATAATTATAAAGGGTTATTCATTGCAAGATTCTGAAAGTCCAGCCCTGGCATTTAAAAGCTTTTTAATGAAAATATTATAGGCGGATGAAAATGCAAATATATTTATAGGCGTGTGCATCATTGTAAAGTACGCTCCATCGAATTGTGGCTGAAGATCAAATTTAATGATTTTGCATTTTCATCCATACAAAGCCTAATTTACAAGCAGAGTATACGCCGATTGGGTACTAGAACAACAAGCATCAAATGCTTATTTTTCGAATCAAATTTTCTTCAGCGATGGGACCATTTCACGCTAGGTGGATACGTTAACAAGCAAAATTATCATATATGGGGCTCTGAAAATCCCCAAGCGTTTCTGGTCAAGCAATTGCTGAGATTTTCGGTCCATGATAAAAATAAAAATAAGAATAAAAATAAAAATAAAAATAGAAATAAAAATACAAATAAAAATAAAAATAAAATAAAAACAAAAATAAAAATAAAAACACAAATATAAATAGAAATAGAAATAGAAACAGAAATTGAAATTGAAATTGATATTGAAATTGAAATTAAAATTGAAATTGAAATTGAAATTGAAATTTAAATTGAAATTTAAATTGAAATTAAAATTTAAATAGAAATAGAAATAGATATAAATATAATTTTATTTGTAGTAAAAAATCGTTATAATTATCTAATGAATGCTCAATTTACAGAAATTGGTTTTGACCTTAATTCTATAATTGTATGATATAAGTAAATTATGTGTTTAGGAAGAAAAAATCAAAGTTTTTTCGAAGGAAAAACTACAAAAAAAAACCTACGTTTAAAAATCTTAAAAATAAGAGTTGACTAGATGAAGGTTAGAGATTATTAACTATATGTGACTATAGAATAAAGAGTTTTAGTGAAAAAGAAAGTATGATTAAACAGCATAAAATTATAATGTAATGCATATAACATTTTAATATACTGATGTACATACACCTATGAGTACACTGAATACATGTTAATATTAGCATATTCTATAATTATTATTTAAATATATCAAATACAAAATTAGTTTTTAGAAAGTTCAGATACGAGAGGATTTTCAGACATGCTACATTGGATGTTGAATTTGGTTGTTAAATCACAGATTCGCTTAGAGATAAGGGAAACGTTCGATTCAAGATGTAATTTTTTTTTGTTGAGTAGTCCCAAGGAACTTTCAACATCATCCTCAACAATTTATTTTGGCAGATTTGCAAACTTTTAACGTGTGTCTTTGCACAACAACCACAAACAGGGCATGCATACAAGATAATTGATTGAAATATAATTTTGCATATCAAAATCTTGTTTTCACAACTTAGATTGGAGGAACGGTTTATAAGTGGATATAGCATTTTGATTGCAATGTTAAATTTGTTATTTATATTATGCACGTGTTCACGGAATATTGTTTTTTTGTCAAGGAAAACACCCAATTATTTAACTGAGTTAGACCAAGGTATGTCATGATTATTTATTTTAAGATGAGTACCGGGAAGGTTGCAAGAACTTATTTTTCGAGTGAAAAAGATGGATTGCGTTTTGCTGGCGTTTAGTTTAATTTTCCATTTAGACATGTATTGAGCAATGGTGTCTAGTGCCCGTTGCAAATTCAATAAAATATCATGTACAGAGTCATGTGAATAGAAAACAGCTACGTCGTCTGAATACAGAGCATGATAGCAGCTTGGTAATTTAGGAAAATTTGAGGCATATATAAGATATAAAAGCGGTCCGATTACCGACCCTTGTGGAACACCTGCCGGAATTTGAACAACATCGGACAAAACGTTATTTATCGCAACACAATAAGAACGATTGTCCAGGAAGCTATTGATCAGCTTGACCAATTGTAGTGGAAAACCAAAATGTATGAGCTTATAGATTAATCCAGTATGCCAAAGCGAATCAAAGGCTTTTTCGGCATCTAAGAGCACCAAAGCAGTTGATTTCTTACTTATAAGACTTGATTTAATATGTTTGCAAATCCTTTTTATCTGCTGAGTAGTGCTATGGAAGGAAGCTACGAAATCCAAATTGCTCGTTAGGGATAATATTATTTTCATTGGCGAAAGCTTGTAGTTTATTTCTAATAACTTTTTCGAAGACTTTACTAAGGGAATTCAAGAGGCTAATTGGCCTATAACTACTCAATTCATTTAGAGGCTTACCTGCCTTAGCAATAGGAATAACCTTCGCTTCTTTCCAAGCAATTGGAAAGTATTGCAACTTTAAACATGAATTTATAATAAAAGTGAGAAAACGGACAGCTATTATTGGTAAATGTTTAATTAAAACCATTTGAATACTATCCAGACCACAAGACTTTTTGGTCTTGCATTCTTTTAACAAGAATAGAATATTTTCCTCATCCACATAACCAGAGGACTCGGTAGTAATTGATAGGGATTTGAAACGGTCATAAACAGTATTTAAAACGGTGTCATGATGTTGAAAACCTAGATTCAAGGATATTTTGTGGTTTTTAAGAAACTCTTGAGCAAGTGCGTTGGACTTCTCTTTGTTTAAGACAGCAATACCATTTACGTGCTTTAAGGAAGGAATATGTTTATGTTTTTTTTTTAGGAGCTTGCAAATATTCCAGAAGGGCTTGGCTCCTTTTTCAAGATTGGAAATCCTTTTTCTCCACTCCGAGTTACGATAAACATAAATATCAGAGCGAATCTTTGCAGATAGTCGAGTCATGGAAGCATAGTCATGATTTTGCCTATAGCGACACCATTGCCTTCGATAAAAATTTCTTATTTTAATGGTATTTAAAATATACTGCGGCAGTTTTATGAAATTAGTAACCGCACGCTTCTTAGGTATTGCGGCTCTTTCAGCCTGCAGTAACTTAAAATTAAAGAATTCCAAATTTTTGTCAATTTGGTTGGTATTATTTATCACACTTAAATCAGTTGAGATGTTACAGAGGGAATTGTTCAGACATGTGCGAAAAAATTTCCAATCTGATTTAGAGTAATCATAATCAAGCATTTCAGACATAGCTGAATCAATCGACACATTAAAGTTAATTGGATGATGATCAGAGCTTAATTCGCTATACGGATAAGGTTGAGAAATAAGATAAGGGACATTATTTAAAACTAAATCTAAGTTTGAAGGGAAGGAACTTCTTGTAGCCGGAAAATACGTTGGTTCATCTGTATGGGAGATGGAAATTGGGAAGAAAGTAGTAAAGTCATTTAATATATTACCCCAAGTATATAAGTATAAAAATAAATATAAATATAAAAAATTAAAAAGAAATAAGAACAAATTAAAATTAATACTTAAAATAATACTAAAAATATTAATAAAAATAAAGATAAAATTAAAATAAGGCCAAAGATTTGGTTATGGATTTAGACAAGGATTAGAAAAAGGATGAGGGCAAAGATTTGGATAAAGATTATTGGGAAAATTGGATTACAATATTGGGAAAAGGAAAAGGACAAAAAAAATGGGTCAAGGAATAGAACAAGGATTTGACCCACAATTAAAGCTTTAGAAAAAATTGGGAAATTAAATGGGACTAGGATAAGAAAAGAGATTCGAACATGGATAAAGTCAGGGCCTATATTAAAACAACACGCAAAGAAAACAAAAACGTTCATTGCCAGTTAGCCGCAAACGAACTTCGTTTGTCGTGCTTGGGATCGTTATTTGCAAACGTTTCAACAGTTGGCATAATAATAGTCAGTTGTGAGAAACGCGTCATTTAGTTGCAGGTAATTAGTTTCGTTTGCTATACGCGAATGATTTTTAAATTGCAGCAATTGAAAAATTTGTTTTTCCCAACTGAAAACTTCCTTTGTTGTTCCCTTAGTTTTATACACACAACGCTTATAATTCAGAGTTACTTTATGGACAAAGTGTTCTATATAAGCAAATTGGTAATTTGCTCAACACGCGGACGGAGATAGCAACAGAGGTTCGATGAGTACAATCCATAAGAAGGCGGACGAATATAGGGGGAATAATAATCACCGAAATAGCTTGCGGTATGTATATATGTATATATAAGATATATTTTTAAGTTGACAAATGAATATTCGTTTGTGGCAAATACTACAACTCGCAGGCGAAGTGTAGTTAGCGAATTTTTCAGTTACGGTAAACGAAAATTTCTATACGTGAAGAGTTTAGACAAGAAGTATATCAATTATTAGGACAAATCTTCTATACTATTATATAAAAGGCGTCTCTCGAATTTTCATCGTTCAATCAGGGGGGTAAATGCTGAACCGATTTTAATAATTCTTTCACTATTCAATTGCTATAATAAGCGACCCTGCTACTGGGTACTACGTTTTTGGTAAATCTTTTTATTTAATTTTTTAAGAATTCATGCATTTTAATCCATGCTGCCATTGTATAAGCAGCACGAAATAACAGCAAACAATTGCTTAAGCTCTTTGTTGAGAGAGAGAGGTGAGATTCTACAACTCACCGCGCTGGTCTCTTGAGTGGACAGTTGCACTCAGTTCATTCCTGCTACAGTGTAGCCATAAGCCCAATATATCGTATTTATTTGCGTGCCACTCTTTTTATTTCAATATCTACTGACTTAAATAATCCAATAAATAGATTGAGATAAATTTTACAGCATCCTAATATATAAAAATTAATAGTGGTTTGTTCGGATGCTTAAAACTTGAAAACGACTGGACCAAATTAGATACTTCCTTCTGTGAATTTGTTCGTAATTGTTACGCGAAGGTTTTGGAAAAAATTCACGGAACATTGGACAAGGAGGCGGGGCACCTCCCATACAACCCAAATCTACGATAGCGAATAGCTTTGAAATTATAGGTCGCATAGC
The DNA here is from genome assembly GCA_943735915.1 of Pherbina coryleti. Taxonomy (NCBI): domain Eukaryota; kingdom Metazoa; phylum Arthropoda; class Insecta; order Diptera; family Sciomyzidae; genus Pherbina; species Pherbina coryleti. The sequence continues at coordinate 155,485,427 of OX030948.1, forward strand.
ATCGGAATTCGGTGTTCTACCTCAATTCACAAGTGCCGTTCCACAGGTAAAATTGTATGGGTGTTGGACGTGGGGCGTGGCACTTTTTCAGCAGACCAAATTTTCGGTATAACTTTCAAGCTATAAGTCACACATCAATCAAACTTGGTAAGAGCGTACTATTTACTCGCGTCCTTCGACTAGCAAAATTTAGCAAGCATTGGACAAGGGGGTGTAACACCGCCCATATAATTCAAAAATATGATATCGAATAGCTTTGGAAATGCATGTCGCATAACAATAAAACTCAGAATGGAATTACTATTAGGTGATGTCCTTCTATGTTCTAGAAAACTGAGACGGACTTTGGAAAAGAGGGTGTGGTTACGCCCATACAAGCTTAATTTGTGATATAGAATATCTTTGGATATAAATGTTGCACAACAAGGTTACTCAGTATAGAGTTGCAACTTAGTGATATCCTTCTACTGAAAAACTGGGACAGACAGGTCTTTCCATGTATAATGGTTTGCATGTACGTTGAGTGTTTTAACGTTATCTTTTTTGGGCCATCTTGAACACCAGAGGGCACTGTAGTACAAAATTTTTTGCAAAACCACCTTAAACTCCCAAAACTTTCATGCGATTAGAATGAAAATTGGTATATAGTGGTTTTTGTGTAAGTTGAGTGTTTTTCTGTTATCTTTTTTGACGCATCTTGAACTCCAGAGGGCGCTGTAGTATAACTGTTTTTACAAAACCACCTCAAACTCCTGAACCGTTCATGCGATTAGAATGAAAATTGGTATATAGTGGTTTTCAGGTACGGTGAGTTTTTTTTTTATCTCCTTCGATCCACCTTGGACACCAGATGACGCTGTAGTATTACGGCCATGTAAAACTGCCTAAATATAATTTTTTGTTATTTTTTTAGATAATTTTTTTTTATTTTTATATATTATTCAAACTTGAACTTATACGTTGCATTTCTTAATAAATGAAGTATATAACCAGAAAATTCGGTAGCGCTATATAGAAAAATGGCTTTGCAACAGTCAAAAATGCATAAAAGAAACATTGAGCCAGTTTTGCTCGCCACTGTAGTTGCTGGGTGCAGCAACGCGCGCCGGGAAAAAGCTAGTATAAGTATAAAGATAAGGATGGGGACAAGCTTGGGAACAAAGGAAAGGATAGCGACTAGAATAAAAATATACTGTCACATCTGAACCTACGAGTGTGTCCACGACATAGCCAATTTTTTTTTTTTTAATACATTCAAGAACCCAACCCATATTTCCAGCAAAACAAAAGATAATCCGGGATGTTATAAGATTATTCTTATGTGTGCAATTTGTACGAATATATAAGTGACTTATAAAGACATAATTCAATTTTTTACCCCTCACTTGCTGTTTAAGTTAAATGTCAACAAACATGCATGAAGTAATTCCTTTCATTTAAACAGGTTTGTTCCAAAAGTTTTGATATCGTCATATGTAATCCTTAAAAAATGATTGGCTACAATAATTTTGACTTACATTTCAAGCTTGATATTTTTCGTACTTTTAGCTCTTTATTTACTCTTAACTCTTTTGTAATATCTTTTGTAATTTTTTATGACATGTGTCAAAAAGTCTCTTTTATTTCTTTTAATCAAAGTTATTGTTTAATACTATTGATTTTGTTATTTTTAAGATTTATTTTTTTCAGTTGGTTTTCTAAGCTGCTTATTTTTGTTTTTTTTTTTTTTGCTTGGTCTCTCACTTTTCTATTTCAATACAATACCATCTGTTGCTTCTACAGCTACTTCATTTGCTATTGAAAACATTTAAACATTTCTCTTTATTCATTTTATTTCTGGTTCATTGAACTATAAAAAATTAAAAATGAAAAAAGAAATAATTAACATTATAAAGAAAATAAATCGCGCAATAATACACTCGAAAGATTTTTGACCCTCTCTTGTTGATGAAGTTGAAAATTTCTACATTTAAGCGCTTGCTTGCGCGACCGAGCAACTCACATTTATGCGAGTAGCAGCCATTTTTGGCAATTCCAACATGAAGTTGGTGCTGTTTTTTATGGCACTCTGTCGGAAGTGGACAACATTAATGTAGTTAATTATATGGATTTCGGACGTTTAAAGTGACTATAGCGGTGCTTATATGATGTTAATCAATATGAAGCAATTTGTCAAAAATGGCTAACAGATATTGTCTTAAGTCAATTTTATATCCGATAGCGGTAATTGTGACAAATTAATTTGTTTGGCTTTTAAATAGTGTTTTTGTTTTTTAAGAGGCGGCGAACAAGGTGGTATTTTTTAGGACCTTTTCAACGATATACACTCTTTATGATCGGACCAGAAATGCCAAGGTTATAAATAAAAGACCATTTTGGGTGTTTTTTTGGGACACCCCAAAAAATTTTTTTGATAATGTTGAAATACGTTTGAGGTAAGATATGAAATACTATCATTCGAGGGGGTGACTTTTTATATTTATTTTTGGTGACCCACCTTAATAAACATCTATAACATTAATTTACAAGTGAAAATTTTGGTTCATTTTTTTTTTTTTTTTTTTTTGTACGGTGGAAAGTTTTTTATGTCCACCATTTTTTAACTATTTGCTACAGTATCTTAAAGTACATACCCCTATTTTACCGAATAAATAGTGTTTTTGGAACTCTGAATAATGTTTTCACACAAAAAAAAAAAAAAACAACAAACGCGTTTGAAAAATCCAACATTTTTTTAGTTTTTGTTAATTAAGCCACCATTTTGGAATATGATGCACTCGCCTTAAGAAAATGATCAAGGAATCGGAAAAAGCACCCTCGAAAATATATGAAACACGTCTCTTAAATTTCTTTTTCAAAATGTATATCACCTTGGTTCGCAATGGGTTAATGCCAACAAAAATGGTAGATTTCGTATTGTTCGTTGGCTAAACAACATCATCACTGACTGAATTATTTGTGAATTGTCGCATTCTTCTTCTTCTTCAGCTACTAATAATGTTGATTACTTTGCGGTGAGAATAAATTTGTTTTTGTTTTTGTAGATCTTACACAAAAATCTGTTGTAAGGTTTTGCATGAAGTTGTACCTTTTTGTTTTTGTGTTTCTTTCTTTTGCAATTTATTTGTTTTTGCTTTGAATGAATTGTTTTTCTAGCTTACAAATGTTTTACCAGAGGCAATAGCAACGGCGGCGTTGCCACTTTATTTGCAATTGTTTGTTACGATTGCAATGTGAAAAGATGTGTTGTTATTGTTGTTGTTGTTGTTTTTGTTGCAATTTATGGTTTGTAAGTAAGTCTGTTTCGCTGGCTATCTTGAATGCTTCACATTTAATGTTTATAGAAGATAACCAAGTTTTTTTCGTATCTAAGCACTCAACACCAACGCTTTAGATGCTTACCTCAGTTAGACTTAAGGCAATAATTAATTTTAATTTAATTAAATTCCATCTGTTAATTTTTTCATACACTAAGTTCTTAGCTTTATTTTACTCTTCACATACTCGTTCACCTATTTGGAGATTGTTCAATTTTTTGCGCAGTTGCATGTACAAAAATGTAAATGTATATTTTTAAAGCTACTACTTCAGTTTTAGCCTTGTCTTAAGTTTTCTACTTTAGTCCAAAATTGGCTCCTGAGTATATTTTTTTTTTTTTTTTTTGCAATTGTTTTCTTTTGGCTACTTTACAACCCTTTTTGAGAAACCCATCATTAAATTTGCATAATTGTTGTTTACCACTTCGTATTATAGCATTTGTATTATGCAATCATCTTTAAGCCATGATTTAATAAATCATTCATTCTTTTAGTCAATATTCTGTGGAAATATGAATCAGACACCGGTTTCGGGCCAGTTTCAGACTCAGACTTTGAGTGTTTTTCGTAAAAACTCATCATTTAAAATTATCTTTTACGAAACAATACTACAGGGTGGCGTATGAAAAGGTGGCGTACGAAACTATACTCCAGGTGGCGTATGAAAGAGTGACTGTTTTAAGACTAAATTAACTTTTTAAAAATTTCAAGCATTGTTTTATATAGGGCCATTGCGATTGTTTCTGAGTAACCATACTCATTTCAAAGAAAAAATTACCAATACTACACGCATAGAAATTTTTCGTTCACCTCAACTGAAAAATTAGCCAACTACACTTCGTTTGTGAGTTGTATTTGCCACAAACCAATTTCAGTTGTCAACTAAAGGATATATCTTATATATATGTACGTACCGCAAGCTATTTCGGTCATTATTATTTATTATATTAAATGTCTTCCTTCCAATGTCCGTCCGTCTTCTTATGGATTATTCTCATCGCACCTCTGTTGCTATCTCCGCCCGCATATTAATCATAATACATACTAATTTGCTTATATAGAACAGTTTGTCAGTAAAGTAACTCGGGAAAAACAATTTTTCAATTGCTGCAATTTAGAAATCATTCGCGTATATGACAAACGAAATTAATTTCCTGCAACTAAATGACGCGTTTCTCGCAATTGACTATTATTATGACAACTGTTGAAACGTTTGCAAATAACGATTCTAAGCACGACAAACGAAGTTCGTTTGCAGCAAACTGGTAATAAACGTTTTTTGTTTCGTGCATGCTTTAATATGTATCCAAATCTTTGCCCTACACCTACTCATAACCTTTGTCCAAATCCTTGCCTTCATCCTTTTTCTTATCCTTGTCTTAATCCTTATTTATCCATATCTTATCCAACCCTCGTCTATATTCCAATTTCATTTAATTTTTTTATTTTTTTTTTTTTCATTTTGTATATTTACCTTACTTTAAGGGGTTCACTGAGAGGCCTTATGACGCCATTAATTTTTAATTTTTGTTTTAATCTTGTGACCGAAATATTTCGCTTTGCTGTCTTCCATAAAATTTACCACAGCCTTTAGTCACGGATTTATTATTTCATGCAGTGGCGTTCCTAGGGGTGACCACCATTTTAGGGGTAACACCATTTCGATATTCTTTTTAATTTCTCAAATAGAAAGAAAAAGGTACAAATACAATACGTTAAAAAATATTTATCTCATTTTGTCGCATTGAAATTATTTCTAACAATTTGTATATCTGTAGCTTCATGCGAAAGGAGTTTTTCCAAGCTAAAATTAATTAAGACTTATTTAAGGTCTTCCATGGGACAGGCAAGGCTTTCCGATCTTGCTATGTTATCCATTGAAAACGAGCTTGCAAGTAATATTGAACTCGATGAGGTTATTTCAAATTTTGCAGCTCTTAAAGTAAGATCGGTGGCGTCCGTGGCGTAGTTGGTTAAAGTGCGTGGCCCCTTTGTCAACGAACATGGAGACCCAGGTTCGAACCCCAGCAACGACAGAAAATTATTTGAATTAAAATAATTTTTCTGTACGGCCGCCACCTCTCTGCAGACAATGGCAAACCTCAGAGAGTAATCAAAATGCCATGTAAAGCTTCTTGAGAACGAGAACTTTCCGTTCATCGCCGTTCGGAGTCGGCGTTAAGCATGTAGGTCCGGTTCTCGGTCAATTGTGTACAAACTTAATAACACGCACAACACAATTGATCATAAGAAGCTAGGTCAAAGTCCTTTCAAGGGCTGAAATGGCCAGTTATTTATTTATTATTTTTATTAAAGTAAGAAAAGTTAGTTTTTAAGACAACGCCATTAATAAGATTTCTTTGTTTAACCTTATACCTACATATACAAATATGTACCTGAAAATGTAATTTTTTTGTTTAATTTGTGTAATTTTTTGAAGCGAAGCTTTTTACGCCTCGTTCTGCGATTTGCTAGAGTGAAATCAAAAAAATCGACACTTTTTTCCGACACCTTTTTTCTTAGAATTGATATTGTTTTTTGCTTGCATCAATTGAACCAGAAAATGTTAAATTAAAAATAATTTCGTGCCCGGTGCAGGAATTGAACCCTCTACTCACAGTTCTATCGTTTGTTGGTACTTTCCTCTAACCATTACGCTAAAGCCCTTTCTTTCATAACTATGTTGATTCAGTGATAAACATTAGCTAAAGCTATGTTTCAGCAGATCACTATAATCTATTACTTTAAGAAAGGATTGTGTGTTGGCTATTCTAGGACTGTGTATTGGCTAGCCAACCGACAAAAGTAGCAAACAAAACGAACTAGAGCAAAGATAACTAAATTTACCGAGCTATGGTTTGAATCTTCGGTTTGTCCATGCGAACTAAAAGACCTAACGAACTAAAAGAACGAACGAACTAAAAGAACGAACGAACTAAAAGAACGAACGAACTAAAAGAAATATTCACTAAGGATTGTGTATTAGATGTTGTTTCTACTTCCTACTAAAAGTCGTTATAAAAATCGTTAAAAATAAACAACCTGTAAGTTGATTAAATTGTAACAAAATTAATGGTTTTTGTATATTTATTCCCTACAACTGAACAGGGGGCTTTAAGGGAGGGCCGAAGAGGGTTAATATATATGATATATATGTATACTTTGTTATTTTACAGTTTTAAATTTAAAAATTATTTTAATCGAAAAAACGCTATTAAATTATCAAATCTATGAATTTGCGAAAATTCTTCGCTTCTCTCGTGTGTCCAGTGACGCACCTGTGTTTTATGTGTAAGTTTTCTTTTTTACCTTATGCCTACATATCTAAATATGTAGACTAGGGCGGGTCAATTTGTTCGGATGAGAAAAAACAAAAAATGCGAATAGCAGAAATGTAATCTATGATGAATTCTTAGAAAATTTCCCCAATAAACCATAGGTCTAAAATCAATCCCGCATATCGCGCATATCGAGGTCAAAACTTGTAAATGAATTAAAAAACAACTTTATAGTTTAAATAGAAATTCTGACGAATAGTCCAAAAATGGCAGCGCATATCATTGATTTTGGACTTGTTGAAAAGGAAATTTTGCCAGCTCTCCGAATCTGAATTCATTTTAAAAATATTTTTGTTTTTAAACCAAATATTGCCAATCTAGTATTTTAATATTGTCAAAAATAAAACGTTTTAAATGCACAAAAAATCTTTTATTGAATCAGTGCAAAAAGTGTAATTTTAGACTTATAAGTCTTGTTTGCTCTCAATGCGGGGTATTTTAGGTCGACTTTTTGCAGCTACTGCCATAACAACGTCTCGATTTTTTTCAATTACGCGTCGCGAAACACTTGAAAGTAACTGAACAAATCGCTCAGTTCCCTGAATATGCGTTGGAATATGTGGGTCTGGCAGCGGCGGATCTTCAAACTCTAGATAACTTAGCATGTGCTCGTATGGAATGTTTGCGGTGAATGGAGGTTCGGATTAAATGCTGTCATCATCTATGTTTATCAAATCAACATAGTCTGAGCAATCAAAATTAATGCTATGCTTTTTAAAAGTCCTTAATACTGTTGGATCATAAAGCTTATCTCGATAGTACAAAATTGCTATTCTTGATTGCTCTTTCGAGAACCGGTTTTCTATCATCAAAGAGCATTGCCAATAAAACATTCTCTGGATGACCGAAATAAGCATTATTTTGAACTTAAAATAAAGTCCTATTATTTTAAAATTAGTATAAAACTACCTATAACGTTCACAGGTTTCAATTAATTTTGTAAAATCCCCGCTAGCAGTTCAAGGTCCGCTTGTAGTCGACTTTTCCAATGCACCAAACAAGTGACGAAAAGGTAGTTCATTCAAATGCAGCAAGCAAACAAACCAATGTAATGATTTTTCTAGAACAATTTCGAAACTTCGTAGAATGCCATTACGGTACCAGTATTGTTTAGATCTCCATCGCAACAAATTCCAACCAAATCGTCAAGAGATAAATTTTTTGTATGCAAGAACTCAGCTATACTGAGGTTATTACTTACAGTTTTGTTTACTTTTTAAATACTAAAATGTGAAGAATGTAATAAAATAGTAAAAATGAAGAACTCAAATGTAAAATTAAAAATTAGCCAAACGTTTCTAAGATGATTTTTACATTTTTGGCAATTTTTAAATATCAGGTTGGCAAAATTTGGTTTAAAAGCCAAAATATTCTTCAAATAAATTCAGATTCGAAGAGCTGGCAAAATTTCCTTTACAACAAGCCCAAAATCAATGATATACGCTGCCATTTTTGGACTATTCTACAGTATTTTAATATAAAACTATAAAATTCATACACAAATTTTGACCTCAATATGCGCGATATTGGGATTGATTTTAAACCTATGGTTTCTTGGGGAAGTTTTCTCAGAATTTATCATAGATTACGTTTCTGCTATACGCTTGATCGATCAAAAATTTGACCCGCCCTAATGTAGACACCTGAAAATGTTATATTTTTGTTCTGATTTTTACAAATTCTTATTGTTTGTCATCGAATTGGTTTTTTTTTGCATTTAGAAATTTTTTATAGGGGTGACACCATAAGTATCCGCCCCGAGTGTCACCAGGCCTAGGAACGCCACTGATTTCATGCAACGTTTTGTCATTGCTGTTGCATCAGTGGTGCCGTAATTCTAAAAAAAATGTTTTTTACTTTTTCGTCATGAGGTCAAAGAAATAGTTTTTCCTGTCGTAAAATACAATTTTTCGTAGTACTTCTATTCAACGAGCAAGAATTCCATGCATCAATATTACATTTTCGCTATTTAAGCTGCCCCCTGCGTGACCGAATGACGTCATAATTAATTTTTTTTTTTTTTTGTCGTAAATCCTTTATTTTTGCTTTACAACATATAACAAAGCGCATTTAACCACCGAGTAATAATTCCATGCAACGCCGTTGCATTATAAAGGAATATTCGATTTGTAACAGCTCTCACCACGGCTTCATGACGTCATGAATTTTTTGCCAATTTTTGCCATGGAGGCTAGAAACCAGATTTCACTGGCGTATAATTTTTTTTTACTGTAGCACCTTTAAGTACTACATAGCGTGTTATAATTCAATGCAACGAATTCGCAACCCTAGTATGTCTTTATTTTCTTTATTTTTACCATAAAGTCAAAGAATTAATCTTTACTGTTGTGTCATTACTTTTATCATAACATCTATAATCCTTTAATACCAATTTCATGCAACACCAATGCATTTTGGAAAAATGGTTTTTTAGACTTTTTTGGAAACCAACGCTGTACAATAATGTTTTTTTTTGTTTTTTAAATAAAAATAATTAAAAAATAAATCCAAAATGTTGGTACTTATTGTTAATAAAGCCACCATTTTGGAAAATAACGCACTGAAATTACAAAAATGGTCAAGGAATCGGAAAGAACAATCTCGAAAAAAAACGAAATATGTCTCTAAATCTGTTTTCCTTGGTTTACCATGTCAACTGCAATGACAAAAAAAAGGTGAACATTTATGCCACTTGGGGCCGATAGGGGTTAAATGCAAATTGAAATCTTCAATGAAATGAAAGAGAAAGTCATTATTTTCTGCTGCTGCTGCTGCTGCTTTTTCTACTAATGCTTAATTTTCTCAGCTTATTGCACTTAGAGAAAAATTGACGATATAAAAAAGCAACACGCAACTTTATTAATATTTTTATTCATTAAATTTAAAAGCAGTTGTTTAGCAGTTGTTCTACTTAAAAAAAAAAACAAAAAATCAAAAACTAGTGCAAAAGTAATCACTTAAGTAATAGCTATGTATTAAGTTGTTAAAGTAATAGCAGCAATTATTGCCATTAGGGTGTGAATTAAACAAGCTTGCAAAACTATTTATATGTTTATTGCTCAAATTATAAAAAAAAAACCGCTAAGTTTGATGTGCGGCTCTTGCGCAAATAGTTTTTCTTTTATTGTTTACATGTTATTTGTTTAATTAAAAACGTTTATTTTTAATATATTACCGTTTAACAAACCAAAATTAAGATATTGAAAAAATCTAAAAAGCTGAGCTTTATGCTACTAAGAGTGGTTTTAATAAAAGTGATTTAATATAAGACTTTCCCTCTGTTATTCCATGCATATTATTTTAGCGCCCGTCTTTCAGAATTTTTACATAAAATAATTTGTAAGGGAAAAAAATATTGTCTCCAAATATACACTGCCGGCCACTAGATTAACCTAAAATTTTTTGCTGTGTGAATGTTTGAATTTCCTTTTGATCTTTTTTCTTATTTACTTTTAAATTATTAGTCACACCTAAACTGTAGCAGACTCTCAAATAACGGTATTAAACTCATATTTTGGTAATTTATGTGCTCTGCAGAAGGCCACTAGTTTAATCTTATTATGTTATTTAAAGCATTTGCAGCTTAAAGTGCGGTCAATCAGCTAAGATTTCAAGTGCATTGAAGCTATTTGAATAATATTTGCAACATTTATGGTTTTATCGCTACTTTCTATAAATGGGCCGCTGAAAAACTCTCACAAGTATTGAAATAGGAAAAATTCTTGCATTTAAACAGGACAATCACACAAATCGTGAAATTGTTCGCAGAATCGGTCGAAGTGCTCGTGTAGTTAACAATTTATAAAAAAAATTGTGGAAACTATGGTTAGAATCGAAGAGGTTGTACGTCAATGGCTACAACATCTTGAGAACAGAGGGTAATTTTGAGAGAAGCATCGAATTCAACACGTTCTGTAGGTAAAATACAAGCTATAGTTGGAACATCGGCTAGTGTACGAATAGTTTGCAGAGTGATAAACAAGTGTGTTTACATTCGAAGGCAAAAATTGCAGAAAAAGCCACACCTGCTGCAACACCACAAAGAAAACAGATTGCAGTTTGCTCGATTGCACTTCAGTTGGACAATGGAGTGGCATTCAGGGATTTTCTCAGATGAAAAAAAGTTCAATTTGAACGGACCCGATGGTTTTCGATATTATTATCATGATTTGAGAAAGTCTAAAAAGTTTCTTTCCCTATGGTATTCTTGTATTGGCGCAGTCGTATTGGCTTATAGATTTGGTTGTGATTGAGGGCCGACAAAACTCATCTAACTACATTGAAATGCTACAAACACAAATGGTGCATTTTAACGAAATGTTCCAAGGTGAAAAATGGGTTTTCCAACAGGACAACGCAGTGGATTTTTTTCGGGTGTTTTGGGTATGAAACGTGTTAAAGCAAAATTTGTTCCAATTGTGTTAAATTTCGACATCACCGAATGGAAATTACTCAGGTGACGCCGAATGAAGTCAACGACGATGCAGAACTATTCAAACAAATCATAACATATGATGAAATAAAGGTTAATGGTTATGATGCCGAAACTAAGGTGCAATCGTTCCAGTTGAGGTATTCTGGATCTCCAAAACCGAAAAAAGCTCAACAAGTAACAAGTTCAGTTAAATGTCAAGGTTATACTCTCTATGTTTTTCGATTTTAATGGTATATTTCACCATGAGCACTTGCCACAAGGTCGAACAGACAATAAAGAATACTACCTATAAGTTCAACGGCGTTTGCGTTAAGCGATCCGAAGGAAAAAAAACCGTATAATACTCGTATTTGCAATGTATGCTACAATAAAGCTCATTTCTACTTCGATGCATTTAAGTGTAGTATACGAAATGCAACCCTGTGTCGAATGTTTTTGTTAATAGTTTGACATACTTATTTAAATTTTTCAACAAAAGGTAGTTTGGTATCACTGTGTGTAATTTTTTAAGTCATGGCAAAATTACCATATACGGACACCACTACGTGATAAAAGACTAAAAAAAAAGACCCGTGTCTCCCAATTTTTCCCAAAGTCATGCACTTTTTTGTGTATGGGCCGCCAAAGATTTGGGGCCTCGGTATCATTTTCGCAAAAAAGAGATCATTTTCTCGGGCTCATATCTTGCAAACCGTTCAGAATTTCGATTTACTCTCTGAGGCAAAGTTGTAGCTCTTGTCATAAAGAACAAAAATTGCGAACATATAAAATCAAAAAAACTTCACCTTCCAGATCAAAATCGCAAAAAACTTAAAAAAATTCGATTTTTCTTAACCTTTTTTCCCGTGTTCAGGTCCATAGGTAGCAAACCGTTCAAAATTCAAGGAAACAATCAACTACAAAAATTTACCTAAGATCTCAATAAACAAATTTCTAGAACATATAAACTTCCTAGAGATGATTCTTAACACTGTTTAGGTAGCACGCAAAAGTGAAAAAAGTGACGCGGTGAAAGTTATATAAAGTGCTACAACATAATTCGTACACAACAGTGGCAACTGAGAGTTTCAGTATGCAGTGTGAAAAAATTGATTTATTTTGCTACGTTTGCGGTCATCAAACCAGAAAAAAAACATCTACAAGATTTCAGAAGGAAAAGAATCTTTTAACTAGTGAATTCAAAAGAGCATATGCATTGGTTTTCGACGAAGTGGACAAGAGCAACTTTCAAGAGCAACTTTGATTCATCGCTTGATGAAAATCATTCAATGGCATGGATTTACCTTTCTTTGACAGAGTTCTTTATGACAAGAGCTACAACTTTGCCTCAGAGAGTAAATCGAAATTCTGAACGGTTTGCAAGATATGAGCCCGAGAAAATGATCACTTTTTTGCGAAAATGATACCGAGGCCCCAAATCTTTGGCGGCCCATAAACAAAAAAGTGCATGACTTTGGGAAAAATTGGGAGACACGGGTCTTTTTTTTTAGTCTCTTATCACGTAGTGGTGTCCGTATATGGTTATTTTTTTTCGTGTTGCACTGTGTATTTTATCTTCAGACAACACCGTTAAACTCTTTTAACATAGATAAAAAAAAAAGAACAAAGAAAGTTCTCTACCAGCAAAAAGGAAGAGGCAATATCTGAATAGAAATTAGAATGAGCATGAAGTACAGCTTGCAATTAAGCAGTTTGACTTGTATGTAGTACAATAGGGTGCTCTCGATCCGTTACATATTGTCGCTTAGGATTCTTACAAGCACCTTAAAGGGCCGAAGGGTTCTTTTGCAAGCATAGAAAGTGAATCGCTGAAAGAGCTTAAGCATATCCCAAAGAATGAGTTCCAGAACTGTTTGGGGATTGGAAGAAGCGCTGGCTTCTAATATCTAAAGTGAATATAAAAGTGCCTAATATCTAATCGGGGACTTCTTTGTAGGGTATAACATCAATGTTGATGAATAAATAAAATTCTTTCTAAAGAATAAAATTTCCCGTTCTTTCTTTAAAACACCTCGTTGATCCAGATCCTTTGCAGAAAAGAAATTTTGAGATTGATACGACTGACATAAAACAAAGCTTTTAAAGCCCTGTGTTATTTTGATGAAATGCATATCCGCCGTTCATTCAATACAAAAAAAAAAAATAATAATAAGTGATTAACTTCAGTTAAAACTAAAACTTCAGTATTCTAATGTTTCAAAACTTGAAAATTCTGTCTAACTGATAACCTTGTTGACAGTTATTTCAGCTTTATAAACAATACAGGTTGCGCCATATTTTATGTCAGTATGTGAATGTTGAATAACTTTAAAAACAACCAATTTCCACAAGGTATCTTTCTTCAACTTGGTCCTTTACAATTTATTTGGACTAGTTTTTGAATGAAACATAAATCAAATGGCCGCCTCTATTGGCCAAAGCAAAATGTGGCATTTTTGCTGCGTTTTACTCACTCTTTCAAGCATTTTGGGCGGTATAGCGATGATTTCGCCACAATTGTTTGCCTTAAGCTCGACAATGGTCTGAGGCTTGCTGAGGTGCACTTTACTTTTCAAATTACCCCACAAAAAGCAGTCTGGAGGAGTAAAATCTGGAGATCTGGGTGGCCAGTCAATGTCGCCATTTTTTGACATCACACTTCCTGGGAATTTTCAGTGCAGAACCTGCATTGCTTTATTTGTAGTGTGCATGGTGTACTCTTTTGTTGAAACCAATAACTACTGTCCAGACCTTTTTCATACAATTGTAGGCACACATAATGAGCCAACATCCACTGATATCGAATCCCATCTACTGTTTCGTCTTCTCTGAAGAAAAATGTCCCAATGATAGTTTTGGTACAAACGTCGGCCTAAAAAGTGACTTGGTTATGCAATGGTGTTTCATGGATTTCGATTCTTCGTTCGATTCTTCCCCAAAAGCGGCAATTTTGCTTGTTAACGGTGACATAGAGTGTAAAATGAGTCTCATCGGTCATAAAAATTTGCTTCGAAAAATCAAGTTCAGTGTCAACCATTCGGGCGACTGTTTCGCCGTATTTCAAGCTACGCATACGGTCTATCGGCAATATTTTTTGAATCATTTGCACTTTATACGGAAAAAAATGCAAATCATTCTTCATAATGCGCCGCAATGTTGGTTTCAGTGACGACAAAATGCTAAGCGCGGTGACGAAACGTCACATGTAGTTTCTCGGCAACATTCTCTCTTACAGCTTCAACCAGTTCATTGGGACGTCTTCGACGTTGATGAACGGCACATGAACGATCTCCCACTATCCCGTGCTCCGAGCAAAATTCGACTCCAACGACGAATAGTATTGTCAGACGGTGCTTGTTAGCCACGATATTGGGTCTCATGCATAAAAGTGAGAAATTACTTTTTACTCGATATTTTGAGAATTTACTCGTTGTCGTAAGCATAAAAAGTTATTTACTCGTTAGAAAGATCTCGCTCATTGATATGGATCTCAAGGCCTGAGAAACTTCTTAAAACGAAAGCTCTTTGTGAGAAATTTCTCAAAATGGTATGCATAATCATGAGATGAAGCTGACATGTCTGAGAACTTTCTCGGTAAATGTTGAGTCTCCTATCAAGTGATCTCACAGTTTATTTCAAGCAACTGAAATGGCAGAATACTTTCGCGTTTATAGTCCTAAAAAAATTTATAAGCTGCGTAGCCATCTTGAAGAATCTAGCAGTAAATATATATTTCGTTTTAATAAAGAAAACATCGATTGGTTAGCAGAGCATTTCCTAGGGCCAACATTGGAATCGCTTGGTGGAGCTCTTACTAATTCTGAAAAAATGAGAGTTTATTTAAGATTTTTGGCTGATCCTGGATTTCAAAATGGAATTGGTGAGGACATAGAAATTCATCAGTCTCTAGGACAATTCGAAACCTTTCAAGTGCTTCTTCTTTCAATTTGTGCACCGGCAGATTAGATTTCTGTAGTAAAATTTTAGTTTCTTTTAACTCATCAATTAGAAATTATGCCAGCATATTATTTTTATTAATTGATAAACTACAGTTTTGTTCACTTCCAGATTCGCTTTCGGACATTTTTTTGAAATTTTAAGAAGCAATTTTAACGATTAATTGCTTTAAATAAACTAAAGCTCAACTGAAGCTTTAAGATCGATCTCACTTATGTTGAGTTGTTTGACATGAGCTTGATCTCCTTTTTATGCATACAATTTTGAGACTGAGGCTGAGAATGTTCTTATGACTCACTTCTTGAGATTGATCTCACACGAATGATCTCTGAGAAACATCTCATTTTTATGCATTAGACCCATTTTCGATGATATGCACCTTGAGTTAACTCAACTGAATGACTATTTTCAATTTACAGCGTCGCTATTTCGTTGCATTGTTTCGGCGTGCGGTGAGAATCATGATTTAAATTGTACTGAATTGACGAAAAACTGTCTCAATTTATATCAAACTCAATCAGCTGATAAATGTCAAAGTAATTCATTGTTTACATATCGAAAAAAAAAATATGGCGCACCCTGTACTGAGAAGAGAAAGGACAATATTACATTTTGTCGAAATCATTATCATTGCTTAACACTTTCTTCTAATCTACAATATTCTTTAGATTTATGACCTGCGATGTATCGAGTTACCAAGCGTGAAGAAATGTCTGAATGAAATTTAGTTCGTGACCTAATTTCAGGAAAAGCTCGATTTAGTGCTTTGGTGTCTGAATCTTTAAGAACTTACAAAAAAAAAAAAAAACAACATAAATACGACACCCCATAAATATAAAAAGAAACAAGTAGATGTCACACGCTCTATAATAAATCTTAAAACATTTATTTTCCTCTGATATTCGAACGTGGACTCCAACAGAAGTCGTAGGACATATGATGTGTTGACATGTGCTTGACTTACTCATATAAATTTGACGTTGTCATGTGATGTCACAGTTTTTATGTCACTGCAGACATGTGAAATGAAAATGTATCGGCATGGTTTTGGGCCGAAATATTCAATATAACTTTGTTCTCTATTGTTTTTGCTGCAATATTTTTGGAGAGT
The DNA here is from genome assembly GCA_943735915.1 of Pherbina coryleti. Lineage (NCBI taxonomy): Eukaryota > Metazoa > Arthropoda > Insecta > Diptera > Sciomyzidae > Pherbina > Pherbina coryleti. Next base: position 155,501,564 of record OX030948.1, read on the forward strand.
TATTTTTAACAGCAGGCAAAAATGACTTCATTAACATTATAGACCAATTTTGATTGGATTTCGTTAAATAAGTTAAACACATGTCACAGGTTTACTCAAATCATGCGAAAATGTATTATTTCGATGGGCTTAACACACAACACATGTCTACACATGTCTTGCGGTAGCTGCAAAATGCTCTTGCATTGATTTCGGAATTTTGATATTTCTCTCATTAAAGAGCTGCCTCTCACTGTTTACCACAAGAGCCCAAGAAGATTTCATATTCCCGCTTGGTATTTTATTTCTGTAGACTGACGACCCTTGTACCTTAGAAATAGTTTCCAAAAATAGAAGAAGTTATTTTCTACTCAGCTGCCTTTATATTTCTACTCATTTCTTTTTCCGATTTCTATTTAAATCAACAGTTTTTTAATGAATTATTTCTAGCTTAATGCTCACGATAATTAGTTGATAAGAACTATAAAAAGTGGATTTTAAGTGAAATTTAAGCATTGCCTTAAGTGGGCACTGATCACATAAAAATCTTCTATGACACTTCATTAGCTTGATTTATTTTAAGATGTCTTCCAGCTACTTAATAATTTCTATTTTTAAATGCCGACTTAAATCAAGATGACCTGGTTTTGGTTTAAATACTCGTAGCTTCTTTCATAACTTTCCACATTTCACACTACAAATCGTTTATCTTTTTGTTGTAAAGAGCTCTTTAAGTGATCGTTTCGCAGTCATGAAGTGTGACTAAGTAGTCTTTGTTTAAAAGATCTTTCTTCGCTGTATCTTCTTTTTTATGAAGCTTACCAATTTCTTAGATGCTTTAAAATTTTTGTTTTTTTTTTTTTTTTTGTTTTTTGGTTGTTAAACACCGTTTTGCTACTTTAAAACAATTCGCAAAAAACTGAACTGTTTTAACAGTTTCTTGACAAATATTTGCACACATAGACCTGTGAAGAAACATATTTTCTTCAAATAAATCAATTTTATGGGTACCATTGGGGTTAATGCTTAAGTGGCCAAAAAATATTTGGATAGCAAATTTGACCACATTAAAAAATTTAACGTTATTTTTGGTTTATTTCAACAAACAACGAATGGAACAACAAATGGACGATGTGAGAAAAAGTTCAGAAAAAATCAGCGTGAATCAAAAAATGTTGGTAGAAGGTTATCCATTTTCTTCTTCGGAGAGAAAAGTTAAAAAAACACACTCAAGATACAGATTTCGATAAAATTTTTATTTTGTTATAATTGATGGACTTTTGCCATTATACGTGAAATACAAATGTACACTAGAGTGGGTCGAAAAAAAAAGTTTTAAAAGTGCAGCCCTTATTTTAAAGATGACCTCGAGACAACTCCAAAAACAAAAATAATTTTTGGTCCCCCGGAAAAACCGCCAAAATGGTCTTTTACAGATAACTTAGAAATTTAATAAAGAAAGTTCTATACTACAATTTGGAACTGCTATAACATTTTTGTTTCAAGGCCAAATAAAGCACTTTTTGGACGAGATGTGAACAACTTTTTAAGAAGTTTAGTTTTATGATACAAAAACATGATTTCAAGAGGGGTAAATTGAGGTAACAGGGTTCACCAGATGAATATGACTTCAAAAGTCCAAAAGCTCTGAGAAGAAAATGTGGTGCTAGTTAAGTTCTTTTTGAAATCGGACACAAAATGCATAAGTTATGGAAAAAATACCATTTTGGCGGTTTTTCCGGGGGTCCAAAAAAAATGTTTCTATTTTGTTGTTGTCTCGAGGGCATCTTTAAAATAAGGAGTGCAATTTTCAAACTTTTTTTTTGTATGGAGACCGACCAACTCTAATGTACACTCCCTCCATAAGAGTTTTGCAGGACTCATTCCCTTTGACGTGATTTTCAATGATTTTTGTGCACAACTCAGACACTGCATAGCTCAGTCATGACTTGACGAATGTTGGTTTTTAATTGTCGAAGAGTTTGATGTTTATTCACGTAAAAATGATCTTGTACATAGCCCCACATATACGCTGATTGGGAACTGGAACAACAAGCATTAAATGGTGATTTTTCGAAGTAAATTTTATTCAGCGATGAGACCCATTTCACGCTTGGTGGAACATGAAATAGCAAAATTGTCGTGTATGGGGCTCTGAAAATCCTCAAGCGATTGTAAAGAAGCTATTGCATCAGCAAAAAGTGACCTTCTGGTGCCAATTATGGTCTGATGGCGTCATTGGTCTGTAATTTTTTTTTTTTAACGATCAAGGAGCAATCGTTGCAATAAATAAATTATTATAAAAAATTATCTAGGTACATATATTTTTTTTTACGAACTTCATTTGGAATCATCGATCAAGATCAAAATCAAGATCATGGATATCATCAATTACTTTGATGTACTTCTCAACTTTCCCATATATTATAAAATGTGATTTTGTTTAAGTATTTCTCTTAACGTGATGTCAGGAGAGAGTCGGATGTTAGCAACAATATTTTCATTACATCCGTATTAGAGCTGACCTGTAGGAACCTAAACCTGTAAACCTGTAGAATAGGCAAAAAGGGACTTATTAATGCAAATTGTTCTTACAAACTATAAAGACAAGAGAGGGAGAGTACATGATAAATAGGAGTTAAGTGGGAAACAGATGTTTGGAGAGGGTACACTTAAATGTGAATTTGGACATGGACGGTGAATAACAGTCGCTGATATTATTGAATATTCTACAACATCTGTTTATGGGTTCACAAACCGTGTAGTGCTGGTATTCTTTTAACAGTCTTGTATGCCTAGTTAGTCTTTCAAGGATTTAAAATGTAATCTTACTCGAGATATATTCAATGCTGATAACTCCAGTTATAACATCAAATGTGAAGCATGAACTTAGTAAGATTCTCCGTGATGATAGAAGCATCAGATTCAAAAGGCCTAGTCTGTGTTCGTACATAGTTAGGTTACTGAAGACGCGAGGGTCATAAGATTTTCTTAAAGCTAAAAGGAGAAATTGTTTTTGGATAGATTCGAATCTAGCGCTATGTGACTCAAAGGTAGGATTCCAGATTATGCAGGCATATTCAAGTATTGGGCGCTCTAATGTACTATAAAGGGTCTTAGTTACCCAGAATTTCTTGAATTCTTTTGCACGCCTTTTTATGAATCCGAGTTGCTTACTAGCTCTAGATAAAGTTTTTTCGTAATGAAGATTAAAGCGTAGCTTTTTGTCCAGAATTACGCCAAGATCTACGGCTATTTACTCTTTTAAGTTCAATGCTATTCAGAAAGTAGCGGTTATTCTCTACTAGAATCTTTTGGGAAAAACTTATAACGTTACATTTACTTACATTGAGATAGAGCCTGTTTAGATTATACAATTGTTCCAAAGCATATAGTTTCGACTATAAGTAACTGGCATTCCGTTACTACTACTTCCGATTTAATGACGTGGTACATTTTAAGATCATCCGCGTACATAAGATGTGGGATGTCCCTCAATACTTCAGACAAGTCAGAGATGAAGATATTGAAGAGAAGTGGACCAAGATGACTGCCTTGAGGAACACCAGATGAGACAGATATTTTCTAAGACAATATACCTTGGAACTTTACATACTGGGACCTTTCGTATAGGTAAGATTTCAGCCAATTAAGTACAGATCCGGAAATTCCAAAATTCTGCAATTTTCAAACTAAGATATCATGATCAACACGACCAAAGGCTTTACTGAAGTCAGTATATACCGCGACTTGATGTCATGTTTCCATTTCAGTTAGCACATGTGAGCCTAAAATGTAAGATTTGTTGTGGTTGATCTACGCTTACGAAAACCATGATGTGGTTTGTTTAATAATGGAATCACTAGATCTGTACGCTTTTCACATATGAGTTTTTCGAAAAGTTGTGGAATAGCTGACAATATTGCAATACCCCTATAATATTCAACAGATCTTTTATCACCTATTTTATATATAGGTGTAAGATGGGAAGATTTGCAGTACGATGGAAAGGTACCTAGGTCCAAAGATTTATTAAAGATGATATGAAGTGGTCGGCAGTGGCTGGCAGGTATTTGGTCGGGGCCTGGAGACTTGTTTGGATCAAGAATAATGATGGTCCCATGTATTTCCTCCTGAGTTAAATTGAGGTTGTAACTTAAGGGTGAAATGTTTGGAGAGAGAGATGGTGATATAGTCCGATTTAAAGATACACAAAATACATCTTTGAAATGATCAGCAAAGAGGTTACAGATCGTTTACAGGGTTGGAAGAAATTAAATTGATGAAATCTCTAATAATTTTGTTATTAAATATATTTACAAAATTCTTTTTGATTTTTTACCACTGAACCATTAGCTTTTGTTTCGCATACGAACTTTTTGAAAGTACGACATTTTTTAAATTTTGTATTTTTGTACCCATTCAACGCAGTGTGAGATGATTGTAAAACCCGCACCGTGGTCAGGAATTGGGCGTTAGCATGAGCTCGCTACAACGCATTTTGGTAAAAGATCTGCATTTGCACGCTTACAAAATTCAGTTGACCCAAGACCTTAAGCCGGCAAATCATGTGCAGTGTCGAACGTTCTGAGATTGGGGTTTCGAACATCAAGTTGGTCAGGATTTTTCGAAGAAAATCATTTTCAGTGTCGAAGCCCATTTTCATCTCAATAGCTGCGTCAAGAAACAGAATTGTACCATTTGGACCACAAAGAATCCAAGAGCGCTCCAAAAGCTTCCCATGCACCCACAAAGGTGCACTGTTTGGTGTCGATTTTGGGCTGACGGTGTCATCGGGCCATTTTTCTTCGAAAATTCAGCTGAAACCGCAGTTACTGTGAATGGTGCCCGGTATCAATACTACATGACTACAAGCTGACCAATAGAGAGGGTCGCTCTTCATAAGCAAACAAAGTTTGGAAAGTACACCCCTTATTTTAAAGACCACTTCGAGACAATACCAAAAACAAAAAACAAAATATTTTTGAACCCTCAGAAAAATAGCCAAAATTGTGTTTTTTCCATAACTTATGCATTTTATGTCTAATCGTAGGAACTGATTTACAATTAAAAAGGTCTTAACTAGTACTTCATAAGTTATGGGGGAAAAAACCATTTTGGCGGTTTTTCCGGGAGTTCAAAAATTATATTTTTTTATTTTTGGAGTTGTCATCTTAAAAATAAAGGATGCACTTTTCAAATTATTTTTCGACCCACTCCTTTGACCAACTTCTTTTGGCCTGAAATTGCTGATACGGATCTTGACGACATGTGGTTTCAACAGGACGATGGCCACACAGCCAACAACATAATGCACTTATTGCAAATGAAATTCGAATAGAAGATTATCTCACGCCGAGGTGATGTCAATTGGTCACACAGATCATGGTATAATAATTACAAGGTAGCATTGACAATTGCTTGGGAAACCAGGAAGAACGTTGAAGTAAAAAAAAACAACAACTTCGACAGCTGCAGATGCATTTTCACAAACAGCTGTTTTTGACAGGAGATGTTTTCTTGTAGAAGAGGAAATAAGCAGTTGTCAATACTACCTTGTACTATTATACCATGCACACAGATCATACCATTGGACTTCTTTCTTTGTGGTTTCCTCAAAGAAAAGGTCTTTGCCAATAAACCCTGAACGATTCCGCAGCTGAAACGGGAAATTCAACTGGCCATTGCATCAATTGATCCAATATTATTTAATGAAAAGGGGTCGTGTGGGAAAGCAAGGTTAGGGCAGCCATTTGCGCTATATTATATTCCATCAATAACCTCCATATCTCTACTTTATAATTCAATAAAAACTCACAGACATTTCAACAAAATAATGCGTTTTATTAAAAAATTAAAATGTCAAAATTTGACTTTTGTGACACCCTTTACTATTATAATGAAGAAGCTCGTTATTTTGGTAGCAGTTTCTTGACAAGCGATCCAAACTTATCCCGCAAATTTATCACTTTTTCATGATGAAAGTCCGCCATATTATTCCGTCTCATTGAATTTTGTCAACAATAAATTCCATATTTGTTCCCAACTATCCCCAAAAGTAAACTAATTTCTAAATGTCTCTATAGTCATGATCATATTTCCTGAAATATGTTAGAAAAATTTAAACAGCAGCTTTATAGCTTTGTTTACCGAAAATATTGATGAAACTCGCGTGTCATTTCTACCCAAACAGCTGTCAAAGTTGCGCAATAGCCAAGAATTCAAATTCTATTTCTCTTCATATTAGACCTTATTTGACGTAATTTAAGAAACATAAAAGGTGAAAACAACTTAAAAAACACAAATTCTTGAAAAAGTTGTTTTAGTTATTTGACAAATATGGCTAAATTGAAATATTTGAATTGGCACAAATTGACGGAACTAATCTTTGCTACGTTTACACGCTGTATATGGCGTAGTCAGTGATGTAGAAAAGTTGCTCATAAATTAAAATTTGTTTTTAAACTTTTGTTTGGTTGATTTCTTGACAGTGTAAAAACTTGAATAAAACACTCGAATATGCATGCAGCTGCGCAGTATGGGAAAAATGTGTGGGTGTGATATAAGTGTCACGGAATTTGTTTATGTCAGTGATAGATGGCGCAACTTGAAGCTGCAAGTTACAGCTTGCAGTTGAGTTTCTTTGTGAGCATTTTTTTTTCGAAATTGAAATATCACTATAAATATTGATAATCTTTTTATAAATCTTTGTAAAAGTATCTTTTTGTTAAACAACTCTTTGTTCTTGCATGTTTGTTAAGCAACTGCGTGTGGTTTTATTTTTTAATTACACTTCATCATAAGATGTTTACATGCAATATTTTCTGGGATGGCTGCATTTGTACGCGCATATCTCTGCAGTTTGCAGTTTATGAAGTTATATAGTTATATTCTTAGAAAAAAAAAGACGACATAGGTTGTTATAAAAACTAAAAAGATGGGTTGCCACCTTAAAGTTTTTATAATTTTTTTAATAAAATCTTGACGGAAAAAATTATTAAACTGAAGTGACGAACTACTTAAAAACTAAGGGTTTTCCAAAAATTTCACAAATGCACTTATTTTCTTTTCGAAAGCTGGCAACCATGATTTTTGTATTGTTTTGGTTTTTATTTTTTATAGGCTTCTTTACACGTAAATGCGGTTGCAAAGTCCTGTCAAGCGTAGCGTGACTGATAGTGAAAACTATGTAAGCAGGTGGACTGGCTGTCTGTCATTGTACGACGAGTGTTGACAAGAGTGGAACGATATCTAGAAACAGAAAAAATGGAAGATGCAATTATTGAAATTGAAGCAATCCATGTTATACGTAGGCTTACTTTTAAGTGGGCAACACTAAGAATTGCCAGAAAAATTCAGTTCCATTTAAAAATTTTACATTTTCTAGCCTAAACGTACTTACAAAGTTTTGGTCTATGTGCGCTTATTGTGTTGTTTAGAGTGGTTTGAAAATTGTATTTCAGCAAATAAATGGGATTAGTTCGTGAACATTTTCGTCTGATGATTTTTTGCGATTTTCGACGTGGATTGATAAGGAAAGAATGCATCGATCAACTTATTTCGTCTTTTGGTGAGAAAGACACACCCAGTGAGTGTAAAACGCTGGTTTAATAAGTACAAGCATGGTCTTCATTCTCTCCAAGACAAATTTCGTGAAGATCGTCCAAGAACAGCTGTTGTGTCAGAAAATATCGATGCTGTGCATGAATTGTTGGAAGCAGACCGGCATGTGACATACTGTTAGATTGAGTCATTCTTGGAAATTAGTGCGACCAGCAAACATTCGATTTTACATAAGTATTAAGGCGTCAAAAAGTTTTATTACCGTTGGATACCCCACAGTTCGACGGTAAAGGACAGAGCTTAAGGAAAAGAAATACCAAAAGGTTAAAAATACACAAAATATGAGAAAAAGAGTTTAGAGAAGTATGAGAGTAATTTCAGAAATACTCGACCTGACGTGTACATGACGGTTATTGTTGGAAAATAATAAATACAGTAGAAAGTTCCAACTTAATAAAGCTTAAGTTTGAAGTTTGACAAAGCAACGTTGTTCAGTATTTGTTTGGCAGGCATTATAATATAATAATAAACTGGCCATTTCAGCCCTTGCAAGGATTTTGACCGAGCTTCTTAAGATCAAATTGTGTTGTGCGTGTTATTAAATGTTTGTACACAATTGATCGAGAACTGAACCTTCTAGTTTTTTATGCCGACTCCGAACGGCTAATATGCATGTTCTAAAAAAGCTTTACATGGCATTATTTACTCTCTAAGGTTTGACATTGCCTGCAGAGAGGTGACGACCGAACAGAAAAATTAATTCAATTAAAAAAACTCTCTGTGTCAAATGGAATTGAACCAAGGTTCTTTGGCGTATGGGTCACGCACTTTACCCACTGCGCCACGGCCTCCACTAAGATATGTAAGTAAATAAGGTAAAATATTTGTCAACGATGAAGTGGTGGAGTCTGCGAATGATGACTATTTTGTGCAGCTCGACTGTTCTCACTACACGGAGAAAACAAAAATTAAGTATTATATACTTGAATCAAGCAAATAAGCTGTCAGTTTACACTCAAGCGCAAATTTTTGAATTCAAGCTTTATTTTGCTAGAATTGGGCAAATTTAAAACACATGATATTAAGAAAAAATGTTTAATTCAGAAAACATTGCTTAGAACTCAAGAGTATTTTTTCTACATATATTGAAGACTAATAGTAAGATTAAAGTAAGAAAAATTTGCTTGATTTTAGTAATAATTTGCTGAAAACTGGAATAATTTGCTTGATTTGAGAAATAGATTTTCCTTGAATTGAGAATAATTTACTTGATTCAAGTAAACAATTTTCTTAAGGGGAGGTTCTAATAGAAACGTCACGCAATTGCAGGATTTTTTTTTTTCTGAGCGAATGTAAATCTTTTTTGGAAAAAATTTTTTGTGGTATTTGTTAATATATATTTCAAGAACATTATTTAATTTCTTCTTGCGGGCTTTGTAGATTTTCGATTTTAATGAAACCCTTTTTAAAACAAATGGCCGCCCTTTGAAAAAAAAACCCTGTTTTCCTCCTTTTTCTTTTACTTTAACGTTAAAAAAATAATAATAATATATTTTTTTGAAAAAAAACGCTTAATGAAGGCCCCCTTTATTGAATAAGCATTAATTTGAGCAGTCAAACATCGAAATCGGTCAAGTCGTTGAAGCGGAATCGTGAACAGCGCGTGAAAACGCGTTTATACCTGATTTTCGGCCGACGCACTCTCTCGTGTATTGCGCTATGACTCGTTAAATAAATTAGATAGGGAAATATCCTTTTGACTACATATTTTCAAGATCCTAATGATGAAAATAAAGCAAAAAAACAAAAACAAAAATGTTCCGTCGATTTCTACTGGAACCTCCCCTTAATATAAGAATATTCTTTCCGTGTGTAAACAGGGTATCGAATATATTGAATATCGTTGGCAAAAGTGTTTTGGCCAAAAGGTGACTAACACCCCTATTATGAATTCATACGATACAGGATAAACGCTTGCATTCTGTTGTGTGGTATTACGTTTATCGTATTAAATGCGATAGTAAGCGTTTGTCGTTTATCGTAAAAATATGATATTACGAAACGATACGTATCGGGTTTGCTGTTCAATTTCATACGTTTGCAAGCGGCTCACTTTTCTTGGCCGATAGTTGAAATTGTATATACATTTTTTCATTTTTTTTTTTTCGAAAATTAGAATGAAACTTGCAAAAATACTCTTTATTTAATAATTATTAAATAATTATGAAAAACTTTATGAGCTACTTACATTGTCGAGACCATTTCTAAAGGATCGAAAGCATCCCTCAACTGCCTTCTTTCCACAGCTTCATGCGTGTCTCATCGCTTTCTCCACTAATATAGAACGCAATTGATATAATCAGAAACATATTTATATATTTTATTTTTAAACTTTTTAATATGTTAACATAACTCAAGTTTGAGAATTCCAACTGTTTTCCCTAAAATCACAGTAAAATGTAAATAAAAATCACTGTAATTCACAATAGTCTATCTATCGGTCGTATGAAAACGATAATACGAAAGCTAGATTTTTACGATACGCTTGCAAGCGTCTATCGTATATCGTATGAAAATCCATAATGGCTAAAACGCAATACTGCGTTAGGTCGGTCGGCCTTTGACAGCTAGACTAGAAACAATGGGTTCTTATGAAGCAACACTAAATTCGACCTCATACTTTGCGTCGACCTCATCCCGTAAAAAACTATTGTAGTTGTAAAGTACGATCAACGCAATGAGTAGAGACATGTTCGACTAGCTCGTGCGTTTGACATTCCATATTAACGCTGGGTTGCATTTTCGTTGAGAAATGCTAAAATGTGGGTATTCTTGGATTCCGATGGAAAACTAAGATTTTCATAGGATTTTCGTGGGAATTTATATTTTGTTGCGAGTTTTTTTTTAAATTGATAAAATGTTTAAGTTAACATGCTGCTTAAGTAGTATAATAATGATTTTGATGAATTTAGCATGATATTAATATTATTCAATTGTATATTCTATTAAAATTTATGCATTTTTTAGTATATTATAAATAATATGATTAGGGTATTCATGCAAAATGGCAAACTTATATATTGGGCAATTTTATATTTTAATGAGGTTGGTTGAGGACGAATACCCTTAATATCAGTGTTTGAATAATATAACACACAAAGGAATGTTGTATTTTTACTTTGAAAAAATAATAGTATATGCAAATTTATTGCTGCTAGCAAGATTTGCAATTGCCCACAAAATGTTAAATGATAAATATATAAAAGCATAATAAGAATGAAATGATAAATATTAGACATGTGTATGAATGTGTTTGAAAAAAATTTTTAACTGTGAACACTTGTGCAGTAAATTTTGTTTTAGTAAAGTTGTACCCAAGTACTCACTAATTACCAGTGATTCAGCGAGCATTGTTCAAGGGGGCGTGGCAGCTCGAATCTGCAATATCGAATAACTTTTGAATTATAGGTCGCACAACATTGGAATTAGGTGTTCGGCCTCGATTTACATGTGCCATTCCACTAGTAAAATTTTATGGGCGTTGGGCAAAGGGCGTGTCACTTTTTCGGCTGCCCAAATTGTGGGTATAACTTTCGAACTATTAGTCACACATCAATGAAACTCGGTAAGAATGTACTATTTAGTCTTGTCCTTTGACTGGAAAAATTGAATGAGCATTGGACAAGGGGGCATGGCACCGCCCATATAAGTCAAACTTATGGTATCAAATAGTTTTGGAGTTAAATCCTTGACGGTTTCGAAGTCCATGTTTATAAAAATTTTTCTCACGAATAATAAATAAATAAATAACTGGCCATTTCAGCCCTTGAAAGGACTTTGACCTAGCTTCTTATGATCAATTGTGTTGTGCGTGTTATTAAGTTTGTACACAATTGAACGAGAAATGGACCTTCAGGCTTAACGCCGACTCCGAACGGCGATGAACGAAATGTTCTTATTCTCAAGAAGCTTTACATGGCATTTTGATTACTCTCTGAGGTTTGCCATTGTCTGCAGAGAGGTGGCGTCCGTACAGAAAAATTATTTTAATTCAAATAATTTTCTGTCGCTGCTGGGGTTCGAACCTGTGTCTCCAAAGTTCGTTGACATAGCGGCCACGCACATTAACCAACTACGCCACGGACGCCACTTTCTCACGAATAAGAAATTAATAATTTATAAGTTCATATTAGATGTTGCCACCTTTACTAATGGATATAGTGTCATATGAAAGGGAATTAAGAAAAGCAATTTTGTGTTTATATCAATTCTGCACCAAGAACTAAGTTGGGTAAATTTTTTAATAAAAGAACAGTAATAATAATAATAATAAATGGCAATAATTTTGACAAAAGCAAGAAAAATAATGACATCAAGCAATAACATTTTATAAAAAAAACGATATACATATATATATATGTAAATCGATATATATGTATATATATATATGCCATAAAAACGGAAATTGTGTTTTCAGAAATTTCATTTTAATTTAATTTCACATTTTATCATTAAATTGGAAAACGTTCATTTATTTTGAAGCTTCTAGTCTGAATTTTCACATTAATAAGTGACATTTTTCATTATTTCGCAGATAAAATAATTTAAAAAAAAGATCTTACAAGGAAAGGTTCCCAAGTATCAGACGCCGATTTTAATGATTTTCGGATTATGTGTTAGAGGATGAAATTCTAAGGTTGACGTATTTTTTTATATGTGCTCAATTGAATGTTAAGGGTTTCAAAATGGCGTTTCAAAATCAGCAAAAATTTGGTTTTTTTACCATAACTCTGTAAATGTATGCAAAAGCGTTTGCTCATTGTGTTAATATATAGTATTTTTCATTTATAAAAATTGGGTTTAACTGTGGCATGGGGCAAACAAGTAAAAGCACAAATTTTTTATCGAAACCTTACTAATTATGAGCTTTTATGATAATTTATCTATATATTCGAAAAGATCGTGAAAAACCAAAAATTTTGATACCCATATTGTGTACTTTATCTGTAAAAACAAACAAAATGCTAAGTTATTAGTACATTTTGAGAAAAAAAAACCCATTACAAAAGCTTAAAAATTTAAAAAAGGGTAACTTTTAAAATTGTTTGCGCTCAAATACAAATTAATATGAAATAATTTCGTTTAGGTGATACCATGATATCGACTAAAAACTGTTGAAAATTGCAACAACTAAATTGCAATAACTATTAAATCAACAAATTGGATGCCGTTATTTGCGTCTTTTTAATACCTTTCGTTTGATACCAAATTTGTATGTGTTTTTATGGTAAATAGCAGAGTTATGGTAAAAAAACCAAAGTCAACCTTGGAATTTCATCCTCTAACACATATCCGAAAATCATTCAAATTGGCGTCTGACACTTGGGAACCTTTCCTTGTTAGCTTTATAAAGTAGGGTTTATGGTTCTTAATGATTTTATGACAATATCTTTTAATTTTTCATTGATTAAAATTATAATTGCATGATTTCGGGAAAACAGGACGTTTTGTGGGATTTTTAGTATAGCTGCTTTTATTGGCATCACCAAAATGACAGACGCACGATCTGTCAACGCAAAATTGAGTTTTGCAAAGTTTGAGGTCGTCCGTTTTGACAGCTTATATCGTAAAGTTTTTACAACGCACACCAAAGTACGGTCAAAGGCCGACCGACCTAACGCAGTATTGCGTTTTAGCTATAATGCTGAAATCGCAATACTGAGTTAAGTCGGTCGTGCGCCGATCGTACTTCATATCGACGTTTCAAAAACTTTACGAGATAATTTGCCAGAACGCACGACCTTCGAATTTTGCACTCTCAAAATTGCGTTAGTAGGTCGTGCGACTGCCACTTAGATGATGCCAATTAAACCAGCCATGCAAGAAATCCCACAAAACTTGTTTTCCCCACAATTCTCAATCCCGAAATTTTCTATATAAATGCCTTTAATATATCGCGCTTAAGGCGGTTCGTGAAAAGTATGGCAATAAGTATTGCTTTAACAGCATGAGTTATAAAAAAACATTATATAAATTATAAATTCCAACGTTGATAAACGAAATCCCATGAAAATCTATCTTTGCCAGTGAAACTATAAAACACCCACATACTAAGCTATTTCAACGAAAATGCAACTCTGCTATAGCAAGAAATGTCAAACGCACGACCGAGTAGAAATTTACTCTAATCCTTTCGCTAGATCGTACTTTGATCGTACTTTACCCCTTAGTATGATATTTACGATCAAAGTACGATCAAAGTTTGAGGTCGAATTGCGAATTGCTGCATTAGAACACGTGAGTTTCTACTCGAGCTGTCAACGCACGACCGATCTAACGCAGTATTGCGATTTAGCCATAATAGTGGTGTAAGTAAGAAACATAAATATTTTTTCCCAAATTCTATGTGTTTTATTTGTTAGGTCGGTCACCTAAAGCTGGAACTACACTCGTACCAGTTGATTTTTCACACTTTTGGTAAAAGTGGAATTTCCCGAGCTCTAAGAACTTGATTTTTTAACAAAATTGATTTTGCATACATGCGAATATAGTATAACTTGTAAAAAAAAAATAAATCAAGAGTAGATGACTTAGTTCATTTTATAAAATCTTAAAGTTAAAAGCTGTCTGAGAAAACAGCTATTAATTCAACTGTTTTTTCAGCGTATGACAGCAAAGTTTATATTTAAAATATTTACAACAAATGTTAAGTCTGATGACTCAGAGACACAAATCATCGAATTATGAGGCATGCATTGATTTATACAATAAAAGAGATATAAAAGTGATTAAATTTAAAAGCGTTATGCTTGATCAAACACGACTGACAATATTGATTGATGAATTCATGGCAGGAACTAGTTTCAATTAACTTAAAATTATTTTTTGTATCTTATAACAATTAAATAAAATTAAATTATTAAGAAATTAATTAAGCAATCAATTCATTAAATAGGCAAGTTCCTTTAACCAACACGAAATACGTAAATGTATAAAAGATTTCACCCAGTTGAAAATGAAAAAAAACTAGGTACTAAAAATACGGACAAAAAAATAAATTAAAGTTTTGTGCATAATTTTCAATTCAACAAACTACACGGTGTCTTAGTTTTTATTAATTTATATTTATTTTATTTTTCGCGAAACCAAAAAATATTTCACAGACTTTCATTTGCTTTTTGATTTTGGCAGCTGACAAGCAAGACTTTGTACTTATTGTCAACCTAAAAGCACTGCCTTTCTTTTTCCCAAGACGGTGACCGCACGAACAATAAAATTAAAGTGAGCAGCTTTAAAAAAATAAACTGCATAATTATTTTACAAAACAAGGCAACATAATTTAAAGTAATTCTTCTTGCATTTCAAGCGTGTTTTCTTTGCAGCCAGTGTTGGTTAACGACTATTTATAAATCATTTTTATGAGCGCGCTTAAAAAGCGTTTTAAATACATTTCATAAAACATTTCTTCTTCTGCTTCAAAAGCTTATGCAAATTTATGTTGATTTTTTTTTTTTTTTTGTTTTTTATAACTGTTAAGAAAAACCCGCGCACTGTCAAGCTTTTAAGAAATGCAAAACTAAAAGGAAATTGTGAAGATATTTTGTGTTATTTAAGTACCTACCAATGAAAATCAAAACTATTTTTATTCAAGCTCAACTAACTGATGATGACTTCATTCAAATGAAGACCTGTGCAAAGTGTTGGTGAAGAGAGACGGCAGTGGTGTTGTAGTGTCTTGGGTTCAAATAAATCTTAACCCAAACAATAGGCCATAAAAAAAAAACCCAACATCTTACCAAAATAATTTACAGATATAAGTAAAATACATACATGTGTACATGGATGGCAGAGTTGAGAACATTCTCAGATACATGGAAATAATTAAATTGTTTAGCAAGCAATTTTTTTAATGTGTTTCTTTGTATCTAAAAAAATAACAAAAACAAAAAAAAATATTAATAAACAGATATTTTGCAACTGAGTTTTTTATTTATTTTTTTACTACGCTAAATAAACTTGAGCCATACTCAATGGTTTGAGTGAACAATAGATAATTTTTTTCCAAGTAATCATCGTAGCTGTGAAATCTGTTTTATGATTTCTGCTGATGATGTATCTCTATGACTATGATCGTCAGATAGTTGAGCAACTTTTTTTTGACTTGACATCAATTTTAAATATAACCTGTTTCCTTAGAATGTTTTTCTCAATTAAAAAAACAAAACCAAAACAAAAAAGAATAAAAAAACAATAAAAAAGTCTAGAGAAAGAAAAAAACTCAACAATTGAAGTGATAAAGATCTTTATTAATTTGATGATTTTGCTAATTTAACTTGAAAAATGAACATATTCAAAAAAATCTCAGCAGATTTTGATGAATAATGGGTTGAACTTTGAATAACACAATCCAACACAGAAAAATTTCCGACCTCAAACAACGAATTTTGTTGAAAGAGACGTGTACGTGTATCGGCGATGTAAAAGTTTACTTCTGGTCTTAAAAGGAGTTTAACCCTCTAATCCCCCTAAATCTGCCCTGAGGCAGCCATTGCTAACTACACCGCGAAAAAATCTTATGAAAAATTAACTATAAACCTAGTATAATTTCTAAGATATCTTTGGCAGTTTTCGGCCTCCTAAGTTTTTCGTTAAAACATCTTTTTTTCGTCAAGCTTTACATGTTTAACTTACCGATATTGATTTGGATAAATTAACTAAGTATTTTGTAATTTACACATTATGGCTTCGTCAGTTTATATTAGCGTGCTTACCAGAAACCTTCAATTATTCTCTTTTTTCAGTCATTGGTTGACTAACTCAAGAAAGAGTGTTAGCGGATTTAATTCAAAGGAGAACTTGCACTCATATCAACTCATACTCGCTAACGCACGGCACACAAAGCAACAAAGAATAAGTAATCTGCTGATATGAACCCATGGTATAATAATACAAGGTAGCATTGACAGTCGCTTGGGAAAACATCTCCTGTCAAAAAATATACTCAATAAGAGAGCGCACACAATCGGCCATTGAAAACACAAACAATGTTGAAAACGTAGAAGTGAAAAAACAACAACTTCAGCAGCTGTAGATGCATTTGCACAAACAGTTGTTTTTGACAGGAGATGTTTTCTTGTAGAAAAGAAAATAAGCAGTTGTCAATGCTACCTTGTATTATTATACCATGATATGAACCGGTGCAGTGCTCAATTCTCTCATTGAGTCAATGTATTTATTTTGCATACCGTAATGACTCACAACACCAATAAACACCAAGAGTTCGGTGGAATGACTTAAGTACTTAGAATCATTTTTAGTTCAACTTTCTTGTTATTTGAATTTTTTAAACATAATAACATACATAACACAAAATAACACAAAATAACACAAAATAATACCCAACTAATTAATTTTATCACACGAAAAAGTGAACAAATCAACAAATAGCATCAGCAGAGGCATAACACAAAATAATACTCAACTCACTCATACTTATTTTTCTCTTAGCTGGGCCGGCATGTCAGCAGCTTCCAATAGGAGCACAACTTCAGCACTTTTTGTTTTTGTTATTGTGCAAGCGAACAGTCATGGTCATGGTAGAATAATACAAGGTTGCATTGACAGTTGCTTGGGAAAACATCTCCTGTCAAAAACTATACTCAAAAAGAGAGCACTCACAATCGGCCATTGAAAACACAAACAATGCTGAAAACGTTGAAGTGAAAAAAAACAACAACTTCAACAGCTGCCGATGCATTTTCACAAACAGCCTTTCTTGACAGGAGATGTTTTCTTGTAGAAGAGAAAATAAGCAGTTGTCAATGCTACCTTGTATTATTATACCATGGCGAACAGTACATTGACAGCGCTCAGCAACGAATACAAGAAAAAACGAACAACATAAAAAACGAACAACAGAAAAAACGAACAAAGAAATAAAAAGCGTGGCAAGCAAATAATCAGTTTTTTCATGCAAGTGCGCCTGTAAACAAGTTTTAAAAATAACTGTTTTTTGCAAGTGAAATTTCTTAAGTAGGCGAAAACTTAATAATTAAAAATGAAAAAAGAGTTTGTGGTGGAATCTAACCCTTATTTTCGATAAAATTAAAAATCTCTCTCCTTCTCTCTCTCTCTCTTCCTCTCTGCAGCTCTCTTTTTGAGGTAGACAAAATCAAAAAGAATAAAACGAACTGCTGACCCAAAGCTTTCCAAGAGAGGCCTTTTAAAGCAATCCAAAGTCAGCTAAATTGGAGTGCTTTTTTCCAATGACATGTAATGTTAAAATTGCAATGGTGTGTCATACGTAGGGTCAGCGCTTTCAGCTGGCTTGCATGGGATCAGATAATAGACCCACAACCAATAGAGTAATAATTTACCAATACAAGTGCGTGCAGTAATATGAGTACTTTTTGATTTTAGTGGGAATAAGTCAAAGTATTTCGTTGAGTTGTTATGAGTCCACACTTACACCAATAGTCATGGCCAACTATGGGCAGAGAGCGCTCTTGGGAGCAAGAATTGAGAACAACAAATCAAAAATAAAAGACAAACACAGAAACACAGACGCTTTAAGTGTAGTGGTGCCAATACCCGCCCAGCGGGAAAAAAAGCACTTGAAAAGGCCTTTTGGAGTGCTTGCAAGTCAGCTGAAAGCGCTGACCCTACGTATGACACACCATTGTTATTTTAAAATTACATGTCATTGGAAAAAAGCACTCCAATTTAGCTGACTTTGGATTGATCTAAAAGGCCTCTCTAGGAAAGCTTTGGGTCAGCAGTTCGTTGCATTCTTTTTGATTTTGTCTACCTCAAAAAGGAGCTGCAGAGAGGAAGAGAGAGAGAGAAGGAGAGAGATTTTTAATTTTATAGAAAATAAGGGTTAGATTCGTAACCATCGATACTGCTTCAAAAGGCCTTCCTTAGAAATCTTTGTGTCAGCAGTTCGTTTTTGTTTTGAACAAATCAATGAAAAATCTGCATTTTTTCTGAAATAATTACTACATCAATGTTTCCATTTTCAAAACAAATAAATTTATAAGGGTTTTTGATTGATTTTTTAAATAAATTATTAATTAAAGATAAATTAAAGATAAAGTTGAACTAAATTACTTCCTTAAGAAATTTCACTTGCAAAAAGACACCTATTTTCAAAACATGCTTACAGGCGCACTTGCATCAAACAACTGATTATTTGCATACTACGCGGTTTTTTCCCTTGTTCGTTTTTTCTTTTGTTCGTTTTTTTCTTGTGTCCGTTACTGAGCGCTCTCAGTGTACTGTTCGCTTGCACAACAACAAAAACAAGTGCTGACGTTTTGCTCCTGTAGGAAGCTGCTGACATGCCGGCCCGTTGGGCGGTCATGGCTCATGTACTGTTTCTGTGTTTGTTTTTAATCTTTGAGTAGTGATACCCGGCGCGCGTTGCTGCACCCGGCAAGTATATTGGAAATAATAAGTAAATTTAAAACTTTTATTAGTCCCTTAGTCTGACACCACGCTCATGTTCCACTGCCCGTTACAGTTTCCCAGTAGCAGAACATCATTCCCAGGTGGCAATTCCATTATGAGTTTCAATGTCCTGTGATTTTAACTTCCATAGCTATTCTGTATAGAAAATCGGGCCACACCCCCTTTTCCAATGCACGTACCAGTTTTCCAGTAGAAAGAATTTGGCAATTAGTAAATCCATACTGAGTTTTATTGTCATGCGAGGTTAAGTTCCAAAGCTATTCAATATCAAAAATTCGACTTGTGTGGTCGAAGCTATAACCCCTTTTCCTATGCCCGTCCCAGTTCTCTTGTAGAAATACATTCTCCAGTCTGAGTTTCAATGTTATGTGACTTCTACTTTCAAAGCTAGCCGATACCTAAATTTTAATTGCATTGGCAGTGCCACGCCCACTTGTCAAATGATCACTCAATTTTGCCAGTCAAAGCACACTAAACTAAATAATACGTTTTTACCGAGTTAAATTTATTTGTGACTTATAGTTCAAGAGTTATACCTTAAATTTGGGCCGCTGAAAAAGTGGGTGTGGCTCGTCCAACGCCCATAAATTTTCACCAGTGGAACGGCACGTGAAAATTTCATTCGAATATCAAATTTCGATGCTGTGTGACCTATAATTCCAAAAATATTCGATATCACATATTCGCAGAAGGAAGTATCCAATTTGGTCCAATCGTTTTCAAGTTTTAAGCAACCGAACAAACCAAGATAGGTAAGAATATAGATAGATATACATATATAAGAGAGGGGGTACCGCCAGCATATTTCTATAGCTCTCCCCCCCATTTGTAGTACTGTTGCCAACAGTGACCATATGATCTAAAGTACTAAATTTTAGTCTGATATGACCCAAGCCGTCTGGAATATAAAATGTTCATTAATTTGTGGCAAAAATGTTCACATACGAACTATGGTACGGCCAATAAGAACACAACAAAGAAAACTTCAAGCAAATCGGACGCTCCGTTCTTGAGTTATGAAATTACAAACACAAATCACGACTTTTTTTATATATATGTATATAGATATGTGAAAATCGTTAAAACACCATATCACCGGAACCAATGGGCCAATTTCGTGCAAACTTTCCCAACGTACCCTGAAATTTCGGTTGAAATCGGTCGACCCGTTTCCGCAATAAGTGGTGACATAAAAATGTACACTACTTTTTATATAAATACTAACAGGCCACAGTGGTCCGAGGCTTCGCCACGGACGTTTTACTCTTTATCAATAGTTTATCTTCATCAATTTATAAAAAAACTAATTGGATCACACTATGTCACTTCAAAAAAAGTGAAAAGTCAGCCGTTTGTTCCTCTTACTCATTTATAATAAATAAAATATAAAAGAATGTGTAGAAAAGTTGCATGCCGCGAAAAAATATAACAAATATGCATACGTAGATATAAACTATACATCAAGTCGGAATGAGTCTCATCGAAAGTGTAGAGAGATGGAGCGGAAAAACTTCATATAAAAAAAAATGCCTGAACATGCTGACAAAACCCCCTATTTAACAAAACTGTGTTGAATTAATTCACCACATCAAAACTAATTTCAACATAAAATTTACTTCGATTCAATTGACATTTGGTGAGGTGAATTCATTTGTTTGTTTTATTTTGTTGTGTTGTGCTTGTTAAGAACAATGAGAGTAGAGTAGAGAGCAACATGTAGTTTATTGAAGGTCTCGCAGCAGAAACGCATAAAAAGCTAACGATCAAGCAATGCATGGCATTGCGGGTGATTTTTTAAAAACTTTACACCTTAATTAAAGATACTTATAATTGAAATTTCGTAAAGAAAATACCCAATGATCCTTTTGTAGCACAAATGTGATATTTTAAAACATATTTCTTAAAAATCGGACCAGTAGTTTTGGAGTTTAGCGGCAACAAAAAATTTGCACCTTCATTTTAAATAACAGTATAGATATTTCATATTTACAACTATAAAAAAATTTGCACATACTTTTCCAGCTATAAACAATATAAGGTATTCTGCTATTCCTGGTTAGCTAATATGGATTAATTACTTTCATAAAATTTCATTATTTTGTCGTAGCCATGGTACCATCACACATAAAAAAGAGGCTGATTTTTTCGATCATGCTTATAAGCAAAGCGTAATCAAAAAGAGCTTTTAAACACACAATGCAAAAAAGCTTTGTAAGTACTGCTTATGCTTATGATTAATTTTCTATGAAGTTTTTTAGATGGTATTTAATCTCAAATTTTAATAACTTTTTAGGGTAGGTTTTAAAAAATAAAGTATGCAATAGCTTAAGTTAAGAATGACGCTTTGAATTAGTAAAACAATTATTAAAATCGGTTCAGTAGTTCTTTAGTTTAGCGTACACGAAGATACGTGATAAGCCTTTTATATAATAGTATAGATGTAATTGTGTACAATTTATGTATATAAGTAAGAGAGTTCAAACATGAATTTTTCTCCCAGTGAGGATCAAGCAAATCAACAAGTGCTTACAACACCACTGTACGATCAGTACTTTAGGCACACCAAAGGCTCAAACTGGGCCCTAAAAATGCTATCAACCGCCGCTTGATCACTATCAACCGCCCTACTAACCTCCGAGAATGACGTAATTCAACTTCAAAACTTGCTGTATAAGATGGAATTGATGGGTTCTCTGGCGTATGGGTCACGCACTCTACCCTCTAAGTCACGGCCGCCATAGTATAGGTGGTTTTATAGGTTTTATCAAGCTCCTCAAAATAAGCGTTTGTTTTAGTGATGATCTCTTCATTCGATCCCAATCTCTTACCGCCGAGACATTTTTTCAGATTTGAAAACAGAAAATAGTCGCAGGGGTCTAAATCTAAAAAAATCGGGGATAGGAATAGCAGTTTGTAACCCAATTTATGGATTTTGGCCATGATGACTACAGACGTTTGCGTCACGTTTACTACCATAGGAACAATTCGTCTTGGGCAAGGATTTGAACAACGATTTTGACAAAGATAAGAACAAGATTTTCGTTTTCGAAAATTCCAGAAAAATTTCTTCGTTTTCGGGACATGGCTAATTTTTTCCACTCTTTCTAATTTCTTGTAAGTTTTCATTCTTTTATAATTTACCAAGTGTGCAAGTATGAAACCACTGTTTTTTTTTCTTGAAATACAGGCTTTTGTTCGAAAAGTATCAAAACAGTTATCATTCAAGGTATGTTCCATTGGAATTCATGCACTTATTCCATCTCTCTGGCAGTTTGTGGATCCCTTGCCAGTATACATTTGTATTTTTTGAAGTGAACCAATAGTCGAGCCATTTTTCGACATTTTCGTAGGAAGTGAAGTGCCGCTCACCAAATGCGTGACCCATCGATGGTGCAAACCAGTGTTAGTCGGATGGTGCCAAGTCTGGTGAGCAAGTCGCCTGGAGAAACACATCCCACTTGAGTAGTTCCAATATGTCCCGAACCGGTTTTGCCGTATGCGACGGAGGATTGTCATGCAGGAAAATTACTTTGTGCTGTTTACTATGATACTCGAGTCGTTTTTCGACCAATGAATGGTTCAAATCGATAATTTTTTGCTGGCAGCGCGTTGTATTTACCGTTTCGCCCGGTTTTAGGAGCTCATAACAGACCACACTTTTTTGGTCCCACCAAACACAGAGCATCGTCTTCCTACCAAAGCAATTGGGTCTTGTAGCCGATGTGGATGGTGCGCCTGGATCTGCCCATGATTTTTTTCGCTTAGGGTTCGCAAAATAGATCCACTTTTCATACCCTGTGACGATGCGATGCAGGAATGACTTCCTCTTATACTGTTCGACCAAGATTTCGCATGTGGTATTTCGTCTTTCCATCTGCTTGTCATTCAATTCATGCGGTACCCATCTTCCGATCTTTTGAATCTCTCCCATCTCTTGTAAACAAAGGGAAATGGCAACGTCCTCAGCCAGCAATTCTTCCAAATCGGCTTCGTCAAACTTTTTTGGAGGCCTTTCACGTTCTTCGTATTGGGCATCAAAATTGCCTTTTTTGAACCGACCAAACCATTCTCTGCAAGTTGTTTTAGAGAGAGCATGATTTCTGTATGCTTCCACAACCAGTCGCTGAGACTCAGTTGCAGTTTTTTTCAAAAGGAAACAAAAACGCAATGATGTCCCCAAATCAACGTTTTCTGACGATATTATCTCGATCAAAAAATAATTTGTTTAAGCTGATCGAAAAAAATATCGATTAATGAATGATTTTTATTTCTGATCTTAAAAATATCGATAAAAACTAACCTTTATTTCTGATTCAAGAAATAGCGATCACAAAATTATATATATTTCTGATCGAAAAAATAACAATAAAAAATAATTTTTATAAGAAGATTGATTGATAGCAAAAGCCGTTATTTGCGGTCCCTGAAAAAACAAAGACTTGGACACACTAAAGATTAACGATTTAGGACAGAGATTTGGTAAAGATCGAGGACAAGGATTAGGAAAGCGATTCGAACAAGGATAAGGTCAAGAATTTGAATGTGGATTAAAACTTGAGTTTGGACAAGTAATATGAACATTTTTAGAACAAATACTGTTTCGAAAAAGTTCGGTTACAAGTTGTCACTTACAGGTGGCTCTTAAATCTGTGGCATCTGGCAATGCTATAACTTCTTTAAAAGTAATATTTTAAGCTTTATTTTGTTAGAAGACATTTTTAAAAATGACATTGTTCTGTGAAAAACTATCTAAGTTTAAAAATTAGTGAAAATTCGGAACATTATCGTCATATTTTGCTATTCTATTATAGAAAAGAGAAGAATGCATCGCAGACTGCTGAAAAAATTTGTGAAGTTTACGGAGACGATGCTGTAACTAGAAAAACAACAGCGAAGTAGTTTGTTCATTTTCGATCTGATAATTTTGATGTTAAAGATGCACCTCGTTCTGGCCGACCAATCACTGAAAAAGTCGATGAAATCATGGAAAACTAGTAAGAAATGATCTTCGACTGGGCCGAAGTTAAAATACCCCCACGGCCGAACCAAAGTATATTCAAAGTCTTAAGCAATCAATAAAATGTTTATCTGTAAAAACGTTTTCGTTATATTTTTAACAGAAAATATTCGCTTTTGTTTTTTGATAAAGTCGCTTTGTTTGGGAGGGGGGCGTGGTTTTCACTCAATTTAGTTGAACTCCATACACATATTACACGTTATATATCAAAGTGTATATGCAAAATTTGAAGTCCATACATTAATTTTTGTGGATTTTAGAGAAATTTTACCTTTTTGATAAAGTAACTTTGTATGGGAGGTAGGCGTGGTTTTCATCCGATTTGGTTGAATTTCATACATAAGGTGTATTTTGAACATCAAAACTCATATGCAAAATTGCAAGTCCATATATTCATTTTTGTTGAATTCTAAGAGATTTTACCGTTTTGATAAAGTCACTTTGTATGGGAGGTAGGCGTGGTTTTCATCCGATTTGGCTCATTTACGAACTTGACCTTCATTTTTTAGATAAAAGCTTAAATATGGAGTTTCGTGATGATAGCTTTAAAATTACGGCTGTAATCGTGATCACAGACAGACGGACAGACGGACAGACAGACGGACATGGCTAAATCAACTCGGGTGGTGATGCTGATCAAGAATATATATACTTTTCTATACCTACCACGCCTCCTTATGGGCGTTACAAACGGAGTGACAAAATTAATATACCCCCATTTACGTTTTTTAAACGTGGGGGTATAAAAATTGAGCAAAACTGGCACATAAGCACCGTTGACATTGCAAGGGAACTAGGCATTCATCACCAAACAGTTATCAATCATTTGAAGAAAGCTGGATATACAAAGAAGCTCTACGTTTGGGTGCTACATGAATTAATCACTGTTAAAACGGAACGAAATCGAACCATTTCTGAAGCGAATGATAACGGGCGATGAAAAGTAGATCACGTACGACAATAATGTTCGAACAAGATCATGGCCGAGGAAAGGTGAAGCTTCGCAAACGGTGGTAAAGCCATCATTATGAACTTCTACAACCTAGTCAAACGATTAATTCTGTTCTTTAATGTCAACAATTAACGAGATTGAAGCAAGCAATTGAATTAAAACGGCCAGAATTGATCAACAGAAAAGGTGTGTTCCAACATGACAACGCCAAACCACACACATCTTTGATGACCCGGCAGAAAATGAGAGAGCTTGGCTGGGAAGTTTTGATGCATCCACCATATAGCCCGGACCTTGCACCTTCAGATTATTATTTGTTTCGATCTCTGGAGAACTCTCTTAATGTTGTAATTCAATTTGTGTGGAGGCCTTGGATCAGTTTTTTGCTCAGAAAACGCAGAATTTCTACACAGATGGAATAATGGCTTTAGCCAAAAAATGGCAAAAGATTATCGATCAAAGCGGCATATATTTGGTTAAATATTTATTTATTTATTTATTTATTTAAAAGAAATACAATTATTAATAATTATATTACTTATATTTAAGGCACGAGCGGAAGGCTATAGGCCAACTTTACAAAATTTTATATTTGGTTGTAAAGGTTTGTTTGTTTTAAATATTGTATTATTTTCTTTATGTTTTCTATATGGGGATTAATTAGGAGATGGATAGGGTTTTTAGTTCCAAATATTTGCACTTTTGTATCTTTCAATGCTGGGCAGTTGCAAAGAATATGTTCAGTGTCAATTTTTATGTTTAGGTTACAAATTGGGCAATAAGACGTTATGTTTTTGTCAATGTAGCATTGATTTGTAATTTTTGTATGTCCTAGTCGGAGTCTAACTATTTTAATTTGGTCTAGTCTGCTTAAGTTTTGTTGGGATATAGTAGAAAAGTAATCTCTAATGGATAATTTATTTGAATTTATGTTTTTGTACCAGTTGCTACAGTTCTGTATTTTTTGTTGTTGTTTTGTATTAAGGAAAGTTTTAAGAAATTTGTTTATATCTTTTGTGTTTATATTTGGTGTAAGTATTAAGGGTGATTTTGATGCTTCTTTTGCGCAGCGGTCTGCAAGTTCGTTTCCTGGAATGTTGCAGTGTCCGGGAACCCATAATAATTTAATTTTGGGGGAATGTTGTGTTAAAAGGGATCGGATTTTGGAGGGATATATATTGTTGTTGTTTATATTTGAGATAGCATCAATGGATGAGAGCGAGTCTGAGCATATGACGAATTGACCTGGTTTGTATTTAATGAGGTTTATTGCGTCTAAAATTGCAATTATTTCAGCTGACATTACCGTGGTGAAGGCAGGGAGTAAAGCTACTCTTAGAGTGTTTACTTCTGTTGTTATAGCGTAAGTAGTAACGTTATTTATCTGTGAACCGTCGGTATATATGAATGTATGTTTTTTAAATTCTTCTTTGATGGTCTCAAATTGTTGCCGGTAAATGATTGGATTTGTGTTTGTTTTTTGGTGAATTCTTAGTTTGGTGTTTGTCAAATTGTTTGTGATAAGCCAGGAAGGCTCCATTTTGATTGTTTTAGCTGGTACATGTGGCAAGTCGTGCAGATTGCAAAGTGCTATAGTTTTTCCCATGGTGGATAATATAGATTTTCTTTTCTTACGTTTGTAGTTCTTAAGGATTTTGTAAATGGGGGTGTTTCGAGAGTTAAGGAGATTTTTGTAAAGTTTGGCTATTAAATAGTCTATTTTATCTTCTATATCTGCGATGTTCGCTTCGTAAAGCAGGTTTTTGACTGGTGTAGTTCGATAGGCGCCTAGGCATGTACGTACTGCTGCATTAAGGATAATTTTTATTTTGCTTAGAGTGGTTTTTGGAGCGAATCCATATAAGTAAATTGCATAATCGATTTTTGAAATTAAAATTGCTTTTGTAACGGAGAGTAAAGTATGAGTGTTGCAATTGAATTTTTGATTTGCGAGGCATTTAATAATATCTAGCCTTTTAGAGAGGGATTGGGCGAGGTTATTGATGTGGGTTTGCCATTTGTATTTGTTGTTGATTGTTACACCGAGTATCTTCATATTGGGAGTGGAGGGAATTTGTATATTATTGCATGAAATTGTGCATTTGCAGTTGCGCTTTATGCAGATATGAAGTTGTTTGCTTTTGCTTAATGACAACCTGGCCCCTGAAAAATTGCACCAATTTTCTATCGCTTGAAAGAGAGAATCAAGATTTTTAGTTGTGTTTTTTTTATGTTTTTTAAAGGGTACTATTAGTTGAAAATCGTCTGCGTATGCGCAGAACATTATATCTTTTTGTCTCGAAATTATTTCGGCTAATTTGTTATATGCAATCAAAAAGAGGATTACAGACATTGGTGAACCTTGCGGTATTCCATTGCTTAGGGGATAAATATTTGATGTGTTTCCTCCGACTCTTACTATGATTTTTCTGTTTGACATAAAGTTTTTAATGTAGTTTATGATTTTTGGTCCTACTCTCCACTCATGTAACTGTTCAATGATGGCGTGAATGCCTATTCTATCGAAAGCCTTCTCGAAGTCGAGAGATATGATAGAAGCATGGCATTTTTTTTCTAGAGAATCGGTTATCAAGGAGTCTGCGTAGAGCAGAGCATCTGTAGTCGATTTACCTTTTTTGAAACCAAATTGATTCATATGTATAAGATTGTTTTGATCCAAAAACCATCCTAAGCGTTTTGCAATGATCTTGTCTAGCGTTTTTGCCAAGCAGCAGTTTAGGGAAATGGGTCTGTATGAATTAATGTCTATCTTGTTTTTGTTTGGCTTTAAAATTGGTATTGTTAAGTTTGTCTTGTATGTTTGTGGTATAAAATTATTAAAAATATTATTGTATAGATCTAATATTCTGTGTTTTAGAGTGACTGAACTGTTTGTAATCATTGGATATGAGATTCTATTTTGGCCAGGTGTTGAGCCTCTTAGTGATTGTAATGCAGAACTTAGTTCTGAGAAAAGGATTTCCTTTTCTATTAATAAGGCAGATGTTGATGGTGTATAAATTGGGTAGTTAATGTTGTATTTATGAGTTATAAATTCTTGGTTGAAATTGTGATCTATTGCGAGTTCTGACCAGTGTTGGGCAAAGTTATTGGCTATTGTTGTTTTGCATGTTGTTCTTTGATTATTAATTGGATTTGTTATGCAGTGTATTTCTTTAGATGGGTTTAGACCGCAAAAGCGTCGTATATTAGACCATATTTTGGTGGTTGGTGTGCACGGTTCAATTTTAGATGTGAAAGCAGTTATGGCTGTTCTTTTTCTTTGTTTTAGTTCACGCTGAAAGAGAGCAGTGTCTTTTCTGTATTTAATAATATTCTCCTGTGTTATATTTCTGTTAAGATCAGCCCAGCTTTGTTTTTTCCTTTTGTGTAATTTATTTAGAGTTTTATTCCACCATGGCACCTTGTGTTTACATCTTTTGTTATATGTGGATTGTGGGATACTAAGATGTGCACTCTGCAATATAATTTTTGTAATATTTGCATTTTCCTTATTAATGTTATTGCTTATTTCAATTTTTTTGTGTGCTTCTAAAGTAAGTTTTTCATATTGTGGCCAATTGGCTTCTTTTATTTTAAAGAATGGTCTAGCGAAGTCCCTGGTAATCGTTTGTCTGAAGATTGAGATATAAATGGGAAAGTGGTCACTGCCCATTAAGTCATCGAACATTTGCCAGTTTGCGTAAATGGTTAAGTCAGAGGAGCACAGGGATAGGTCAACATGAGAGAATGTGTTGTGTGTACTGAAGTGAGTTGGAGATTTGTTATTTAGTAGTGAAAGATTATTTTTATCTATAAATTTTGATATTATGTTGCCTCTTTTATTGCTTTTGGGAGAGCCCCATTTTGGGTGCCAACTATTAAAATCTCCTGTTATAAGTAGAGAGGAGTTTCGAGTGTTAAGTACACTTTCAAGATTTTTATATGAAAAAGAATGTGAGGGTGAGATGTATGCTGAAATGATTGTTATTTTTTTAATGGATTCTATTTCAATTGCACCTGCCTCAAAGTCATTGTTGATACTTAATGTGCTATATTGAATTGATTTGTGAACCAATAGGGCCACTCCCCCGAATCTATTTTGAGCATTGTTAGTTATTATTTCATAGTTAGTAGGAATTGGGAAATGGTTAGTGTTATATAGATGTGTTTCTTGTAGTGAAATTATATGTGGTGTGTATTGTTTAATTATAATCAAAAGGTTATTGTAGTTGTTTAAGTAACCTCTTAAATTCCATTGAATGATTTTAAGTGACATTAGATATTAAATAAGAGTAAATATACTTAATATTAATTAAACGAGTCTATACAATTATTTTTTATAAAAACTTGTTGGGAGATCCTGTGCAGAGTCAAGGTCTATTGACATAGAGTCTGATGAGTTGTCATGATGAAGTATAGATGTTAATGTTTTTTGTGTGGATTTTTCCTTTTTGTTTTTTTGTTTCTTCTTCAGTTCCCCTATTAGCCTCTTAGATGTGTTTTTTGGTGGAATCATTATTTTTGCTCCAGACACGCTGCGAGTGGTGAGTTTAGAAGACGACTGTGCAGATGTTGAGGGTGTGTCGAAGTTCGAGAGTATATCGATGTAGTTCACAGGTTCTCTTGAAGGCGAAAGTTGAGTGTGAGGTAGGCTGCTGCTTTTTGTTTTTTCCGGGCTTGTATATATTAAGTTATCTGCGGTTACCTTATTTTTTGTTATATTTGCGTAAGTTTGCTGGGAGAGTTGATGGTTACGGTTATAAATTTCATAAGCAGTTTTGTTGTCTACTTTTTGGCTTGTCTTAATTGCAATAATTTCCTGCTCTTTCAAGAATATAGGGCATTTTTTATCAGCAGAGGAATGTGTGTGGCTTGGAAGTTGTTCTTCTCTGCAATTTATACAGTTTGTGTTGTTGGTGCATACTTCATTATTGTCTTCATTTATGTGTTGCTGAGTTCCGCATTTGACGCATGTTTTTGGATTTTTGCAAAATTTGAGTATATGTCCAAAGCGAAGGCAGTTATTGCAACGTAATGGAGTTGGTATGTAGGGGCGAATATTTGTTCTTTCGTAACCAATCATAATGTGATTAGGTAGAGTTATTGAAGAAAAGGTTAAGATAAGTAGGCCTGTCTCTTTTAAGTTGCCATCTACTTTTTTCATTATTTTTCTAACTAAAACAACGTTTTGATTAATGAGTTCCTTTTGTATTTCTTCCTCTGATATTTCGCGTAAGTCATTGGAGTAGATTACTCCTTTGCTGTAATTAAGTGAGTTATGTTCGGATACTGTAACCGCCATGTTGTCAGTGAAATGAGTCATTTTTAATAGTTTGTTGGCTTGCAGAACGTTTTTTGTTTTAATAAGTAGGTCACCACTTCTCAATCTTTTGCAGGAGTCGACCTCCCCGCCACAATTGTAGTCAATTATTTTTTTTATGGCAAATGGGGATAAATTAAATTGTTTCTCACTTTCACTTTTGCGAGAGATCACCATATATTTTGGTCCAGGTGTCGTTAAAGTTTTTACTTGGCCTTGGTTTAGCAGAGCTGCACCACCTCCCCGGTCGGGTGGGTCACCCATTGTATGTTAATATAGATTACCGTTGAGAACGAGATTTATCGGATTATCTGAGAACGCGAATAAGATGTTGAAAGTATTTCAAGTTTTTCTTTATTTTATCAATTGTTAAGATGAAAATTTATTGATTTTTTGTTTTTTTTAGTATATTAAATATTTCAAATTTTTCTCTTTTTTTTTTTTTTTTTTTTTTTTTTTTTTTTTTTTTTTTTTTTTTTTTAATTCAAATTTTTCACAGAAAACTCGACCGAATTCAATGAAATCAGAAAGTAAACTGTTTGGTTAAATATATTTGGTTTAAAATATAAAAAAAAATATTTCAATTTTGATCAAATTTATAACCGGTCTTTCTAGAATATCCATATATGTAAGTATTAGTATAGCAATGAGGATAAGTTTGGTAACAAAGTAAAGGATAGGAATAAGAATAATGACAAGTATAAAGATATGCTGTCATATCAAAAGCTGCGTTTGTGAAAAGCTACAATAAAGTCAACTTCTATTTTATATTGTCCTTACTACGAATATCGCTTTTAGAAATCGAAATATTTCTGGAAAAATTTGGAAAGTGTCTTATAGTGTAATTAAATTAAAACATTAATTTTAAAATTGATCATCCCATTTTCATTATTGAATTAGTTTAATACAATCAGCATGACCCCCATCGCAAAATTAGACATAATCATCAACTACTCCAACTCCATCGACGTCGTGAAAGTATTTATTATTGCGCATAAATATTCAATTTTCTTGCTTCCGCTTAATTTGTATCCAGATAAAACGGTTATTATTACCAACCATTTTGAAAGTTAACCATTCAACTATTAATAGTTGCAAGAGTTGCATGGCATTTCTTTTGAAATGTGTCAATTAATGCATTAGCCTATTTAGCTAATTTTCTAAACTTATACAACGATTACTTGTCTTGTAATTATTTTATTTAAGCAAAATGCTTACAAACGCAAAAATGGAAATTGAAATGGTTAACGAAGAAGGTCAAGCGAACAGGTCTTGGTTCATTATTATCTAATTAGTAGAGTTTTTTTCTGTAATATCAGCTAATGGCTTAACCGCTTAATGGGCGTCTTCTTGCTTAAAGCGTAACATTTTGAGATTTTTCGTTGTTCAACTTTGTTACAACTAAATATTAGTAATATTACGATTTATTAAAATTCCGTACAAATACTTAATCATTAACGTTGGTTTTGTCCATTTTGTATTTTTAAAACAGTGCTTATTTCATTCTAATAACCTAACGATAATAACCATGACACGCTATCGTTCACAACCATTAAAAATAAAATCTCTATGGAGTTTCGCTAGAAGCTGGAAATCAAAGGTCCTCAAAGCTATCTACTTACACAATTCTAAATTTAGTTAAAATAAAATTTCTTTTTTTTTGTGCTGTACTGGCCTTATAACAAAACATCATCGGTAAAATTTAACTGGCTGCTTTTTCTTACCCGAATTGATAAGACAAAAACTTCAGGTGCCAAATTTTTCTTCATCGAAATACTCTGTCTCAAGCAATTGTCCGTACACAGAAAGTCTTAACAGTAATTTGACTGTGTGAAGAAAAATATTCAATCCAATAAAACGAAATAAGTTTTATTTGCAAGATTTAAATGAACTTCTTTTATAGGTCAGACTGGGTACGATTGAAACATTTTTGGGTTTATCGTCCATTGCATCGGGATTAGTTAAGCGAGTGATGACGGAAATATATTAAATAAAATAACATATGTCTGTCTACTAATGGGCAATGTTATTTGAGATCACTGTATTGTATTTTATGTGTAAAATCAAATTTTAAAAAATGTATTTGTTTCAACCGTCCCCATGCCAGGGTCAGTTGAAACAGTGCGTGGGGTCTATTGAAACACATGCAAATAATACGAAATATAATAAATGAACATGTTTTACTCTTCGTTTAATAATATTCTACGACTCATAATTGCACAGTTGAACATCACAAATATTTTTTCGTTCACGATACTTATGATCCAACATTAACGAAGAGCGACGCTACACGAAAATTCGTGTTTGGACTTGTCACCCTCTTCGTCCTCCCATTGTACCCCTCACCTCATCATGCACGAATGTAGAGATATAAGCTTTGTTTCAACCGTGCCCAACCGTACCCAGTCTACCCTATAAGGAATTAATTGCCCGTACACCAAGAGAGTGCTCTCCGTTTCATGTTCGTATATAGTTTTTTTTTTTTTAGTAAAATTGACTCTTCATTATTTTCTTTGAACGTAGTTCTAAAAAAATAAAATAAATAACTGGCCATTTCAGCCCTTGAAAGGACTTTGACCTAGCTTCTTATGATCAATTGTGTTGTGCGTGTTATTAAGTTTGTACACAATTGACCGAAAACCGGACCTACATGCTTAACGCCGACTCCTAACGGCGATGAACGGAATGTTCTCGTTCTCAAGAAGCTTTACATGGCATTTTTATTACTCTCTGAGGTTTGCCATTGTCTGCAGAGAGGGGGCGGCCGTACAGAAAAATTATTTTAATTCAAATAATTTTCTGTCGCTGCTGGGGTTCGAACCTGGGTCTCCAAAGTTCGTTGACATAGCGGCCACGCACTTTAACCAACTACGCCACGGACGCCACGTAGTTCTACTCTGAATTAAATGACAACTTTGAATTAAATTTCTGAACGCACATTTGTACTAAGCATCACTAATCATCATCATCACGCACATTTTCGTCATTGGACCATATTTTTTCGTCGACGATAACGATCGTAACGTTACTGTGAATGGACATCGTTATCGCGCCATGATTACCGATTGTTTTTAGCCCAAATTGGAAGATATGGACTTGGACGACATGTCGTTCCAACAGGACGGTGCTGCAAGACACACAGCACACGTTACAATTGATTTATTGAAGAACAAGTTTGATGAGCGTGTTATCTCAAGAAATGGGACAGTCGATTGGCCACCTCGTTCGTACGAGTTAATGCCTCTAGACTATTTTCTTTGGGGCTACATCTAGTCATTGGTCTATGGCAACAAGCCGACGACGTTGGAAGAACTCAGAGCCAACACTGAACGCAAAATAACGGGCGTTTCTTTCTGCCTGGCCGAGTCAACGAAAATTGGGTCCAATGAATCGACCGCTGCATACGTGCCCGCGGTGGCTATATGAACGAAGTCGAGTTCCATTCATAAATGTTTTTATTGTACTTCAAGCCGACAATAAAGTTTTTGAAATATCTGAAATAGTTTGCGTTTTATTTAAAAAAAAAAGTTGTCAAGTCCTTAATGGAAAACCCTTTAAATTTCAAATATTATCAATAAGGAAATTCCACTTGACATAAAAAAGTTGATCATTTTATTACATAACGATATCTCTTTTGGAGAGATATAGAAAATTATTTCCCGACCTCGTCCTTCAGTTCAATATGTGATTGAAAGCTTTAAACAAGCCGGAATCTACGAGGTTTTACCAGGAAGAGGACTTAAAAGAATCTTAGACAAACATTTGGAGCGGAAGATTGAGCATATGGTTAAAGAAAATCCCAAAATAATTGCTGTAAAAATGTTGAATAATATTGGAAAATATGATAGCGTTGCCGTAAGTCCCCAAACCATTCGAAATTTCTTGCATTCAATGCAGTATAAAGCGTGTGTTTCTCGAAAGAAGCCCTTTATATCTAGGAAGCTTGTGAAGAACTTCGATTGAAATATACCAAGAAATGTGTTGAAAAGTTAGACGACTTTTGGAAAGTTATTTTATGGACGAAAGCAAAAGCAATAGAGGTAATCACACAAACTTCGGTTGTTGGGTATGGGTAGATTGAGCACTTTTGATAATTGCGAGCACCTTCGATTGCAATTGCGTACTTTTGACAAACATTTGCTTGCAAAAGTATTCGATATCAAAACTTTGGCTTGTATGGGTGGAGACAAACCCATTTATTTAATGCTCGTCCCAGTTTTCTTCTAGAAGGACATCACCAAGTGGAACTCCATTTTGAGTTTCAATGCTATGCCATTTTAATTTCTATAGCTATTCGATGTCAAAACTTTTGCATGTATAAGTGGTGCTACACCCCCTTGACCAATAAATGTCCAAGTTTTTATATAGAAATACATCACCAAATAGTAACTCTATTCAAAATTTCAATGTTTTGTGACTTTTACTTACATAACTATTCGATATCAAAAATTTAAATTATATGAGCGGAGCGACACCAACTTGTACAATACCCATCTCTATTTTCTTGTAGATGAACATTACTTAGTGGCAATTCCATACTGAATTTCATTGTTATGCAGCATTTAGTTGGACTAATATGGGCGGTGCCATGCCAACTTGTCCAATGCTCACACAATTTTTCCAGTCAAAGGACAGGACTAAATAATACGTTTTTACCGAGTTTCATTGGTGTGTGACTAACAATTTGAAAGAAATACCAGCCGAAAAAGTGGCACGCTCTTTGTCCAACGCCCATAAAATTTTACCAATGGAACGGCACATGAAAACCTAATTCCAATGCTGTGCGACCTATAATTCCAAAGTTATTCAATATTGCAGGTTTCGGTTGTATGGAAGGTGCCACGCCCCCTTGTACAATGCTCGCTGTATCACTTATAATTAGTTTACTTTGTTTTTATTTATTGTCAATTCAATTATTGCCTATTTTTGCAAAGTACTCAATTTTCATGGGCATTAGCTAGAGTATATTGGTAAATGAGTACTTGGGTACAACTTTACAAAAACAAAATGTACAGCATTTGCCAATCTATCCAACTACCCAAATCAGTGTGAATACCCCTAATATTTTTGGGTCCGATGGCAGACGATTTGTTTGGCGAAAAGCAAATACTGCTCTCAAGATAAAAAAATTTAAAAACTACTGTCGAACATGGAAGCAGATATATGTATAATGGTTTGGGGTGCAATGTCAGCTGGAGGCTTGGGGAATTTGATTTTTGTGGAAACTACAATGGACAAGACATTGTATTTCATCATTTATAAAGAAATCTTAAATTGAGCGCAACAAACTTTGGTCTAGGAAACGTTTTTCGGCTTGTACAGGACAACGACCTGAAGCACACATCCCGACTTCTAAGGGAATTGTTGCTTTACAATGTAAAGGAAGTGATTGCACACCCTCCCAAATGCCCTGATCTTAACCCCATTAATAAATTAAAACTAAACTTAGGACAAGTATTTCGATAAGAATAAGGGCAAGGATAAGAAAAAAGATAAGGGCAAGGACTTGTTAAAATATTAGGACCAGGAATAAGATAAGAAGTAGGACAAGGACTTGGATAAAGATTGCATCATGGTATTGGAAAAAGATTAGGACAGGAATTCAGACAAGGATTTAAAAAAGCACTTGGACAAGGACTGGAACAAGGATGAGTAATAAGATTTAGTCATACTTAAAATAATATTTAGGAAAAGATTGGACAAAGGATAAGGAAAGAAATGAGTCAAGGAATAGAACACTCATTAAGACACATTTAGGAGAAGATTTCGGACAGGGATTGGGAAAATAAGTGGCCCAAGGAATAGGAAAGGGATTCGAATATGGATAAGGTTAGGTTAGGTTATGTTGGCTGAGCCGACAAACGACTCGTACACTTAGGCCAGTGCAGGCCCGTTGTAATACCACATAACAATCTCTTTTGAACCTATGAGAGATTTCCCTCCTCAGCAAACCAGTTCGAACGGATAATGAACTTTAGGATTTTGACTGATTTGCAGAAATGAGACTTCGGCAAGTTCATTTAAGAAGGGATGGCCCAGAGTTGCCGCTCTCCTTTTAATTAGAGCAGAACATTGGCAGAGGAAGTGCTGAACATTTGCTACCTCTTCTTCACATTTGCAGCTTCTGCCAAAATCATTCGATATATGTCCTAAACGAAGAGCATGCGTTCCACTTAGACAGTGACCCGTGAGGATTCCTACTATTTGAAACAGGTTTACCCTGCTTAACTCTAGCAGTGAGTTGC
Organism: Pherbina coryleti; assembly: GCA_943735915.1. Classification (NCBI taxonomy): domain Eukaryota; kingdom Metazoa; phylum Arthropoda; class Insecta; order Diptera; family Sciomyzidae; genus Pherbina; species Pherbina coryleti. Next base: position 155,538,112 of record OX030948.1, read on the forward strand.
TGTGTTTTAAATCGTAGAAAGGCCACGTTAGCTTAGCTATCCTACATGTGGCAAGATGTTCCCAGCGTTCTTATGCAAGACTTGGAGATTTATTCCTACACTGGAGTTTATAGGAGGACATGGGTATACCAATAAAGTCCTAATTTAGGAGGGCATTTGAGGTCATTCCCTTCCTTGCCAATTCATCAGACAAATTATTACTCTCGATATCCCTATATCCGGGTACCCAAATGAGATGGATCCTGAACAACCTTGCCATCTTGTTAGGAGATCGGCGGCACTCTCTGGCAAAGATATCAAGAGGAGGAAGGTAAAGCATAACATTCAGGATAATGCCTCAGTATTACATAGACTTGCACTTCTTTGAACCTTTGCAAATTTCTAAAGTGCAGTTGTCTTATCAAGGACCCTCCACCATACCAGTATGTCATATACAAGTACGGGGTACTTGTACTTTTTTGCGTACTTTTTTGAGAGGAAAACCCCATTTTTTAACTATTCATTTTTTACAGGCAAATAGAGATATGTTTAATAGGAAAAAGAAACTCCGGAATTTGGACATGGATTAAAACTGGAGAAGAAGAAGGACATTTATTGCGACACATATAAGAATAAGGATAAGGAGAAGTTTGGGAACAAAAGAAAGGATTATGACAAGGATATAGATACGTTGTCACATCAAAAACCTACGGGTGTATGCACGATACAGCCAACTTCTTCTTTCTACTCTAAAATCAAGTAACTCAAAAATTATCCCCGTGGCTCTTTTTATTATTTCGTTAAGACTTCCTTTCATTGTTTCTTTATTTAGAACTTGAAATTTAAACTCTTCTCAAGCTTGAAAAAGAAACACAATACTCTACAGTCAAAACAACAATGTCAACAACAACAGCATGACTCTAACCAAGCAAGTTGAAAATGAAGTGCAAAAGGTGTGATCAGGTAAGCATATTAAAGTTAAAACTTATGCAAAGCATTATTAACACAGTAACTAACAATTTTTTTATCTGAAATTCTCAAAGGCGAGCATAACAGTGTAAAAAGCGCTTCTCGGTACTTAAGATAAATGGAATCGTAGTGAAGAAGCGCTTTAAAAGAGGAATCGAAATCGAAAAGGAGAAGCTACAAAAGTTAAAATGTCAAGAATATGCAACAGTGGACGAAGGTTGAACATGAAGAGCAATGAAAATAACAAAAAAAAAAAAAAAATAAAGAAATAAAATATATATAAAACCCCCAAAGCAAGAAGATGATAGAGATAATCATTAGTCACACAGTCTGACAAGAAGACTGTGCAAAGTTAAAACGTAAGTTCGTTTGTATGTAATAAAGTTAACCTTTTAAAACGTCGAAACTTTTGTTTTCGAGTTTACGAGTATTTCAGAAGAATTTATAATGAAAACTAACAAAGATACTTATAAGAAAATAACAATTTCCGCTGCAGCAATAAACACTACTACGTACATCTCGATATAATTGCAAAATATTGCGGCAAGACTAACGAGATAAATAATCTCAAAGATATTCAATGAAATTGTTAAGTATTGACGTATCAATGAAAAGAAGAAAAAGAAATAAATAAACGCTGAGTCATACCCAGCTGCCAGCATTAAAAACTAGCAAAACTAGAAAGGGTTCGGCGTTTGGACTCATAATTAAGTGTAAGCTATATGTAGGTACGAATTTGTATAAAAAAAAACACAAGAGAATGGAGAAGATACGAGGAGATAGACCGGTTTCTTTTTGCATGTGCAACTCTTTCGGTGAATTCGTTATGTGGCGGGAATCAGAAACTGTGTTTTTTTTCTCGTTTATGCAAAAGTGAAGCAGGCAAAGTTGAAAGAAGCAATTAAAGCGCTGATGTGTGTGTGGAATATAACCTCTTTAAACATTCTTGAAACCGGTTACCGAGTAACGGATTCATAAACAAACTACTAAAGCTTAAAATAAACATTTGACTTATTTTTAACTTATTAAAAATTGTTGCTTTTTTAGTGGAGGAGCTGGTTTTAATAACGAATATTTTTAATAACTTCGTCTTTTTGAATGAATTCCATGCAAATGCCTTGAACTGCGAGATCCGTGGTTCGAATACCAATCTATAAACATGTTAATATATTCATTTGCAATTATTTTTTCTGATCTACTGTCAAAACAGCACACAATGACAAACACTAAGAGTAAATAATAGCATGGAAAAATTCTTGGGAACATGAACATTAGCAGTTCTGAGTCGGCTCGGCATAATACCAAGTAGGGTCTGGGTATACAAATATTTATTAACGTACACAACACAAGTGATCATCGAACTGACCAATTCGGCGACTCCGCCTGTTCTCTCGAGCAGGCTGTCTAAAGCCATGATAAAAGTGGATGGTCGCAGGCAACGGGTTTGCCCTATCATGTGTTAATGCAGAAGGGACTAGCCGAATCCTGGAATCCTATGCCTACGAAAATTACAAAATTTATGTTTGAAAAGAGATATCAGATTAAGGTACTCCGAGGTGAAAAGTATACCTTAATAATCTCGAAGTACTATAGTTGAAATTGGTGTAATAATGGTGACCTATGTGTCACTCACAGTCAAGTGCGATATACGATATGCCATTGTTATTATTGTTAAAGACATATTGTCATTACAGTCAAGTGCGATATGTATTATGTGTGAGGGCTTTTTCGAGGTAAATCCCATTTGCCCAGGAGACTATCGCAGAACAGGACCTTCGCTGAGTATTGTGCTGGTTCTGGTAACTCAATGTCGCGAGCAGACCTACATTGGCCAGCGTGGATTTGCGCAAATGTACAACCGAGAAGCAACGCCCAAATATTGTTAGAGATGTTAGATTATATGAGTCTCGATTTCCACCAACGAATATGAATGGTGTCCCAAATAATCATCTATAATCGGTGCTATTGTTTTCCAATATTGGTTACTATCCATACAGTATCTTTATTTATTAATTTAACCTTAAACCCGTTTATCGGGTCATATTGACCCGAGGCACTTTTCATTTGCAAAAAAAAAAAACATATTAAATATCAAAAATTGAAAAAAGAAGATACCATTTTATTTGTTGAACTTTTATCTTTGCAACCAGAATGAAAAAATTGTACATATGTGACATATGTGCATAGCAGAGACAAAAAACTGACATGTGCACTATACGTTTATCTGGGTCAAAATGACCCGACATTTTCTACCATAAGATTTGTATAAAGGATCAGTTTTTGTAGTACTTTTTTCACTTATTTCTTCTATTGTGCAATCTTTTCTAAATTTTCTGCAAATGTGAGCGCATTGGAAGTAAGAGACAGCATTATTCTGTCGTTAGCGTATGTACTTTTCATACTTATGTACACTTACAGGTATGAAAACATGTTTTTTTTTTTGTGGATCTGTTATGCATGTTGTGCATGCTAAAAATCAATTGGAAAAGCGATGCAACACTCCAACGAAACAATCAATAAGGCCGTGTACTATTCGGAAACTTTTCACTCGTGGTAGAAAAGAAGTTACTGACTTAAATGCAATTTCTGTCGAAATATAATTGTCATTTTTACTGTGCCATGAAAAGGACGATGACATTTTGACAGCTAGAAATTTTGACGTTTTAGATTTTGGTAGTGTAGTAGAGCAAGAATTTGCAAAATTCTTAATATATACTAAAAATTAACAGTATTAACGGATAGCACACGGCCTAAGAATTGGTTTGAGTTTGATTGGTATGAAGCTAAAACGCCGTACAGATTCGCTTCGAATTCCACAAATTTAGGTAAAAAATAAATAAATAACTTCCATTTCAAATGAATGTTGTTCATTCTTGTTTTATTCACTGTTTTTACTGGATAAGAAACCAGGTAGGTGCGAAGCATATAAGCGTAACAGCAAGACAAAGGATAATAAAACGTCTGCTGTGTGTGACCATTGCTTAAAACTTAAAAAACTATGACAGGGTGTTAGTCGCGCCTGGAGTCATGAAAGTGGCCCAAAAGATGGTTGGATGGACGTTGATGTGAGTCATAAGCATGGAAGATCTATCTGTTGGGCATCATTACCATGAACCTCAACTCCTCGCCAAGGGGCAACGTAGAATTAAGCCGAACAGGCAGGTGTCTACGGAAAACACAGGCTTCTGACCAACTTTTGTTTTTTTTTTTTTTGTTTAAATTCTTAAAATACTTTCGTGAAACAACTCTAAAATTTTAAATCCCAAAAGCTTCCAAAGGACTTATAATTCGTTGCACAAATTTTTTTTTTTTTTTTTGATCAGTACACTCTCACAAATTAAAAATCTCACAAATTCGAAGTTTTCAGAAATTACACAGAAAATAAAAGAATTGATTTATTACCTAAACTAGTTTAGCTAATGTGAAAGTTTCTATTTCACCTAATCTTTTCAACAACTTTTCTACTTACACAGTTAATTTAACAATCATGCATTAGGTAATTCACCTAATTCAAATTAGTTAATTCAACTAAAATTTTGCTTATTAAATCATCTAATTCTTCTAGTTATTTTACCTAATGCAAGTTGTCGATTTGTTCGTACACTAGGGAAATAACGCATATTAGCATTATCCACGCCTCAGTATAAATTTTATATAAATATTTACGTGGATAAATCAAATGCTTTCCTTACAACTTGTTTTTTCCCGTATTTAAATTTTTTATTTCTGTGCAGCCCAAGGAGAGCACAGCGCTCTCCTATAAAAAACATAAATAAAAACAAAGTGAGAAAATTTTACAAAAAGTAAACCCTCATTGCGAGATTTGAACTCGGGCCGCTGGCGTTATAGTCAAACGTTTTACCTCTGTGCTGTTACGCCGTTTGGTAATTTGTGAACAAAATGTATATAAAACTATGAGGTCCACAACTCTGAAATTATGGGCATCTACAGCAATTTGATTAATTGGTATGTAGCGTAAATTCCTGTATTGGAAATTTAGCTCAATAGATAAGGCGTTGGTTGTTGAAATCTTGAGATCACAGGTTCGAATCTCAGCGGTGGCAAAGAAATTTTTCAGTCATTTATACAATGTATAATATCTCTCTCATTCTATCTACTATAAAACAAATCTTTCTTCTCTATCATGTGACGAAATGAAGTAAAGTCACCTAAGGAGCGGAAGTTTCACTTCAAAATAGAAATTGCAAAACAAAAAACATATTTTTTGCACGGCATTCCCACTCTAAAGTGGGAATGCTATCTAAATAATTAGATGATTTTTCTACACTTAGTAGGTGGCTTGCCTAATCTGAAGTGGTCATAGTTTAAAAAAAATTAGCTAATTCTTCTAATAAATTATGTGTCTTATCTATTTTATGGTTGAAGGTACACCTAAATATTTAGGTTTTTTTAGCTACTCTCGCAGTTAAACTACCCAATATAATTGCATATAATTAACATTTAGAAATTGGTAGCGCACCTAATCAAATTCGTTGACTGAAAATCACCGGATTACTTTAGCTGAATTGACTACATTTTTAGGTAAAAATTCTACTCTTTTTTTTCTGTGTAGAACCTGCCATTTCAATATTGAACGCTCTGAAGAAGGTTCCAATTTCTGGACGTTTTTTTATTTATTTAATTCAAAAGTGAACTTTGTTTATTGATATAAATATAAATAGGGGAATTATATGAAATTTTTTAAAAAAAAACGTTAAATATTAATAAATAAAAATTCTCTTGTGTTAACAAACATTTTTTTAATCAGTTTCATTATTTTCTTTTACATTTCTGAGAATAATTAAACGACCAGAAATTAGAACATTTCAGAAATTAGAACCACGCGTGGATCAAAGTGGTTCCAAGAGGTCTAAATTGATCCAAGCCACTCACACTCAATTTCAAAATTTTATAATTGAAAATTTGCATGGGGAGTATAACTCTTAGATGAGTCACAGCTAAATTATTATAAGGGAACCTTTAAAAGTTCGGATAATGCAACTATGCATTTTTCGGGTGAAACATTGAACCTCACTTGCATATACAACTTCAGAGGATTTTATCTATTATTAACAAACAAAGCAGTTTCGTAAGGAGTGATTAACTTTGCTAACCACACAATCAATATGATAATCACATGTGAGCGAAGAGTTCATAGCAAAGAATAGATTGAAGAGTTCATAGACCTGTGGGGTGCCCCACTACCAATAGAACGGAAACCCAAGTATCCTTTTTTCCAACCTTAACCCTTTGCGTCCTTCATCTAATTAGCTTTTCAGGAGTTGATCAGCAGCATCTATGTAGCTAAAGCACGTTTGTAACTTTTTACAGAGCATAGAGTGGCTTACACTGCCGAAAGCTTTCGAGAAATCTAAGAGGCAGACTAAGGAAATATGACCTTGATCAAAATATTTTCTGATATCGTCTAAAATATTAACAACAGCAGAGGAATAGCTATGCCTAGGCGAAAAGCCGACTTGAGGGGAGCAAAAAGTTGATAAGATGGCTAGAAATCAGTTCAACTATAAGAGATGCAAGCACTTTTGAGAGTAACGAGAGAAGACTGATTGGTCGGAAATCCCTAGGTACTGCTACCGTTGACATTTTGCCGATAGATATTATCGAAGCAACTTTCCAGATGGAAGGAAATTTCGAACTTGTGAGGCAGTGATTATATATGTGTACAAGTGGACTTATATATAACATAAGAAAGAATAGACAAACTTAATATCGATCCCGATATTATATCCCGATTGGCGGCCTCGGTAGTCGAGTAGGTAGCGTGCTCGACTGCTACCCCAGGGGTCCCGGGTTCGATTCCCGGCCCGGCCATGGTCCTACGCTTTAAAACCTTTCGCATTTGCAATTTTCTATCCTCTTTTCTAATCAACTGAAATTGAAAATTCATCAATATTTACGACTTGAAGTTGTAGTTGATGGTAGAGAAGTTTGTGGATGAGATTGCCTTATAACTTGAATTGACTGAGGTAAAGGCATAACACTTGCCTCTGATTCAAATTCACATGTTTCTTTGGCTTTCCACCACGCTTAGAACATCCTACACGTGTTTCACCTGATTGATCTTTCCTTCCCACTAATTTATCACCGCATTTCGAACCAAGGCAGACTTGACTGAATAGGTATTCCACCTGAAATCCTTGGTTCAAATCTAAAAAAAAAAAAAAAAAAAACCACTGTAAAATAAAATTTCTAAAAAGTGAGGGTGGATGTATCAAAGAGTGAGTTAGAGTTAGAGGTTTCTTTTAAGGCACTAGATACGAAATATGCATTTAAAAACTCTTGATCCAAATGACTACCTCCATCTTTAAAGTTACATATTCCAATTTCCTTTAAGTTATTCGACAGTTTCTTTGACGGCAGCGATGTACTTGGCATAGAAAAGAATAACATTTACTTTGACAATTTGACTCTAAATGAAGCTTCATTTCTAGCCTTCCTAAACAACTTTTCCTATAACGTAGGTTGACTTTTAAGTCTTGCGTTAAAATGCTTTTATTGTTTTTTTTTTTTTGTATTCTCTAAGATGATCAAAATACACTTTTTCATTCGTTTGAATCAAATTTCTTACATGTTTTACCACTCTGAAGTTGGTACCTCCGAAACCCGGTTTTTAAAGGCCTCAACAGCCCAGTGGGGAAATGACAAGTCATTATTGCCATAACTCAGCTCAGTCACTAATTACCCTGTAAGCACATGTCATTACGCCTTCGCTTAGTTACTAAATAAATAATGTAAAAAAAAGGCCTCGTAACAACGATCGTGAATCTAGCCGAACAGCAACGATCAACTCAAAACCTTACATCCTCGCTTACGATTTGAAAAGAAAGAACCTACGCTGTAATACCTGTAAGTACCACACATTACCGCCTATGACAAGCCCTTGTTAAAATAATACCTTATTTCTGTGTTGTAATCCAGCAGGGAACTGCCTATCATTACCAAGTAATCATTATGTAACTTGTTCTGTAATGACTACTTCCCCTACTGAGATCCTGGGATCAAGAAGAAGTCATTGGATAACAAGCTGGGAGCGTTAGGCACATGACCCATCAATTGCACGATTTGAGTGCTCAAAAACTCTTTTGTTTAAGCTGATGTTTGAAACTCGCATTGTCTTGATGGAGGATGATCTTCCTTCATGCGTTGGTTTTCCGGAATTCTTCGAAGACTTCCGGCAAACAAATAGTTGTGTTCCATTCACCATTAATAGTTCTTCGTTGCTAAGGTGGTAAATTGCGAATGACCGATTTTTCTAAAAAATCTGGTAACCACTTGCTTGCATGTGGTCCGTACGCTAAAAACTTTTGTCGGATATTGCTCACTTGGATTGCTGCTATATCCATGATTCGTTACCTGTGGTGATATCGTAGATGTTTTTCACACCAGTCCCGCTGTATTTTTTCCGCTGTATTTTTAGCAAAAATACACATGAGCTTTTTTTTGAGCAACCGTTAAAATAAGGAGTATCCAACGGGGACAAACCTTGCTGATGCCTTAATGCTCAATTAAAATCGAATGTATGCTAGTGCCATTAATGTCCAAGAATGACTCAACCTCACGGTATGTTGCATGTCAGACTGCTACTAACAGTTCATGCACAGCATCAACGTTTTATGCCACAACAGCCGTTCTTAGACCACCTTCACGGGATTCGTCTTGGAGAGAACGACGACCTTATCTAATCTAAGCTCGAACTAATGGAATCAGCGTTTTTCAGTCGCTGGGAGTGGTGCTTTATCATCAAAAGTCGAGCTTAGTTGGTCGATGCGTTCTTTTCATGTCACGTCGAAAATTGCAAAAAAAATCATCACCCAAAAATGTTCACGTGTTAAATCCATTATTTTACTGAAATACACTTCGCAAGCCACTGCACATTGGGTCAGAAATTTTAAAAATTGGCCAAAATTATATCTTGGCGTTGCATAGATAATATTAAATATACATGGTACAATATACTTGGAACAAGATCTTTTCCAAACACGATGAAAAAAGTGAGGGGGATTCAACAAAGGGGCGTGCCACTATCAATAAAATACCATATCTCTAAAATACTGTATGATATTTCCACTAGGTTATTGAAGTTCAGTACAGTAGTGGGTAGAATCTTTTCAAACCATGATGAGAAAAAGTAGGCGAGATTTGAGAAAAGGGTGTGACACTATTGCTACCAGTGGGAATACTCGCTAAGGAATCTTCTGAATCCCGAAATAAGGATTATAAAAAATTCAGTTTAACTCACTGCAGGACTCAAAATCCCGAAGTAAATATTCAAAACAAGTTTTATAGAGCAATGGATAGTTCTAATCCGATTATTGCTTCAATAAGCCTAGAAACGCGCTATAAAAAAGAAAATTACCAATTTTGACGAAAATAAGCGCCTACTGCTTGCAATGCGTGACGAAAATGAACAGATAAAACCTCACTCTCTTACTATAAAGAAAACTAAAAAAAAACGATATTAAGGAATTACCAGGAATATCTCAAACTTTTAAAGTCTTCAATGATATTGAATTGGCAGACAAGGAATTTAAAGTAATAATTAAATATTATAAGAGAAAAGTTAAAGATCAATTCAAAATGGAGGAAAAATATGAAAAAAATCAAAAAAAAAATGTAAAAAAAATAATAAAAAAATAAAAATCAATAAAAAATGTAAAAAATAAAAAATAAAAATAAGATATAGAAAAAAGTAAAGAAAATAAAAATGGATTCTGTTTAAACCTGTCACCTTTTCGTGGTAGACTCGGGAAACTACTTTGAATTTTGTATGCTAACGACAGGATTATTTTTAATAATACACTTTCCAAAAAAAAGAAACTTTTCATTAAAATTTTTTTCCTGGAATTTATGAATATGAGCAAAAGTGGGCAAGTCTAAATTAAATAAAATACATTGGGAATGGTATCGGTATAAAAACTTCGTTGATAACTAGTGGATATTTTTGGAAAAATTGATTAAAGTAAGTCCTTCATACAGGAAAGAACCCCTTTTTAAAGCAAACTATTTCTTAAAAACTATGTAAAGCATTATTTTTTACAAATCTGATCATTTATATTTATTTTTTAATGTTTCAGGGTGCATTTAACAAAAAAGAAAAATTATAAATTGATTCTATATCAACAATTTAAATTTTTGAAAAAATTTACACCACGAACATTTTATACATTTTTTTTTACCTTATGGGTCAGTCCGCCGAGATTGATCACAAAATAGCAAATTCGGTAGCTCGACTATTTTAAAAAAATTTTATATTTTTACCACAATTTTCAAAATCTTTTGGCATCTTAGAACTGCTTTCAAAAAAATTTTTATGTTGTATTTGCAAAATGGCGGCCATATTTGTCATGCAACCACGAGCGATTTTCGTATTTTATATAGTTTGCGGTAATGATCATATCTCAGCTCCTATTAAATAAAGGGTGATTTTTTTGAGGTTATGATTTTCATGCATTAGTATTTGACAGATCACGTGGGATTTCAGACATGGTGTCAAAGAGAAAGATGCTCAGTATGCTTTGACATTTCATCATGAATAGACTTACTAACGAGCAACGCTTGCAAATCATTGAATTTTATTACCAAAATCCGCTGGCAGAAAATCCGCTTTTTTATCGACAAATTTTGTTCAGCGATGAGGCTCATTTCTGGTTGAATGGCTACGTAAATAAGCAAAATTGCCGCATTTGGAGTGAAGAGCAACCAGAAGCCGTTCAAGAACTGGCCATGCATCCCGAAAAATGCACTGTTTGGTGTGGTTTGTACGCTGGTGGAATCATTGGACCGTATTTTTTCAAAGATGCTGTTGGACGCAACGTTACGGTGAATGGTGATCGCTATCGTTCGATGCTAACAAACTTTTTGTTGCCAAAAATGGAAGAACTGAACTTGGTTGACATGTGGTTTCAACAAGATGGCGCTACATGCCACACATCTCGCGATTCTATGGCGATTTTGAGGGAAAACTTCGGAGAACAATTAATCTCAAGAAATGGACCGGTAAGTTGGCCACCAAGATCATGCGATTTGACGCCTTTAGACTATTTTTTGTGGGGCTACGTCAAGTCTAAAGTCTACAGAAATAAGCCAGCAACTATTCCAGCTTTGGAAGACAACATTTCCGAAGAAATTCGGGCTATTCCGGCCGAAATGCTCGAAAAAGTTGCCCAAAATTGGACTTTCCGAATGGACCACCTAAGACGCAGCCGCGGTCAACATTTAAATGAAATTATCTTCAAAAAGTAAATGTCATGGACCAATCTAACGTTTCAAATAAAGAACCGATGAGATTTTGCAAATTTTATGCGTTTTTTTTAAAAAAAAAGTTATCAGGCACTTAAAAAATCACTCTTTATACAGTAATAAATGAAAAAACATAATATTAATTATACCTTAGGATATTATCTTACGCATCAGAAAAATGAATTGGGATGTAACTTGATTGTAAAAAAAAAGTTAAAGTTTCCAAAAAAAAACCGTAATTTTTGGTAACTTTGGAAAAAAAAATTTTATAGAAAGAAGCTAGTGGCAGACCTATTTTTTTTGGTATTAGGTACGTCTTAGAAGTAACTTAAAATATAAATTTTTTAAAGTGACTACACCATAAACTTTTTTGGTTACATCGCTTTGAAAAATAAGGAATCTCAATTTTGCTCCAACTTTGGGGTCAAGTATCTCCAATGGGCACGGGTGAAAAAATTTTAAATGAATGTTAAATAAACAACGTAATAAGAGGATTCCGATGATATAAGAATGAAAGTGGTTTCACGGGTCGTTTGAACCTAACCTAACCCGAAAGTCCTTGCACTTCAGATTTTTTTTGACGGAACTGGTCTTCGAGGTATGAATTTATGGAAAAATACTTTTCCCAAATCGAACAACGAGCTATTTCAGTTTATACGCCATTTGAAAAATGTAATGTTTGGTTGAAATTTGTTTTTTTTACAGTGTAGGAAAAAGATGTGTGTATGTGCGTGTACGGGTCTTCGTTCTTCCAATATGAGTATACGGACACCCTGAAACCCACACAAGCCCATAAAAATACTCCCACACATACACACACACATACAGGCACAGAACAATCCCAACAAGAGCGCGCTCTACAGCACGGCCACCGGACTGATTTGTGGGCGCGCGTGTGTGCGTGTGCGTGTGTGACGTACATACCCTCTACACATTCTTTCAATGTGTACAGGGTATGTACGTGTGTGAGCGTTTGTATGAATACACCCGTCTAGATGCGCGTGGAAATCATTCCCTACAGTCGGTAAGACAGTTTTTTCCGTACGCTGTTTTAACGCAACTCTCCAACGATATAGGGGGAGCTCGAATTCTTTTCTTGCAGTTTTTTGTTAATGATGTTATAGTTATAAACAATGTTATAATAATCCTTATAATGAAAAATATTCTTTATTCACTAATTGTATAAATATGACAGAACAACGTTTATCTATATATATAAAAAAGGAAATTATGTTTGTAAGGCCGCAATAGACTCCTAAACTACTCATCCGATTAGCATGAAAATTTGTGTATAAAAGTTTTTTGGTACGGTGCGTGTTCGTGGGCTATCAATTTTGATCCACCTTGAACACCAGAGGGCGCTGTAGTACAAATTTTTTACAAAACTGCCTAAAACTCATAAACTGCTAATGCGATTAGAATGAAAAATGGTATACAGTGGGTTTTATGTACGTTGAGTGTTCTGCTGCTATCGTTTTTTACCTATCTTGAACACCAGAGGGCGCTATAGTACAAATTTTTTACAAAACCACCTAAAACTCCCAAACCCCTAATGCGATTAGAATAAAAGTTGGTATATAGTAGTTTTCAGGTACGATGAGTTTTTTAGCACTATCTTCTTTGACCCACCTTGGACACCAGATGGTGCTGTAGTACAAATTTTTTACAAAATCGCATATTTTTAGTTGTTTTCTTATGTAACATGTGCAAATATTTACAAAATATAAAATATTTCTTAAATATAGTAAAACTAAAAAAATGTCCGTTATTTTGACACCAAAAACATGAACATATCTTGAAAACTATGAAAAATTTTACTACAACGATATATTTAATGCAACAGCGTGCTTAATAATGAGAAAAAAACAATCAGAAATTTAATTTTGTGTCTTTCGATTCAAATATCTCCGCTGCATTTGTATACATTTTGTTAAATTTTTTTTTGTCTTAAAGCTTCATCAAAGTACTATGAAAACCTTATGCAAAAATACCGTTAGTTGAGTATACATATATTAAATTTTTTTTTCAAAAAAGGTCTAAAATTTTGGATTTTTCCTCAAAAAAAGGCTCAAAATTTGTTTTTGTTGTAAAACTAATTTAAATTCAAATTCACAAATTGTCAACTCTATTTAAAAGTTATAACATTTGTAAATAAAAGTTATTTCAATTTTACGCAAAAAATAAAAAAACATTTTTGTGATTAAAAAAACGAGGCCTATCCCTTGATTTTTTCGAAGAAAATTTTTGTTCCAATATTGTGTTTTTATATTTTTGAAAAAATATAAAAGCTAAGAAATTAATTTATTAGAAAAAATTATCTTATTATCTCTTACCAATAAAAAGTTATAACCAATAATCGTTATCCAAAATATATATAAAAAAAGCAAAACGCTGTCTGTGTGATGGCTGGTAACTTCACAACTACTGAGCCGATAGAGCTGAAATTTTGGCAGCACATTTTTTTCAAGTGCAAGATGGTCTAAATTTCTGTCACCCCCTTTTACCGCCCACAAATCAATAAAAATGCTATATTTCCTACACTGAAAAAAAAAATGTTTTAAAATTGACGACAGTTGTTCTTAATTTGACGATATTTGTGTTTAAAAAATAGCTTGCAACAAATTTCGTCAAAGTAAGAGCAAATGTGTTTAAAAATTTTGAAAATCGTATGAAAAAAAAGTCAAATTATGAACACATTTTTTGAACACATTGTGTTCAAGTTTAAGCTAATATATTTTTTTCAATGTACGGTTTCCGTCTATTTGGCTACATTTTTGTAATTTAGTTTGTATGCTCACTGTCGGCAACTGTACTAAAACTGGGTAATGTCCATCTACTAGAAAACTGGGATGAGCATTACATAAGAGGGTGTGGCTCCGCCCATATAGTTAAAATTTGTATTATCGAATAGCTTTGAAAGTAAAAGTAGCAATACTTACATACAAACTCAAAATGGAGTTACTATTTGGTGATCTCCTGCTACTGGGAAACTGTAACGGGCAGTGGAAAATAACAGTGGTGTCAAACTATGAGTCTAAGAAAAGTTTTGAATACACCTATTGTGTTCCCATATAGTTGCAGGGTGCAGCAACGCGCGCCGGGAAAAGCTAGTATATTATACATGATTACTATTATATTCAATAACAGCTTTTAACAACCTAGAATCATAATCAGAGTGGGTTTAGGAACCTTATATTTGTTCCATACGGTTTTGAAATCGGAATGAACGGATTCCATAGCGTGTTCGCTATAAAATCCAAGACCTCTCTTAGAATTTTCACAGAAAATTTCGATATGATAAAATACCGCATGTACCTTTGGTGTGAATAATATAACCAAAGTTAAATAGCTCGATTTAAATTTCCCAATCGATTCTCTGTAAGAAGGGTTCAATTGAGTTCCGAAACATTCATTAACGACCCTATGAAAGTCCTTAAGAGTCTCTACATATTTTAAATAGCCCACGGCACAAATAGCCCGGAGAGAATCGATTTTATCCAACAATATTTTGCAAGAATTTCCTTGGGTTATTCCCTCCATGGGTTATTTCGTGTTGCACATTACAGAGATAAGTCCACTTATTTATTTCTTCCTGGAATTCGCCCTGCATATGGTTCACTATCTTATTTCACTATCATTTTGAACAGCGTTTCACACATTTTTGAGCAGACGATTGAACAGTCCGAGTCACAAATAACACTCACAGCACTTCCCAGCCTGAGATTTTGTACATAAAATTGGCTTTCGAAACTTGGGAAAATCTGGTAATCGAAGGGTTTAAAGATTTGCGCTACCGGAGTCTCTCTCCGATATATCTCGGTATATGTTTCTCTTTCAAGCAGTGCAGACAACTTTCAGTAATCTTTCATCACTCAGCAAATTGTCGAGATTAATCTGAAGTAATTTTTCCAAATGCGATCTCAATGAACTTGACACTTTGAACATCATTTTATTCTTCTTCAAGCACAAGATACACACTTTGCTTCGATTTTCTTCATGTGAAAGTGCATGAGTACTGTGAGAAGTTTTTGAGATTGAAGAAGACATTTCGAAATATCGTAGCTCGTACCGTACTAATGTTTGACCCAAGGCATATTTAAGAAGGTAGACTCGTGTCGGAGAGGTGGGTACAGCAGCTGTCAAACACAAGAATATAAAAAAAAAACAGCGAATAGTAAACTGTGCTTTTATTCATAAACCGCCGATTTTGACAGGTGCTGTACCCACCACAAGAGAGAATTTCAACAACTAACATTACCTTGTTGAATATACCTTGGTTTGACCAAGATTAATCGACGTGTTCACAGTCATACAGTTAGTTGTAAACTAACAATGCATTGTATGTGGCCGTGCTGTGGAGCGCGCTCTTGTTGGGATTGTTCTGTGCTTGTATGTGTGTGTGTATGTGTAGGAGCATTTTTATGGGCTTGTGTGTGTTTCAGGGTGTTCGAATGCTCATATTGGAAGAACGAAGACCCGTACACGCACACACACACATCTTTTTCCTACACTGTAAAAAAAAACAAATTTCAACCAAACATTACATTTTTCAAATGGCGCATAAACTGAAATAGCTCGTTGTTCGATTTGGGAAAAGTATTTTTCCATAAACTCATACCTCGAAGATCAGTTCTGCCAAAAAAAATCTGAAGTGCAAGGACTTTCGGGTTAGGTTAGGTTCAAACGACCCGTGGGTTTTTATGGTTCATTTGAAAGATATAGCATTTTAAAATTCGTTCATTTTATTACATGAGGTATGAGTATTAGATGGGTTTTTTTCCATAAGTATTTCAGAACCTCCTTGCAAGGTCAGATTCTGAATCCTGGATGTAATATAAGCATGTGACGCAAAACAAAAATTCCGAAAATTCGCAAACTGGATTGACGCCGCTAAAAAACGTGAATTTGAAGAAGTATAAAATGGATGTCTCAAATCGAGTTCCCTATTTAAATTTAAGTCCTACAAAAACTTTTGACTATAACATATCCTAATGTAAAATCGTCCTTTGAACTCAAATATAAAAACATTACGAAATTTGTGGTAAAAAAATAAAAATTTTTAAAATAGTCGAGCGACCACTATGTGATCAATCTCTGCGGACTGACCCTTATGAAGTTGCAAATGGAGAACGATTTCATTTTATTTAATATAATTTCTCACACACGTAACTTAAATATATCTAAACAAATTAACATTTTTACATTTTCTTAAATCTGTGTTTTAAAAATTTTGACGTTTGGCCAAAGAATGAATTTCGTGGCCCAGTGTGCACACACAATAAGTGGACATAGGCCAAAACGTTGTGAGTACGTTCATGCTAGAAAATGTCAAATTTTTGAAAGGAACTGTCAAAATTCATCTGACAATGCTTAGTGTTGTCGAGGCGCTAGACTTAAAAGGCAGACCTCGTATAAATTTTTCAGACTAGATCAAATCAAACATGTGACGATAAAACAAAATCTGAGTGCTCGAGGGAGGATTTTCTTCTGTTCTTTTTCTATATAAATACCAGACGAAGGCTATGTTATTTTCAAATTATTCGTACTTCACCCATTAACATAAAAGTGGGCGTATATCGTACGGTATTTTCGTACGAATAACACCCATGTTTCATAGAGTATTTGAAAAAATCATTCAATTTGCCATTTTATTGCAATTGCCATGAGAAAAGTTCCTTTAAAATATTACATCAATAACTTGTAAATTATAATTTAACGTTATTTTGATTTGAAAGTATGTATTAGTTTGTCTTTCGACCACTACAACAACCCAACCGGTTGTACTCTTAACACTATTCATTATTAGTCACAAAAACAAAGCTACTGTTATAAGATGATGAGTTTAATAAAGACACTTACTTATATAACGTTATAGCTTGAATATAACGTAAAAAATATCCATCAAAGTATTCGAAGTATTCGAAAGGTAATCCATAGAAGTTATGATGAAGAAAAAAAAAAAGCTGTTTTCTTTAATCCAAAAAATATTTATAAATAAAGATGAATAACAAAGAATGTTTTTATTTTTATTTTTTTTTTTTTTTTTTATTAGCTGTTGCTATGATGATTCTTTTTTTATTTTTTTGTCACAAAATAAACACTACAATTAGCACCTTTTTACACCGACACCTTCAAATACGATTGAATTAAGATGCCAGCCAAAAATAACTAATTTCCAACACTATTTATTTAAATATTATGTATCTTAAATTTGAACTAATTTCTAAAACTTTGTGAACTATTCATTGAAAGCACCGGTTAAATGTTTTTTAATTTTTTTTTTTTTTTTTTCTTTACTGCTAAAGCAACTTTTGTAGAAAATTGTAACACGTTGCTCTATGATTGATTTGCTTTTTCTTTTAATGAGTGGAAATTTGCTTTTGCTTATTAATTTTCACTTTGCAATTTTTTTCCAATTTGCTACTTTAGCATTGCGATATTTTTCTGCGCTTTGTTATAACTTAAGAAATTAATGGCGCAGGCGCGTTGTTTCTACGTTTTATTTTATCACGCTTGCTTATTATTTTTATTTTTTTTTGTTTTTTTATTTCTTTTTCGTATAAACAAAACGCTACTATTTTCGCGTAATATTAAAATCTACCTGCGCATAGCTCTACCGTACAAAAGTAACTATTTTCAATTGATATCTGAAAAATGCAACAAGCAACAACGACGCTCTGGAACGATGATCGTTCAGGTAAACGGCCAACAATGATGATCAACCTAACTCGTTGTTCGACCAACTCACTCTACAACTCATACCATGTTGGCTTGGAAATGTTGTTAGTTGAGCGGGGCAGCAAATGTTCAGCAAGCTTAGCTTGAGCAAGAGCTGAAAAAAAAAAAACTGGTTGCGTAGCACGGCACATCAGAAATTCCACAGACAACAAGACACGATCGGCAGCAATCTTGCTACAAGCTGTACGCTACAAACTTTATGGAAATAAGTAGAATAAGAATCAAGAGTACGCGAAGTCAACAAAAACTTGACACGTCCAGCAAGCTATGATGTTGTTGGCAACATTTTGGAATTGGAAACAGAAGAGCTTGAAAACATTCAAACATTTGGGTGAAAAAAGAAAGGTGTCTGTTTTTTTTAAACCATCATCTGTATAACATATTTGTTAAAATTTTTTTTTTTTCTAATCTGACTTGATGACTTGGTTCTTGCTCATGGAAATCCAAGACCAGGCCTTCTTTCGTCTTGCTACAAAAGATTTAATTAATACTTATTTCCATAACGTTGAGCTCTTGCTAATAAGCGCTCATATCAGAGTCGTCGAGGGTGATTAATTTCTAACTTACTCATGGTTTGACTTATTTTTTGTTCCTAGTTTTCATTTTAAATATATTCCATAATGTTGTTTGCATGCATGCATGTTTACCTTTTTCTAACATGCACGATTTTTTCATTAATTTTCTTCTTGGGCTCTGTGGAATTAATATGGAAATCATGAAATAATATGAACTTTAAGAGAGTTGTAAGTTTTTATTTTATTTAATTATATACAGTGCCTCAAAAAAGTATTCGGATTTGTTATTTTTTCAAATCCATGCCCACCCAGCAAACACAAGTCAAAGATTTTTTTTTCAAATTTGATTTCAAATGTGATTCTGAAATCATTTTCAAATCGAAAATTAATATTTGAATAAATATTTGAGTTCGATTTAAGTTTGATTTGAGGATAAATGTTTTTCTGAATAGTTTGAAAATAACATTTGAAACAGGTTTGAGATCAACGTTTGATATCAATTTGAGAATAAACCTATTTCTCAATTTGAGAATAAAGTCCCCTTTTTGTTGAGAATGCTATCATTCTCAGATCAATCTGAAATCGATATCAAACGTTTGACATTTGAGAAATAAATTTGATATCAAATCATTCTCAAACCTCAATGTTTGCTGGGCATATATATCTTACCATCTATTAATACTTCTAAATAAAAATCATTAACTTTTATTTAGCACAAAAAATAATGGTCTTAATAAATGCATTATTACAATATTCACATAAAAAACAAAATTACTAAATAGCACTGAACAACAAAATCAATTTTTTCCAAAATAACAAGGTTCCGACAATGAATTCTGGTAGAGGGGACAAAATAAAAATACACGTGTATTGGCGTTTTGAAAGTTATGTATGAGTCTTATTTTAGAGGGGATATTAGTTTCCCCCTTTTTGAATATTCTTATAGTGAATCGGCATAGGAAATCATATTATCCTTACATTTTGGGAGTAGGATATGTTCTGAGGATTTATGTAAAATACTTCGTGAAACATTTTTGTGAAACATTTCAACCTCCTAACTTCTCAATTTATGGATCTTTTTTTACCCTTTTGTGATAGAGGGTAAAAAATACCCATAAAACAAGGATATAACGGGTTAAAATGTTCCACAAAAAAGTTTCCATAATATGAAGAGCACCAGTGGCGGGTCTGTTGTGACTTAAAAGTTGTAAGTCTTCTATCGGGTATGTAGGCTGGATAGTATCCCGGGATACGTTAAATATGGTTGCTTTTTATGCAAATCGGATTTCTGGCATTTAAGTTGAATTTTTAGCTTTGGTGTATTCGAAGACTTATAGTAAAATTTGGTGGCAAATTTTTTTGTGGAATATTTTAACCCGTTATATCCTTGTTGTATTGGTCTTTTTTGCCCTTATCACAAAAGGGTCAAAAAAGACCCATAAATTGAAAAGGTAGGGGTTAAAAATGTCCCACAAAAATGTTTCTCGAAGTATTTTACATACACTCTTAGAACACATCCTGTACCCAAAATGTAAGGATAACATGATTTCCTATGCCGATTCACTATAAGAATGTTCAGAAAGGGGCAATTTAAATCCTCCCTAAAATAAGACTAAAACTTTAAGCTTCAAAAAACGCGGATACACGTATATTTTTTCCCCCTCTATCAGAATCCATTGTCAGAACCTTGTTTTCTTCATGTTAAACAGTGTAATCAGCTCACAAAAGTGCTCGGAATTAAACTTTAAATAATAGTAAACAAGAAAATAAAAATTTAATATCGTGTGCCACATCCCTTCAGTCTATAAGGCACCTCCTTTATACGATTTGGTACCTCCTTTATACAAGAGCAAGTTTCAAAGTTTTTCTGATGAAACTTTCGCCCGTTCTTCTGTGATAGCTCGTTTTGTTCTTTTAATGTTATAGGTTGCTTTCGAATATATCGCTCCAATTCCACCCATAAATGTTCGATCGGGCTGAAATCCGGCAACTGAGGAGGTGTTCCTTAAATATTTGGCATATTGAACAGGATCCAAAGTCGAATATTCTGAACTGTATGCTTCAGGTTGTTATCTTGTTGAAATATATAACGACTTGAAATCCTGAGGTTTTCGGCACTTGCTTCCAAATTGTGTCGATGGCTAATGGTTCATTCTGTCAGTTATGAACTGGATGTTGCCAACTCCATTTGCACTCTTACATCCCTATAACATCCCTATAATAAAACGTGACCACCTCCAATGTTTAACAGAAGGGCATGTATTTTTTAGGTTAAATTTAGTATTCTTCTTTCTCCATACTTTCTTTCAACAATCCGGTCAAAAAAGGTTAAACATTGTTTTATCGCTGAATATTCCATGTTTACTCCATCTTCAAAACACACACAACTCAAAATTTCAAAATTTTCAGAAGAAGCAAAAAACCAGTTTGTTTTTCAAAGGAATCCATACAAAACAAGGAGATAAGACAATTTTTTTATTAATTAAAGAGTAAAAAGATGTTGATTTGATTTGATTTGATTTGATGGAGTTGATTTGAAGTGATGGAATAATTGATATCACAACGAATAGTTGAACACTAAAAAGTAAAAATTTGTAAATTTTAAATTGTGCCTGTTTTGAAGATGGAGTGCAATATTGTAAGGAAACATAAATTCGCTGAATTTATGCCTTACAGTTCCCTATAAAACACCGCTGCACAAAGGGCCCCGAAAAACATGAACCCGCCCTGCAGCCCTAAACCGCACCTGGACAAGAACCCGCGAACCGCCCCTGTCCATAAAACACGCAGCTGGGCGACCCGCAAACAAACAATAACAACACATACAGCAAGCCAGTGGCCTGATCAATTGGCACAACAACAAAACAATATAACGAAGTCACAAGCAAAAACACACAAATAACATGCATTCTATGCACCCACACGTGACAATAACAAAACACATAGGGGTCATTAAACAGCGACTATGACAACAATAACATGCAAGGCAAAAGGCTGCCGCTATCTCTAGGCGAGCAAAATTCAAGGTCGAGATCGAAAGGAAATTGGCGACACAAACAAGGTCCCGTTACTCTTTTTGGGGATAAAAGGAGTCAGCGAACCAACAGTGGCTCTCTTTTGTAGTCAACACGCGAACAACGCACATCGGTGAGTCAAGTGACATAGTGAACAAGTGACCGAGAGAACAAGTGACAAGTGAACAAGTGACAAGTGAACAAGTGTACAAGGGTACAAGTGACTACGCACGAGTGACTAAAGGCAGTCGTAAAAGAGTGTTTCTTGTCGACCCGAGTGGTTTTATACCGGACGGCCGGCGATAAACACACTAGTGACGTCACGAACGGTGTCCTTTTTCTGTCGACCCGAGTGGTTTCATACCGGACGGTCTGCTCTAAAAGCATCCAAGTGGTCGCGCTAATACAGTTCAGCACACTGCGACAACACCAACGACCGACTGTTACATCCGGCCCGAGTGGTTTCATACCGGACGGCTCATCCTGGTGAACAGTGTTTCTTGTCGGCCCGAGTGGTTTCATATCGGACGGCCGGTCATAAAACATACCAGTGGCATCACGAAAGTTGTTTTTTCTGTCGACCCGAGTGGTTTCATACCGGACGGTCTGCTCTAAAAGCATCCAAGTCGATCGCCACTAGGTTCAGACCATATTTTCATACAAGGCTAACGACCAAGCATACATCCTGCCGAGTGGTTCTATACCGGACGGCCCATCGCAAGTACCCAGAGGACAGACAAACGAACAGAATCCACGGATCCCACTTCAAAGGACTTCGAGGGAAATCAGGAGCAACGGCCATTATTTAACAGATGAATAAAGAAAATATGTGAAATGATTTTTTTCTTTTGTGAAAACAAATATCATTTTTAATAAAGACTTAAGTAGTGAGTTTAAATTAACCCTCGTATTTATAATTTAAAGAGACTAAGGAAATAATTTTTTGTACGAACCCCGGCTATCCGGCGAGCTAACCCCGGCTACAAAGTTCGTTACAAATGGCGCCCGAACAGGGACTCAAACAGTGAAAAAAAAAGAGAGACTCAAACAGTGAGAAAAAAAAAAAAGAGACTCAAACAGTGACAAAAAAAAGAGACTCAAACAGTGAAAAAAATATAGTGAAAAAAAGGACTCAAACAGTGAAAAAAAAAGAAGACTCAAACAGTGAAGAGAAAAAAAAAAAAACTCGTAAGCACAGTGGAAAAAAAAAAAAAACGCAGAGAAATTATATATAAAAAAAAAAAAAAAATCAGAATATTTAACCAACAGTGAAAAAAAAAACCTTCAAAAGCAGAAAAGAAAAGCATAATGGTGAAGACCGGGTGGCTGTACTCCCTCTCAAAAGAACAATTGCAGTCGTATATGCAAGAGTTCGACCTAAATGGAGATGGGGTCATGGAGGAACTAAGAAGACGGTTCTCCAAATGGATTGCCGGCGCGGAATTTAGCCCATCACAGAAGCAGAGACTGGAAGAGCTCGAAGCGCGGCACAGTTGCAGTCTGTCGCCAATTCCAGAGATAGCGTTACCATTTTCGAAGGGTCAGAGGGCACCGACAGGCACAACGCCAAATTTTGAACTACCTGAAGAGCGACAGTTTCGCCATCACATACCAGAAGAGGGTGCCGAAAGTGAGGAAATGAGGATACAATCTTGTCACGCCGTGATTGATCAGGTACGGAAGTGGTCCGTAAAATATGATGGCGGTAAAGATCCAAACGCGTTTATCGAGAGGATAGAAGAGTTAGCCACAGCATATGGAATTAATAAAGATCTGCTCCCACGGTCAATGCCCGAACTCCTAAAAGATAAAGCGCTAGCATGGTGGCGAAATAATAACAGGCAGTGGACTACATGGGTGCTATTCAAGAGGGATCTACTTGAATTTTTTTTGCATACACGACATTTTGAGCGTCTGGAGGATGAAATTCGAAATCGACAACAGAGACCTAGGGAACCTTTTAAGGACTATGTCCTCACTCTTCAGAGTCTTATGCGCCAGGCTTGTTTCACAGAGGAACAACAATTACAACAGATCTACAAAAATCTTCAACCAGATTACCTGTTATACATACGCCGAAAGGATTTCAACAACCTGGACGAACTGATGGCCATGGCAGACGATTTTGAGGTAATTCGAGCGGACCAAGGGCAAGGGCAACCTCGAACGGGCCTGCCTCGTATGCGTCACGAGCAGCTCCGCATGATCCCAACAGTTCCAGAGAACACCCGGATAAATCCTAAGACAGCTTGTCGTTGGTGTAGTCAAGAGGGCCATTTTAAGAGAGAATGCCGAAATAGAAGAGTATGGTTTTGCTGGGAGTGTGGCCGACGGAACACACTTACAGTGGAGTGCTGTTGGCGGCAAGTGGGAAAACGGCCAAGGATCCACTCAACGACGGGGTGTGGAGGGATCCAAGCGTCAGGGCAGACCCCGGTTGCACTAACTAAGCTAGGAGTCGACGAAAACCGAATCTTTGCTACAATCACACTAGACGCAGAAGCAGCAATTGCAACCATCGACACGGGTGCAACGAGAAGTTTTATAAGTGAGGTCTTTGCAGAAAAGCTTATGAAACGAGGGAAACGGGTATTGGTGAAGGTCTCAGTGAGGATGGCAGATGGTACCATACGTGAAGTCAGTCAAGGGATACAAGTAGAGGTCAGGCTGGGGACGGCTCGCTGTCATATGACACTATTGATCCTTCCAGGCGTAATAGACAACGTGATCTTAGGCATGGATTTCCTTCAGACAACTTGCGCGGAGATAAGTTGTGGAGGTGAAACCATCAGATTGCATAGAGAGGAGGAGCCAACGAAAAAACAGAACGTTCGCGTGTGTGCAGTGGCCCGTGGGAGAATTTCAGACAGCGTGAACAAAGCGAAGGAGACGGAACGTGCAAATCAACGGGAAAAGCTAAATAAGCGGACCGGCCAGTGCACTACACGAACAGCTAGAGACGGTCTAATGGACAAGGAAAACAGATTGCGTGGGGATACAATCCCGGAAAAGGAACTGGTGAAAAAGTTTCTAGAGAAGGAACTGCAGGATTTCGAAACGCTACGCGCAATTATCAGTGAGCAGCAAGGTTGTAAGTGGTATGATTCAAAGATGTCGACGGTAAAGCGAGAACCGGAGAAGTTACCCGATTACAGCATCGTTCAGGGGCAGCTATACCGCTATATTCCAGGACGCACAAATGACGAGGATTGTGAATCATGGAAGCTTTGCGTCCCTTCTCAACTTCGGTCTCGAGTACTTTCCGAAAATCATAATAATCCATGTGCGGGGCATATGGGAATCAGGAAGACAACAGCTCGAATAGCAAATCTATACTACTGGCCTGGTATAGCTCGTGATATACGACGGCACATAAGACTTTGTGAATCATGCCAAAAATACAAACCGAGCCAGAGCAAACCTGCCGGACAGATGTTGACGCAGATTGCAGACGAACCATGGTCCATCCTTTATGCGGATTTTGTAGGCCCACTTCCTCGTTCCACGAATGGAAATACGATGCTGCTGGTGATGTTTGATAAATTTTCAAAATGGACGGAGATAATTCCACTACGACGAGCTACGGGGGGCGCATTAAGCAAAGTATTGCGGGAGCGGATCATATCAAGATATGGGGTCCCAAAAGTTTTGCTGACTGACAATAGGTCACAATTTTGCAGCAAGGTTTTCCAACGCTTTCTCAAGGACATGGGGATTAGGCAACAGTTCACGGCACCCCACACGCCGCAGGAAAATCACACCGAAAGAGCAAATAGGAACGTGAAGAGGATGATAGCACAGCTGACTGGACGAGATCAGCGCAAATGGGATGATATACTGCCTGAGATTTCTCTAGAGTTAAATACAAGTGTTTCGGACACCACCGGTTATACACCTGCATTCTTGACGCAAGGAAGAGAACCGAGACTTCCAAAGGCACTCTTTCATGAACAGGCGCTGGGTACAGGAACGTGTCCCCAAAACCCCGTTGGTAGAGCAGTCCGACTGAAGGAAGTATTCAAAATGGTTCATCGGAACCTAAGAAAGGCAGCACAGGACCAAGCAAGACCTCAGGAGAAGGGCGTGGCGACCAGAGGTGGGACAGCTGGTACTCCTAAAGCAACACCAACTGTCGAAAGCAGTCGACAATTTCGCAGCCAAACTAGCACCTCGGTACGACGGGCCTTACCGAGTCGTGGGGTTCACATCTCCAGTCATCGTACAGGTCCGGGGCGACGAAGACAGTAGTGTACGGACAGCACACGTGAGCGAACTGAAAGAATTTCCCACCGAAGAACCAAACGAGCACGAAAGCCAGTTACGACATCAAATACACCCAAAGCAACTACCGAGTCACGATAACGGTAAGTAGCATCGTACTCAGCCTTCTACCTGGAAGTAAGGGGGGGGTGTAAGGAAACATAAATTCGCTGAATTTATGCCTTACAGTTCCCTATAAAACACCGCTGCACAAAGGGCCCCGAAAAACATGAACCCGCCCTGCAGCCCTAAACCGCACCTGGACAAGAACCCGCGAACCGCCCCTGTCCATAAAACACGCAGCTGGGCGACCCGCAAAAAAAACAATAACAAAGCATACAGCAAGCCAGTGGCCTGATCAAAACAGCACAACAACAACAAACGAAGAAATGTTTGTGACCCGCAAACAAACAATAACAACACATACAGCAAGCCAGTGGCCTGATCAATTGGCACAACAACAAAACAATATAACGAAGTCACAAGCAAAAACACACAAATAACATGCATTCTATGCACCCACACGTGACAATAACAAAACACATAGGGGTCATTAAACAGCGACTATGACAACAATAACATGCAAGGCAAAAGGCTGCCGCTATCTCTAGGCGAGCAAAATTCAAGGTCGAGATCGAAAGGAAATTGGCGACACAAACAAGGTCCCGTTACTCTTTTTGGGGATAAAAGGAGTCAGCGAACCAACAGTGGCTCTCTTTTGTAGTCAACACGCGAACAACGCACATCGGTGAGTCAAGTGACATAGTGAACAAGTGACCGAGAGAACAAGTGACAAGTGAACAAGTGACAAGTGAACAAGTGTACAAGGGTACAAGTGACTACGCACGAGTGACTAAAGGCAGTCGTAAAAGAGTGTTTCTTGTCGACCCGAGTGGTTTTATACCGGACGGCCGGCGATAAACACACTAGTGACGTCACGAACGGTGTCCTTTTTCTGTCGACCCGAGTGGTTTCATACCGGACGGTCTGCTCTAAAAGCATCCAAGTGGTCGCGCTAATACAGTTCAGCACACTGCGACAACACCAACGACCGACTGTTACATCCGGCCCGAGTGGTTTCATACCGGACGGCTCATCCTGGTGAACAGTGTTTCTTGTCGGCCCGAGTGGTTTCATATCGGACGGCCGGTCATAAAACATACCAGTGGCATCACGAAAGTTGTTTTTTCTGTCGACCCGAGTGGTTTCATACCGGACGGTCTGCTCTAAAAGCATCCAAGTCGATCGCCACTAGGTTCAGACCATATTTTCATACAAGGCTAACGACCAAGCATACATCCTGCCGAGTGGTTCTATACCGGACGGCCCATCGCAAGTACCCAGAGGACAGACAAACGAACAGAATCCACGGATCCCACTTCAAAGGACTTCGAGGGAAATCAGGAGCAACGGCCATTATTTAACAGATGAATAAAGAAAATATGTGAAATGATTTTTTTCTTTTGTGAAAACAAATATCATTTTTAATAAAGACTTAAGTAGTGAGTTTAAATTAACCCTCGTATTTATAATTTAAAGAGACTAAGGAAATAATTTTTTGTACGAACCCCGGCTATCCGGCGAGCTAACCCCGGCTACAAAGTTCGTTACAATATATACGCCATATATGCTCCATATATCAGCTGTAGTAAAAGGAAATTCATTATTTTTGCATGAAATTGAAGGCTTTATTTATCATAGTTATAATGATCCGATTTAGGTCAAATACGCACCGTTTTGATCGACAACTTGTTTCCATTTTGAAGATAAGTTCCTTATGCCTCTCTCATAAAACCCTCGTCCTTATTGACAAAGAACTGGGTGAGTCGATTTTTCACATGCTTCTCTTGAGGCAAAGTTCTCACCATCAAAATTATTTGCCATAGACAGGAACAGGTGGTAATCACTTGGTGCCAGGTCCGGACTATTAGGTGAATGCATAAGGACCTCCCAACCAAGCTCCCTTAGCTTTTGGCGAGTCACTTTCGGTGTGTGTAGCTTGGCGCTGTCCTGTTGAAACACATTGTCTGCTTGTGGGAGATTGCTTACTTCACACGGTCCAATTGTTGACAGTACAGGTCCGAATTAAGAGTTTGACCGTAAGGGAGCAGCTCATCTCGAATTAAGAGTTTGACCGTAAGGGAGCAGCTCATAGTAGATTACTCCCTGTCAATCCCAACAAACACACAGCAAAACCTTCCTGGCCGTCAATCCGACCTTGGCCACCATATGCACCGGCTCACCGCGATTCAACCACGACCGTTTTCGCTTGACGTTGTCGTAAGTGACCCACTTTTCATCACCAGTCACCATCCGCTTCAGAAATGGATCGATGGTGTTGCAATTCAACAGCGATTCGCAGATCGAAATTCAGTCCATGAGTTTTTTGCGTTTTTTGTGTGGCATCCATACATCGATCTTCTTTTTGTATCCAGCTTTATTCAAGTGGTTTCAAACGGTTTTTTGTGCAATGTTTAGCTCCTGGGCAATCGAAACCGTGCTGACATGAAGGTCGGACTCCACGATTTTCATGATTTTTTGACATTTTCGGCAATTGGCCTTCCAGGGCGGGGTGCATCCAAATTACCAGAACGGAATCGAAGAAACCAAAATTGCGCATGATTGGCTGTTACAGTATCAGGACCATTAACACTATTCACATTTTCAGCTGCCTGTCTTGCGTTTTCGCCTTTTTCGAAGAAAAACTTTAAAAAATGGCGTATTTTCTCTTTGCTGGTGTTCATCGTTGACACGCGCTCAAACAAAACGGGGTCAAGCAATCGCAAAACTGTCTGAGAAGTTTTTTTAGTACGAAATCTTATTTTTCTAACGCCATCCAGCGGTACCCGATAGCACTTATACCAAGCGAGTTACAGATTACTAAAGCCATCTAGTCAAAAAATAGTAGATTTCTTTTTACTACACCTAATATACTGCATAAATACTCCATATATACTCCATATATATTCAATATCTACTCCATATCTACTCCATATATATACTCCATATATATACTCCATATATACTAACCAAAAGTCTTTGTCATGATTTTAATATTTTTCGCAAATTCAAAGCGTTTTCACCATTTTTTCACTTATAATCATGTGGTTTAAGACCGCGAGTTCTTCCAATGTAATCAGCAGTTTTGAGCGTCCTCCGAACAGTTTCATCACTTACATTTATGGCAAGATATTCGGAAAGGTCCCTATTAACCTGTTAACAGGCAGAAGTTCTTGGTTGTTTTTTGATTTTTCGTTTTATAATGGAATCATCGCAAGCACTAAATTTTTTGTCCTCTCTGATCTTTGTCCAACACGAACTATGTTTCTTTCTAAAATACTATGAATGGTAGAAATTCCTTCTTTAGTAGAACTGGAAATCTCTTTGAACGTTTTCCCTTCTTCACGCATTCTAAAAATTATTATTTTTTTGTTTTTTTCTTCAATAGTAGTTCAATATTTCAATAGGTCAATTCTTCGGCGGATTTTCTACCGGATTTCATCCGATTTTGCTTAAGTTCTAACTTTGAGTCCGTATTTGAAATCAAAGCTTATCTTGAAAATTTCAAGGTTTTATTTTCAAGGATTTATTTTTCTTGAATCTTAGAGATTTTATCATTTTAATGTAGTCACTTTATATGGAAGGTAGGCGTGGTTTTCTTGCGATTTGGTTCATTATCGAACTTGGTCTTCTCTTTTAAAAAGTTAGCTTTTATAATAAATTCAATTACGATTTTTTAAAAATTACGGTCTGTAATCGTGACAGCGGACAGACATACGGACATTGCTAAATCACCCCAAGAGGTGCTGCTGATCAAGAATATACTTTCTGCTCAAAATTGAACCGGACTGTGCAAATAAAACAACAACGGTTAATTATTCTGCGATATTTATTTTATCACTTTCAAAAAATCATAACCGGAGGAATAGCCTTTAGGAGGATGCACATATGCCAACGTTTTTTCCATTCTTGAAAACATTTTTGGTAGGCCGATTTCGAAATGGCCGTTAGCTCTCTCTGTGAATTCTCTTTGATGACTTCAATCGTCTTAAAATGCTTTTCACGAAACGACAATTTGAGTTTGAGGTATAGGAAAAAGTCACACGGGGCCATATCTGGCGAATATGGTGCTTGTTGAATGATATTGACATTATTTTTTGTCAAATAATTGCATACAATGCGTGATGTGTG
The DNA here is from genome assembly GCA_943735915.1 of Pherbina coryleti. Lineage (NCBI taxonomy): Eukaryota > Metazoa > Arthropoda > Insecta > Diptera > Sciomyzidae > Pherbina > Pherbina coryleti. The sequence goes on from OX030948.1 coordinate 155,568,038, forward strand.
AGCTGGTACATCATCGTGGTGCAAAAACTATGAATTGTCCTTCCATAATTCTGGCCTCTTTTGCAAAATATGCTCGCGTAAACGCTTAAAAATACTCAACTAATATTGAGCGTTGACCGATTGATCTTGCGGAAGAAATCTTAAGTGCACGAGACCTTGAGAATCGATGAAAACATTGATCATCACCTTAATTTTTGACCGACTTTGTCGTAGTTTTTTGGGTTTTGGCTCATCTGAATCTGGAGATTTCTCGCCGGATTGCAATCTGCAGATTGTTGAGCTGTTTCGATATCATGCTCGTACACCCAAGTCTCGTCAACAGTAATGATATGCTGAATGTTTGTATCGTCTGCGAAACAACACACAACACTGTATTTTTCCTGAGTGTTATTGTAATAATTATTTTAAAATGTTTCTTTGTTTTCATGGAACATTAACGTTTGTTATCTATTGAAAACAAGTAATAAATTCTTGAGAAAAAATAATTTAGGTTCATAACACACTAACCTAGAGATACTTGCAAATGTAGACCAGCTCAATACTAGTCTCTATCGGTGTCATTAAAAGGCTCACACAAAGAAAACAAAAGACTATCAACTCACAGTTTAATGCGTCATTTTCAGAGGTATTTTCAACATGGATCCAATTGTCGAAAGTTTTTATATCCGAACAACGGTATATCAGATACTTAAAATAATGTTTACACTCGAACCATCATCATTAGCGATATTAATCAATTTTTTCGTATAAAAAGAAAAATATTTAATCCGCACTTTCTTTCCGGTATTCACATAGGTTCTGTAGAAATTTAAGTACACTTTTGAGAGTTACAAAATAAAAACAAAAACCAAGATTTATAGATAAAAACATATTAACACGAAACACAACAAAAATAAATAAATAGATACAAGCGTAAAAGTTACAGCATTATTTTCTAACGGCTCTTTACGTAAAGCCATTGTAATAGAAAATAAATAATAATAATAAAAAACAAACAGTTTCTTGGACGCAAGTCTGGCTCATTGACAGAGACAAAACAAAATTACTCAAAGACACGCAATCAACGGAAAAAACATGGATAATTGAAGCCATAACAGAAAGCGCGATACAATGCAAAACATTGGCTAGAATCAATGAAGCTCACTTACAAGCTAAAGCTCGGAGGCTTAGAAATCCGCCGAAGACAGTGGTAGCAAAAAAAAAAAAAAAATGCAATAAAACTAGTAGAAGAAATGCATAAGAATCAAGAGTCAGAGTCAAGAGGCAACAAAAATAAGTATTGTTGACAAACATCTCCCATGGAAACAAGGCAGACCGATGAAGTCAGACAGACAGACAGACAGACATGTTGGAATGTTTGAAGCAGATTTGTTAGGTGTTCGAAGAAACGCAGCGTACTAATAGATAGCTTTTTTGTTAGTAGTCTTGAGCCTGAAGACCAGAACCTGGCTGACAAAGAGGTTAATGCCATCATTACAGTTGCAGGCTAAGCGGGCTTTATGTAGAATATATGCAGAAAGAACCTTTGAGGTGGTAAAATATTGAAATACATAAATTGCAGAAAACATTAAAATTATTGGCAAAAACCAAACAAAAACCAATAATTATTCACAAAATCTTAAAAGAAGCAATTATAAAATATTGCTTAAACCCATAAAATATATGTTATAACTAACTGTTCACTAAAAACCATCATCATCTCTCCATAGAATTGTTACACCAGAATCATACAAGACTACAAACTGGTCCTAACTGGCTTTTAGTTTAGATGGCTTGCAGCATATGTAGCTGGCCAAGTGGTAGCAAACAGTGCGAAGGCATAAGACAAAAAATTAAAAAAAAACAAACATAATAAACAACATAAACCTGCCAGACAGGTAGGAATTTCGAGTCAAGATAAAAACAATCCAAAAGGAAATCTTAACACAATAACAATTGATCATTAGCAGCATGTGAGCCATGCTGAACTCTTGGACTGTAACAAAATATTTCAGACGGTCTGTTGATTGGATCTACAAAAAGCGTTAAATGACACAGACAAAGAAATATTGTTCTGTGTGTGTGTGTTTTAAGCGTTAGATAGCTAATCAAACAGTCAGACAACAATAGCAAAGATCAAGTTGATATAAGAAGCTGCTGCAAGTCAATATTGGGCAATAACATAAGATAACTGTTAGTCTGCTCTTTCAGACGTTGAACACTTTCCAAACTTCAAATATTCTTGATCAAGAATTAAAAATTTCCGGTTTCTATCAATTGACTCTTATGCAAAACTATAGCGTGGGCCATAACAGCTGTCGCATATTTTTGAAGTGCCGTTGTGTCAAACTAAGCAAGCATAAACTTTTTCCCGTTACAAATTGTCATTCTTGCATCAAGTGTAAAATTGAAGGACTGTTTTGTTAATATAATAATCTTTAAATAAAAAATTTTGAGCGATGAAAGCAAAAAGAGAACTTATACAGAAATTGCAAATGCAGGGTAAAAAACAAGTAAGATTGTTAAGTCGCTAGAAAACCTGGATATTAACCGCAGAGTTGTACAAGCCACTGTGAATCGATTTATGACAACTGGCAGTATCAAAATATCCAAAAAATCTGGTTGAAAATGCAATGAAATAATCTGGAGAAGAATGCTCGTGAACGAATAAGAATAATTGTGCTGGAAGAAAACTAGCCAAAGATCTGAATGTCAGTCGCAAAACCATTTGAAATAGTCTCAAATCAAATATAAAGATGAACCCTTATAAAAAAAAGCTCAAGCCTGTGTTAGATAACACGGGCGCATAGGTCAGACGTAGAATACGTTAGGCAGCGCGCATAGTGAAGCATATGAGCGTTTCGTTGCTGTGCTGTGAGCGAAGCGTTTTTGTTGCGAAGAAACTGTTTATATGCTTGCTTATGAGGGTGCGCATAGTGAAGCATATGTGCGAAGCGTTTCGGTGCGTTTCAAAGCAGCTATCGCAAGCGTTTTGCAAGCAAACGCATCGCACCACTTTTTCGAGCGTTTGCTTGCGAATATACGTGTATTTTGTTCTTGTTTGTTTCTTGAGAATTTTGTTTTGTTATGTTGTGGTATCGAAGCAAGATAAAACAAACACGATTATGCATTTAATGCAAGGAAAACACACATATGTTACTAGTTAAATTGAACTTATTAAAAATTTTTGTGTGAATGGAATATGAATGCTGAACAAATTAATATCTGCAGTTTTTGTTCGAGTTCCTCTTTGGAATCAGAAACAAGCATTGCCACAAAAGGATCATAACAATGGTATGTTTTTATTTCGTTCACTGGCTTTCTTATTTTAGTTTCTAACAATTTTATATAAATACTTTCTTACAAAAACTCTTCTTCTAAAGACGACTTCATCGCGCCTGAACGCACAGAAGAGCTTCATCATGCGCACCCAAACACTTTGCAAAACGCTTTCAACAGCACAGCACCAAAACGCTTCGCTCACAGCACAGCAACGAAACGCTCATATGCTTCACTATGCGCGCTGCCTTAGTCATTAACAGCCTTATTCAATAGCAGTGGCGTTCCTAGGCGGGGGCGGTCCGCCCCGGGTACCACCATTTTAGGGGTGACACCATATCGATATTTTTTTTTATTTTTCAAACAGAAAGAGAAAGGTACAAATAAATTACGTTAAAAAATGTGTGTCCCATTTTGACGCGTTGAAATTATTTCTAACAATTTGTGTATAGCAGTAGCTTCATGCGAAAGGAGTTTTTTTTTATTTAAGGTCTTCCATGTGACAGGCAAGGCTTTCCAATCTTGCTATTTTATCCATTGAAAACGAGCTTGCAAGTAATATTGATTTCGATGAGGTTATTTAAAATTTTGCAGCTCTTAAAGTAAGAAAAGTTAGTTTTTAAGAAAACGTCATTAATAAGATTTCTTTGTTTAACCTTATACCTACATATACCTACATATACAAATATATACCTGAAAATGAAATATATTTGTTCCGTCAGTTTTTAAGACTGCGAAGTTAATAAGTTGTCTTTTTTACCTTATGCCTACATATCGAAATATGTAGACACCTGGAAATGTAATAGTTTTGTTCTGTTTTTTACAAATTCTTATTGTTTGTCATATCGTCTCCTCTGTGCGAAAAACGCCAATGTGAAAACACATGGTTTTTGAGTTTTTAATTGCATCTAGTGCATTTTAATGCAAAGAATATTCCCCAAAAACAAGAAAATCTAATTCGGTCTAGAAAAAATTATAAAATTCCATGCTAAAACCATCTATGTAGATTTTCTGATATTTTTTCATGCCAAAAACGCCAATGTGCACATTTTTTCACTTTAAATATTTCCAATATTAGTAAATAACTTTTTTTTATCTTTCTTTTGAGGATACGCTCAGAATAATTTTTTTCCGTCAAAAGTGAAGAAAATCAGTGGTCTTTCTACTTTGTAGCAGCTAAGAATTAACTTTTCAAACTTTATTCAAAAATAGAAAAAAGAAATCATTGATCTATCTCATCAGTAGCGGTTACAAGCTCAGTTTTAGTGAAAAAATGTGCACATTGGTTTTTTTGGCATAAAGAAAATTAACAATTCTGAAAATTTTGTACATGCGACTCTATAAAAACTTTGGTAATGAAGACAATTGCAAAAGTCCTTCTGCAGTTTATTTTTCAAAGCATTGTTATTGTCTTGTACCAATAATTTCAGAAATTTACCTTTTGACCTGGGAGTTATATGGAAAAACTGAATACATTACGAGAAAAATGCTATTGAAATGTTCAAAAAATGTTCAAAATTTTCAGAATTTTGTGCACATTTTTTCACTAAAAATTAGTTTGTACCCGCTACCGATGAGATAGGAGATTGATTGTTTTTTTCTGTTGACGAAGAACATAATTTGCTGTGTACGTATGAAAGACATTTTTTTGATGGAGCTTTTTTCATGATTTTGAGATTTATTTTAATACAATTTTCAAGCAATAATTGTTACATGATTGCACAAAATGTTTTTTTTTAATGTTTTTGTAGAGTAACTGGAACCAAATTTGCCGAAGACATGTGCCATCCATTTCCGAAAAGAAATTTTGGAAAATGTGGATGTTTCGCTTTTTCTGAGCCATTCGAATCTTTAAACTCAATTTCCCAAAAAACACTAAAATTCACATTGGCGTTTTTGGCATGAAGGGGACGGACGATATGTTGTTTGTTTTTTTTTTCGGAAAACATAAAGATAATAATAAAAACACTTAATCTCATCGAATTGGTTTCTTTTTGCATTTAAAAATTTTTTATAGGGGTGACACCATGAGTATCCGCCCCGGGTGTCACCAAGCCTAGGAACGCCACTGTTCAATAGATTTCCTTAACCCTGGATAACCAATGTTAGTCGTTTCGACTAACATTGTTATCTTGTTTCTATCTCAAGAATTAAGTAGCTTATCGAAATATGTCAAACATTAAATAAAAATCAAAGACCAATATTTACGTTTTTTAAATTCTAGTGAAATTTTCTGTTGTTTTTAATTTTTAACAGCTTTAAACATATTTTATTTACCCCCTTAGAAATATGATTGGTTATCCAGGGTTAAACAACCTTTAAACGCTTGTTTAGTTACGCACTGTTTAAGGCTTTACGCAGCTTCTATGCAACCTTGCTAACATTGTTATTCATAAACATTTTTTCATTTTCTGCTTATGATTGTAAGGTTTGTGTCTGAACTATAGAAAATCTCTACAAAAATTAAGAATTCCTATGGATTTACAATGGCCGCCGCATAAAAAAATGCTGCGAAGGGCGCATATGGAGCATGTCTTTGATATTAAAAGAAAAGACAAACAAAAATCATGGTTGTATTTACGTAACCTTTAAACGCCAATTTCAGCGTTTAAGTTACGCAGCTCTTAAACAACTACGAAAAATGTTTATGAATAACGTTTTCTTGTTTAAAGCCCGTTTAAAGTTACGCTGCCTCTAAAATGTGTTTATGAATAAGGCTGTAAGACATTGAGGATGTCTTAAAGACGTGGCCAACTGGGTAAGCACAATTTTGTTTCTCTTATCAATGTTGTGTATGTACACATCGTTCGCTACTTGGTCATTATACTTCTTCTCTTTCTCACACTGGTTCTGTGATCAACACACAGATAATCGTACTGCTTTTACACATGATGTTATAATACATAAAATACAAAGCATATGAAAATTAATACAAAATTTGAAGGAGTTAAATTTTGATTTACTTATAGAATCAAAAAAAATTATATGTAGCAATATGATTATTTAAATAGAAATCAAAAGAAGACATATTAAATATGTTACGACCATACTTGAATTTTCTTCAATGCATGCATAAAGTATTAAAAACTTATAATGAAAGTGACAAACATTTTCTCAAAATTTTGTGCTCCAGATCAACACCCCCGTATAATGTATTCTACGTTAAAAGGAATTCATAGCCTAACGGAACGCCAAAAGAAAATGCGAAGAGAAAGAAGCTTCTTTCTCTTTCAACGGCACGCTAATAGCAATATTGTCTTTTCTAATGAGAAGTTACTACTTTTGCAAAAAAGTCACAACCCTCAGAATGATCCCGTGTATGCTACGAGTAGGTGCGATACTCCAGAAGAAAAAAAAGGAAATGAAAGATACCAAAACATATCATCTGTCATGGTTTGAGGAGCCATATCCGAAACAGGCAAGCTTCCACTCCTTTTTATTGATAAAGGCGTTAAAATTAATGCGAACTAGTAAGAAATGATCTTCGACTGGGCCGTAGTTAAAATACCCCCACGGCCAAACCAAATTACATTCAAAGTCTTAAGCAGTAAATAAAATGTTTGTTTGTAAAAACATTTTCATTATAGTTTTAACAGAAAACTTTAACTTTTGTTTTTTTTTTAAGTCACTTTGTATGGGAGGTGGGTGTGGCTTTTTCTCGATTTAGTTGAATTTCATACACAGAGTATATGATATATATCAAAGTTATTTGCAAAATTTCAAGTCTATATATTAATTTTTGTTTAATATAAAGAGATTTTTGATAAAGTCACTTTGTATGGGAGGTAGGCGTGGTTTTCATCCGATTTGGTTTAACTTCATACTCTGCGTATATTAAACATCAAAGCTCATATGCAAAGTTTCAAGACCATATATTAATTTTTGTGGAATTCTAAGAGATTTTACCGTTTTTATAAAGTCACTTTGTATGGGAGGTAGGCGTGGTTTTCATCAGATTTGGCTCATTTTCGAACTTGACCTTTATTTTTTATATAAAAGCTTAAATATCGAATTTCGTGATGATAGCTTGCAGATTACGCCTGTAATCGTGACCACAGACAGACGGACAGACGGACATGGCTAAATCGACTCGGGGGGTGATGCTGATCAAGAATATATATACTTTTCTATACCTGCCACGCCTCCTTATGGGCGTTACAAACGGAGTGACAAAATTAATATACCCCCATTTACGTTTTTTAAACGTGGGGGTATAAATACAAGGTGGCGCAAAAATAACCTTCCGATGTTTTTTGGCTGTAATTTAAAAAAAAAATGAAAAACTTTGATTCTTCTTGTGGATTATTTTTATTTGGTCTTTTAATTTTTTTTACATCAAGTCGAGAATATGATGTCATGTAAATGGCCGCCGCCACAGTTGATTGTCATTTGAGCCCTTTTTATGGCATTTTCCATCACTTCGGCCAAAACTTCCGGCGATAGGTCCTCACATTCTTGACGGATATTATCTTTAAGAGCTGCAAGAGTCTGAGGCTTGTTGACATAAGCCCGCGACTTCAAAAAGCCCTACAAAAAGAAGTCTGGAGCGGTCAAATCAGGCGATCTTGCTGGCCAGTGCAAATCGCCAAATCGGGAGATTAGGCGCCCGGGAAATGCATCATTCAGCATATCGGTTGTGGCACCTGCAGTGTGTGCCGTTGCACCGTCCTGTTGCAACCACATGTTTTCCAATCCCAATTCATCAAGTTGCGGCAAAAAGAACTCGTTGATCATTGCTCTGTAGCGCTCACCATTCACAGTAACCGTTTGGCCCGCGACGTCTTCGAAGAAAAAAGGTCCGATGACTCCTCCAGCGAAAACAGCACACCATACATTGACTTTGAGCGGGTGTAATGGCTCTTCGTGGGTTACACGCGGATTTTCAGTGCCCCAGAAGAGTAAATTTTGCTTATTTACGTACCCGCTAAGATGGAAATGGGCCTCATCACTCATGATTATTTTTAATGAAAATATTGGTCAAATAAATAGTCAGCAATATTCCGCGTTCTGGAGCAGTGTAGCGTAACATTGTTTATTAACGTGTATTTCGCATGTGTTTACTACACAAATGTCAAAACAGAACTGACATTATGGGCCAATCGCAAAATTTATAGCATTTTCTGATAGGAGGATAATTTTTGCGCCACCTTGTATTATTTGGATGAATTGCTGGACAGCCATTTCTTGCCTCATGCATCCAAGCTCTTTTCTAATAAGCCATATTGCTTCCAGAAGGACTCTGTACTGGCTCACAAAGCAAGAACTGTTCAGAGCTGGTGCAAAAAAATATTCCCCTTTTTTTATTCCGGTGGATAAATGGTCCGCATCTTCTTCGAATTTGAATCCACTGGATTTTTGCATATCGGTGATTCCATGTCAAAACACCCACGTTTCTGACATCACTATTTTTGAAAATTTTGAAACTCTCTGGGTTGACAGTTCTCCTGAAACGTATTATTTCTACACACTTGTTGTATTTAATTTCTATTTCTTTTTAAAAAATATACACTGTAAAAAATTTCAAAATATTTTAAAAAAAAAGTTAAGTGAAAAAATATTTTTAATATACCACGTTTTTAAAACGAACTAAAAAGTATAAAAAATTTCAGCGACAGTGGGTATTTTACTTCTCGAAAAACGGTTTGGAACAGATAATAGTCGCTGCGGCCCAAATCTAGAGAGTATGGGCGATGAGGAAGCAGTTCGAAGCATAATTCGTGCAATTTGGCCATGGTTTCGTGCTCGACTGCCACCCCAGAGGTCACGGGTTCGAATCCCGGCCAGGCCATGGTCCTTCGCTTTAAAAACCTTTCTAAATTTTCTATCCTCATTTCTAATCAACTGAAATTTAAAATTCATCAATATTTACGACTTGAAGTTGTAGTTATAGTTGCTGGTAGAGAAGTTTGTGGATGAGATTGCCTTATAACTTGAATTGACTGAGGTAAAGGCATAACACTTACCTCTGATTCAAATTCACATGTTTCTTTGGCTTTCCACCACGCTTAGAACATTCTACACATGTTTCACTTGATTGCCCTTTCCTTCCCACTAATCTATCACCCCATTTCGAACCAAGGCAGACTTGACTGAATAGGTATTCCACCTGAAATCCTTGGTTCAAAGCTAAAATAAAAAAAAAAAAAAAGTCTGCCTTGGTTCGAAATGGGGTGATACATTAGTGGAAGAGAAAGGGCAATCAAGTGAAACATGTGTAGGGTGTAGGATGTTCTTAGCGTGGTGGAAAGCCGTAGAAACATGTGAATTTGAATCTGAGGCAAGTGTTATGTCTTTACCTCAGTCAATTCAAGTTATAAGGCATTATCATTCACAGACTTCTCTACCACCACCTACGACTTTGAGTCGTAAATATTGATGAGTTTTCAATTTCAGTTGATTAGAAATGAGGCACGAAATTCTTCTTTATCCATTTTTATAACAATACCATAAGTTGTTTAATTTAGAACACTGTGACGTCACTATTAATTGACAGATCGATTTGACATTTATGATGTGTAGATGTAAAGGTTTCCATCCCTCAAAAATGTCATGCATTTGAAGAAAGGTGGTGCCGTCACTTGGAGACCGGCAGCATCTTGAACGCCCTAGTACGTGCATCAAAGGCTGTGTAAAATATCTACATAGGTGGACGAATCATTGATTAATGCATATGAGTCAAAAACAAAACAGGAATCGACTGTATGGGTCTTCCAAAACGATTTAAATCCAAAAAAAAGTTGTTCGCGTAGGAAGCACATCAAAGCGGTTGCCTGTTTCTTCGGTATTACCGGTCATGTGGCAATAGTGGCGTAAAAGTAACGTAGGACGGTCAATTCTAAATGGTATACCACCAATAGTTTGTCACAACTCATAGGAGGAATTCGGAGAAAGTCTAGGAAGAGGCGATTTATTCTGCATCATCACAATGTGAGGTGTCACACATTTACTCAAAGACCTTTTTGACCAACCAAAAAATCGAATTGATGCGTTATCCGCAAAACTGCACTGATTTAGCACTTTGACTTTTGCCAAAAAAAAATTTTTATTCCCGGAAATTAAAAAAAAAAAACAAACGTGGTTTGACAACCGTAGAAGTGTCGAAAGTAGAAGTGGTTGTTGCATTCAAAACTTTTTTTTTGGAGTTATTTACATTAATCGGAGTGGAAAAGTGGTTCCAAAATTGGTACAAACGCAAAACGCACGCATGCAAGAGTACTTAAATTTCCAACTTCTCTTGCGCTATAATTTGTAGCCGGAGTAATCATGGATAAAAATAAAAATTAAAATAAAAATGTAGTTAAATGCAAATACGGAAAAGTATTAGGTCAAAAACTTGGATAAGAATTCAGAAAAAGATTACAAAAAAGTTGAGGGATAGGATTTAGTTAAGGAGTAGCAAAGATTGTAGCTTGAACTTTAACAGGGACTAGGACAAGAATTAAGGATTGGGAAAAGGTCTATGACAAGGATTGCAACAAGAAAAAGGACAATGATTTAGACGCACCTTAAACAATATTAAGGATAAGATTGTGAAAAGGATTAGAACAAGAAATGGGAGAAGGACAGAACAAGGATTGTACACAATAAAGAAAATATGGGGAAAAGAAGTGAGACAAGAATAAGGTCGGAAAGGGATTCGAACGGGATAAGGGATAAGGTAAGAAATTTAAGCATGGATTAAATTAAGAGTTTGGAAAAAAGTAGGACAATTATTAGGACAAATATAAGAATAAGAACAAGAAAGAGGACAAAGGAAATGATAGGGACAAGCATAAGGACAAGGATAAAGATACCCTGTCACGTCAAAATCTACGAGTGTGTCCATGATACTGAAAAGCTCTTTTTTAATTGACTTCTTAACTGAACAGTTTTTGATTCCACTTTCAAAATTATCCAACGCACGGAAGGTTATTGATTTAGTCAAAATATTTAAAAAAGCTTCTGAAAATAAAAAAACAACTTTTTCAAGTAATGCTATGTTCTCACAGAGAGTTTAGTTTGAGTTAAACCGAAGCTACCCAGCAGAAAAGTGGACCAAATTTGAAATAGTTCTGAACTAGTTCCAAAAAGGACCAGTACTAGTTCCACTACACCACCCTTTGATATTGAAGAAACTGACTTATTTTGCGGGTTGATGTCATAGGAAAAGACAATTGTCCACAGAAACACTCCTTTTTCCCCATATTTGAACTAGTTGCATTAGGAACATTTTTAAACTGTTTGCTTTCGCAGTAGCCTGAAAGTGGCTCTTTTTTAACTAGTTTTAAAGTGAACATATTAAAAGTGTAAAAATTTAGTGCAACGGAAAAATCCTAAAGATCTCATTTGTACCATCTTTTCCATCCACATTTCAGAAAACATTTTGTCTATAAACATTTTTTTTTATTATTTTTTCTTGTGCGCAGCAAATTTTAAAAAGTAGCCAGAACGCGTTTATTTTTTTCAGCAATACTTTTGAAAACAAAAGCAAAGATAACTGTTCTACACTGAACGCCTTTTGTACTTTTTCAGACCTACTGCGAACTGCGCTAGAAATGAACTAGTTCACTTTTTCAATTGACTCCAAAATAACTGCTGGGTATTCACACATATTTGCGTCGGCAGAATTGTGTTTACTGTGACATATCTTTGTTTACTTATGAATTTTGAACCTCCAAAACTATGACATCAATTCCACTTGCGGGCAAGGCTGCAGCCATCTCTTTGTGCTCTTGCCCAAGTTCTTCTCTTCGCTCTTTGTTCATTTTTTGCAAATAGTAAATTGCACAATTTTAGAAACGGCTATTTTTGGCATTACTCAGCACAAATTCTTTCAATACTTTGAACGTACCTTGTCATCTTAAAAGTTGCATCTGAACGCTATACATTAGCATACTTTACGGCATTTTCCAAATTGAGTTAAGTTAAGTTTTATCCTGCATAATTGCACTGGGAACTCAAGAGTTTATTTTGCGTTTAATGGCAAAACTCAACATTGTGCTGGAAACTCAAATTAAACTCTCTGTGTAGACATGGCATTATTCTATGTCAGTCATGGCATTATTCTGTGTCTATGTCATCGTCTAGTTTGAGTTAAGTTTGAGTTCAACCAGAGCTGTTCACACAGTGATGCGTCGGCAGAATTGTGTTTACTGTGACATTTCTTTGTTTTCTTTTGTGTTCTTGTATTTTTTCGGCACATTCACCACCGTTACATCAATTCCACTTGAGGACAAAGCTGCAGCTTTATCTCTGCGTACACATCGAGTTCTTCCTTGCGCTGTGCAAATCGGAATTTTTATCGGCCCATACTGATATGAAGATCTCATCTTCTATAATTGGCCAAGTTATTTTTTCGCTTTTTTGCCAATAGTAAATTTCACAATTTTAGAAACAGCTGTTTTTGACATTTCTCAGCACAATATCGTTCAATACTCTGAACGTACCTTGTCATCTTAAAAGTTGCATCTGTACGTAGCTTTTAATCTGAACATTAGCATACTTTTAGGCATTTCTCAAATTGAGTTTTGATAAATACAGAAAGAAAGTTGAGTTTAGTTGAGTTTCATCCTGCAAAATTGTACTGGGGAACTCAAGAGTTTACTTTGCGTTCATTGGCAAAACTCAACTTTGCACTGGAAACTCAAACTAAACTCTGTGTGAACATGGCATAAGCTACCTTATTTCACATGCAATTTCAAATATTCTTCCACATTAATATTGTACAGCCGAAACGAAAGTGACAATATTTTAAAATTTCGAACTTTTAAAATTAAAACTTTAGCCCGTTTTAAGCCAAACTCCATTTCTTAAACTCATAACTCACAATCAGTTTCATGTTTTTCGAATAGCAAATGATGTCTTCATTTATATTTTGGTTTTTTTTTTTTTAGCTTATTATATATTCTCCTAAAGTTAGAATTGGGGTTATTATCAGCTGAATTTTTGGCACCTAAACTTATTTGCATAAGAACAACTAGTTTAAATGAAGACAATTTTAATAAATTCTATATGGGTATAAATTTCTTAGACATATTTAAATTAACATTTTGGTGAATCATGGTAAGACCATAGATTCGGTAGCTACAGCTAAAAAAAAAGTAGCAACAGATCAAAATCGATTTTCAAATTTAAACTATCTTCATGAGAATATCTTGCGAGAAGAACAGTAAGACATGGATAACAAAGTTGTGAACTGAAATGCAAAATTTTTGAAAAAATTACTTTTTTTGAGCATTTTTAAATTTTGTTTTCATAAAATTTCTAATAAATTAAAGGATCGAGAGTTATTAAAAGAGTCATTTCTAAAAGCTAATAACTTATATTTTTAATTTTTGGATCTTCGTTATCATTGCGTCTAAATCAAATTTCAAGCAATGTAATTTGAAACGTTGGCTTAAGTGCTGGAAAATTATGGCCAACACGCACATAAAAATATCCGAACAGCACAGGCTGCAAAGTAAACTCCATAAATACTACATATAACACAAACATAAGATTTAAAAAAAAAAACAACAAAAAAAAAAAGCACGCATAATAACTGAAACTTGTCGCCATGTACATGTATGGATGTAAGAATAAATCTGAGAAACCAGAATGCAGCAGGCTACATGTTGCAATGTCAAGATGCTGACTTGTTGTAAATGAAATAAAATACTAACTGAAAAAAAAGAAACATGAAAACCAACTTAAAAAGCAGTTAACTAGAAGTCCAAGTTCAAGTGGCCGCATTCTATGACTGGATAAATGTTTTTTTTTTTTATCAAAGTGGTTCTACAAGAACTAAACTGTTGCATGAACGTGTTTTCAATTAATCTACATATTTAACGCTTAACTCAAGATATTTAACTCGTAACAAAATCTGCTCTCTTCTTAACATATCGTAAAAGTCACATTACGTTGAAATTTTTACGAGCTTTTTACTCCTCGGTAAGTTCTACGCAAGATTTGGGCGTTATCTGTTGCAAGGAAGTAAATTATTTATTCCCGTCTTAATTATGCTTTTTTTAAAATCAACTCTGTCTGCTCTTGGTTTTATATAACGTTGTCCAAGCCTTACGTTATAAAATGTCTACCGTACCTTTGCAAGTGGACTCATTCTTGAATATGCTTGCCAAACCCAGGTTTGGTAACCTTTCTACAACTCCCGTTCGATCCGTTTTGAAGCCGGACAACGTATATTAATTAATATACAGTGAGCGTCAAAAGAAAGTGTGCACCTTATCACTTTATATTTGAACTATCCCCACCATTCACTATCACAAAACGAGGCACGAACGACAAAAAAGAAACGATCAGCAATACTTTCTTGCATTCAAAAATCTATTGCTTATCGTGTCTTGCCTCTCGTTGGTGTGCTTTTTCGTTATACAGAATGAAGGGATATAATTATTTAGTTTTGAAGAGATGTTTTGTATAATTTGCATTTTCTTATGCCGCCATATTGCTCAACCCAATTGGAAAGTGATCTATTTCATCAAAACGAACGTCGTCAACGGGGTGTTTCGCTTTTAGACCAATACTAATAGTTGCTGGATTCGAGCTTGATGGCTGTGATGTAGATGTACAAGACGCTGATTTTCGGCTAGATGCTCGCTTATGCGTATATGTAACCAAACCGGAAGCAATCTCTTCGCGAAACTCGGGCAGCTGAAATAATTTCTTCTCCTCAACTAAATTTGAATCACTGAACTTTTCATTATGAATTCGTTGCTGCCATATCAATAAAGTGATAGAATAGTCTGGTCATTGCATCTCGTGTTTTAGCACGAATATGATAGCGACCCATTAATCCATCCATCTTATCGACACCTCCCATATGGCTATTATATTCCTCAATTATTTGGGGACAGTCGACTTCAACATATTTTTGACGTAGAATACGTCATTCTCGGAGGTAAGTAGGGTGGTTGATAGTGATCAGGTGTCGGTATTTATATAACTTTTTGAGCCTTTGGTGGGCCTAAAGTACTGATCGTACAATGTTGATGTTAGCACTTGTTGGTCTGCTTGATCCTCAATGCGACAAAAATGCATGTTAGAACTCTCTAACTTATGTAAATTTTACACAATTACATGAAATATAAAGCCAACATTTGATGTTTTTGTTTGCTTAAACTTGCTACCTATTTATCGACAGTTTCCGGTTTTATCGACAAAACCATAAAATTTGTATGGGATCCCCCCTAAGGAGTGGTCGGAGGGAATGGGTGTCAAAGGCAAAAATGTTCCTTTTGCAAAAGTAATTGGGGTCGGTCATACATATTAACCCTCTCCGGCACTCTCTTAAAGGTCATATGCTCAGGTGTATGGCATATATATACAAAAACCATAAAATTTGTATGGGAGCCCGCCTAAGGAGTGATCGGAGGGAATAGGTGTCAAAGGAAAAACTGTTCCTTTTGCAAAAGTAATGGGGGTCGGTCATACATATTAACCCTTTCCGGCACAAACACAATAATATTTGAATGGGAGCCCCCCTAAGGAGTGGTCGGAGGGAATAGGTGTCAAAGGCAAAAATGTTCCTTTTGCAAAAGTAAGGGGGGTCGGTCATACATATTAACCCTCTCCAGCACTCTTTTAAAGGTCATATGCTCAGGTGTATGGAATATATAAACAAAAACCATAAAATTTGTATAGGAGCCCCCCTAAGGAGTGGTCGGAGAGAATAGGTGTCAAAAGCAAAAATATTCCTTTTGCAAAAGTAATGGGGGTCAGTCATACCTATGAACCCTTTCCGGCACTCTCTTAAAGGTCATATGCTCAGGGGTATGGAATAAATATACAAAAACCATAATATTTGTAAGGGAGCCCCCTAAGGAGTGGTCGGAGGGAATAGGTCTCAAAGGAAAAAATGTTCCTTTTGCAAAAGTAATGGGGGTCGGTCATACATATTAACCCTTTCCGGCACAAACACAATAATATTTGTATGGGAGCCCCCCTAAGGAGTGGTCGGAGGGAATAGGTGTCAAAGGCAAAAATGTTCCTTTTGCAAAAGTAATGGGGGTCGGTCATACATATTAACCCTCTCCAGCACTCTTTTAAAGGTCATATGCTCAGGTGTATGGAATAAATATTTTGCTAAATATTTTTTAAAAAAGATGTCATCAAAAGCGAATTGACTAATTCTACGTCTTGTGTTACGACATAGTCGAAACTAATGTATCTTTTTTTTTTGCGATCATATCGTGTTGCCTTTTGTGCTTGCAAAAAATTGAGATTTGCTCCTGAAAAAGGTTATATTCCCACATAAGTTGAAGACAACATTAATCCATCCATCTTATCGACACCTCCCATATGGCTATTATATTCCTCAATTATTTGGGGACAGTCGACTTCAACATATTTTTTTTTTTGCGATCATATCGTGTTGCCTTTTGTGCTTGCAAAAAATTGGGATTTGCCCGTGAAAAAAGTTGAGGCAAATCGAACTGACTTATTGTTTTTCCACAAAACGTTGCTTATGTTAACTCCATAGGCTGAGCCCACAAATTCTATAGAGAAACCTCTTAGCTTGTCCATTGTAGTGTTATCGCATGGGAGCTTACAATTGGAAATTCGATTTACCCGGATTGTTCCGACGCCGTGAATGCCATGCGCGCGTAAATAGACTAGCAAGGCCAACGCAGTGTAGAAATTATCAAAATAAATAATATGATGCACAAAATCTGTAACAGTCTGTGATAAGCGGACAACAATATTTGCAGTACTCCCAAGATCGGGATTTTCTGGTAAAACTATATTATCACCAGCGCCGTTATAAAATTCAAAGCGATATGCAAGTCCATATGAATCACACAGCACAAATAATTTGATGCCCCATTTGTGCGGCTTGTTTGGAATTGCCGAAGGTGGTCCTTCATTTAAGTACTGCACATCTGCTCATCAACGTATAGTCGCGCCTGCTTTGGAATTGAGTCAAAACGTTTGTTGAGCTGATCGGCCAAAACTCTTATTCAAAACAGAGGATCGTAACCGGGTTATCTTTTTTGACTCTCTCACTTTCATTATACAACAAATACTTCCTCAAATCACTAAGCTTTTTCCCCAGAAGCTCTCCAATTTGGGATAACGGTAAATGGACATGTATATCAAAGAACCAATATACTTGTAAAGTTCATAAATGCCTACGTTAAATTTGTTTTTTATGTCTACATATAGCGCTGCTCGATTTGTTTCATTGCAAATCATTGACATTATTTCTTTGTTGAAGAAATAACAAAATATTTCCATTGGTGTTCGAAGTTCTTTTACATCACTAGGCAGCGAGGTGTCTCCTCTAAAACTTACCTCATTAACAAGCAATTTTAGTGACCGTTGGCGCCATATAAAGGGTCCGCCAAATAACTTTTTTTTTTTTGGCAATGCTATAAAAAAAACTACTGAATATTTTCTCAAATTTCTTTTTTTATTTTAAATGTACAATCCTTCCGGTTAATAATGGAAAATAATTTCATTCAAATGGCTGCCTCGGCTGGCCATGCAGTAGCCTAAACGATCGGTCCAATTTTTAAGCACATTATCGATTGTGTGCAGCTGTATTTCACCAATGGCTTCACGAATATTGTCCTTTAAAGCGTCAATTGTCTCTGGCTTGTCGGCGTAACACTTATCTTTGAGGGCACCCCACAAATAATAGTCCAACGGTGTCAGATCGCAGCTCCGAGGTGGCCAAACGAAATCAGCTCTGCGAATGATAATGCGATCTTCAAAAACGGGGCGCAAAACATCGAGTGTAGCTTCGGCTGTGTGGCACGTAGCGCCGTCCTGTTGAAACCAAATGTTACCAATATCCTCCTCTTCAATTTTTGTGAACAAAAATTCGTTCAACATGGCCCGATAACGATGGCCATTGACTGTTGCTTGTTTACATACCCGCCAAGATCAAAATGAGCTTCATCTGAAAAGATGATTTTTTTGGCAAAATCGGCATCTTCTGTAAGTCGATCGCAGGCCCACTCAGCGAAGCGAAAACGCATTGGATGGTCAGTTGGCTTCAACTCCTGAACCAATTGGACTTTGTATGTCGTCATACCAAGGTCTTTATGCAAAATTCGTCTCAATGATGTCTCCGAAATGTTCAATTGTTGAGAACGACGATGAATTTATGTTGATACCGCTTCACGCACACTTTCTGCCACAGCAGCAATATTCTCGGGTGTACGCACTGTTTTTGGCTTTTCACGCTTTGGTTTATCGATGAGGATGCCACTTTCTTTCACTTTTTTCACAAGATAACGAACATACGGAGCTGACGGTGCTTCTGTTCTTCCAAAATCCGCACGCAATTTTGCACACATTCTGCAACATTACCATGATTTTCAAAGTAATGTCGCAATATTTCCCAGCGTTGTTCAAGCGTATACACAACCATATTCGTTCAGCGGAAGGATAAAACTAATTATCTGTCAAATCAGACATGTGCTAAGTGTTACCATTCACAAAATAAGCACTAGTTGAAAAAAAAAAAACGTTAGATGGCGGACCCTTTAATTTTTGAAAATCCTTGCGAATTCTTAGATACTGATTCTACACCTGAAACAAAGAACATATAAACAATATTTGGAGAAAACGAATTTAACACCAAATATTTACATTCACCAGTAAATCCACCAACAGGTGGCATAACTAATGGCAGTATCGATTGCTGTGGGGGAGAGCGAAACTATTTTCTTTCGATTTTTTGTACCCGAAGTGGAGGCAACCACTTCAAATTCTGTGGTTTTTTCGGCCTACCAGTGAATTTGTATTCAACGACATATCTAACTCGTCATCAATAAAGACATCACTGTTTATATCTCTAATGCATTGTGATAAAATATGATCGTCTTCTGTGTCTATTCCTTCTGGCATATATTCTTGGTCAGCCATATCGTCGTCGGAACTGAAGTCGTTTTCTTCATCAGTATCTATCGAATCCATTATATCCTGAAATTGCTCCTCATTGAAATCGGATAACTTTATCCTATACGATCGTTTATTGAAAGTACCCGCCATATCTATCAATAACTTGAAAAAAAGGAGAAAAAAATCAAAAAACAACAACTGAGTAAATATCAGCGGGAATCTCAAAGTACGTTTTTTTACACCCGAACCGATATAGATGCCCTGAGGCATCCTTCACATTTTTATTCATAGCACACTAATTAGGATTCATTTACAGCAGTGTCGGCCGACGCCTATGCACGCTTGCCTCGTGAAACTTCGTATATTTACACCGACATAAAACTGGCTGTCGTGATTTTACACCGACGCTGCCCATGATACAATTATACAGGTAGCATTGACAAGTATAGATTTTCTCAGCAACAAGGCAACGACCATTTGTCAAAAACAGTTGTTCGTGCAACAAGAATTAAACGAATGTAAAAATAAATAAATTCCGCAAAATATGTGCGTTAAATACACAATTATAATAATGAAAGTTGTGAAAAAATTATGTGTGATATGTGTTTAACGTTTTCCAGCCGTGGTGTTTTAATAATAATTGGAAACTTCTTTAATTTCGTCCATATGCATCTGCAGCTGCTGAGGTTGCTACATTTGAACGTTTTCAACATTTTTTCTTATGTTTGCACTTAATAACACAAAGTTCACAAGTTATCTTCGTTGTAGTAATAATAATTCACTATTGATTAAATAAAATTGGCAATATTTTGTAAGAAAATGTTTGGTTATTTGCAAGCGCTGAAACATAAACAATGGCGAAAACATAAGAAATAATTGAACATTTTTTTTGACAGATGGTCGATGCCCAAGCAACTGTCAATACTACCTTATATTATTATACCATGGACGCTGCCGATTATTTGTAACAAGAGCGCTCCGTCGATGTTTCGCTTTTGACTAGTTAACACCACGCTTCTAACAACGCATGCACGTTATGCAACGCATGTGCGCAATTTATTTCCCAGCGCTTAATTTTAAATGCTTACACGTAAAAAAACAAAAAAATCTCAACAAAAATTGTTTCAAATCACTTATTTCTTTTTTTTTTTTTTTTTTTTTGTCAATATTATTTGACAATAACAACAAAGAAATCACTGCACGACAATATTATGTCAACGAACACACTGATCACACACGACTGGCCATAAAATCAAAACGGAACTATTGAGAATTTTCAACTCTTCTAAACAAATAATACCAAATTTCCAATGAAACTAATGGCAGTTATTTTAAGCAAAAACCAAATACACCTGTAGAGAAAATAAGATTTTAGTAATAGATGCCCTGAGGCACTCTTATCGGTTAGACGGTTAAATAACACACACCTGTCGGTTTTGACGTGACACCGTATCTTTATTCTTGACCCCACATTTTATGTTGCTCTTGAACTTGTCCTCATCCTTATCGTTCTTTTTATATTTGTCCTAATTGTCCTCTTGTTTTAATCAATGCGCTAATGTCTGACTTTATCCTTGTTCAAATCCCTTTCTTAATCCTTGTTCCACTTCTTTTTCCAATCTCTGACTGGGAATCTTGTTCATTTTAGACATGATTTAGTCCCAAATTTCAAATTTCTTGCCCTTATAATTTCAAAATCTTTGTACTACTTCTCATCTTATTCCTGGTACTTGTCTTTGTCTCCAATTCATTGCCCTTGTGCTTTTTCTAATCCTTATTAAAAGCTTTGCCCTAATATTTGCCCTTAATTTAATTTTAATTAAAATTAAAAAAAAAATTAATTTTAAATTAAGTCCATTTTTTTTTTTTTTTTTTATTTGTACCTTTTGACCAAAAACCTCAGATTTACTTTCGTTCCATAACATTTCCGGAAGCGCCAATAGTCACGGAGTTATAATTCCATGCAACGTTTTTTTATTGTTGTTGCATTTTAAATGCAAAGTCGTAGTTTCAAAAATTTCTTATTAAGTTTGGTTATGAGGTCAAATAACAAATAAATTTTTTGCTGTTGTAAAATTAACTTTTTCGTAGCACTTCTACTCAGCGTGTAATAACTCCATGCAATAATCTTCCATTTTTTGTTGCATGATGGCATCATCAATTAACATATTACCCTTAGACAAAACCGAGTTTTCTTAAATGTTCGGGTTTTTGGCACAAAGTTTTGTGATTATTTTCATTGAAAATTATTTTTTTCATTGAAAATTATTATTTTCATTGAAAATTATTATTTTCATTTTAAGCCACTTGAAACTTACAAAAAACAATTCATTCTCAAATACCGCCCCTTTTTCTATTGTGCTTAAACTGACCCATGATACAAATGGCCAAACTTGATTTTTGCAAATATTTTTTTTTTCAACTCAGCATTTTTCCAACATATCCTTACTCTCCCAAAAAATAGTTTAATCAACTTACCAAATATGTAGAAACAAAATTAATAAATACCTCTTCTTCGTTGCGGTCGTCACACGAATTTATGCCCCAAAAAGTACCTCAGATATCATCCAACCAATCCAAAAAAAAACATCGACATCACAAAATGTTAATGACCGGTTACTCTATATTTTTCACGGCTAACTTTGTAATTTTTGAGCTCTTGCCGAGTGGCAATTTATTAAAATCAAGGGCGTAAAATAGGCTTATTAAATTTTTTTTAATTTCTGTATTAGTTTTGATTGGTCTGTTTGTTTACTGATAACATAAATGCGAATTTCTTTTGTCGATCAATATCTTGAAAATTTTTCGGAGTAACGTTTGTGCTAGAATTATCCATATATTACGCGGCAAAACGAAGTGTACAGTTCTTGCAAACAATTGAAAAAAACACGTGAGAACTACGTTCGCTTTGCTTTTGATTTTATTGATTCTTTGTGCATTGATTCCATCAACTTTTCAGTCATTTCAGTTGGTATTTTTTATCATTGCTCCAATAAAACAGATTTTAGAGAGTCCTTGCTGCTTATGACTGCTTATGACTCGAATATTTTTTATCAAGATGCTCCCATGATTGTAAAAGGGGCTAAGATCTGAGGATTGTGAAAGATGGTTAAGATGCTAAGGAGTTCGAAAAAGGAACCATTCCTTTACTATTTTTGCCGTGAGCTTAAGATTGTTATCTTGTTCAAATATCCATGACTGAGCCAATCTCAATTTTACAATGCTGGAAATTATTCTACAAGTTATTGAAATAATCTTCTTTCTGTTTTATTCTTTCAATGAATAAGAGTTCCGACGCATGTTGCCGCCATATATTCCCAGAACATAACAGAGCCTTCCCAATGCTTAACGGTATGTGCAATATTTTTGCCAATTACTGATTTTTAGTTCTCCAAATTTTAGGCGGTTTTTCCACGATTACTTCAAAATTGCTTTCTTCTCCAAATAAAAGATTTTCCCAAAAAATAATAATCCTAATTTTAATAATTTGTAGACCATTTTTATGAACCGTTCGTGAAATTGTACTGTACACTTTACTGCCTTAAAGATGTTATATTCTACAATTAATCGGTAGGTTTACTTTGTCTTATAAAACAAAATTCAATGCAAAATACTGAATGGTGTTTTTTATAGCATTTCCATCAGCCAATGGCTCCTCCTTACTGCAGAGTGAAATAAAATCTTTAATTTGTGTCCTCCCAAGCCATGTTCAACTGTGTGTGATCTGTATTTTCTTTAACATTGCCACCTTTAGTCACTTCGCCAAATGTCTCCTTCTGTGTATTAGGTTGCATTTCGGTATCAGTGGTTCCGATTTTTATGGAATTTTGCGTACCCTTACCGACGAAATCAGTCAAAAGCGCTGGATCGATCAAGTTTAAGTTGGCATAAACATATTGAAAGTCAAACTGCGGCATTTCACGCTCATGCTCCTTGATGGAACGCAGCCCGATATGTGGTCGCAAGAAACTATCGGCCAAAGGAAACCAACGCAGCTGTACTTCTGGCTCTGGTTTGCCTTCTTTACAGGCTTCTAACATACGCTTACGATGCTGCATATAAGTAATGCGAAATATTTTTATTTTCTTGGCCACATAATCAGCATTCAAACCGTGACCCATGGCTGCGGCGATATCCTCGATGGCTGCATTACGCAGCACACGTGAACGATAGTCGCGATCATTGAGGTCCCACAGGCAGCGATGTGATCCATAGAGGCGCAAAAACTTTACCGAATGCTTTAGCGACCATTTTCCCTCAAGCAAATCATCCTCGAGACCATTCCAAATTAACTTGGTGGAAGATTGTGCTGTTGTGACGTTCTGTTCCACTAATCCGACGACATTGCCAGCAAGGTTTTCATCAGTATTTGGGTCTGGCGATTTTTGGCAGTGCTCCGTTTTGATGCTAGCGTGTGGCTCTATGTCTTGCTCGTTGTTGAAAAGATATTCTAAATCTTCATTTTGTGCTGCTTCACGTATGGATGACGACGCCACCGAATTTATGGGATTTATAGGCGTTGCTGCTTGGTACTCGCTCTCACAATCCAATTGCTCTTTTTTTACTTCAATCGAATCAAATTTTGTGTTCGGTGTTGGCGGAGGTAATGAATTCGTGTCCACAAAATTGGGAGCTTGCAAGTCATTTGCTCTCATGAAGTGATCGGCCAAGGAAAACCATATAAAATTTGATTTGTAGCTAGAATCAAGCGAGATTTTATGTTTTTCTTCGACGTAGGCATGTTTAAATATGCGCAAGCGTCGCGTTATGCGCTGGATAGGCATGACCATTAAGCTTGCGATGTGTTGCAAAGCTTTATCATAGTTCATAGAAAATTCAGATTGGCATAAGTCGCCGGAGTTACTTTGCCATAGTATGGGCTGTTGACTGAGAAGCTCTACGAAAAGCACAGATTCAAGAGATGTCCAAGGACGCTTTAAAGACGTTTGAAGGTCTTTTGAATCAACAGAAGTCAAAGTATCGGCGACAGCTCTTGCTTCTGACTTTTCAGATTCTGCTGTGGTGCTTTCTTGATACACTGATGATGGTGATGGTATTGGAGAGTATGATGTTTGAACAATATCATCCGTGATGAGGGAATTTTGCGTGTTTATCTAAAAATAAAAATTGTGGAATTAAACCTTATTTCTTGATTCTTGAAAATAAAAATTAAATTTAGTGTTTTCAACATTTTAGTTGAACTAAATTAATATTAACCATAACATCGAATACCTTTTTTGCTTTCTCGGTGATTTGATTTTGTGTGCCTGCATCGTCCTCCTGTAATGGCATGAGTATTTCCGGATCTATTGCAAACACCACGCTGTCTTCTAAGTCAGAATCACTGTCGATATCCTGCAAGTAAATATATTTTGCGTGCCTTGCCTATTCAAGATCTTAAAACACACTCACTTCTGTAGTTTTGCGCAATTTTTCCGATCGAGGTACATTCCTTAAAAAAGCATCTGCTAAGGCGAACCACTTGAGTTTTGTACTCGCTCCCAGACCCTTGCGCATGCGTTGCTTTATGCGTCTCTTCTCATAGCGATAAGTGCCACGCAGCACATTAATTTTCTGCAACACCTGTTCCATCGTCATATCGTCACCCATAGCAGCTGTTATATCAATCATGGCAGCTTTTCGTAGCTTGCGATTCTTATTGTCTGGATCACGTACATCCCAGAGACAGCGATGTGAGCCATATAGACGCAGCACGCGTATCAGCTGCTTGAGACTCCATTTCTCCACTGCATACTCTGCATTTTCAAGGTATACCGGCTTGAATTCGTTAGGCATCTTAATGCCGGTATCCTGTATGAAAGCAAGGTAGGTAATGTAAATATTTAAAGAATTTTTAGCACCTGTGGCATTGCCGAAAATATGGCACGATTTTCCTCTTCATCACGCGGCGTCCAAACACGTTTTAATCCTTGAAAGGAGTACGAGGACATTTTTTAATCACGAGAAAACGAGTGTGAGTAAAAAATTTCGCACTTCGTAATAGAAAAGTAAACAAATATCTGCAGACGTCAAAGACAGCTGGAAATTGCATTCAAGTCAGAGTTGCACGTAAACGTTCTTTGCACTATTTAGTAGTTTTTTTATAATGACAGTACGAAGTAGCATTTGTACCAAGAAGGACAAAAATAGATTACGCATTGCGCAGCTCCGTTATGTTGTTTACTTTTCATTTTGACATTTCTAGCTACGAACAAAGCCTTTTTTACGATCATGGCGTCACGCTAGACCATGATACAATTATACAAGGTAGGAGTGACAGTTTTTTCGTCTTGCGCTAACTGTCAAAAATAGTATAAATTGGAGAACGAAAAAAGAAGAAAAGAAAATAGAAAACAAAATATACAGGCAAATGACAGTCGCTGCAAGGTACTGGTGAGAAAAAAGCAAGTTGTCACTCCTACCTTGTATAATTGTATCATGCGCTAGACCAAGTTTGTTTCTTGAGTCTTTTGCCATTGTTTCACAAGAATGATAGAAAAATAGATTACGCATTGCGCAGGTCTGTTATGTTGTTTACTTTTCATTTTGACATTTCTAGCTACGAACAAGAGATTTTTTACAATCATGACGTCACGCTAGACCAAGTTTGTTTCTTGAATCTTTTGCCAATGTTTCATATTTGTTCACATTCTGAACAGACTTGAAAGAGAGCCATATCGTAAGCTCATATCGTAATTCTATCGTGACGTAGATGCGCAGATCGTTGAAAATTATTTTTACGATCTGCGCAATCTATTTTTCTATCATTCTTGATTGTTTCATATTTGTTCACATTCTGAACACGCCTTGACAGAAAACCATATCGTAAGCTCATATCGTAAGTCTATCGTGATGTAGATGCGCAGATCGTTGAAAATTATTTTTACGAAATTATTGCTGTCAAATTCACGGTCCGGAGTTTTTGGAGTATTTTTATTTTCTTAAAACAAATTAAATTTGCAGTGCTGCCTTGTACACAATGTAGTG
Source organism: Pherbina coryleti (assembly GCA_943735915.1). Lineage (NCBI taxonomy): Eukaryota > Metazoa > Arthropoda > Insecta > Diptera > Sciomyzidae > Pherbina > Pherbina coryleti. The sequence continues at coordinate 155,594,108 of OX030948.1, forward strand.
CTGCCATAGAAGGTCAAGTCAGGCCCTACTCTGTATTGCGATGCGAAGAAATAAATCGCAAAATAGCGTTATCGATACTCCGTAATGCTATAACTACGAGCGATTTGATCACATTTTCGCAACGCATTGATTTACGTATCGCAATACGGAGTAGGGCCCCAGTTGTTTTTCAAACACACAAATACTATGCAAAATTTACAATGGGGTTCCACCATTGTATATTTAGTATTTATAGTATTTGGAAAATGTTTATGTTTCGTTTTTGTTAAACTGTCATATTTACTACAAATATCAAATTTATGAAAAATACTGAAAACAAGACCATAAACTCCAGATCGTGAATACCGCTAATGTTTGCTTGCTTTCATAGAAGATTTTTTTTTATTAGTTTTACATTATACTATGTACTATAGTATCAAGCCAAAAAACCGCTTTCAGAGTTTTTCATTGAAAAGCAAAAAAAAAATGCTGATTTTCATTTGACAGTTTTTCTATGGCGAAGAATTTAATATCATGTAGCTTTACAGCTGAAAAGCGAAAAGCGGCTTTTCGGTCTTAAGGCCTGTATCCAGCCCTCAAGTAATTACTCAAGAAAGATGTTACTTATATATCTTGAGTGTGAAATAGTAGTAGGAAAGTCATTTTGTCGGAACAATAATTTGTTTACTTTCTCTATATTTCACTATATTTTGTTTGACAAAATTTTACTTGTAGTAATAATGAGACTTATACATGTGTCTAGAAATTCACACTGTTGCCATTGTCACTTTACATTGGAAAAAAGGAGTAAATTTAAAAAATATTTACTACGAGATGGATTCACTTTCAAGCACTTTTGACAAAAGAAAATACTTTTTAATTCCTTTTCAGTTTTTTTATGAAAATATGACTTACTTGAGAGCTGAAAATATACATTAAAGTTAATCGAGTTTTTGTTCAAAAATTTTCATTTATACAAGTTACAATAGTGTATTTAATACAATCGTTTTGAAAGAAATTGAATCATATTGTTCTGTTAACAATAAAATTTTTAAATAGATCAATTGTATTTTTATTTCAAATTAAATTTTAAACTATCGAAAATATTCTTGCCTATTATCGAAGCAACGCCATGACAAAATTTATTGATAAACGTTTATAAACAAGATTTTTGTTCAGAAAAGATGAAATTTGCCCCAACGAAATATCCCCAAAAAAAAATAAATAAGCAAAAGAAAAAAAATTTCAACTCAAAATTAAATTATTTCCAAAATAAATGAAACAACCCCGATGAATAGTTACCATTATAATTGAGTTCTACATTTGATGATTTTGTGAAAATTTTAACTAGTAGAAATAATAAAAAAATTATGAACCAACAGGAAATAAAAAAAGAATCATTTTGAAGCCCGAAGGCGACTTTTTAATAAGAAGGATATAACTAATTTTGATACCATGGAGTTCCTTTGAGATCAATAATAAGCGGAAAATTGTTTTACTTTATGAATGGTTGCAAAATCCAGAAAACCGAAAACGTTATTATGGTTCAATGTAATAAGCAATTTGTTGTGTACTGCAAACTAAAAAAAAATCCATTTTACCCACTTTCGCTTTTTACAAATGAATAATTTGTAAAAGGCTGAGTTGCACTGAAAAAATAATGCCAAAAATTACCAATAACCTAAATTAAAGAAAATTAAATAACCCTCAAATTTATAGAGTTTAATAATCCCCAAACCGAATAAAATAACTCCCAAAAAAGAAACCAAAACGAAATAAGTTTTAAATATTTTAAAATTTTACTGTGCCTTTATTTCATAATGAAATAAGAGCCCAGAAAGAAGTGAAATATCACCCAAAATTTATAAAATAGTCCCTAAGTTATGGGGTGTTATTTCATATGAAGTAACAGCTAATAATGTATACAAATTTTTTCGTGGATTGAAAAAATTTTTTTTTATTTTTGCTAATTTAATTTGGGGGTTATTTCGTGGAGCCCTCAGGCAAAGCAAAATGTTTTGGAATCTTGCTGGTTTGAAAAAAAATTAGTCAATTTGTGATGCATGGTGTAATTAAGAAGGTGCTAGCAAATTTTTAACATTTCTCAAAAAAAAAAATTATCTTAAACACTTTTCCGCAGTATGTCTCTTTTGTTGCCACTTTCTCAAAATTTTTTGACAATCGTAAGGAAATTTGTAAACTTCACGTTCACTTTGGTAATTACACCATAATTTTATGAAATTAAATACAAACCTAAAAGCAATATGAAGCACATGTCAAAAAATCAAAACGGATTTAAGACACATTTTTTTCTTTCTTACATTAGCTCACATTTTGCTACAATGTAAAACAATTTTAAGTATTAGATACTTAATGTCCAACATTTATACAAATAAAAACAAAGTATTGTATTCCTTAAATGCTCTTTGACCATGATGTACAAAAGTACTTTGTGTAAACACTCATCTCTAATACTAGAGACACACATATGTTCCGATATCAAACATATCGAAAATGACATCACAGTATTCCCGTGTAGTAGCACAATTGTGTGAAGAATACGCTTATGCAAAATGTTATTTTTTATAAAACAAAATTCTTCGAATTCCACAGAAAAAATTAGTTCTAAGTTATTTCATTACATTAATAAATTTTTTCAAACAAGCCGTTGCACAATTTTTATAAATAAATAAAACACTTTCTCAAAATAGCAAATAAGTACTTACTCCATAGCTACTAATATTCAAAGATTCAATGCAACTCTGTTAGTTATTTATTCTGTAAATGTCAAGACATAAAATGGCGACACGGCATAATTTTAGTTTTGCTATAACATCTGCCATTATTGCCTGGCATTGAGTTCTGCCATTGTAAATGGCATAGAAGTGTGTCAAGATTAAATATGGAACCAAAAATGCGTAACGACGAAGTTATCGCTCTTATAAATAATTATAGAAAACTGGAATGTTTGTGGAATTTCCGAAGTCCAAAATATAAAAAAATAGATTTGAAGAATAAAGCTTGGTTGCACCTATCGATAATGTTCAACAAAGATGTTTCCGAGGTAAAGAAGAAAATTAAATATTTGCGCTCCGCATACGTGAATGAAAAGAAGAAAGTGGATGAATCCAAAATGACTGGAGCAACGGACGAAGATTTATATCGGCCAAAATTATTCTATTACGATGATTTGAATTTCTTGGATCCGATCATAGTTTTAAGACAAAACTCAAGCACGTATGAATCGGTAAATTATAATTAAATTATAAAGAACTTAAAAATCTTCAAATATTTTGTAACTAATGAAGTATCTTATAGAACTCCTCGCCCCACATGGAACTAGAAGAAGTACAGGCAGAAGAAGAATTGGACATTAAACAAGTGGAAACCACTGATTACTGTATGGAATATGTTTCAATGCCATCACGTTCGCCATCATTTTCTACATCCACCCAAGACAAGCAGGAAAAGCATCGACTTTCGCCATCTTACACTTCATTTAAGCTTGAAACCGTAGACGAACCTATCGCATATTCTGCACAAAGCAGTGAGAACGATAAATTGTATCAAGCATTTGGGAAAACTATAGCTATGCAACTTTGTCAACTTACGCCACTAGAAGCCAACTCCACTATGGACGTAATCCATCGACTTGTCTCGAGAGACGTTATGCGTTCTTTGTTGGCGAGGACAAAACCCAAGATGGCATCCACACCCTACGAACATCCATACTTTAAGAGAAAACGCCATATGAATAATTAAACTACCTATGCTGCTGTGGCATTAGCCATCCGGATTTCATTACAAGTTGGTCAAAAAGGCAAAACAATGCAATAACGTGCATTGTGTACTTTTATTTCCGAAGAGATAGCTCAATTTCGTTTTCCGTAAACGCTGAAGTTGTTTTCAAGAAAATGAATTAAACGATAAAATATACTAACTACAAATAAAAATAATATTAAACGAATATGAAAAATTGTTTTCATTCATTCCGAAAGCAGTTGTTGCCAAAAATCGGTTTTGACAGCGCCGCTTTGCAAATTTTGTTGTAATTCTTGGGGTACGTTCAAGGCAGGACTATTTAATAAAAGATCATGTGCCAAGCGCAAAACTGATCTATGCCAAATTTTATTTCATCTTGATGAAAATTTTCAAAGGACAACTGGCAACGTTTTGCTTTAAAACATTTGTTTACTTTTTAAAAATTTTCATAATTATACAAAATTGATGATGAAATTTTTATGTGGTATCAGCAAACTGGTGTTAAGTACGAGTGCATACTCGTATATTAAATATTTCAATAATGACAGGAACCTATCCTCTTAATGAATTTCAATTCAACTTATATCAAAAATTTGTTAAAAATAGTATATTTTTTAATTACCACACCGAAGATAATGTCAAAGGAACCCAGAGGCGGCTCAAATAAAAATGTATTGCATAACATGACGAAAGTTTTTATGAAGGGCTTGTGGTTAAAATGATTATATGCTTAAAAAATTAATGATTTCCATGACCCTAGACCGACTGTTGATTAGGTAGACTCAGGCTATCTTAAATTTCTTAAAAGTTAAAATTTTAACGCCGATCTTAACACATTGTGGAAAAACACTGTTTAATATATTGTTAAAAGTTTATAACTAATTCTATTCTAATTTCGTTAACTTAGATTCATTAAAATTATTTATATAAAAAAATTCTTGTACTTTATAGGATTAAGTAAGCTTAAGCATTTTTTTATTTGTAAACTTCTTTTTTATTCTCGTATATTTTTCTCTAAATTTTAGACTGTATTTATGTGTAAAACGTATTTGTGCGATTTCAAGCTCTGTTTAATACAGAAATTACTTTGTTTAATAATGCTTTTAAAGATGTGACATCTCGATGTCTTGAGAACCGTTTAGATCCAGTTCAAATGTTTTATCGCAAGAGTGGTCACCGAGGAAAATTTTTTTATAAAACTTTTTTTAAACTAGTTTTTGAAAATATATTGAGAAAAGTAAATTAAAAACTATTTAAGCACTTAAATACCAAAACCTATTCACCTATAGATTTTTATATCACTCATTCCTCTCATCACTCACAAGGTCATAAGTCTTGAAACAAATATCAGTCATGCTATACGCACACAATATTTAATTATTATGAATATAAAAAAACAAACCTATCTTATATATAAAAATCAAATGCGTGTGCGTTAGTCTTGCTAAGGCTCAGACACGGCTTGGCCAATTTAATAATTCTTTTTTTGTAATGTTTGCCTTAATACAGATGTGGTTTAGAAAAAAAGAAAATTACAAAAAACTCGAAGGAACAGCGGAAAAATCAAAAAATCGAAATTGGTAATTTTGTATGGGAATTGTCACATCAGACTACTTTAAATAGCCAACAAATCTTAACGGCTGGACGGATTTAACTCAAATTCGGCATACACATTACTTGAAGCCTAGATTAGGTTATGGCATACTTAGTTTTGACCACGCCTCTTCCGCCTCTTTTTAAGAAACGTAAATTATCCTACTAGCGTACTATTATTAGCGAAACTAATCGTCTAATTAATTAAAAGAAAATTCTGTTATTTTAACACTAAAAACATTCACATATCTTCAAAATTGCACACAATTTCAGTACAGCGTCTTTTTCTAATAACATCGTTTCCTTACCGAGCGTTTCCACCGTTCAGGCAGTGTAAACAGTTTGGTCCGAACCAAGGTTCGGAACATTGGTTTTTTACAAAATGCTCGCAAGCGCTATTCGCGCAGTGTAAACACTTTTCCAGCACGAACGAACGAAGATTTCTTCGTTCGCTCTGATCGGCCGACGCTCGATCTTTTTGGGCGAATCCAGTACTTATTTGCGCATAAGTAGTAGATTTGTTGAAATGGTAGTTAATAACGTAGGAAAAACAAAAAAGAGAGAAAATATATTGAAAATTTAACGCAAAAGAACTTTGTTTTACTTTGTTATTTTATTAGCACTTGATATAAGCAAATTATTTATATAATATTCTTTATATAATAAATTCTTTACATAAATACTTACATAAAACCTAAATTAAAAGGCATAAAAGTAGTAAAAATTAATCAAATTTAGTACGTTTGCATAAACAAATATTGATCAACGCTGATGCTCGCAAGCATCCCAGCTGGACACCTAACTGTTACCCAGCCGGACACCTAACTGTTAGATATGCCATATATATGGCATATACCTAACGCCAAAGGCGTTAGGTTCATATAAAACTCTCCATACAAATTACGTTAGGTTTGTTCTAGCGTTGGGAAAAACCTAACGCCTTTTTTTCTATCCGTGTGATCTGGCATCTCTGTCTGCCACATATGTTTTAAGCATTGCAAAAAGATACAGCTGCTCTGCTCACACTAACAACAAATTCCGTAAAGAATTTAATAACAAACTCAGCTGTTAACTTAAGTACACAGTTAGCGTTCCGCAAAATTTTTCCATCATAGTGTAGTGGTTAGAGCGCTGGCCTTATATGCAAGCAAACGCGAGTTCAAAAACCAAATAAAACCAAATTCTTTTTTCTTATAATTTTGTTTAAAAGTGTTTTTTTGTTATTTTTATTAATGTGTAGTATTTACAAAAGGTGAATTTAGGCAAAACATTTAAAGAAAATAAAAAAAAAATATCTCTCAAATATTGGCTTTTTTTTAACTCTAGCAAGGAAACTTGCGTTTATTCAGAAAGGAACTTTGCCATTTTTAATAATAATCGTATTTCTCTTTAGTGTATTTTACATATATATATATTTAAATTTATTTAATTAAACTCAATGAAAACCTTCCTGTGTCGGACGGTATTTGAACCGCGGTCTCTGCCACATAAGCTGCGCATTCTACCCAACGCGCCACGGACATCATATTCCAAAGGTATCATTTAGGATATTATTTTATTGCTTGACTTACACTTGCATCGCTTAAAGTTTTTTCGCTACTTTTTTCACATCCTCAGCTTGTTTGCTGCGTAAAGGAGCAAGCTATGTAAGCACATACAACTTTCCTTGTTTAACATGACATCAAAATTTAAGAGTGTGTTAGTGAACACCAAATTTTGTTTCCTTGTGTGCGTAACTACGTTAGAGCTGTCTAGCTGGGATTGAATTTAAGTGTTTCCACTGCACGAACGAACAAGATGGCGACTTACCAATGTTCGCAACTTCTGTTCGTGCGGTGGAAACAGTTGGACCCATGGTATAATACATGGTATAATACATGGTAGCATTGACAACTGCTTATTTTCTCTTCAACAGGAAAACATAAACTGCCAAACACAGCTTGTTGTGCAAATACATCAGCAGCTGCTGTGGTTGTTGTTTTTTTTCACTTCAAGGTTTTCAACATTGCTTGTGTTTCCAATGGCGGATTGTGAGCGCTCTCTTTTTGAGTATATGTTTTGACAGTATATGATTTCCCAAGCAACTGTCAATGCTACCTTGTATTATTATACCATGAGTTGGACCGAACGAAGAATTCATCGCGACGATTTGTTCGCGATGATTTCTTCGTTCGTTCGGGCGGTGGAAACGCTCGGTTAGAATAACAAAAACCAATCATTCAATTTCTTTTCGTTGATAAATTCAATTTAAGCACTCAATAAACCCTATTTGAAGAAAGCTTCAACATATTCACTTTTTACTCCAAAAAGGACACAAAAGCTGTCAGTTCAATAATAACAAAATTATTTGTTTGCCAGTTGTGACGATCAATCCTAAGACCACCTCATGGCTTCAAAGCTGACGGTTGAGGTGACTATTTTTATTCAAATTGAAATGTACTTTAAAAATTTCCTAATAGAATTTGCACTAAAATGATATGACAGCACAATCTTCTCAATTCGAATTATAGCAGCCTTTTATATTTTTCTTAGACAAAAACCTATCGTGTTTTTCATCTTATTCTTATCTTCTATCTTTCTATCTTCTGAATATATAAATATCAATTGCCGTGAATTAGTCTTGCTAAAACTCGGAAATGGCTCGGCCGATTTAAATAATTTTTTTTGTTTTCCTCAAAAATGATTTAGTGTAGGAAAAAAGAAAATAAGGAAGAACCCAAAGCGAAATAATCGAAAGAATTGAACTCGGAAATGGCTCGGCCGATTTTAATAATTTTTTTTATTTGTCTCAATACTGATTTGGTGTAGAAAAAAAGAAAGTAAGGAAGAACCCAAAGCGAAAAAAATCGAAAGAATTGAAATTGGTAATGTTTAGTGTCGTACAGTGTTCATTACAACTCCAAGGAGAGGACGAGCCTGACATAGGTCTACGAAGTCAGTCAAACGCGCGGCGAGGTAATACACGCGTAAGCCACACTGACCAGCGAGCGACGGATAATGAAAACAGTCAGATGGTCATGTCCGAATAAGTGTCATTTATAAACAAAACAGAGTGGCATACATAATAATGCCCATAACTCGAGAAAGGATTGCCCGATTCGAGCTGTTGTTTTCTTTTTGTGTGTTCGTCTTCGCACAGGGTAGCTGTTAACAGCAAAAAAATTGTAATTTTCTCGGAAAAATCGGTGTTCCATACATTTTATATGGAAAAATAAAAATAAAAACAAAATCGATTTGAATTTCATAATTCAAAATGCAATTTCTGGATAAATACATTCGTTCAGATCAGTTGATTGTATTCAGACGAAGCGCCAATTATCGAACAGTGTTCCTGAATTCATTGATTTGTAAGGATTACAAATAATTTGCCTCTGAAGGTTGGATCTATTATCTTCATGCTTCGGAGACTCAAACAACCGAAATTGTGCAAGTGAACAAATTGGTCGTGAAGCAACTCAAGAATAATGTCATTCAAGCAACGATGAACGCTTTTGAGTAGGCAAATTCAAGGGCGAAGAAGTGCTCATTCCAAGAATTTCATTGATTCTAACCGATTAACCTTTCGAGTTCAAAAACGTTCAATTCAAATTCAGTACGACTTACAGCGCCATTACAATCAATGAATCACAAGGCCATTCTTTATAATTAATTTTGGGACTGTGTGCTGGATTGAATCAAATCTAAACTTATTTTCTACCTTAAGAATAAAGAGAACATACGAGTAATAACATAATATATCTATACTATTATATAAAAGAAGACTCACGTATGTTCGGCTGCGAAAAGCTTGAGAATGGCAGGCGCTATTTCAAAAATTCTTTTTCTCTAGGATAGCTATGGTGCCCAGTTGGGACATGGGATATATAAATTTAATAACCATTGTTTAAATAATTAATTAAAATTCAAAGAGAATAACCATACAATTTCTTTATTCTTATTCTCAGAGAGAAAAAATTTTCTCATTAAAGCTCTGTGCATCTCAAAAAAAGGTTGTGCCCAAAGCTAAAAAGGTAGAACATATGTATATGTAATACTTCTGTATTCCAACTCTGAAATCGAAGAGAGACAGCCATAACAACATAAGATGTTGCTGTTTGTGTTAGTATATTTGAATATATGAAAATTACTACACAAAAAATAAAAAGTCAAACCGTCACAGGGGCGGTTGTTATGAAAACGTTTGCCCCAAACATATAAGAAAACAAATCATATTTGTTTTTCCTAAATCACAGGTACGCACCATTATAAAACAATTATAAGAACGCCTGAAATATGATTAAATTTAAACAAACAAAATTTTAATCAAAAAATTCAAACAACAAAAATTTCAAATAAAAATTATTGACAATGGAAGCACCGCTCCTGAGTTTTTTTATTTTGAAATTTAATTTCCTCTATATATTTTCTCGCTCATATAACTATATATCAGCGCTCTAATGTTGACGAATATATGAGATAGAACAATATGTCAAAATCGCTGTGAGACAAAAGCTTTATTTTCAAACTCTTTTTGAGCATCATATATAAAAGTCAACAACCCAGCGGGAAAATGAGAATTGATTAAAAAAAAAATCGTAAATGGAATAGATTCTTTTGCTTACATTTTAAAACGTATTCCAAAGAATATATAAATTAAAGCAAAACATATGAATTGGAATATATCAATCAAAAGTTTATATCAACCAATATATCAACGAATATATCAACCAAACAAATTTTGGCATAAGTGAGAAAAGCAACAGTCTGTTTTGATTTGTTTTCTCATTTCCGAAAATGAATACTTTTTATTTAAAAGAATGCATTTAAAAAGTGAATAAAAGAATCGATTTCTGTAGCTATTCATATGGAAGCGAGAAAAGAATGTACTACTATTTGTAGGACGTCAGCGTCCCACCGGCAAAATGAAAATGGATTCTAGAAACAAAAATCGTAAATAGAATGAATTCTATTGCTAACATTTTAGAATGTATTCCAAAGAATATATACATTTATAGCAAAACCTATGAATTGGAATCTTTCAAGCAAAAGTTTACTGATTCGTTTTTATTCCAGCCATAATCGATTACGACCCATATAATTATTTCTAATATATAAAAAGTTTTTAGATTCCTTGCTTGCTTTTTTGATAAGTGAAAAACGAACTGATTCTAAAACAAATTCTGGTATAAGTGAGAAAATCATCAGTCTGTTTTGATTTGTTTTCTTATTTCCCAAAGTTAATACATTTTATTTAAAATAATCATATATGTAATACTTCTATATTGGCAGTACACTGTACTGTGAATGTACCCGAAATTGTGGCGTCCGTGGCGTAGTTGGTTAAAAGTCCGTGGCCTCTATGTCAACGAACCTGGATACCCGGGTTCGAATCCCAGCAGCGACAAAAAATTATTTGAATTAAAATGATTTTTCTGTACGGCCGCCACCTCTCTGCAGACAATGGCAAACCTCAGAGAGTAATCAAAATGCCATCTAAAGCTAATTGAGAATAAGAACATTCCGTTCATCACCGTTCGGAGTCGGCGTTAAACATGTAGGTCCGGTTCTCGGGCAATTGTGTGCAAACTTAATAACACGCAATTGATCATAAGAAGCTAGGTCAAAGTCCTTTCAATGGCTAAAATGACCAGTTATTTATTTATTTTTGGTTTTTTTTTATGTACTCGAAATTTAATTTTATAACAAAAAAACTCAGGAGCGGTGCTTTCATTGTCAAAAATTTCATTTAAAATTTCTGTTGTTTCAATTTGTATGGTTTAAATTTTGTTGTCTTGAATTTTTCTTTTTAAATTTTTATCATATTTCACGCGTTGGTCTTATAATTGTTTTATAATGGTGCGTACCTATGATTTATGCAAAACAAATATGTATGCTTTGTTTTGTTTTATGTTTGGGTAGACATTTTTCTTAACAACCGCCCCTGTGACGTATAGTAGTAGTATATTCAAATATACTAATACAAACAACAAAATCTTATGTCGGCTATCTCTCTTTGATTTCGTAGTTGAAACTCATTAAAAATTTAGTTTGCTGCCAATATTGAAGTATTACATATGTACATGGTTTAATAAATAAGGTTGTTGTTGTAGCTTTTCATTGATTTTGACAATTATGTGTACTGAGAAGAGAGTACGATCAGCCACGAGACAACCTAATTTATTCAACCATGATTACATACATATATGAAAAGAATCTATTCAAAAAGAGAAAAAAAAAACGATTCTCTAGCGATTCCACTTGAAGCGAGAAAAGAATGTACTATTTTTTGTAGGACATCAGCATGTTAAAAATAATCAATTCTAGAATCTATACTGGAGAAGAGAATTGATTCTTTTTTTATATAAAATTGCATCTTTTTCCTGATGGGGTGTTAAAAATAATCAATTCTAGAATCTATATTGGAGAAGAGAATTGATTTTTTCTTCCCGGTGGGAAGGTCCACAAAAAAGAAAAAAAAAGACAGCAACATGTATTGAGTGCGGTACCAATGCTGCCACCTTTTTGAATGTAAAAATACTGCCACTTTTATAAAAGCATCGACAAAAATTCCGTGTCGATGTTTTGTTGAAATGTTTTGATGAAATTTATCAGCTTAAACGAAAGATATATTTAATTTTAAAATAACAATTATCTAAGGCCGTCATATATTTTTCTTACCTCTGAGCTGATATTTTTACGTATAAATGAGATTTTTATATATAGGGTATTTACAGATCCCTTCTAAAGTTGATATATAGTAACTTTAAAACGATACTTCAATCAAATTGTGAGAACCCCTACACGTAGTTCATTCTAAAATTGGCACCCCTTTTGAAAAGAGAAGCTTTCTTTAATTTATTGATTTTTCAATAAAATAAAAATAATAAGAGAAGCTTTCTTTGATTTATTGATTTTTTAATAAAATAAAAATACCTTTCAGAAATGCCAGTTTGCTACGAAAAACAAACATGTTGGAAAGCAAGGCAATTTTAAAAGTTTGTGTTATCTCTTTTTTACATGCAAAACAAAATCAAAAATAGTTACCACATGGCAAAATGTATTAGAGTTAACAGACGGCGTAGTTAACACACCAGTTAAAACAAAACTGTGAGTACCCCAATAGTCACAGCGCTAGGAAAAGTGAACCAATGCATGAAAAAAAATGATCAGGAAGATACAGAAAGCTTATTACTTTAGTTATTTTTTATTACATTAGTTAGCTGGTTACTTTATTCGGATGGAACTACTATGTCGCTCCAACACAAATATACAATTTTACCGAAATTCAAACGGCTGTATTCATAAAAAATGATGAGCCTCTTACAAAGCCTTCATAAGAAAAAAATCGAAAAAAAATTTAAAAACATTATTCATGTTGAACGTTTCAACAGCTTTCAAAAGCTCTTTTAAATGCTTGATAAATAAGAGAATTTTAAAAATGGTTGAAACCTTCAATAAACCCTCGATAAAGCATTTTAAAAATTTGTTTGTTCTCATCTAAGCACAAAAAATATTGTCAAAAATGTATCAAATTATTTCAAAATGTATCAAAAACAAACAAAATGTCAAAAAGTGTTTGAAAATGTTTGTTTATAAATTAGAGGATTTTTATATATGGTTGAAATTTAAATTTTTTTTTTAAAGTTTATAACACACCTCTCATAAAGCAGTTTTTAAATTATTTGCTCTCATTTGAGTACAAATATTGTCAAAAATAATTAAAATTCTTCAAAATATTTCAAACATTTGGAAAATATGTCAAGAAAATTCAAAATATATAAAAAATTTCCAAAAAAATAAAATAAAAACAAGAAAATTTGTCAAAGATTTCACAATATTTATAAAAAAAAAAAAATAATAATATGACAATTATTTCAGTGCAGATGGCTTAGAAAAACTATTGATTTTTAAATATCAAAATCTTGACGAAATTGCGACAAATAAATAACAAGTCACTGAATTTATCTAATACACAAACCATTATTTACACTCTTCCCACTTCAATATGAATACGGCTGTTAAATTTTAAGATTTAAAGTTTTTAATGATATTTAATATTTTTATCGCCGGCGAAGCAGCGGGTATTTGCTAGTAATGTATATAAAGATAATGGAGCGCAAAGCAGTTCGATCATATAAAGAGAGAGAGAGCAAGTAGAATATGCAAATGCAGCGTATACATCTTACACCTGTAGCATGGAGGTGCAATCAGTATTTTAGATAGATATGTGGACAGAAGTTCCGATCACAAAATTATATGGAAATAATATAAATGTTTGAAAGCCTTCATCTTTGGTTACTTTCGCTAACGTTGTCTATCAAAAAGCATTGAATTGATCTGACGTGTGATTCCCTCAACCTGCTTACATTCCGTGTAAATAAGGGATATTAGAGTGTTTCATTAATCAAATATTGAAATTCGATTGGCACCATTTGTTATCGATCGTGAACGTTCGATAAGAAATTAATTTCGATCAAATCGTGATTGCTCGAAATGATTTCAATAAAAAAATTAATTTAGGGCGGGACGAAGTTTGCCGGGTCCTCTAGTTTTATATAATTTAGCGCACATATAACATCAAATCTCTACTTTGATGTTGGGGAATGAACTTTGGGTGTACTGTAAAGCGATGTATATCCCCTAAACTGAGTTGTTTTCATATTTTTTCTTTTATTTTTTTTTATTAATTTGAATACAGAAACATGTTGCAATTGTTGTTGCGAAAAAAGCCCCAAATTTTTTCAAAATATATTTATTTTAATGTATTAACATACCTTTTACTGGTGTGGACAGATAGTCAGGATTGGCAATGTCAGTGAGAAATATTTTATAATTGAGAAACTTTATTCTTAATCCTATGTCTTCTACAAGTTATGTTTGTTACAAAAAAAATATAGTTTTGCTAGTAAGAGTGCATTAGTTATTTATAGTATACTTAGGAAATAGCACAAAAAATTAACAAATTTTCAAGAAAAATTTCAAGCCTCCTTAAAATACAATTTGGGCTTTTTTTCATTTAACGTATAGCACGAAACTTTAATTTTTATGCGTAAATATACATATATTTGTTTATTAATCAACATTAGGATGTATTGACACTAAACACATCCATAAAATAAAAACTGAATTAATGAATTGGTTTTATATATAAAAAAATATGTATATTGTGCATACTGAGAACAAGGGCGTCCTTTATAATACTTTCAAAAACTGAATTCACCCTTGATATAGTGCTTTAGTTTTAACAGTTCTTGTCTCAAAAAAATGGCGTGCAATCGACAGGCTTAGCTTCCTTTCATCTTTTAATGGTAATAATTTAATTGTGCTATGTAAGGCTTGAATTAAAATTAATTCGGATTTCAATATTGTTTAGTATTTAAATTTAAATTTCACTTTAATTTAAGTGTTGATGGTCATTGAGAAGAAACTACGATTGCGGGACATATTTTATAGTTGATTGTATGTCAAAGTAAAATATTTGCTTACATTAAACCGATATTTTCTCAAAAACTACTTGAAAATTTAAATTTCATTTGGTATACAATATATATTAATTATTTGATTTTTTTAGGATGAGACGATTTTCCCTTATACCTACAGTTTTTCTGCTTTCTCAGTCCATATTTTCTTATATTTAGAACCATTACAATAAAGAACTGTGCTTAAATTTGTTTATAAAATTCAAAATATGCTTGCAATGGAATTTTTTATTGTACATTATTAGAAAGGTAATTTAATTACATTTCAAATCACATGTCAAGCTTTTATATCCATTGGATAATGGCAAATTTACAGATTCTTTTAACAGATCTTTTAGCAAGAAAAAAAAATTAAAAATATAAAGCTTAATAGCTAGTTGTGTTATCTATTTTTTGTTCGGCTTGGTTTTTTTTATTTTGTTCTCTACCGGAAATCGTAGTCGTGCTGTTATTGACACTATGGAATAAATAACAATTTGCATTGCTAACATTTTCGAGAACGAAATGTTATAAAGTTTACTAATATCGCCTTTAGTGGCGATAACAGTGGCGACCTTGGCGTAGTTGTTTAAAGTGCGTGGCCGCTATGTCAACGAACTTTGGAGACCCAGGTTCGAACCCCAGCAGCGACAGAAAATTATTTGAATTAAAATAATTTTTCTGTACGGACGCCACCTCTCTGCAGAGAATGGCAAACCTCAGAGAGTAATCAAAATGCCATGTAAAGCTTCTTGAGAACGAGAACATTCCGTTCATCGCCGTTCGGAGTCGGCGTTAAGCATGTAGGTCCGGTTATCGGTCAATTGTGTACAAACTTAATAACACGCACAATACAATTGATCCTAAGAAGCTAGGTCAAAGTCCTTTCAAGGGCTGAAATGGCCAGTTATTTATTTTTTTGTAGGCGGGACCGTTAAAAATCATTTTCTCCCGTGCTTCTCAACCAATTTTAATAATTTTTTTTTAAATCAATTAAAGTATGTAGAAGGAGTACATCGAATATCTATGGTGGGCGTGACACATCCCATACAACCCAAATTTCTAATATTGAGGCCGTGTGCGAATTGATCTAAATTGACTGACTTTTCTAAATTATTGAAAGTTTGCCGGTAATGCAGTGCTTGTCTAAAATTTAATAAATTTTCGAGTAGACTTTTTATGACTAAATTGAAAATTATCACACCACAACGTTCCCGCCTACGTCTATTTATATATAGATACAGTCTTATTTATTAGATTTCGTTAAACAGCCTTTAAGCAGTTGTTTAGTTAAACATCGTCTAAGGTGTTACGCAACCTTGCTTAAATTGTTATTTATAAACGCTTTATATTCATTGTGTAACTAAGCAAGTGTTATGTCAAAAATATACAAACTCTACTACAATAATCTTTTACATTCAGAGGAAATGCAACCGAAATTGCAATTATCGGTTGCATTAAGTGAAAATGCAACCGAAAATTAGTAATTTTCACTGATCGTTTCCATTCTAGGTCAGCTGATTGCTGAAAATTTTAGGTTAGACTTACGCATTCTTTAAACGCAAATTTTGGCGTTTGAGTTACCGAGCGTTTCCACCGCCCGAAGATTTCTTCGTTCGCTCTGATCGGCCGATGCTCGATCTTTTTGGGCGAATCCAGTGCTTATTTGCACATAGGTAGTAGATTTATTGAAATGGTAGTTAATAACGTAGGAAAAACAAAAAAGAAAGAAAATATATTGAAAATTTAACGCAAAAGAACTTTCTTTTACTTTGTTATATTATTAGCACTTTATATAATCAAATTATTTATATAATATTCTTTATATAATAAATTCTTTATATAAATACTTACATAAAACCTAAATTAAAAGGCATAAAAGTAGTAAAAATTAATCAAATTTAGTACGTTTGCATAAACAAATATTGATCAACGCTGATGCTCGCAAGCATTGAATTCAAGTGTTTCCACTGCACGAACGAACAAGATGGCGACTTACCAATGTTCGCAACTTGTGTTCGTGCGGTGGAAACAGTTGGACCGAACGAAGAAATCATCGCGAACAAATCGTTCGGGCGGTGGAAACGCTCGGTTATGCAGTTCTTAAACAACTATGAAAAATGTTTATAAATCACATTTTCATGTTTAAATGCTTTTTAAAGTTAAACAAGCGCTAAAATGTGTTTATAAATAACACTGATAGTGTTTTAAAAATTTTAAATACTTTCAATCAGTGTTTGAAATTGCTTGACTATTTTTTTTTATTTTATTTATTTATTTATTTTCAATGCATATGCAATTGCTTCGCTATGACAATTTCATCCTCTAACACATATCCGAAAATCGTTCAAATCGGCGTCTGACACTTGGGGACCTTTCCTTGTAAGTTGATTTAGTCACTCAAGTGACTAAAGATTAAAAATATATACGCTAAGCTAATGGTACTCTTAAAATGGTTGTTAATATGTTATTTAATTGAATTTTTCAATAAAAAAAATTTAACGAAATATATTCAAAAACAACGGAGTAATTTGCATCGAAATTATTGAGTAATAATAATTACTTATGAGTAAGAATTTGAAAACGAATTTTTTTGTTTTTTGAAAAATTTTAAGCAAAGCAAAGATTTTTGTGCTGTTGCTATTTTCCAGCAAGCAATTCAAGTGCTTAACTGAATGACTGAAGCAGAAAACGACAGCCATGGTCTTATCGCTTGCTCATCAAGCACAGCAAAAAAATTCGAATTTCGACTGCAAGAACTTGAGCGACAGAAAACTAAAGCCAAAGCAAAGCAAACCCATGGTATAATAATACATGGTAGCATTGACAGTTGCTTCGGAAATCATATACTGTCAAAAATATACTCAAAAAGAGAGCGCTCTCAATCCGCCATTGAAATCACAAGCAATGTTGAAAACCTTGAAGTGAAAAAAAACAACAACCACAGCAGCTGCTGATGTATTTGCACAACAAGCTGTGTTTGACAGTTTATATTTTCCTGTTGAAGAGAAAATAAGCAGTTGTCAATGCTACCATGTATTATTATACCATGAGCAAACCAAAACAACAGCTAACTGCTGGCAGTTGCTGCAATTGCTTTCGAAGCATTTCATACAGTAAACTGCTTAAGCAAAAACCTATTGCGCAGTAAGCTTAAGCAAAAGTATCTGTTATTGCTTTTACGTATTTGTTCTTTGCTTTTGCGTGGTTGCTTATCCCCAACTCACACGGTGATTGCCAATCAAACAATCTAGTCGTTTTGTTGTTGCTTTCAATGTGAAACTGTCAAAAACTCTGAGAGCCAGAGCGGATGAACACAGATTGCAGCAATCTAAATTTGTTCATTTTGAGATTGCTGTACATGTCAGCAATGGCCCATATTACACGGTGCTCGTTTGCTCGGCGTGCACATAATTTTGTTGTTGTTTCCAATGCAAAACTGTCAAAAATCAGTGAGAGTGTGAGAGGATGAACACTTTGTAGACCGAGCAAAATATGTTCATTTTTGCTCGGTGTACATGGCAGCGAGCACCGTGCAACAGTGTTGCTGGGTGGTGAAATTAAAAAGTTGGGCGTTTTAGTAGCTAAAAAGTACATTTTGTTAAGAAAAGTGCTACTATTGTACTATAATAGTATGAAGAAAATAGTTGTAGGAAACCCTTGTTGGAATAAAGTGCAGGAGAAAAAGCAAGGAACTGAATGAAATGTCAAAACTAGCTCGGCGAGCATATTTCTGTCATGTAACCTACCAACGTGCAAATTGAGAAAAGAGAATAAAAGTGTTCATTGCACGCCGAGCAAACGAGCACCGTGTAATATGGGCCAATCAGCAATCTGAATAGTGTTGCTAGGTTACGAAAAAAAAATTTCAAGGAAATGGCAAATTTTGATTGGCGTGTCGTGTGAGCTACCAACAATCTGAATGTGAAAGAGAGTAAGAAAAGTTCATCGATTGCCAATCAAGCAGTCCCGTGTGAGTTGGCCATTACAAGTTATTGAGAAAGTATTTGAAAACGAAGTTTTTTGTTTTGCTGAAAAATATGTAAGCAAAGCAAAGATTTTTGTGCTGTTGCTATTTTTAAGCAAGCAATTCAAACTTTCAATACTTTAAACGATTTTATTAACTGTACCATTGAGAATGTCTGCTTACGACCATTAATGCTTACGACAATTAATTGTGAATACCAAAACAAAGTATATAAATCATATGTCAGAATATCAAACAGCTGTTCACTAAAAAGAGACAACCAGTTGACACAGCGAAACAGCAGAACAAAAATAACGAAGAAGAACTAGCTAAATTTAATAACTATCAAAAATATTACTGCACACATACGGAAAATTTTTTAATCACAAATCAAAAACAGTGGAAATGCGAAAAAAATCTAAAAACTTTCAAGAAAAAACAAAACAAAGTGCAATGTGATTAAAATAATGTAAAGTACAGAAAACTTCCAATATATATTGAATAAAGAATAAAGTAAAAAAAAAACAAACAAGCAAGGTGGCCGCAAAGTGCAGAAAAATCATAAATCATACGAATTGAAAAAATAAAAAAATAAAAAAAAAATGGAAAATACAGCACAAACGACAGAAATACACTCGAATATATTGAAGAACGGTATCGGAAGTACAAAAGAAGTGGAGATACAGAAGCAAACAGCAAGGCCAACAATTGCTGGACAAGATGGATCTGCCGATATAGCGCTAATGGGAGTGGCGTCGGACTCTGCTGCATGGTATGCCTTGAACGTAAGCAATAACAACAACGCCTTGAACGCCCCGGAGGTGTTGAACAACAAAACCGGTAAACAGTCGACAAAAGGTGCAGTCAATACAATATTTGTAGAAAATAAATTCTGGAAATGTGATCAATGTGCGACCGCATCTGCATCTGCATCAGAATTGGCTGGTGCCAGTGCCCACTTTGCTGACATAAGTAGAGGTGACAGCGAAGTGGATAAAGGTGGTGGAGGAGCAGCTGTTGGGGTTGAAGCCGATGAACAGGTTAGTTTGTTTTATATCAATAATTTTTTATAAATCTCAAGCGTTTTCAGGATACAATGGCACAGAATGGCGATGTCGGCTTTGCTGCTGCCTGCGGACACACCCTTCATATGTCAACCGCGTTAAACAGTCAGCTGTCCCCAGAGTCTACTGCCGGATTAATCACCGCTGCTTCAAACTATGTGCTAGCCGGTGCTGCTGCCTCTCTGACACCACCCGCAAATTCCAGCTCAAACCGTACTTCCGTCAACAATTCCACCGATAATCTAAGCTACAGCAGCGATAATTACTATCCCGATGAGCTAATAGTGCTGCAAAGTACTCTCTCTACCGATGATATTGACGACGAAGAAGCGGAAAAGATTTCGCTTTACTCAGATGATTGTGTCTATGCTTATCGTGGCGATGGCGCCGATTACGAGCTGACCATGGCTGCTATGAACAATCGCAGTCACTTTGTGGATGATGAAACGGATTTTCTTGAAATGGATTTCGAGCCAGATCCTCTGTCCGAGGTGGAGTGCGGTGGCGGTGGTGTCGGAGCGGCTACTTTGGATGTAGCAAGTAGCTTTCTGATGCAACGTGACGCCTGTTCCCTGTCTGTTCCTCCAGCTGCTACGCACACGCAACGTCAACTCTATAGTTCGCCCATTGAGAATATGATGGCAACTCCACTACAGAAGGGTGGCGGACTGCAATCACAGTCTAGTCTACTAAGTAAAAATTTTGCGCGCATCGCCTTGCATTTGGATCAAATTAAAGCTGATGAGACGCCAGCTCCTGCTGGTGGTAATAGACGCGACAGCGCTGGGCAAGTGACAGCAGTTGAACTTCTAAAAGAACCTGCGGAGCCTTTGGCGCATTCTCTGCCCAATTCGCTGTTGGCTACATTCGGGCGCGACACACAGAGCCAACAGGAACTGCAGACAACAATTCCTTCAAAAATTACAGGTAAAAATGTTCTCAATTCACATTAATTTTATTAAAAACTATTTTTTTTTTATTTTTCAAATAGGTGCCAAGCCCAAACGACTCAACACCTTTTCCACATCATCTTCGACATCATCAAAAACGAGCTCAAAATCGCGCAACTCTGTGCGTTCTTCCCTAGCGACTGCTGCCGGACTCTCAATCAGCAATAGTTTTGATGAGCGCAGCGTGAGTTGCACAGATTTCCGTTGCAATCCGACAAATGAACACGTAACAGGCTCAGCTGTGGCTGCGACAAATGCGTCATCCATTGTCGGCGCTGCTGCCGCCGCCGCCACACTCAATGCCGACGAAACGTGTCTGGATTGTCTGGAAAAAGAGTTTCTCGCCAACACTATCGGCAAAGCGATGGATCTGAGCGAGTGTCCAAAATGTCGCAAGCGTCGTGCCATCAACACTTTGTATGCGACCGAAGTTCGCTGTCGCAATAGTTCTTCACATCAAATGAAGTCAACCTCGCTTTGTTATGAATTCAATGAGCTGCCTAGCGATTGTCACTATACTACAGCAAAGAGTGAATTTATGCAATTCCATCGCAGTGAGCCGCGTGATAGAAACTTGCCCCTTAAGTTAAACGATCGCTCGGCAACGCATTTCAATGACAAATCGTTAGTAAAACGTGATGGTCGCGATGTTGGATTTGGTGGCAGTGGTAGCAGTGTTGCAAACCAAAGATCTAATTGTGATATTTTTAATGGCAAGCATGTAAGTGTCAAAATTAATATTTATCTTAATTAATTCATCCAATCTTTTTATGCCAACTATCAGCAGCTACTGAAAAATGTTTTGACTGAAAAGGAAATAGTTACAATTTCCACACATAACTTAGATGAAGAGACTCTAGTGCAGGCACTGGTAATAGAAAACATTTAAAATTGAGCGCATTGAATATATATCCTGCTTTTTATAAACTTCATAGGATAAACTTCATGTGGTTTACAACACTGAACTGATAAAATCGCATTTCAAGCCAGAAACTCGTACTAATGCTGCGAACAAGTCCACAAAAGAGTTCAAGTCACTGAAACACTTCATATTACATACTTCCAAGCAGCATAGCAATCATCCACGTTACAAGCGTTTGATCGAAATAGCAACGCGCGGTCAAGTGGAAGTCGCTTTCAAAAAGGTACGCTATAAAAAAATATTTTACATATTTTAACACTGGTCTACAAATTTGAAAAACGTATGATGCCTTAAAAAGTCAAACTCGTATTCAGATAGCCACTTCGCTTTCAGTCTAATTTTTTGCTAATTTTCGTTTGTTTCTGCATTTGTCAGTTTCCATACTTGGTTGTAACGGAAGCTATGAGACCAATGCCACCGATAGGTCTAAAAATTATCATAACGAAACTTTAAAATTAATTTATGCGGTATTGGAAAATAGGGCGCGGTACATTACATATATTCCCACACTTATAACGTGCTATATTGTCGGATCTGGCATTAATGAATGAAATAATGGAATCTCACGTATTAAAATTTATTATTAAGATAAATTAAACTATAACTTTGCGCCAGCCTCCACCAGACACAGAAAATTTTTTCAATTGAAATTAATTTTTCTGATCGGCCGTCACCTCTCTGCAGACAATGGCCAACCTCAGAGAGTAAATAATGTCATGAAAATCTTCTTGAGAACATGCATATTAGCCGTTCGGAGTCGGCATAAAACTGGTAGGTCCAGTTCTCGATCAATTGTGTACAAACATTTAATAACATGCACAACACACTTTGATCATAGGAAGTTCGGTCAAAGTTCTTTCAAGGGCTAAAATGGCCTGTTTAAACCGAACGTTTTATCAGTGTTTCTCTATGGGAGAAAAATTACAAAGATTAAGAAAGAATTATAATCGTGGAAAATAAGTAATCACTCGGTTGCAATTATTCGTTTAACAATGTCTTCGAATCATTTCTCAAATCTTCTGTCCGAATACAATAATGAATGAAGAAATTTTGGTTAAAAGACAAATATAGAAGTACATAGACCGAAAAGATGATATTTGCTACGCAAAGAACGCAATGGAGTTCAATCTCCTCGATACGAGGGTTAGATTACCCGGTAGGCGGAAAGAATCTTGGAGAAGAACGATGGATCGTGTAGCTGGTCAGCTTGACGAGAGATGTAGAGAACTCAAGGATATTTTGTTCA
Source organism: Pherbina coryleti (assembly GCA_943735915.1). Classification (NCBI taxonomy): domain Eukaryota; kingdom Metazoa; phylum Arthropoda; class Insecta; order Diptera; family Sciomyzidae; genus Pherbina; species Pherbina coryleti. Next base: position 155,617,028 of record OX030948.1, read on the forward strand.
ATCGGGCACGATAAAGTGTAGGCGTTGTTGAGACCTTAATATCCCACTTGGCATTAAAGGAAACGAAACGATAATAACTCCATTAAATGTTGTTTTGGACTAAATTAAGCTTTCGTCTACAAAATATGATTTATTGTAATCAGAACTAATCGCCAAAATAAAAATTTGTAGAATTGGTCCACGAAGGATGGCAACGCCTATACTTTTGCCATAATTACTACGGAATATCTCAGCATTTAAGAAAGCGTTAGTTTAAAACTGAGTACAAACAAAAGTACAACAAATGTAAATTATCATCAAATGATCTCCACCAGAAATTATCACCAAAAGTTATATGGGTGGGATTGGCCATCGGACCGTATTATATGCCAAACAACACCATTGTCTAAAATGGAACACCATATTACCGAGCGGTGCCGGATATAGAGCCTACCCAATTATGTACTTTGTCAGGGCCTTACCAAACGATGCGTCTTTGAAACATTATAATTAGAGTAAAAGCATAATGTACCTTCCCTACGACGTCAGTTGTAAGCTAGTACATAATGTTATTTACGATTGTACTTACTTACGCAATGACATTTGCCGTGGGTTCTATAAAAAATGAATAAAACTTTGTCATTGTTCGACGATCAAGCAAGCAATACGCTCTTTTTATGCGTTCAAATTAGGGTTGTAAATGAGCTTCGAAGTCGGTGCCGAAAGGTCGGAACTTCCGATTGATTTAACAGCTCGAACTCTGACTCTGACTTCGGCGCCGATAATTTTAAATCGGAGTTATAACGAAGATTGAAACGCTGTGATTCGATCCGATTTGGCGTATCTCACACACGAGCGTAGTTCTCCGTAAAATAATTTTTATTACTTATAAACTCTCTGGCAGCTCTGTGCTTCAACGTTAACGTTTGCTTATTTTCGGTTTCTTTTTTTCCATTTCCTTTTTCGATCTATTTCGGGGAATCTAGGCCATCTTTCTTTCACTTCGGCTCCGATAAATCAAATTTAAAAACTGCGGTTCCGGTAAACTCACCTCCGTAACATTCTTGGTTCAAATGCTGATATAGTCAGAAAACTTTTTTGTGATATGTTAAAGATGCCCAAAAATGTGATTCCCATCAGTACCTTAATATATAATTTTTCATGAATACGAGGGTAACTACATACATTTCGGGAATAACTATACCGACTGATTTTTTTTTTAATTATGAAGAAAAGACAAGAATTTTTTTAAATTTTTGCCACGGTGACACTTGAGATACGCAGAAAAATAAAAGCATTTTTGAGCACTCAAAACATAGAATTAATGGGTCTTCCGGGATACAGTCCTGATTTGGCACCCATTGACTTCTTTTTTGTTTCCGAACATCAAGGAAAAACTGAGTGGAGAACGATTTTTGATGCCAGAAATAACCGTTGATGCGTTTAAAAAGGATGTTTTGGACGTGTCTCAAGCGGAATGGGTTAATTGTTATGAAAAATTGTTCGAACTGAGAATATTTCGAGAACGATTTTAGCTGTCCCTCTATTTCGAACCTAACCTTCTATTCAGAAAAGAAGCAGTAGACTATACTGCCTAGGCAATTGCTATGAGAAAGTAATAATCCAGTACAATGAAAAATGTATACTTAACAGTAGAAAAACAATATATCATGAAATGCTTTCTAGCATAGCTGAAAAGCTAAATATAGGTTTAAAATATAAGAGTTATTAAAAAAGTATTATCAGACCAATTCTGAACAGAAAATCCATAGTGAGATTTCTCACTTTTCGCTTTCCTCCTGTTCTGAAAGGAGCCTCGCTATGGAATTTCTTTCTTTTCACATTCCTCGTATTCTAAATAATCTTCGTTTTTCTCACGGTGAAAAACGTAGCCATCACGAACGCTAAAAACAAGGGAGAATGAGTTGACATCTCATGTGAGTTTTTACACCAACAATTTGTTAGTGAGTTTGAGAAAAACTTTTATTTTAAAAATTTAAGTATTTTGCTTATTTGAGGTATAAAAATGTTATTAAATAATAAATTGTAATAAAAGGTCAAAATAAACAAATAAGCATTAACTTGGAAGGTATTGGGTGAGAACATTTGGGCTGGGATCTTCTGAGCAAACAAAAGAACAACGTTTGGAACTAGCTCCTTCGCATTCTCAGCTTCTAAAACTAAAATGTGGAAAGCTACGCTGTTCATGTGGACTTTTTAAAAAGGTCTTTTTAAAAAGGAAATTTTTATAAATTTAAATATTTAGATGTTTTATTTTATAAATGTTTTAAAACAAACAAGCTACACTTATCAATTGGTCTGTTCTCTTTTGACGTTCGCGTACCTAAAAACTTGCAAAATAAGAGAAATTGAGAGCGCAAAGTTACAGTTGCAAATTACTGCTGGAAAAATTTTTACTGCCGAGAATTTGCAAACTAGAAAACAGCTGATTTAAAACAGTTGCAATTTGAACAATCAAACAAATTTAGAAAAATTTATGTTCACAAACCGGAGGATTGACTGCTGTAATCGTCAAAATGTGGAAGGTATCTTCAATTTTTGGAGAAAACTTTGCCACTGGATATTTAAAGCTTCTCCCATTTCTTTGTGTTGAAAATTTTTGTTAAAACTTACCGCTTTCAACCTTGCGAAATGTTCTAGGAGTACATGCCCGATTTCCTTTTGTTTTCCATTCACTTGAAATGCAAGCAAGACGTTAATCAGCTGTTGTCGAGACTTGCAAGTTTTTGCAAATTTTGCATTTTCGTACTTTTTTGAAGATTTTTTTATTTGAGAGAGAATTGTGCGTTACTGTAATGCAAGTATTTTGCGTACTTCTCCAGCTGGATATTTTTCACTGGAGAAGTACGCGAACAGACCAAGATCAAATATCAAACTTCCAAAACAGCTGATTTCGGAATTATTTTTCCCTTTTTTGTGTCTTACCGATCTTTTAGAATAAGACGATTTTTTCCGCATGAAAAATAAATCCGCTTGGGAATTTTTCCGAGCGAATATTTTGAATTGGGCTGTATATTTAGTAAAATAAATTCCCTTTTGAATCTTGCAGGAAGAATATCCCGGTTTTTAAGACATCAAGCCATTTTCAAAAAAAGCTCTTCGCATCTAGTCCCTTAATTTATGACTCTGAAAATGGTTCTTTTTATATTGTATGTGTAGAGAAAGGTTCGCTCATGCGCACAAGCGAACCCGTCGACAGCTTTATTTGGTACATGTTCGTGTACCTTTTCTTTAAACGACTCGTTTCCACGTACAATCGTACTTGCGAGAGACTCAATCGAGAACACTTAAAATTTTTTGCGTATGCGCCTATGAGCGTGCACCCAAATGAGACAATTAAGATCGGTCGCTAGCTTTATAGACGTGATTCTAACCAGGTTATAGCTGATTTCGGTCAAAGTGCGAAACGTTTTCGGTATTAAAAGAATAAGATTTTTGTTAGAAATTATTTATTTTGTAAAAGATTATTACAAATATGAGTACAAAATAATATTTATAAGTTTTTAATGCATGATATTTTTTGAAACAATCTCCAACGTGAAGGAATGGTTTCCTGTTACTGTTGTTTTTTATACATCAAACAGTCATTATGTTTTCCCTTTGGATCAATTTGTAAAATATGTTATTTCCCGTCTAATCTTATTCAATGTCACTTGTTGATAGTGTCCCATATCGCAAAAGTTTATCACCTCTCACGTGACGTACGACCGTAGTAACAAAGTACTGTTGTCACGTGGGAGGTGACTTACGTCTGATAAGTGTTAAAGCTTGTGGGACCGTACCTGAGCCATACATGACAATGAATAGAAAAAACAGAAACTTTCATGAGTTACAAAAGCACGACCTACGAAAACATGATGAAATAGTATATGTCTGCGCATATAATAAACATCTGTTTTCAAAAAAACCCTCTTCACGCCTTGTATGGCTTAATACCAACAAAATATTAGAACCTAGATTGATACGTGATAAAGAAGTAAACAAAAAAGCGCAACAACAAAATCTTTGCAGAATCAATGCAGTCAAATTTTTGAAATTTTGCGACTAGCAAAAGAGTAGAAAAACATTACTTTGATAAAGTGTAGCGCTTCTATAATTCCGCTTTGGTTTTATTGCTATTGCGCTTATTAGCTTGTCAAAGTTAGTGGACTGCTAGAACCACTGAGACTGCTGATGAGTCGGAGTAGCGTCCGACGAAACCATGGTCTAGTCAGCTTGGTTTGTTCTGCAAAGAACTTTGTTGTTGTAGCAACCTGTTGCTTCATGAATTATTTGGCATAAAGCTCTTAATATAATTCTTAAAAAACATATTTTTTATATATAAAAATTAAGTAGAAACTTTTATGTTTTTAATGAACTCCTTGCATAAAAACCTAGACTATAAGACAAAAAGGATGAGCTGAAACTATGTATGGTTCTATATGGTTCTTTTGAACTATTTTGGGTTATGCAGACTTCTTGGAAAGTTAAATGAGGAATCTTTATCGCTACATCATCCAGATCGAAACATTTTGGCCATATAATCGTAGATGTTTTTTATAAGAGTCAACAGAATCCATAAAACTTTCAATAACTCATCTCAGATCTACTCTACCATGATTTAATATTTCCCCTTCAGAGACATGATCGGCTTACGAACTGTCTCATGAGCATCAAACGTCTGAGTTCATGAGCGCGTACACGAAATGAGATCTCATTTCTCGAAATCTCACCAAAAGGTACGGGCTCGTGGACGACAGCTATAACATTTTTAAAAGAGTACGCGTTCGCGAGCGCGTAGGATTACTTGTGGGCCTTTTCGAATCGAACACTTTCAAAGGTACGCAGGCGTATTCAAATATAAAAAAAATTCTTAACAATTATCTTCAAGACTGGCTAGAGGCTATTGCGAAAAATATTCGAAAAAAAAACTAAAATTGTTAAGCATTTGATTTCAAAAGGGCCATTTATTCATAATGAATTTCCAAGCACATGCATACAGATCGAAAGATTCGTGATTTTCAAGACCTTCACACAAATTCTACAGAAAATTTTTGCAATATTTTTAATAAAATTTTTTCTTTGCAGGACCCGCTCATAACAAAAACGGAAATGGTGCCACTTAGAGTAGCTGACATTCTAATTCAATGGGCACACAGCAGTAATTTGGAACAACTCAAGCAATTGGATAGAAGATTTCAGAACGCCAACGTTCTAGGTAAGTTATGCATAAAGCAAGACTGACTTTTCAATCAAACTAAAATGACAAAATTTATTAAGGTAAAATTGCCAACATAATACGTCAGGCTCAGCAACGTTGTTCACCACGACGACCATTGTCGGAATTCATATCGATTCCACAGTATTATGCGAGCGGCTATCTAACTCTAACTAAGAAGTGCTAAGCGTCTATTTATTTTAGTTTCAATTTTAAACACTATACACAAACTAACATACACACACATAAACACACACACATAAACACACACACATAAACACACACACATACGCGCATGAATACATTAACATCCTTACCTTAATACATATATTCAATGGACTTTGAAGACGTAACGTGAAAGTAATATTTAAAATTTAGCTGTACCAATTAGAAATTATTGAATATTTATACAAACCTACCTACTGCATACATACAAAAAGCATCAATACATAAAGATAAATATCATAACTACTTAGTAGTAGCCTATGTAGAGTAGTTATTAATATTTAATATTACTGTCAATATAATTATGTGTACTATGGTGACACTATTATAATTATTATTATTATTAATTAATTAAAACATTTGCAATTTATAATTATGCGTAATTTTAATAAGTAATTATAACTATGATTATATATATATATATATATACATATAAAAAACACTAAATATTAAATGTTATTTGCAACACATTTCCTAAAACTGCCTGGCAGTAATTTTCAATTTAAATAAAGGCCTAAAATTAACAAATGCAGCTTCCAAAGAAACTCTATCAAGTAGTTAATACTCTCTGACACATTGTTGTTCCTGGAAGAAACTCTTATCAAGAAGTTACAACTGACTGACAAATTTTTGCTCTACGATTCAAAAGTGGGTTTTCAAATAAATTTTTAATGGATGTAAAAAAAACTATTGTTTTAAATTGTATTAAAAGTTTTTGTTATTTTATTTTAAATACGTTTGCATCGCATTAATTTTAATCATCTTGAAGTGTCGGTAAAAAAATGAAAGCTAGATGGAAATATCAGGAGATAATGTAACAATCCACTTAAGATCAAAAATAATAACTACTCTAGAGGCTTAACAATTGGAAGCTAACTAATAGCGCGTCTGTCGACCATAGGGTGGCGGCTGATAATAACCACCAGAGCCAGGTGGTGGAGGTGGCGGTACTCGTCCAGATGGTGTCATTTGGACTGAGACTCCACCTGCTACACCTGGTGGTATTGGCGGAACGCCTGCGCCATAATGCGATGACGACATTGCTGAGGTAGCCCAAGCGGCAGCATATGGTGCCATAGGTGGTGGTGGCGGCAGCGGTGGTGGAGCAGTTACTGTTGTGCCTCCCATAACAGTTCCTGATGCACCACCCGTTACTCCAACATAGGTAGGTGCATGTGGTGGTGGCGGTGCAGGCGTAGTACTGTACATTGTGTGCATTTGATGTGGCGCATACAAGTGATACGCAGCAGCAGCGGCAGCAACACTGGCCGCCGATAGTGTTTCTTGCACTGCCGCCGATGGCGGTGCAGTGCCCAGAGATTTGATCGATTGTATGTTATTCAATTCCGGCGGCGGCGGTGCGCTTACTACAGGCGCTACGCTGGTTGTAGTGACCGCAGGCTTGGGCTTGACAGCTGGCGTTTCTGTTGTCACAGGCACGCTGGGTGTTTGGGTTTTAAGTGGTGTTGGACTGTCGGCGCGACTGGGTGGCTTCTGTGGCGGACTATGGGTTTCACTTTGTTGTTGTTGTTGTTGCGTTTGATAGAGATCTAAAACTTGATGGCATATATCTTCGAGTATTTCCATCGTTACGTCCGACACGAACATATCCCACCAACGTAAATGATGCGGTTGTCGCCCGATCCAATCGGCCACCGTAAATTTGCTCAGTTTACTGGCTAAATGTATTAGAGCTACGGCAATGATTTCCGGTTCCCATTGCAGACAAACAACGGTGCTAAGCGAATCATTGACGAAATTCCAAGCCATTTGCACCATCTTCTGTAGTTTTTGCTGGTCGCCTTTAAAGCTTTTGGCATACTTCAGCAGAAACGTGTAAGGATGCTCCACTTGGAGATCGAACTTGATGGTTTGCAGCAATATGCGCTCCAAGGTCATGACTTCCTTCAGGCCGATAAATATATATAAATTAATTACCATTTCACTTTATATAAACTCGACAACTCACCTCTTTGGGATCATCACCAAACGAGTAGAACTGTGTATCGGTTAGACGCGAACGCGCAGTCTTTATGATATCTCTACATTTCTTTGGCGTTTCCTCCACTTTGCCGGCTAAGAAAAGGCAGCAGCACGCTGTCACATAGCGTGGAAAACTTTTGAACGAGTGAAACATGTAGAAACGATGGAAGTATACAACGCCGGTCGCTATGGTATTATGTCCCAGCCCCATCTCCGTGCCACAACTCATTATGAAGCGTGCACCTTCCTTGCGATAGCGTCGCTCGGTTTCAAACGTTATGCCGTCCAGAATGGAGGGTGTGTCTTTGAGCTCTTTCTTGTCATAGTACCAGCAGGGCATGGTTCCTAATAGGGCACTGGTGCTACTTTTACTACCGGGACTTTGCTGCGATTTGCTGCTGCTGAGCAGTTGGTGCGCCTGATTCTGCTGATTGGTCAGTTCTTGCTGCTGCAGGTACAGGCATTCCTTCATGAGCACAGCTATTCTGGGCACTTCTTACCTACGATTAGTTTATTATAAATTGTATTTATATAAAAACTAAGAAGTTTTTCTAATAACCCGCACACGTCCTCGGAAAATTGTAAGATGTTGTCACTTTGACATTCCGTCTTGTTTTTTATAAATTTTTTTGCTAAGATTTTTGTAATAGTTAGCTTTAAACAATGACGAGTTATACAAGTGGTGCCACTCATTAATAGAATGAAAAATATGGTTCAAGCCAAAAACCCAACTGAGATCATATATAAAGACGTGCCATAGGCATACAAAATAAAAGGTGTATAGATAGATATACAGGCTTATATGTGTACTGAATGATCTAAAAGAATTTTTAATGGGGGGAAATGAAAAATTTCGTCAATATATCAGTTTTACTTTAAATGCTATATTATATCCACACTAAAAATATTTCAAACATTTGAAAAATAAGTCGAAAAAATTCAAAATACATATATAAAAAAATTCACAACAAAAAGAAAATAATAACAAGAAAATTTGTCAAACCTTTCAAAATATTTACAGAAAAGATAATAAAATGACAATTTTTTCAGTGCAGAGGGTAGCTTCAAAAAATGTTGATGTATAAATATCAAAATGTTGACGAAATTTTGACAAATAAATGAAAAGTCATTGAATTTATCAAATACACAAACCATTATTGACACTCTTCCCACTTAAAATCGGAAGTGTTCCTATTTTAACTATAAAGCAGCTACAATATTTTTATGAATACCAAAATTTTAAAAGACTTTTTAACATTAAAAAGCTTTTTTACTATTGAATGTTTTAAAGCTATTTTCCTAATAGGGCATTAAGATATTTTTATGAATACGGCTGTAAATTTATATTTATTAAGTATATTGCCAATAATAATACATCAGTTTTGCTCAGATCATCTCCGTTTTATGCATACTCCATATATCTAACGCTTCAATGAATTTTATTCCAATTTTTATAATAAATTTGAAACCGTCTTCTATTTGATATATATAACCGTTCAAAAGTTCACATAAACAGGCTTGTATTTCAGAATGATTATAATATAGAATGATTTATATATATTGCGATATATTACTGTAAAGGATAATCCATTTCGGGTTTCGGAAAATGTAGCCCTGGCATTTGGCAGCTGTGAAATGTTAATGTCATCCAGACTAGTTTTTAGTTAAAGGCATATTATAATGTGGAATGCTTTACCACCAAGCAACGCTTTAAGATTATGAATTGTTTAATTGCACTAAATGCTTATTATTAGTAGGAAATTTTCTTCAGCGATTGGGCCCATTTCACGCTAGGTGCATACGTGAAAAAGCAAAATTGAATTGAATTCAAGCGATCACCAATGTATAAACCATTGTATCTGCAAAAAGTGACTGGCTGGTGTGCATTATAGCCTGGTGGTATCATTGGTCCGTATATTTGTGAAACGATCAAGGAGCAACCATTAGTCAATTCTGAGAGCTAACCTACCGTTATTTTTTTTTTTTTTTTTGGTCTGGAATTGAATATATGGTTCCGGTCAATATCAACAATATGGGGCCGGAAGCACCACAATAGCCACCAACCATTGTAACAGAAATTTCCAGGATGACTTTTTTCGCGATTTGGTAATGTCAGTTGGCTTCAGAGATCGTGCGATTTGACGCCTATGGACTTTTTTTGTGTGGGGCTACGCAAAAAATCGTATTAACGTTAATTCACCTCAAACTCTTGAGCAATTAAAATCAACTTTCGTGAAGTCATGGCAGAGTTAGTACCCAAGTTGTGCACAAAAATCATTAAAAAAAGAAACGAGCGAGCTTTACAGTAGTCGCGTATGATTTGTAACAGCTGACACCTCACCTTGGTAATAAAAAAAAGGAAATGGCCGTTTCAGCCCTTGAAAGAACTTTGACCGAGCTTCTTATGATCAATTGTGATGTGCTTTTTGCGAAATGTTTAAACACAACGGCATATGTTCTCAAGAAGGTTTTTCTGGCAGTTTTTACTCTCTGAGGTTTACCATTATCTGCCATGGCAATAAACCTGGTTAAAGAAAACATTAATAGTGATTGTAATCAACTGAGAAGTTTTAAAAACATTCCGGAAGTCCCTGTTATGCTGAGTTGCATTAATCTCAATTTTTTTTGGCCTTACCTTTCCAACTTTAAATTTTTTCTCACTTTTTTTCTGCAGGTAATCTCGCATATACACAAAATTATTTTAATCAATTTTAATTTATATATTAAAATTATTACACAAAATTATTATAATCAATTCAGATTTATATATATTTAAAATATTAACCGTGTATGCCAAAAACAGCTGTTTGATCTTGTTAACTTTTACTTTGGATGTTGGAAAAAATTTGGTTATTCTTTTGTTTTACTTTGACATTTGGCGAAGGAAATTTTGATGTTGAGCTAGTAGCCGCTGGGTGAAGGCTACACAGGTTTGTGTTTAAACTAAATAGTAGCATGCGCTGTAGCTTATTAAAATTGAAGGGAAATTGTGGCTCCGTTCAGTTTACTGTGATTTGAAACAGATATTAATTTGGTTTGTGTTTAAAACACATGTTTGTGTAGCAGCTATTCGTGGCAGCTATTCGAGCTTAAAAGGCACTATGTGAATAATGTTGGAAGCTCTGCAATTAATTGTGTGATAAATTATATGGCACGTGCTTCCCCGACTTCCTGTTATGCATTTCCGTCACATTTCACGACACCAGTCCCACATGCTGGAAACCGATCGGTAAGATATTACATATCAAAAAATTACCTCAAAGGGATTTAGTCTTGCAAAAACTTCCGTATATGACATTTGAATGATATTGTACACCACATATAATGGCATAAAATAATAAAACATATGTTCAAACATAATAAAATAAACATTTTTTCGAATCTGCATCTTTAGTGTGTTTCTTTAAACGAAGCATTCCTTATAGAATACCCCCTGTATATTAAAAATTAATAAAGTTTTTTTTATGATGATTTTTATGTAATAAAACAATTTTTTAAAATTAATATTTTCTTTCAATCAAACAAGTTTACTTTATGTCAAGTTCAGTTAGCTGCTTTATATGGTATCATTAAGAACATATCTTGTATATCGTCGGCTTACAAGGAAAACTGACTAACTACGACAATTTGGCTTTTACTTTTTGATGTAGTATAATGGAATCATTTTAAAATTTCTGGCAGCACTGATAATCTAATATTTCGGCTAAAAATATCCCTTTAAAGTTTAAATTTAAAAGAAAACACAAACTCTTCATAATAACAAAAACTTGTGTTGCTTTTTCTCATGAGCTGTATTCTTTCAGTTGGTCAGTTTTCCTTGTAAGCGACATGTATATTTTTCCAATGTAAGCTTGAAACTCAATAACATTAATTCTTTAATATGCAGATAATAATCTTATATATATATATCGAATGTTGTCGTACACTTTTTCAATATTTATTTTAGAAAAGGAACAATGAAACGTATGTCATTCGAAAGGTACTGCACCATAGATGTGCCGAGTTATGTTAGATTTTAAATTGATGACCTTTGATCCGAAATATTAACGTTAAAAGTTTATATTAATTTTAGTTAGGAATCTCAGAACTAGGAAGAGGTAGAATGAAGAATGAGGTATCGGATGAAAGGTCTGGCTGGACAATATGATTGAATATAAGATTGGTGACCTTTGACCTCAAATATGAGCGGAAAAAGAGCATTTATTAAATAAAAGCTAAACTGTAAGAGATGGAGAGACATGATATAAGAGAGAAATTTAGAGATTCATAAGATGTGCAAAAAATACTTGGATATTTTTCACCATCGTTTACGGTTACTCTACAATAAGCACTTTTCCATGTAACAAGTGTCAATATATATTGTGATGGTAAAATTGCTTACAAATAATAAATTTTGAAAAATTTCCGTTATTTTGACATCAAAATTATTGTGATATCTCGAAAACTATAGATGTTCTCAGTACAACGTTTTTTGTATGAAAATTCGTTGGTTGAAAAAATAACGGTATCCGAAAACTTTTTTGATAATATTTTCCATGAATAGTATGTTAAAAAAATTTCCCGTTATTATGACACCAAAAGTATTGCGATATTTCGAAACCTGTAGATTTTTTCCATGCAATGCAGTTCTTAAAGCAATGACATTGCCTCAGAATGAGAAAAAAACAATTGATATTTCAAATTTTGATTTTGCAAGCAAATATCTCAGCCATTTTTCAATAGATATGTATTTATTAAATTTTCCTTGTCTGAAAGTTTAATTAAATGACTTTGGAGAAATAAGAAAAGATTTACCGTTATCTCACCAATTCAATTTCTTATGTTGTTTTAAAAAAAAACTCTAAAATATTTAATTTTTGCTCAAAAATTAGACCAGACATTCTTTTTTTGTAATTTTTTTCCCCTATTTTCTTCTCACACACTCTTTCATATAACATATCATTTATTTGCAAAAATTGCTTCATTATGACATATAATTTAATTAAGTGTTTCTATCATCGAAAATCATGAGCTACCCCCTATGATTTTTTTGATGAAAATCACATTTTTCAAAATGTTGTTTTTGTATTTTTTACAAAGTTCTACAGCTTCAAAAATAATTTCTGTGAAAAAATTTTTCAAATATTTCAAACGTCTCTAAAGTTATATACACAAATCTATGTTTTAAGCCATTTCCTTATCTACTTTATATATTATCTTATATATATTACGCAAACTCAAATTTTGTCCGGCGTAAGACTTTTGAAGTACAAGTCTAATCTTAATAACTTTAGTATTTCTTGATAGGTTTAGACCTGTAGATGTGCAAACTGGACTCTTTATTTCTTAAAAATTTATATTTTTTAAGTTATAGCGATTTAAGTTTGCATATAATTGTTGTTGTTATGTTGATTTTTTTTATTTTTATGGTTGATGGGTGCAGCAACGTGCACCGGGGGTCGTTAGTAATAATAAATATGTCATTTCCGCCCTTGAAAGGGCTTTGACCGAACTTCTTATGAACAAACTATGTTCTGCGTGTTATTAAATTTTTGTACACAATTTATCAAGAACTGGACGTACTAGTTTTATGCCGACTCCGAACGGCTAATGTGCATGTTCTCAAGAAGCTTTACATTGAGTATTATATACTCTCTAAGGTTTGCCATTGCCTGCAGGGAGATAACGGCTGAACACAAAAATTAATTCAATTGAAAAACTTTCTGTAAATTACTTTTTAAGGCCCCTATTAGGTACGACAACTCAACTTAAGTTGACGTGACTTAAGACACCTCAACTGAACTTTTTTGCCATATTACATATAACATACATTTTCAGTTGAGCTGTGGTGTAAAATTGCTTTTTATATTGGAGCATGATTACATCGAAATTTTGACACTTTCATTGAAATGAATCAGCTGTTCGCATTAATTTCAATTTGTGTGTATATGTATTTTGTTCACAAGTATGGAAGCAAGGAAATAGTAGAGCGGTAAGACATTTGGCTGTAATGCCAGCAGTACGAGGATTAATCCTCTCATGTGACAAAGAATAAAATTTTTTTTGCTTTGTTTTTGTTTTTTTTAAATAGTTAAAAAAGCTCTTTTATAGGTTAGTCCAAGGAGCACTGTTTAAAAAAAAAAAAAAAAAATACATAAAAACAAAGCGAGAAAACTTTATTCTTTCTCACATAATATATGTATTTATACTTTATTTTACTTACGTATTTTTATCCATTTTCACTCAATTAACAAAAAACAATAAACAAATAAATAGTTCGTATGAAAAAGACGATATACAACTAACTCAAATCAGATGTAAGTTTTTAACAGTCCTTACACTCGACACAGAGTTGCATTGTTAAACATAATACCACAAAAAATACATACACATCTCTGAGATACATACTTGTCAGTCGACATACACGTATGTACCTCAAATGTGTAATAGACAATACAAATTTACAAATTACACACTCAACTTAAGTTGAGTTGTCGTACCTAATAGGGGCATAAATGACATCAATATTGATAAAATATTCTTTAAATTTTCTGAGATGATGCACATTAGATATTTGACGTTCAACCCCCTACAGCTTTTGAAACTTAAGAGTGAAACAATTTTGCACCATTGGTCTTAGTGCATTGATATCTATAAAGCTTCCTTAATAAAATTCGTTTTATGCTAACATACTTCGTTTTCTGGCCTTTTGGTTTTGTTAATTTCATGCTAAAAATACATGCAAATTGCATGAAAAACAAATTTTGGCACATGAATTTGAAAAGAAGTGTTTCAAATATTTTAAGGCTTTGTCTCTGAAATGAAATAATATTTTTAATATGTGAAAAAGCGATAATTAACATTTCTCAGCTGTAAGCGGATTCCCTCTGAGAGTGCAGAATATTTTACATTGATCCATGGTGTAATAATAATAAGGTGTTAGTGAATTTTTGACAACAACAAGAATAGCTTTCTTTCTGTCAAAAAATTGAGAGCGAAAGAGAGGAGCCGTTGATAGTTGTCACATTATGTTATTTGTTTGAGCTGCTAGATGATGATGCGTTATAGTTTTTATAGGTTATTGTGCGAATAGAGTTTAAATAAATATTTAATTCAATTAATTGTGCCGTGTTGTGTTGACAAAAAGTTATTGCAGTTGTCTTCGCCCATTTGCCAAGTTCGCCATTGAATGGTTTTGTCATTTTATCGAAAACGTCCGCTGGAAGGTGCCACCGACATGAAGCTTTGGCCAGCATGCAAATTGTCTTGCATTCACATCGACTGCTTCAAAAAAATATCGAATGAAAGAATATTCAATACCTCAACTGATAATAGACATCAAAAGAAGTGTTCATGGCATTGAGCTTCGACAAACTGCACGTTAGCTGATTTATTTTCATTCCAATTCACTGTTCATCAGCTGTTTTTGACAGGAGCGGGGCGAAAAAATTCATCATTTTGAGAGAGAAGTGTCAAATTAACTAACACCTTATTATTATTACACCATGCATTGATCTAAACTAAAAAAATGTTGACCTGTTTTTAGTCCAGAAAAGATCAGAATAAAGACAACATTTTTTCAATGATGTTGTGTTAACTGTACTGTTGCTTACTTTTGAAAACAATTTTTATAATATTTATTTTTTCATCCATGATAAAGCTCAAACTTTAATGAAATGTCAATGATAACGTTTAATTTTTTCCTGTCACTTTTTTGTTCATTCAGTTGGTAGCATATGAGGCAGAATTTAAATCCGTTGATCTTGAGAATGCAATTTTGCATTTTTTCTACGTTCGATGTCAACATTTTTGAGAAAAGACCACGATTTAATTTACAAATTTTTCGAAAAAAGGGCAGAGTTCTTAAAGAGGGCAGAAAAAATGCATAATTTTTTGAGAAAAGTAAACGCCATCAGATTTTGATATAAATTAAGTTTTCTTAAATTATTTTGCATGGGTCAGAAGAAAACAGGTGGAAGGTGGCAACACTTCACATAAATCCAATTTACATGCATCGCAATCTATTGTGAACTATTATGTTAACTGTCACAGTATAAACATTTCAAAATGTGACAGTTGAGTATTTTCAATTTAATTTTCTGATGGAAAATTTTTATATTTTCCAAATGAAAAAATGGAAAACCATCGAACACGCATATGTATTTGTTATTTAATCACGGCATTTCTGATAAGTATTTTTATCTACGCACTGATATCGAACAATTTACAGAATATAAGAAAAATCGGACGTTTACGGGAGGAAGTCGATGAAATAGCGGTGAGATGAGTTTATCAGAATTCTCAATGAATGAAGGATCAAGTTTATTTTTTAATTAAAAATTCTTTTAAATGCAGCACGTTGTCTTGCACGCGCCCGCTGGAAGTGGTGAATCGAAGCAACTGGCAGAAGTAGTGGATGCTATATTAAAAAAGCGGCTATCGGGTATCTGGGATGATTTGTATACAGTGAAAAAACAGCTCAAAGCCACCGAATGCATATCGTTGGGAAGACGACAAGATGCAGTAGGCAATAAGCTGGGTGAACGTATTAATTTTGCATCAGAAGAGTTAGGTGCCAAGATTGAATCTGTGGACGCAGAGCCAGTGGGTGGTACGAATATTGTTAAAGCAATACTGCGCCTAGATTTTAGCTCCAATCCACCAGTGAATATGTTGCGTTCATCAATGGAGCCAGGCTGCTGCTTTGCATTCAAGTCAGATACAGCTGAAGTAACCGTAAGACTGGCTAAGGAGGTGAATTTTGTATTATAATATATGATAAAATAATGTAAACCTGCTGCTAATAGATTTTCATTGAATCGGTGGAGATGGAGCACATTTCCAAGGATCTCTCACCCACAGCAGATACAACGAGTGCACCCAAGAGTTTTAGTATTTATGTAAGTATGACAGTTAAATGGATTTAAAGAAACTTTAATATTCAATGTATCTCTAGGGCGTCGATACACGAGACGAAGAAACGCTGCTAGGTAATTTTGAATATGAAAATTCGAAGCTCATTCAAGAATACCCAATTAGTACCATGGTAAAATACAAATTTATACGATTCAAATTTGAGAAAAATCACGGGAATCCAAATTATACATGTATCTATAGGTGAGTCTTGTAGTATAAAAATAGTAACTGGCACAAAATCACGAAGGTAGCAAATTAAGGGTTGAGTTCTTGGTTAAAATTATTTCAATTATTTTTAAGTTTTCTTTAAAAAGATGAGAAAGAAAAAATACTCAAAACCATTGGAACGAAGTCATTTTATAAAAAAAAAACTAAGCGAAAAACTTTCAACTAATATAGTTGATTTTTTTTTAAATGTAGATAATTATGATGCGAAGGTTATAGGGCTTCCACGTATTTTTTTTTTATTTTTACGAATTCGGTGGGCGAACACTAGTTAAAAATGGGTAACTGAAGTCGAATCCGTTGTCAGAATTTTAAAAAATGGAATAATTTTTATTCAAAATTACTTTTTCCCCATAAGGCTGCCAACTTAATTTTTTTTCAATTTTTATGAATTCGGTGCTGAGCCGAACACTAGCTAAAAATGGGTCTGTGGATCCGAATAAGTTGTCAGAATTTAAAAACTCATGTAATTTTTTTGTAGCATAGAGCTGCCACTTCAATTTTTATGAATTTGGTGCTTGGCGAACACTAGCTAAAAATGAGTCCGTTGTCAGATTTTCAAAATTACGTAAACTGTCCTTGAGTATGCAGGCAAATGACAATCCCTCATATAACATAACTAGAACATCTGGAATGCCAAGAGTCTTACAACAGTGTGCGATAATTGTTTGGGTTGAATGTTCAATGACTAAAAAAAAAATCATTAGAAGAATTGAATAGAACTATGAAAGATCTTCGAGAAAATCAAGCTTTATTTGGCGATGTTTTGATACTGTTACCTGGAGACGTTACCAGTCATTCCTAAATCTACTGCTGCCGATGAGATAAACTCATGCTTGAAATCTTCAATTCTGTGGAAAAATTTAAGAACACTCACACTTAAAACAAACGTACGCGTTCAATAGCAAAACGACTCATCCGCATCTGAATTTTCAAAGCAATTGCCTAAAATTGGGAATGGTACAAAGCCAGTCAACAGGAATACAGGAATGATTACACTACCAAAAGATTTTTGCAGCCTCACTTAATCAAAAGAAGAACTGATTCATAGCGGGTCCCCAAACATACCACAAAACGGTAATAATCATGCTTGGTTAAGCAAGCCAGCAATACTGGGCGCAAAGAACAAAGATGAAATTCCAGAACCATTATTCACATTCAAATCAGTGGAGACCATTATGAATCAGGATGAGGTGGTGAATTATCTACAGAATTTAAAAACGCACTTGATTTGCCAGGAATACCACCACATGTATTGCAGTTAAAAATTGGAGCGCCTATTATGTTATTATGCTTCGCAACATCAACCAAACTAAACTTTGTAATGGCACTAGGATTGCCGTAAAATAAAATATTGAAAATTTGATAGAAGCAATTATTTTGAATGGAAAATTCAAAGGCGAAGACGTTTTATTTTCTCGCATCCCAATGATTCCAACTGATGTGCCATTTGAATTTAAGCGTCTTCAATTTCCTGATCGCTTTGCATTCGTCATTATCATCAATAAGTCGTTGGACGATCTTTACAGATGAGTGGTTTCAATTTGAAAATCCAAAAAAAAAACAAGAATGTTGTTTATCTAAAAGCATTGCAATAAATGTTTTAATTTTATACAAATTGTTCGAAAAAGCTAGTAAGATATATATTTGAAAATTACAAAATTCTCTATACGTTCGAGATGTGTCGTTCAAAATCAGTACCCACCTTCGTAATTTTGTGCCAATATTTCTAATCATTTATTAAAATGAATTTATTAATACTTTCTATTACAGAATTGCTGTTTATGGCAGAATGCAATAGAAGCTTTTATTAATAAACTTATATAATTTATTGTTTTTGTCGTAAAACTTTTATGCGCCAAACAACTTTTTGGTAACTAGTCTATAATTGTTTTAGAAACAAGAAAAAAATATATATATTTTTGTAATGATTCTTAATGTGTATTCAAGCAACAACTATTGCGATTTTATTCACATACATATATATAAACTCCATGAGCAATTTATTTGTTAATTTTTAAAATGTTTAAAATTTCGAGTTAAGTTTATTTATTGAATTAAATATTGCCATAAACTATCCTGTGTTTATAATGAATGATTACAGCTTAATACTTGGCTTTATACTCAGAGCTTTAATACTACTTTAAGTAGACTTTAGAAATCTCTAATAAATTTGATTTTTATGATGTTAAAATTTTATAAAAATTATAATCAATTTAACAAAAAAATTTTAACAACACCAAACCCAGTATAAAAATAAGGGGAATTTCCTCAAATGCCTTTCCACCAGTCTAAAAGCACACATTGAAAGGTAAGCAGCTGTTGAGTCTGGTGCAGAAACCACTATTCAAAACAAATGAAGCTAAAAAAGAACAACAAAAGAAGTCAAGGAAAAATATACATAATCAACTAAATGCTCTCTCTCTCTCATTCTCATCGTTGCGCTCCGACAGTTGTTTAACGTTACCTACAAATACCGGACGAGCTAAATCCATTTTATCTTTATTGCTACTAGCAATAAATACTGATATACAGAGTTGAAAATAACAAACAAGATATATTAAGCAACAAAAGAAAGCATTCCTCTTTTATACTTAAGTCAGGTCGAGAGCAGCAGTGGAACACACTTGAATATTTAATGCCAACAGGGTTCACCTTGATAATCTCAAATGTGCAGAAGGGAGTAAAAAGCAGCAAAACTGAAAATGAAAATAGTTTGATGGAACATTGTCGATGGAAAAAAGATTGAATTGCGATGTTCTCAACAGATTGGCTGGAGAACAGTTAACTTTATGAAGATTATCAAATAATGATAAAATTAAAAAAAAGATAAAATTACAGAAAGATAAATTTTTAAAATAAATAGCCGTTCAGCTGGCATCGAAGAGTTAATACTTTAAATTTAATACTTAATACTTAATATTTAATACTTAATACTTAATACTTAATACTTAATACTAAATACCAAATACTAAATACCAAATACTAAATACTACATACTAAATACTAAATACTAAAAACTAAATACTAAATACTAAATACTAAAAACTAAATACTAAATACTAAATACTAAATACTAAATACTAAATACTCAATAGTAAATACTAAATACTAAATACTAAATACCAAATACTAAATACTGAATACTAAATACTAAATACTAAATACTAAATACTAAATACTAAATATTAAATACTAAATACTAAAGACTAAATACTAAATATTAAATACTTTATACTAAATACTAAATACTAAATACTTAATACTAAATACGAAATACTAAATACTAAATACTTAATACTAAATACTAAATACTAAGAACCAAATACTAAATACTTAATACTAAATACTAAACACTAACTACTAACTACTAACTACTAACTACTTACTACTAACTACTTAATACTAAATACTAAATACTAAATAATTAATACTAAATACTAAATACTAAATATTAAATATTAAATACTAAATACTGAATACTAAATTCTTAATACTAAATGCTTAATGCTAAATATTAAATACTAAAGTATACACTTATACCGAGACTTCAATTTGGAAATTACATTGAAGAGTAGTCAATCTACTCCATTCTACTGACGGGTAAACCCAGCGCAAATACGCAGAGAGCAGTAAAAAAAAAAAATAAAAATAAACAATGCGCAAGTCTTACTCGCCTTTATGTGAATGAAAATTTCCAGTGTTGTTTGCTCTGTCTTCTGGTATAGCGATAGCTGCAGCCAGTCGCTCTTGTACTATCGTCGGTTGTCATTTGTTTCATCATCGTCGGTATATATTATTCCGCTTCAACTGCTGCTGGTGCTCCTGCATCAAAAGTGAACAGTTTTTCCAATACTATATCACTTACTTTCTAAACGCCTGTCTGCTCTGTTCTGTGTTCTGTTCTGTGCGTTGGTGCGGTACTAAAGAAAAAGAAAGAAGAAAAAAAAAAATAAAATAACAAATAATAGAAAAAAGCATGCAAAGTTGTTTAACTGCTTTACCGAAAGTAGTAGACAAAGTTATTTAACTTCAACTTTAAAAGGAAAAAAAAAATCTTCCTAAGCTGGCTGACAAACTTGAAGTGCCGCTTAGGTATATTTATTATTGCAAAGAAAAAGTATCGATTGTCTTTTGTTGAAGTTTCTTGGGTGCAGTGGGCCAGTTAAATTCTTGGCAGCTAGTACAAAAGCAACGATTATATAAAAAAAAGAGCTACCTAAAAGTTGCTGTGAAAATTTTAAACTCACAAAAACTAATTTTTTTATTTATATATTTTATATAGAAATATATATACAAGAGAATATAAAAAAAAACAAATTACAATATAAAAAATGGTGCAGAAATTTCAATCGCCCGTTAGGGTGTATAAACATCCATTTGAGCTGGTGATGAAGGTGTGTAAAAATAAATCAAAATAAATTTATGTTAAGTTAAATATGGACAGAGTTCACTTTGTCATGCAAACAAAATGCAATATTTTTCATTATTAGTTGTATTTATTTAAGAGTTAATTGTGTTTATCATATAAAAGTATTTTCTTTTACTTCGATTTTTAATCCCATCCAACTCATCAAATTATACCTTTGGTTTTTCTCTCTCTACTCCAAATGCAATTCTATTCAACATGTTAAAAGAGAGAAAAAAGAAACAATATTTAATGTTTTGTCTCGTGATTGATTGATGATGATCGTCGTGTTGATCGAACGTTTGTTACTTGATTTTGTTGCTAATTGTTTAACTACATATGTGTGCATGAACATATGTATGTGCATAGATGGATTTATATACATATTAAGTAAAACATTTAATTTGAGTTTGTTTTTATTTTTTATTTTTATGGCGAAGATGTAACAAATTGAACATGGGTGAAAGTTAGTTAATCTTGGTTGCTTTTGTTTTGTTTAGTTATTTTTAAAGATGATTATCTTTATTTGAAAATATTTGGATGAGATATTTTTGCTTCAATATAAAGGAATATTTAAAGATACTTTTGTAGATATATTTTTTATAATATTTAAGTTTTTAATTCATGGCTTCGAATAACATTGAGTTGACACAAGTGATTTAGTGTGTCCACTTACAGTTGAATCTTGTTTGAAAGCATATTTTTATTTATCTTGTCGTTATTCTCTTAGAAGGCTGTGTTCTTCTCAGAATTTGTAAACAATTATTAAAATTTTATGAAAAATTCTGTTTTTAAAAAATATAAAATTTGATTCCGGCCATTGGATTTTGAAATAAGACCAAAAATAAAAAAAGAAATATGTGTGTGGCCACCACGCACGGTAGAAGTGAAACTTTAACACAAAAAGTTGATTTTTAAGTGGTTAATTGATTTGCTCTTTAATATAGTCTTTTTAAAAAAGTCCTATTTCATATGATGGCAAGAGTAAATTGAATCGGTTTTAATCAGGGATCGTAATTATTATCAGCGATATCCAAGAACTTAAAGTTTAATTTTTATTTTATTGCTCAGAAATAAAAAATTATCTTACGATTTTTATTGTTTTGATCAGAAATAAAAATTATATTTTTATTTTTCTGTTCAAGAATAAGAATTACGAGGGGAACTATTTATATTTCGGGAATAGCAAATAATAACAAACATTTTTAAATGAAAATGGCTTTATTGTTTTTCAAAATATTCCCTTTGATAATCAATACACTTTTGCATTCGTTAAAATCATTTGTCATAGCAGTTTTTCCATTCCTCTTGAGACACCTCCAAAACATGGTTTTTTAACGCTTTAACTGCTTCTGCGGCGCTCGGAAATCGTTGACCACACAGTTTACTTTTGATATTCGGAAACAAGAAGAAGTCATTGGGTGCCAAATCAGGACTGTATGGAGGATGAGTTATCAATTCGATGTTTTAACTGCTCAAAAATGTATATGTTTGACGAGATATGTTAGAGCTCGCATTGTCATGATGGAGAATGATTCGTCTTTGGCTGTTGGTTTTGCGAATTTTTCCGAAGACTTCCGGCAAACAAATAATTGTGTACCATTCAGATTTGACCGTTCTACGTTGCTCAAGCGCAACAATGACCACATGACCCATTCGGTGGAAGAAACACGCGACCATTGGCTTCGCAGTGCTTCGTGCGCGAACAACTTTTGTTGGATTTGCCTCGTCTTGGAAAACCCACACGGTCGATTGCTGTTTTGTTTCCGGCTCATACGCATATATCCATGATTCGTCACCTGTCAGGATTTTAACCACGTCTTTTGAAGCACCACGATTGAACTTTTGTAATCATTTCCTTACACCAATTGATGCGAGACTTTTTTTGAGCGATTGATAAATTATGGGGTATCCAACTAGAGCATATTTTTTTACAGATAAGTGTTCATGCAAAATCGAATGTATTGAAGTCGAGCTAATGTGCAAGGATGCCTCTATCTCACGATATGTCACATTACGAGCTTGCATTATTAATTCACGTACTGCATCGATGTTTTGTGGCACAACAATCGATTTTGGACAACCTTCATGGAATTCGTTGGCGACCGAACTACGACCACGATTGAATTCACTATACCAGCAATAAACTGTGGTTTTTGATGGTGCTTTATCGTCATACAAAGAACTGAGCTCATCGGCACACTCTTGTTGAGATAATCCACGTCGAAAGTTGTGAAAAATAATCAAATGAAAACCTTCTCTTAAAATTTCCATTTTTTGAATAAATTGATTTTCTTAACTCACTGTAAACAAAACAAATATCACTTTTACATCAAAACGTTGTGAGTACATTTATGTAACAAATGTAAAACTTTATTATGGTGATGTCAGATTTTAGCTATTGACATTAGTGTTGCCAGTTCCCGAAATATAAATATTACTCCTCGTAGATGGTATACCTATTCAGATAAGTCGCTTTGGTTCGATATAAAGTCGATAATATTCCTGAATTTTAAAGTTAGTTTATTAGAATTATGGAAAAAAATTGAAAAGGGGTATAAATTGGTTTGGACTCGAACTCAGGACCCTAAGATCAATCAATCATGCTAAGATTTGTTTATTTGTTTATTTGTCTATTTGTCTATGGTTACAAACCTTACAGACTAGTGTAAAATAAAATTTATTAACAATACTAAAAATAACTAATATAAATACATAACAATCGGAAAATACTCATTATTGAAAGCTATAAGAGATTATGTACTAAAATATTAATGTTTCATTCAGCATAGCCTTAAAGCAATCTCTAGAATTAGAAAAATCAATATTGACTATTCTGGAGAGTGAATTAAAATCATTCATAGTTCTTGATAATGGCTCATTGGCTGCATAATTACTACTATGAAATGGAATAACAAAAATATTATGTTGACGTAAATGACGCGAGGGAAAAAAGAAATTAATGTGTCTTAGTAAAGTTGGACAATCAATTTCACCTGAAATTATGTCAAACAAAATCATCAAGGAACGAATTCTTCTTCTAGTTTCTAGAGATTGGAGACGTATAAGCAGACATCGCGAGTTATAAGAAGGAAGCGGATCAACAAAATTTAAAGATCTAAGTGAGAACTTTAGGAACTTTTTTTGTACTTTTTCAAGTCGAGCAGAATGTATGGAATTTGTATACATACTACCGAGATCATCTACTACCGTTATTATTTCCTTGCAATTTTCTTTATGTTCAAACAATACAATATAAGTTGTTCAATTTTATTCTTCTAGCAATATCATCGGTGACTATATCCTCTGAATTGAAAATATTGTGGAGTCCTATAACTGTTTAAGTCATTTTCGTGCACTATGTCATTTGAAAATGAATTAAATTTCAACAATCTTCGAAAGCTAATTAAGTAGCACATGGTAAAAAAATGAGTTATTACAACCGGCCCACGATAGCAATCTTTTTAATAGAGTTTTGTAGGTACTTTACTGTAAGAACAACTGAGCATTACTCTATGCTGTTGTGAGCCTTAAAATTATCATTCAAAAATAGATTATACAGGAATATCTGTTCTAAACTGATCTAAACTGTTTATAAATATTGATAAAACTTACTTTGATAACCGCCTACTCGAAGCTGATAGCTTCTGTTAAAAAATATGACCAACTTTCGTAGTATTTTTCTCAGTCTCATAAATATTAGGAGAATCCTTCGAACATTTATAATTATTCGAACAAAAATGGGATAACTCACCGCAAAGGCCATGAACCATGCAGAACTAATCTAAGTCAAAGAGGAATGTTTGAAATTTTCTTAATTTTGACAGGGCCCTTAATTTCAAGTTATTTATTTATATGTTCATGTTTATTTATATCGTTATGGTTAAGCACTAGTTCAAAAATTTGTGTTGGACTTGGTCTTGGTTCGAAAATTAGTTGAAATTTAAGTAAGCAAGCTTGCAACCTAATTTTCGAACCAAATTTAAATTAAATTTAAATTTTCGAAATTTACCACAGTACCGAGGCTAAGTAATAAAAAACTTTTTTTTTGCAAATGTTCTTCTTTATTCATATTCAACATAGGTTCCAGCAAGAGCAATACATTCATTCCACCGCTTTTCTAACTTTTCAATACTGGTTTTGTAAAACGATTTGTGCTTCGCCTCAAAATAAGCTTCAGTTTCAGCCATCACCTTTTCATTGGAGTCAAATCTCTTGCCGGCAAGCATTTTTTTGAGGTCAGCAAAGAGCCAGTAGTCGCTGGGGGCCAAATCTGGCGAATAAGGTGGACGAGGAAGCAATTCGAAGCCCAATTCATGGATTTTCGCCATCGTTTTCATCAATTTGTGACACGGTGCATTGTCTTGGTGAAAAATAATTTTTTTCTTCTCAAATGGGGCCGATTTTTCGCGATTTCATCCTTCAAACGCTCCAACAACGCTATATAATAATCGCTGTTGATTGTTTTTCCCTTCTCGAGATAGTCGATGAACAAAATTCCATGCGCATCCCAAAATACAGATGCCATAACCTTTCCAGCCGACTGTTGTGTTTTTGGTCGGTTTGGTCTGCTTTCATCGCTTTCATCTCCACTCAGCTGACGACCGTTTTGATTCCAGTGTGTAATGATGGATCCATGTTTCATACATTCTTTGTGAACAGTGCCAAATAGTTCTCCGAATCATCGACTTACTTACTTACTTATCTGGCGCTTACAACCGTAGGTCAGTTTTGGCCTCGTATAAGAAATTGCGCCAGCCATTTCTATTTTGCGCTTACTGGCGCCAGATGAACACCAAGCGTGGTCAGGTTAACCAACACCTGATCCTTCCAACGAAGATGTGGGCGTCCTCTTTGCTTATTCGCTCAACATGACCTAGCCAGCGGAGCCGCTCGATTTTAATACGCTTGACTATGTCAATGCCAGCGTACAGCTCATACAGCTCGTGGTTCCATCGAATTCGGTACTCGCCATTGACGCAGATTGGACCGAAGATTTTACGAAGGATCTTTCTCTCGAAGGCTCCCAAAGTCTTTTCATCAGAACTGCTCAACGTCCAGGTTTGTGCTGCATATAATAGGACGGGCATGATGAGTGACTTATAGAGCGTGAGTTTTGTTCGTCGAGAGTGGGCTCTGCTTCTCAATTGCCTACTCAGCCCAAAGTAACACCTGTTGACAAGAGTTATCCTTCGTTTTATCTCAATACTGACATCGTTCAAAGAGTTTATGCTGGATCCCAAGTAGACGAAGTCCTTAACAACCTTGAAGGAGATGTTGTCAACAGTGATGTCGTTTCCAAGACGCTGGGACTGTTTCTTTGTTGACACTAGATATTTCGTCTTATCTGCGTTCACTGCAAGACCCATTCGACTCTAGACTCTTTCGCTAATCTGGAGAATGACTTCGCGCGTATTATGGCCAATGATATCGATATCATCAGCATACGCCAGCAGCATAATGCTTTTGTAGAATATAGTGCCACTGCGTCTTAAATCAGCAGCTCGGATGATCTTCTCCATCTTACTTACTTACTTATCTGGCGCTTACAACCGAAGGTCGGTTTTGGCCTCGTATAAGAAATTGCGCCAGCCATTTCTATTTTGCGCTTGCTGGCGCCAGTTGGAAACACCAAGTGTAGTCAGGTTATCCAACACCTGATCCTTCCAACGAAGATGTGGGCGTCCTCTTCTGCGTTGACCACCACCGGGCACCGAATCGAAAATTTTTTTCGCTGGAGCGTCGTTTTCCATTCGCTCAACATGACCTAGCCAGCGGAGCCGCTCGATTTTAATGCGCTTAACTATGTCTATGTCAGCGTACAGCTCATACAGCTCGTGGTTCCATCGAATTCGGTACTCGCCATTGACGCAGATTGGACCGAAGATCTTACGAAGGATCTTTCTCTCGAAGGCTCCCAAAGTCTTTTCATCAGAACTGCTCAACGTCCAGGTTTGTGCTGCATATAATAGGACGGGCATGATTAGTGACTTATAGAGCGTGAGTTTTGTTCGTCGAGAGAGGGCTCTGCTTCTCAATTGCCTACTTAGCCCAAAGTAACACCTGTTGGCAAGAGTTATCCTTCGCTTTATCTCAATACTGACATCGTTGAAAGAGTTTACGCTGGATCCCAGGTAGACGAAGTCCTTAACAACCTCGAAGGAGATGTTGTCAACAGTGACGTGGTTTCCAAGACGCTGGGACTGTTTATTTGTTGACACTAGGTATTTCGTCTTATCTGCGTTCACTACAAGACCCATTCGACTCGACTCTTTCGCTAACCTGGAGAATGCTGCACTGACTTCGCGCGTATTATGGCCAATGATATCGATATCATCAGCATACGCCAGCAGCATAATACTTTTGTAGAATATCGTGCCACTGCGTCTCAAATCAGCAGCTCGGATGATCTTCTCCATCATTAGGTTGAAAAAGTCGCACGATAAGGAATCACCTTGTCTGAAACCTCGTTTGGTATCGAATGGAGGAGTGAGGTCCTTCCCGATTTTAACTGTGCTGCTGGTGTTGCTCAGTGTCATTCTGCAAAGGCGGATGAGCTTTGCAGGAATACCAAATTCAGACATAGTGGAATATAGATGATTCCTTATTGGACTGTCGAAGGTGGCTTTGTAATCGACAAAAAGATGGTGTGTGTCGATTTGTTTTTCTAGGGTCTTCTCCAAGATTTGTCGTAGCGTAAATGTCTGGTCTATGGTGGATTCGCCAGGTCTGAAGCCACACTGATAAGGTCCAATCAGCTGGTTTACGATGGGCTTCAGTCTCTCACATAATACGCTCGACAGGACCTTATATGCGATATTAAGAGGGCTTATCCCAGGGTAGTTGGCGCAAATGGTGGGATCGCCTTTCTTGGGGATTGGGCAGAGCACACTGAGGTTCCAATCATTTGGAATGCATTCTTCCGACCATATTCTGCATAGAAGCACATGAATGCATTCAAATAGAGCTTCGCCTCCATTCTTGAAGAGCTCAGCAGGTAAGCCATCGGCTCCTGCGGCTTTGTTGTTTTTAAGCCGAGCTATAGCTTTCAAGACTTCACTATGGTCGGGCAGCGGAACTTCAACGTTGTCGTCCACAATTGGGGTTTCCGGGATATCATCTATATTGGCGGGATTGTTGTCGTCATCACCATTCAGAAGACTAGAGAAGTGTTCCCTCCACATCATCAGTGTACTCTGGATATCTGTCACTAGATTCCTATTTTCATCTTTGCAGGAAGAGGCCCCGGTCTTGAAATCATCGACACGTTGTTGTTTTTGATCCGGTGTGAGAAAACGCGGCACCCATTTGTAAAGGAGCTTTCTCATCGACAAATGTTCTTGTAATATTGTTCCCACACTGCCTATCGATATCTTCAGAGCCTTAGCTAGCTCGCGCATCTTCACTTTAAGGTCGGCCAATACCATTTTGTGTACTTTTTATATGTTTTGTGGAACAACTGCCTCATTTGGGCGTCCTGAACGTTCAGCATCATTTGTGCCTGTACGACCAAGTTTAAACTCAGCATACCATCGGAAAATAGTTGCTTTTGACGGAGCAGAGTCCGGATAACACTTTCGGACTCTGCTTTGACGGTAATTTGTCCCGTAAAAAAAATATCAACAGTAGTGTAAACAGTAATAAATCAACACACGGAATTGCTTTGAATCCATTATTTTGAAAATATCAACAGTAGCGTCACTTAAATCACTGCAGCTTCTGAACTAAACGTTAAATTGTCATGAAATTTTTACACGCATTGTTTGAAGGTTGGAACTATCGAAATATTATATCGATATTTCGTTAGAGGTGCCACCAATTAGTTAGACTCGGGACTTATTTGACCATGTGTTAGAGTAGAGTAGAGTAAGCGGAAGTAAGTAGAAAGTTATTTCTGAGATCAGTGGATATTTTCTAACATTTCTACATGCTCAGAATGTAAAAACTCGATTTCGAATTTTTTCCGTCTAACATGCCCTTTCGCATCACTGTGCAGCGGGTATGTCTTTTAACATTTCTTTGTGAATTACAAGAAACTACTCGTAGAGTACTCATAACCAAAAAGCTTTAACTTTAGTTTCCACTTATTTGGAAGAACTACAAGCTCATGCATTCGTTGCGTTCGACTGGATTTCATTATGTTTTATATGTTTGTAAATGTGCTGTAATTATTAACCTTAACATTCTGTTAATCACTTTCATGGTACTGAACCGCAAAATAAAAATATTTGAACACAGCACCGCAACTGTTGCAAATACATACTGCATATTTTTGCAAATACATTTTTCTTTTCGGCTAAAAAAGGCAAGGTAAGACAAAATAATTTCCGGTTGTTTCTTTTCTAAATTATACAACAAAAGCTAAGATTGGCCTTAGCATTGGTACTTTTATTTTATTTTTTTTTTTTCGCCTATAAATACATAGATATGAGTAAAAGTTGTCTTGCTTTGTCTTGTTGCGTTTGCTTCTAAGTTGGGTCTGTTTGTTTATAAAAATAAATACTCACTTATTTATGTAGCAAACGCGTTTGCAAACACTTAATTGCCGCTCATGTGTAGCAGCAGCTCTTGTAAATATTAGCTCATTATTTGTGCTCGCTCTCTGTGCAAATTGTTTGCACATTCAGCTGCTATGCAATTTATACAAATATTTGACACACAAACATTAATATTTATTTATTTGCTCAAGTTTACAACAATAAAGTGACATTGAAACTTTAAAAACAATTGTAACGGAACTTTTTTTTTAAATTTTTATGCTCATGAGTACATACTCGTTACAAAACAATGGAAAACTTCGCCTCTGTGCTTCATAACAGTCAAGTTTTCAAAAACTTGTGATTATCAACCATGAGCATGTTGAGCAATATGAATGAAGCATTCGTGGATTTGGGTTATAAGAGGGTTGCTACATATATTTCGGGAATACATATAAAGACCGTTTTTCTTCATTAAAAATAGCATTGTTTTTCGAAATATTCTCCTTTACATTTTTGCATGCCTTCGAACCATTTGTCATAGCAATTATACCATTCCGCTTGAGACACTTCCAAAACATATTTTTCGATCCTTATTTTACAGAATCTGACAAACAAATGGTTTTGTACCATTCCGAATTGACCTTTCTCTATGTTTCGAGTAATACCGTGGCCACATGACCATATTTTTTTCGAAGAAACAGTCGACCATTTGCTTTACAGTGCTTCGAGCTCGAACAACTTTTGTTGGATTTGGTCTATCTTGAAAGATCCATACAGTCGACTTTTTACTTTCAGGCTCATGCGCATAGATCCAAGATTCTTTACTACTTAGTCACGATTTTAAATACGTCTTTTGAAGCACCACGATTGTATTTCTTGAACGTTTCTTTGCACCAATCGACAGAAGCCTTTTTTTGATCGATTGTCCAATTATTTATTTATTTATTTATTAATTATTTACAATATTGTTAAACAGTCAGTATATACACAAAAATTGTAAATTAAATAAGATTCTTACAAACATAATAATGATTTTTAAACAATTTTTATTACAGATTGCTTGAACACCATTCTGTTCTGAGTGAAATCTATTTCAGCACTCACGGAATTAAATGCGGATGATATATTATAAATTGGGTCAATTTGGCCGTAATTAGTTCTATGATGCGGTACATGAAAGAAATCCCTTTGCCTGAAATGTCTTCCAGGCGCATATTATATTAAAAAGTTGTACACGCAAAGAAAAAAAACGTTTATCGCCAGTTTGCCGCAAACGAACTTCGTTTGTCGTGCTTGAAATCGTTTATTGCAAACGTTTCAACAGTTGTCATAAACGTTGAACGAAAAATAAACAAAATTTTCAGTTGTGAGAAACGAGTCATTTAGTTGCAGGAAATGAATTTCGTTTGTCATAAACGCGAATGATTTTTAAATTGCAGCAATTGAAAACTTCGTTTTTCCCAACTGAAAATTTTGCTTATTTTTCCCTTCGTTGTATAAACATAACGCTTATAGTTTAGAGTTACTTTTTGAACAAATTGTTACTATATAAGGAAATTGGTAGTTTGCTTAATACGCGGACGAAGATAGCAACGGAGGTGGAATCCATAAGAAGACGGACGGACATAATGAGAAAGATTATTAATATAATAAATAATAATGATGATGACATCTTTTTTAAAAAATATTTAGCAAAATATTTATTCCATACACCTGAGTATATGATCTTTAAGAGAGTGCCGGAAAGGGTTAATACTACTTTTTTTTTTACTTTTGCAAAAGGAACATTTTTGCCTTTGACACCTATTCCCTCCGACCACTCCTTAGGGGGGCTCCCATACACATTTAATGGTTTTTGTATATTTATTCCATACACCTGAGCATATGACCTTTAAAAGAGTGCCGGAAAGGGTTAATATGTATCATCAACCCCCATTACTTTTGCAAAAGGAACATTTTTGCCTTGGACACCTATTCCTTCCGACCACTCCTTAGGGGGGCTCCCATACACATTTAATGGTTTTTGTATATTTATTCCATACACCTGAGCATATGACCTTTAAAAGAGTACCGGAAAGGGTTAATATGTATCACCGACCCCCATTACTTTTGCAAAAGGAACATTTTTGCCTTGGACACCTATTCCTTCCGACCACTCCTTAGGGGGGCTCCCATACACATTTAATGGTTTTTGTATATTTATTCCATACACCTGAGCATATGACCTTTAAAAGAGTGCCGGAAAGGGTTAATATGTATCACCGACCCCCATTACTTTTGCAAAAGGAACATTTTTGCCTTCGACACCTATTCCCTCCGACTCCTTAGGGGGGCTCCCATACAAATTTTATGGTTTTGTCGATAAAACCGGAAACTGTCGATAAATAGGTAGAAAACTTAAACAAGCAAACAAAATTTGTTCAATGCTACCAAGTTAAATAACCCATGTGGAGAGTCGAAATGTCAAAATTTCACTGTCGGTAATATGCCCGCATATTTAATTGGTTGCGGAATTTTGACATTTCAATAAAACATTCTGTTAAAAAAGCATGGCCCTCCAAATTACTCAGAACTACTGGGCTACGCGATTCTGTTAAAAACAACATGCCCCCAAAAGTATGCTTTTAGTTTTTTTTAATTATAAGATTTATGTCTTCACGCTAGATGGCGCTGTCTTCACCGTCGAAAAAACTGGAAACCGTCGATAAATAGGTAGCAAACTTAAGCAAACAAAAACATCAAATTTTGGCTTTATATTTCATGTAATTGTGTAAAATTTATATAAGTTAGAGAGTTCAAACATGAATTTTTCTCCCAGTGAGGATCAAGCAGACCAACAAGTGCTAAAATCAACATTGTACGATCAGTACTTAGGCACACCAAAGGCTCAAATTGTGATATAAATACCGACACCTGATCACTATCAACCACCCTACTTACCTCCGAGAATGACGTATTCCACGTCAAAAAAATTCGCACAAAAAAAGACCGCGCAATAACAGGTTTGACTGTATTGGGCTAAACGATATACTTTCTTCGGAAGAGTTTAATGATTTTTTGGGAGCTTTCATTTTATGACCTTAGAATGGTACATTAGGATGGTAGAAACTGGGATCTGATGAATAAGTATTACAACGGGGTGCTTGAACACAATGAGATTTAGAGAAAAAAATTTGGACTTCTCGAAACAAAAACAATAAACAATAGTATATCTTTCTTTAAGATTGGACTGTAAATGCCGAAGTTTGGCACGTTTGGTAAAAAATTTTTTTTTCGAAATTTTTTTTTGAAAATGCTTCAGATTAGATGGTGTGCAAACGTTCCTTTTTGTCGATACGGCTTTTTTTTTTGTGTAGGTAAATTAGTCATAATAACAAAATCAGTTTTTAAATAAGTTCAATGTGATGATTTGCTGTCTCAAAGTTTCGCTTTTAGATCAACTGAACTTTAGCTGCTTAGCATTCCATTTTTCAAATTTACCCACGAAAAAACGAAAAGTCATTTAATGACATTAAAAAATGGGTAGAGCAATAGCGTAAAAATTCTCTAAGATTGATCTCAATAGCAGAAATATTTGTGAAAATGTCAATGCTCAAAAGGTCGAAAAGTAATAGGAGCTCCTTTTTTTACAAAATTAAATGAATATACTTTTTTTTTTGGGGTAGAGCTTTTTAACAATGTTTTATCTAGTTTATTTGGCATTTTACCCACGCGTTTGCAAAGGTGCTAAATAGAAAAACCCAGAAAAATTTCCACTTACGAAAATAATTAGCAATAAAAGCTTTTATTTCCGCTAACAATGGCTACCAGCGAACTCTATATATGCATTTAATGGTTTTGCAAATTGGTTTGTTTACCGAAATTTCGCACAAGTTAAGCAACAACTGCTTTGTGATTCAGTATCTGTGAAAACATTCTTATCGTGTTGTTTGCAATCAGCTGTAGTTAGAAGCAAACAAAAATAAGAAGTTAGAAGGTTATCGTCAATTGTCTAAGATTGACTAGCCTAATAGCAGGCTAGGAATGACTTCAGTGTATCTAAAAGACTTATGGCATTTGCAATATACTCGTTTATCAAAACTATAACTAAGCCTTATGATTATTTTATTCATATTTTATTAAAGAGATACAAAATAAAAGCAAATCTAATATCAAAATAAATGATTCAAGCTATTGTCTGTTGTTTCTAACTGAGCTTCAGTTAATTAATTCTGTTTGTTTTTATTGTATACGTAATAGTTGCTTTGTTTTTGTTTCCATGCAATTGATTTTCCGGCTACATAGTTACAGCTGTTGATCAAACAAGACTTAGATACCTACATACGAGTACATATTTATTCTGCTTGTGTTGATCACGTGTAGCGTTGTTTGAAAAATTCTCATGTTTTTTTATTATGAACGTGTATTTCATGGAGAGAGGAGGTATTGGGGGGCAAGATAAAATTTGTGCTGTCATTTTTGCATTTGTTATTAGACGATAAGTCAGCATAGAAGGTAAAAGCATTGCATTTTTATTATTATTATTTCCTCTATAATTCCTCTATAATATTCTTATCATCACTTTTAATTTTGTCATTTCCATTCCCTCCTATTAGCTAAGTTATTTTTAACGAATGTCAACTTTCGATGAAGAAGGAAATTAATAGCTATTATATAAATAAATATAATAAAACTAAAATAACTAGGATGTAGGTCTTATTAAGAAAAATAATAAGATTTTCTAAATATTTTTACTGTAAATAGGAGTAGGTCGTATTAAGAAAAATGTTCTAATTAAGTAAAAACGTCCTAGTTATAAAATTGAAATAACTGACTATTCAATAAGTCTACGAGGACAGAAATTCCATTTTGAGTGACACAGACACCTGCCTTAAAGGCTTAATTCTACGATACCCCTTGGCTAAGGAGTCGAGGTTCATGGAATTAATGCCCAACAGATAAATCTTCAGGACGTTCGTACCATGCTTATCTCCTGAGCGTCACTTCCATGACTTCAGACGCGACTAACTCTCTGTCATAGTAGTTTCAACACCGGTTACACATCCAGGGAATGGAAAAAAACCTTAACGATCGGTTCGTTTTTGATCTGTTCTGCATTTTTTAGCAAGCGCTACCTTTATTCCTCCTCATTCGTATATCGCTTTTCGACTCAATCTTAAGCGCTACTCTTAACACGCAAAAGAGAGAGAGTGGAACAGAATGGAAAAGTTGTGTTGAAAAAGCACAAAACATTATTTGCTCTGTTGTGGTTTTTGCTCGCCATCGTAAACAAGAACCAAAACCGTACCAAATGTTTCGTTCGTTTCTGCATTTCTTTGTGCAATCGTTTTGCAGGTTGTTACGATTATTTTGCAACACAAATTATTTGTCCAGTGTTTGCAAACATGCCGCGGCCAACAAATACATTATTACACAGTTTTTTTGAAAGAAATAATTTAAGACAAATTATATGCAAAAATTATATATAATTAATTATATTGAAAGAACATACATCAAATTTGGAACTTTGGAAATAATTGACCACTTCCACTTTGATTTCATAATAAAAATTCTACAGAACAGCAGCAAAACAATTCGTAGACGCATGCCACAATTTTTCTTTGGAAGACGCTGGCGCCAATAACAGTAGCAATAACAAAATCAATAACATTTTTAAACGAACAACGACTGCAGAAACGAACTGGAATTTGGTACGGTTTCAGTTAGCGATGGCGAGAAAAAACCTCAACACAGCAAATTATGGTTTATGCTCGAAAAACAACCCGCTACCATTCTGTTCCGATCTCTCATTTCTGCCTACAGTGCTAGTGCTTTTGTTTGAACCGAAGAGCAACAGACGGAATGCAGAGAGAAAAAGTTTTTGATCGCTTTTGTAGCGCTACGTATAAGGTACGGTTTTTTTCCATTCTCTGTACACATCATACATAACCCTGCAAACATCAGCTACCGAAAGTACACATACATTCAAAACAAATTTGCAAATTTACTTACACACTGAAACTACCCTTTCTATTTACTTTGACAAAGATTTGATGAAACAGTGAAAGAGATATGTCTGCTTCAACCATTGCGTGTGAAAGATAGAAAAAGGTATAGGTGAAAAGGAATATGAAAACATTTACAAACGCCAAGATTTGTCACATTCTAGAATTTGAAGAAAGGCTGTTCTTTAAAAATACAAATTAAAATAAAAATAAATTTAGTTTGATTTTAGACATATCACATTAAAAATAAATTGAAATTACGGAATTTAATTGAGGTAAAAAAGCAATGATCGGAATTTTCTCTAATATCATGTGGAACTGCATTCAAGAGGAATTTTTCAGAATAAGATCGGACCAAGTCGGGAGCTGCATGCATGGCTGGCGCATACATATGGAAGACTCACATACACACATTCTTTTGTTGCCCGACGATCTCGACAAGTTATAACTTATAACTTATAGAATAATTATTCTTTGCTGTCTACGGTGGTCATGGTGGCGCTACAGTAGATCAGTATTGCGGTAAGCACTTGCACAAATTCTACTCAAATAGGCTTTTGGGACGTTATGAGCAACGAAGAAGTCATCGACTTCTGCCAAAAGCGCATCGGCATGGGAAAGTTTCCGGTAGAGATCTGCGAAGAGCTGATGAATCATCAAGCTTGGCGCTTGATTGTCAGATGAATGGACTAGATGGCCATAATATGACAGTTCTCGTCTGTTTACTATGCGATAAACCATACGATGAGTTGATGGTGCGCTGCGCTGCCTCCAACCTCTGCTCTACCGGAGCATACTGTATATTTTATACTCGATATTATAATACTTCAAATATTACATTATTACATAATATTAAAAATATATTATTATTATATAAAAATTATAATTATAAAAACAACAATAAATTTAAAAAAAAGTACCAATTAGTGTATTTATTTACTATTTTTAGTTAGAATACTAGTTAAAATAGCGGTTAGAATATTAGTTACAAACGGTTAGCATACAAGTTAAAAAAGCGGTTAGAATATTGGTTAGAACGTGGTTAGGATATGAATAAAAAAACTGGTTAGGAAAATGGTTATAAAACGGTAAGAATAGTAGTTTTAAAAGCGGTTAGAATATTGCTTAGGAAACGGTGAGTATACTAGGTATAAAACCCTATAAATACGTGGTTGTTAACCACTTTAAAATGAAAAGAGCGATGTCTGCGTACATGCGTTAGAAAGAGTCAGCCATCTGTATCTGACACACAGATAGAAAGTAAATAGGTTAGATTTTTCCCGACAGCCTATCCTTTCTAACTAAAAAACTAACAGAGACTCAACCGGTTAGGAAACTAGTTAATTAACTCGGAGTGTGTTTGCAGGGAAGTGTTGTAACATACCAATTTATTGATGACTAGTTGGGTTACCATCCACATTTATTGGTGGAAATCGAGATCCATCTAACATATATGACAATTTATGGGCATTGCCATGATCCAAATATATTTGTAAGGTAGGAGTGACAACTGACTTTTTTCTCACCAGCGTCTTGCACCGACTGTCATTTGCCAGTATATTTTGTTTTCTATTTTCTTTTCTTCTTTTTTCGTTCTCTAATTTACACTATTTTTGACAGTTGGTGCGAGACGCAAAAACTGTCACTCCTACCTTGTATAATTGTATCATGGGCATTGCTATCCGGTGTTATTAGCGCAACTCCACGCTGATCATGACAGACCTGTTCGCGACATTGAACTGCCACAGCCAGCACGATACTCCCCAGAGGACCAACCTTGAGATAGTCTCTTGGGTTAAATATTTACCTCGACACGCACTCACTCACACCTACACATTATCAATATTATACATGACTGTGATAACAGAATCACTACTAGTGGACATTAGAGTCACATTTGTATGGATTTTGTTAAAGTATCTCGGATCCTCCGTGCCCCCCACTGAAAAAGACGATGGTTGCAAATGAAGTAATTAGAGCTCTTAAAAGTCAAAGAATTGTCAAAAGTGGCCCGGTTCTGGTAAAAAATCCGGTTTTCGGAGAGTTATTTTAGATGAAATGTATTTACATTTTTCTAATGGATTTAAAATTCTTTTTAAACAAACAAAAGTACCCAAATTCTATGTTTAACTAACTGCAGAATCTGATTCTGGATTTAGATTTGATGTACAATGAAGTCTGGTCCCAATAAACGCATTTGAAGTCAACATTTTAAAATTTTTTCATATAATCTTTTAATCATGTTTGTCCTTTGCTTTGATCTAGGACATTTTTTCAAAATTAATTAATGCATTAATCCAGCCCATTTTATGGTCTTAATAGTTAAAAAACAAAAAACAGGATCGACCCATATTTTTGGTACATTTATTTTTAAAGGATTTAATTTTAATCATTGTGAATATGGACTTTCTTTTGCTGCACGCGTTTAGAAATATTGGATTTTGTTGCACCGCATGGAAAGAGCTTACAATGGTCTTCTACCACGTGCTGCTGAGAGAGCAATAAATCTTATGTCGAGAAACAACGATAAAGTGACGTCATTGGAAGCGGAAAAACAAGCTTTTCTTCACGTGGTAGAAAACTATTGTAAGCTCTTTCCATGCGGTACAACAAAATCCAATATTTCTAAACGCTTGCAGCAAAAGAAAAATCATATTCACAATGATTAAAATAAAATCCTTTAAAAATCAATGTATCAAAAATATCGTATCTCATTCAAAAATGGGAAATGGAAAATCAATGTATCAAAAATATCGTATCTCATTAAAAAATGGGTCGATCCTGTTTTTTGTTTTTTAATTATTAAGACCATAAAATGGGCTGCATTAATGCATTAATTAATTTTGAAAAAATGTCCTAGATCAATGCAAAGGACAAATATAAAAAACAAATTATATGAAAAAATTTTAAAATGTTGACTTGAAATACGTTTATTGGGACCAGACTTCATTGTACGTCAAATCTAAGTCCAGAATCAGATTCTTCAGCTAGTTAAACATAGAATTAGGTACTTTTGATTTTTTTTTTTAAATTTGAAATGCATTAGAAAAATGTAAATACATTTCATCTCAAATTACTCTCCGAAAACCGGATTTTTGACCAGAACCGGGCCATTTTTGACAATTCTTAAACTTTTAAAAGCTCTAATTATTTCATTTGCAACCATCGTGTTTTTCAGGGGGGGGGGGGGGCACGGAAGATTCCATACAAAGTAGCATTTGACTTGGTCTAGTGGACATGCTACAGAGTAGACCATGTCGAACATGACCGTGTGTGACATAAAGGTCACCACTATTTCAATACAGCTTTTAAATACAGCTACTACGATTCTACTAAGATAAAAACTTTTCATCTTGGAGTACCTAAGTCTGATACCTCTTTAACTCTCAGGTTAAATATTGTTTTTACCAGCCTTTATAAGAATCCATCCATATGCGTTTTTAAATGTGCAGTGGAAATGTGAACATCTGCCGAGGTAAAGACTATACCAGTGCTAACAAATTTTAAGGATCGTATGCATACGCTTCCGTTGATCATGTCAACGGTGCAAATATTCTCCAGATTGGGCCTCCAGTTCCAGGATCTGGGTAGTACCTTTTACATTTACACAGGATAGGGTGAATCCGTTGCCTGCGACCATCCTCCTTTATTCTGGCTTTGGAAAAACTGCTCGTGAGAACAGGCAGAGTTAGATTACGATGACAATTTGATAAGGCAGTGATTTTTTGAATAAAAGGTTTTTTTTTCGACAAAAAAAACGTTTTATTTCTCAATATAGTCTAGGTCTGTAGCCAAGGAGGGGGCCGGGGGATGTCAAAACCACTGCATAAGTTCGAAAGAGGCACAAAAAATCAAAGCAAATCAGATCATTAACCGAAAGTTTCGGCTACATATTTTCGATATCAAAACCCCCCCCCCCCCCCCCTCTCAAGGAAAATCCTTTCTAGGAGCCTGATATAGTCTCCTTTTATATCAATATATTTAGTCTAGCATTTTTCCAATTTTTTTATTCCTACCATATAATAGGTTTCATCAGAGTTCTTAAAATAGTCAAAAAATCATCATTCGACCCAAATCTCTTATCGCTAAGCCATTTTTTCAGGTTTGGAAATAGGAAATAGTCGCTGGAGGCAAAATCAGGAACTAATGGTGGATGGGCTAACAGTTCGTAGCCCAATTTATGGATTTTTGCCATGGTGAAACATGTGCGCCGGTATCCAATAGCTGTGAATAATATTCGCCGGTGATCGTTTCACCCTTTTCAAGGTAAACGATGTGAATGGGTCCGCGTGCATTCCAAAAAACTGTGGTCATAACTTTTTTGGCCGACAGGATCACTTTGTCCTTTCTGGTTCGGAACAATCTACGGTACCTAGTGATGCCGTATGTCTGCCGTGCAAAATAGAAAACAGTTAACTGCCGTGTAAAACATATGCAGTTAACTGTTTTTTGTTTTGCACGGCAGATGTGTGTCTTGAATAGTTAAGTACGGGCTGATTTCAAACTCAGCTCGTCAAGCCAAGGATTGAAGTCATCCAGCCGTTTTTTAGAACATGGCTGGTCCGCGGGACGCTATCGTTTTTAAGATGAAACAGTTTCAGATCTTGGGCTCCACTCCTGGTTGTGAGTCCTTTGACCTTCTACTGCTGGTCCGCGGGACGCTATCGTTTTTAAGATGAAACATTTTCAGATCTTGAGATCCACTCCTTGTTGTGAGTCCTTTGACCTTCTACTATAGCTTCAGCTAACACTTGTCGAAAACTTTGTGGGTATCCTTTGGTGTTTTTCGATTTTCCGACAAAAATTTTGGTACTCCATCCAAGCATTAAAACATGCCAAGTCTTTGAAATGAATGATATGAACCGAGGACCACTTTCAGGTTTATATAATACACGTTACGCTTCCACTAGTTTCCTAGCATTTCATTATTGAACGCTCTAAAATTAGAACCTTATTCTAATTTTTTGAAGTTTCTTTATTTATTATATTCATGACTTATGAATTATGAATCATAAGTGATCTTTGCTGATTGATATAAATAAAAATAGGAGAATTATATGAGTCTTATGTTAAAAAAAAAAAATAAATATTAATAAATAAAAATTATTTTGTGTTAACATACATTTTTTTAAACCAGTTTCATTCTTTTCTTTTAAATTTCTGTAAAAAAAAGTCTAGAAACTAGAAAATTTCAGAAATTAGAACTAACCGTGGAACAAAGTGGTTCTAATTTGTGAGAGTCTACTGTATTGCTAGATTATATTTGGGCGTGTGACTTATAGGAATTTCTTCCCTTTTTTGTACAAACGCACAACGACATTAACGGGACTGCATCCAAATGTAAACGATGCCAATAAGAAATCAAAGGAAAGGAAAGGCTTAAAATCGATATTTTCTTCGAGAAATTACGATATTATCCTCTGACCTTTAGAGCTCCTCCATATATCCTCTTTTTTTTCTATTTATCGTCAGTCAAATTGAGAAATTTTATACAATTATTCATTAAAGCTATCGTTTTATAAATTCTTTTGCCATAAATTCCTATAAAAAAATACTGGACCCTCTTGGAAATGATTGTTCAAGGCACAGAACGAATATAGGATCGAGTCCAATCTTTTCCTGCCTCAATAAGTTTCAAAATTTTAACAACCTTTTTAATTTTTATTTCAAATATACTTTACACAACTCTTTTTTTTGAAAAATCTGGTTATCATAACTTGCATTAAAATTCAATGCTTTTCCATAACAAAGAACTGATTATCGAGTGTTTACTGTAGTGCAAGCCGTATCGATTCTCCAGGAAGTGAATTTTGGTCATAAAATATTAATTATATGAATCACGTCTTTCGATTAATGAAGCAATTTTATTGTATCACGTTTGTTGTGGTAACAAGTTTAAATTTTGCATATAAATCCAAATACATACTTATACTTATACATGTATAACAGTTGCCAACAGTTGCGGTCAAAAATAAAGACGGTTGACATTTTTTGAAGCAAACAAAATTCTCTACTCGTATGACCTTTTTAAGACAAATCCGCTTTGGAGCTTATGTATTGCTGAAAAAAATAATTAACTTTTCAGTTTACAGCATCAAATATAGAA
Organism: Pherbina coryleti; assembly: GCA_943735915.1. Lineage (NCBI taxonomy): Eukaryota > Metazoa > Arthropoda > Insecta > Diptera > Sciomyzidae > Pherbina > Pherbina coryleti. The sequence continues at coordinate 155,658,531 of OX030948.1, forward strand.
GCTTAAGGCCACGTTTATAGTATGCGCTCCATCTGAAGATGGTAGTATGTGCTGAAAAACGCTTCATGTATAATCTTATGCAAAAAAGTTCAAAGTAACATAATGTATCGATGTAAAATGACACTATGTTGAAAAATAAAATGCTTCTTTTGTCGAAAAATATCTCGTATTCAAAAAGTCACTGATTTATAAAATTTCCCTCGTATTGACTTGCTATTGACACATAAGCTTTGATATCATATTTAAAATTTACTGTGAGGTTGAAGTTTGAAGAAGTTGGATGAAAGCTACGTTTATCCTCTATACAAAGTGACGTCACCAAAAGATTAAAACCTTATAAGTTCGAATATTCTTCAACACCCACAGCCGGGAATTTGAAACTTCGGCCAAGTTGAAGATGATTCCTTGCTAATCACATGGATATTTGTTTACAAACGTTATATACATTTACAAAAAAAGGTAATTTTTTTTAGTATTTTTGTTGATAGAAAACGGATTTTGAATTGAATATTTACCTGAGTATTAAAAGAGGTTCAACTGAGCTTTTCACCAAAAAATACTTTGATTTACTTTTATTTTTAAATAAAATGCATATAATTTTGAAGTGCGCTCTCTAGTTATTTTTGCGAAACTTTTATAATATCTTAGACAAGCAGTTAATGTTATCTTTGTGAAAATATCTAATAAGATGTTTTTTTATTTACTTTATGACGATCTTCAGATGTGTTAAAATATTTTGTTAACAATGCTGAGTTCTTACTGACGTACATTGTACTGCTAAATTCTTAAAAAAAAAAAACTTATCAGCACCTTAGCTATTTTTAAACCTTCCACAAAGGTTAACTTTTGTTCAACGCCTTCGTTAAGTTGCGCTGATTGACACTGAATGTGCTTGGTTTTGTTTCGCAGGTAAACTTTTTTAACCGCACTTAACAATTAAGTACTTTTTGTGTTATTTCTTTATTTTGTTTTATTGTTTATTTTGTTGAATTGTGAATTGTCATCAGTCTCTGCTTGAAGTTTATTTTTTGCATTTGCTCCCATTGTTTTTTATTTTGAAATATGTTGGAATCTGCTGTGGTTTTGAGTTTTTAGTGGGTCATTGGACTTAATGTTTTTTCTCTCACTGTATTCACTCATTTCGCTCATACTATTTGTTTGAAGCTTTTATCAAGCTCGCAGTGAACTCGACATAATGCTTACACTCCGCGATAAGAAATTTTATTTGTAACTTATCAAACAAAAACATTTTATTAACATAAAATTAATTTGATTTAATGGGAGGTTTTGGGCAAATGCGGGTAAAATGAAGACATACAAACAGCGCAAGAAAAAAGCCGCACTTTAGTTTTGCTGCAATTCGTAGTTTGAGTCTCTCAAAAAAAGTTTTTTATATTCATTCAAATCATGAAAATGAACCTTTTAAATTATGTGTGGAAACGCTCGGTTAATGACACTATTGATACTGTTGCGCTTAGAATCAAATAATACTCGCAAATATTCTGCCGTATTATCTTCATACCAAACTTTTTCAATGGTTTTCTTCAGCTCTACCATGGTTTTGGGCTTCAATTAGTTAATTTTGGCTCCCATTAAACCTCAAACATTTTCAATTAACTTGAGCTCTGGGTGTTTCTTGGTCAGTCCAATAAAATAATACCCAGATCATCCTTAAATTTTGCAATCTGAAAGTTAAAAAAGGAACTAATTAAATGGAAAACGTGGTGAGGATATAAGGAATTCAGGTTTTTATTGAAGCGAAGCTTTTTACGCCTCGTTCTGCGATTTGCTAGAGTGAAATCAGAAAAAACCACACTTTTTTCCGACACATTTTTTCTTAGAATTGATATTGTTTCTTGCTTGCATCAATTGAACAAGAAAATGTTAAATTAAAAATAATTTCTTGCCCGCTGCAGGAATTGAACTCATGCCCGTTGACTGATAGTTTAAAGCTTAAGCCATCGAACCAAAACCCTTTGTTGGTATATGTTGCTGATTCAATATCAAGAATTAACTGAAGCTATGTTGCAGTAGATCAAAATAATCTATTTATAGGAATTGTATTGGCTACAAGCCTTCATCTCCTACAATAACCATTAGCCAATACACAATAACCACTATAGATTGTGTATTGGCTATACAAACAAGAGTACTAAAAAACACAAATGTTGCTTCTACTTACTACTAGATGTCGTTACGCTACAAACAAATTTAATGATTTTTGTATATTTATTCCCTACAACTGAACAGGAGGGCCGGAGAGGGTTAATATGTATTATCAACCCCCATTATTTTTGCAAAGGGAACATTTTTCCCTTGAGGACCTATCCCCTCCGACCTCTCCTTACGGGTGCTCCCATACAAAAACGAAAAACTTTGTTATATTAAAGTTTTAAATTAAAAAATTATTTTAATCGAAAAAAGGCATTAAATTCTCAAATCTTTGAAATTGCGAAAGTGCTTCGCTTCTCTCGTGTGTCCCGTGACGCACCTGTGTTTTTTTTTTTATTTACCGAGTGTGCTCTATGGCAAGGAGCAGAATCTTCTTAAAAAATGGGACATAGCTTCATTTCTGTAATTGACTCTAAGCTTGGGATAAGCCCGTTGAAAATTATTTCTTTGTATTTTTTGTCATTCACTGCACCCTCTAGCATTAAAATTGTATTCACTTTGTATTTGAAAATGACAAAGGTTGACGGTGGGAAGGATGCAATTTTCCTGAAAGCGTTCATCTAATCTATGGCTCACTGTGCAAAAACGATCCGGTCCTATGAGGTTGAATTAAGATTCATCTGAGAATAAAACTCTTGATCAGTCAGACATGGTCGTTAGTAGCACTAGATTCAAGCATCTCAATATTCATAAAGCAACTTGGCTGTCTCCTGATCAAAAGACGCGTAACCAAATTGATCACGTTTTGATTGACGGAAGGCACTCTTCTAGTGTTTTAGATGTACGCACGATCCGTGGTGCCAATATAGACTCGGATCATTATCTTGTCGCAGCCAAGATCTGTACACGCCTGTGCGCAACCAAGAATGCGCGCAATCCGTCACAGAGAAAGCTAGACGTCGAAAAGCTGCAATCAAAGCAAACAGCCGAAGACTTCGCTACTCGACTCTCACTCCTGCTTCAAGAAAGCACTCCTCCGACCGACGATATATGCGCGCAGTGGAATCATATTTCCCACTCCATGCGTACGGCTGCCGAAGAGGTGATTGGCTATCACCGCCCTCGCCGAAACCAGTGGCACGACCAAGAGTGTCGCGACGCCACTGCAGAAAAAGATGCCGCCTACAAAACCACCCTGCAGTCGGTTGTAACGCGTGCTGCTAAGGAGCGATACAAAGAGAAGAGGAGGGAAGAGAGACGTATTTTCAGGCGAAAGAAAAGGGAAGCGGAAATGCGTGAGTGCGAGAAAATTGAGATGCATGGTGACAGGAATGAGGTCCGAAAATTTTTCGAAAAAATAAGACGCCTGGCCGATGGTTTCAAGACCGGGGCCTCTTCCTGCAAGGATGAAAATGGGAATCTAGTGACAGATATCCAGAGTACACTGATGATGTGGAGGGAACACTTCTCTAGGCTTCTGAATGGCGACGACGACAACAATCCCGCCAATATAGATGATATCCCGGAATCCCCAGTTTTGGACGACAGCGTTGAAGTTCCGCTGCCCGACCATAGTGAAGTCTTGAAAGCTATAGCTCCGCTTAAAAACAACAAAGCCGCAGGAGCCGATGGCTTACCTGCTGAGCTCTTCAAGAATGGAGGCGAAGCTCTATTTAAATGCATTCATGAGCTTCTATGCAGAATATGGTCGGAAGAATGCATTCCAAACGAGTGGAACCTCAGTGTGCTCTGCCCAATCCACAAGAAAGGCGATCCCACAATTTGCGCCAACTACCGTGGGATAAGCCTTCTGAATATCGCATATAAGGTCCTGTCGAGCGTACTATGTGAAAGACTGAAGCCCATCGTAAACCAGCTGATTGGACCTTATCAGTGTGGCTTCAGACCTGGCAAATCCACCATAGACCAGATATTATACGACAAATCTTGGAGAAGACCCTAGAAAAACAAATCGACACACACCATCTTTTTGTCGATTACAAAGCCGCCTTCGACAGTCCAATAAGGAATCATCTATACTCCACCATGTCTGAATTTGGTATTCCTGCAAAGCTCATCCGCCTTTGCAGAATGACACTGAGCAACACCAGCAGCACAGTTAAAATTGGAAAGGACCTCACTCCTCCATTCGATACCAAACGAGGTTTCAGACAAGGTGATTCCTTATCGTGCGACTTTTTCAACCTAATGATGGAGAAGATCATCCGAGCTGCTGATTTGAGACGCAGCGGCACGATATTCTACAAAAGTATTATGCTGCTGGCGTATGCTGATGATATCAATATCATTGGCCATAATACGCGCGAAGTCAGCGCAGCATTCTCCAGGTTAGCGAAAGAGTCGAGTCGAATGGGTCTTGTAGTGAACGCAGATAAGACGAAATACCTAGTGTCAACAAATAAACACTCCCAGCGTCTTGGAAACCACGTCACTGTTGACAACATCTCCTTCGAGGTTGTTAAGGACTTCGTCTACCTGGGATCCAGCGTAAACTCTTTCAACGATGTCAGTATTGAGATAAAGCGAAGGATAACTCTTGCCAACAGGTGTTACTTTGGGCTGAGTAGGCAATTGAGAAGCAGAGCCCTCTCTCGACGAATAAAACTCACGCTCTATAAGTCACTAATCATGCCCGTCCTATTATATGCAGCACAAACTTGGACGTTGAGCAGTTCTGATGAAAAGACTTTGGGAGCCTTCGAGAGAAAGATCCTTCGTAAGGTCTTCGGTCCAATCTGCGTCAATGGCGAGTACCGAATTCGATGGAACCACGAGCTGTATGAGCTGTACGCTGACATAGACATAGTTAAGCGCATTAAAATCGAGCGGCTCCGCTGGCTAGGTCATGTTGAGCGAATGGAAAACGACGCTCCAGCGAAAAAAATATTCGATTCGGTGCCCGGTGGTGGTCAACGCAGAAGAGGACGCCCACATCTTCGTTGGAAGGATCAGGTGTTGGATAACCTGACTACACTTGGTGTTTCCAACTGGAGCCAGCAAGCGCAAAATAGAAATGGCTGGCGCAATTTCTTATACGAGGCCAAAACCGACCTTCGGTTGTAAGCGCCAGATAAGTAAGTAAGTAAGCTTTTTGTTTGCGTTTTTTTATGTTACTAATTCCTTATTGTACTACGTATCCAACGATTTGTTGTTGTTTTTGGTTTTTTTTTTGTAATTGTTGTTGCACTCTTCAAAAATCACTCTTTTGCAATCCCTGCTTTACAATTTATTTGGACTAGTTTTTGAATACAACAACAATCAAGTAACCAAAATGTGCTCTTTTTGTTGTGTTTTCCCATCACTTTTTTTATCATCTCGGGCGGTACAGGGATGATTTGGACACGAATGCTTACCTTGAGCTCGTCAATTGTCTGAGTCTTGCTGTCGTACACTTTGATTTTCATATAAATCACAAAAAGAAGTCCGGAGGGGTCAAATCTGGAGATCTGGGTGGCCAGTCAATGTTGCCAATTTTTGACATCACACGTTCAGGGAATTTTCGTTGCAGAAACTGCATTCAATTTTCAGTGTGCAATGGTGCACCATCTTGTTGTAACCAGTAACTGTCCAGACCTTTTTTACACATTTGTGGGTAGACATTATGAGCAAATATCCGCCGATATCGATTCCCATCGGCCTATCACGTTCTCTGAAGAAAAATGGCTCAATGAGACTTTTTGGTCATGCAATGGTGCATCATGAATCTGGTGTGGATTTTCTGTTCCCCAAAAGCCCCAATTTTGCTGGTTGACGGCGCCAGAGAGAGAGTCAAAAAATCAGATTCAGTGTCAATTCTGTCACTCCAATTCTCCAAGACCTTATTGATGGTTTCATTTTGTAGCTCATGGATTGCTTGGATGATAGTGGCATTAAGTGCTTGAATCGTTTCAGGATTGTTGGCATAACATCGGCCCTTCACGGTTCCCCACAAAAAAAAGTACAAAGTTGTCAAATCGTAGCTTCAAGGCGGCCAATTGACATCGCCAAGACGGCTGATAACACGGTTTAGACATTGGGGCACAAAAAATCGATTGTGGCATGGGCTGTGTGGCATGGCGCGCCATCCTGCATGAACCAGAGGTCGTCCAAATTCAATTCTCCAATTTCAGTAAAAAAAAGTCGGTAAACATGGCTCTGTAATGCCCACCGTTGACCGAAACGTTATTTCTAGCCTCGTGAATTGAGTCTTACAGTCTCGGCTACAGCAGCCACATTCTCGTCTGTGCGCACCGTACAATGATGGGGACCATGAGTGTTGTCCACTTGCATGTCAGTCCTACAAACTTTTTGCACAAACTTGCATACAGCAGGCGCGGTGGGTGCTTCATTTCGGCAAAAACTTCTTTTCAAATAACATATAATTCAAATTTACGGGAGAACTACACCTACTTTTTCAAGCCCACCGAAATTTTGCAAGAATTTTAAAAGATCACATATTAGTTATCCACCGATAGTTCTATAGCGTTGCTGTTTACATACGTTTTAGATACAGCGCAAAATGTGTTTAAGTTGTATGGCAGCTGCCACGCCCACTTGTTCAACTGCGCTGAAATTTTTAACAATTCTTCGAAATCATATTTTAGACGTCTACGTTTGATTCTGTTATGGTACTTTATCTTATTTCTTAGATATAGCACAAAATGTGTTAAAGTTGTATAGAAGCTGCCACGCCCACTTTTCCAAAATTTTTTAAATACTTTTTTTTATACTTTCCTATACCGTAAACATTGAAACCTACCCAAAAAATTCACAAAATAATATTTTCCGTCTAACTTTTACCAATTGCATCACTATGCGGTGCCATCGTTTGCTTACCGTGCTTACTTCATTGCTTACCATGCTTAGCGATGTTTCGTTGTAAGTCGCAGTACTCTTTGCAATTTTTGCATTTAATTTTGTTGATTTTTTTTTTTAATGTGATCCTTTGCACATTTTGGACATTATTCTTTACACCAGCTGTTTCTGCGATTTTCCTGGCAGTGAGAAACGATTGGAGAAATATGGTGCGGTCATCTCGGTGTGTAACCGTTCTCGGTCTTCCACTACTAACAGCTTTTCCATAATTTTCAGGATTTCAGGATTATTAAAATTGTAAAAATTTTACGGCTTCTAGCTATTTTTTTTTGTTTGTGTTTAAATTGATTTTCATGCTTTCCTTATGAAGAACAAAAGCAACTTGCACTTCCGTACTGTTTAGCTATTTTCCGCGCCTCTTGAAGAGGCGTAATTTGGATAAATTTTATTTAATTTTTTATAAATATTTACTATTACCTTGTACCAAATTAACTCTTAAATACTAATGGTAGTAAAACCCAAATATTTTGTTTTGTTTTTTTCTTTTTTTATGTGTTTCAAAAGAAATATTCTTAGACATTTTTGCAAAAATAAAGACCTTGCAACAGATGTTTTTTTAAGTTAAAAACAAAATTTTAATTAAAATAAAAAAGAAACAACAAAGAGAAATATTTTTATTTTAATATCTGAGTGTTTTGACTAGAACAGAAAGCAGACAACTGCCAGGTGACAGTTATTTTAAACAAATTGCGTTGTTGTTTGTTTGGGTTTGAAAATGTTTTTTTTTAAATTATGTTGAATGCGTCATGCGAATTCTTGTTCAACACCTCAACATCTCAAAAGTCACCTTGTAGATTGTGATATTTTTGAATAGGTTAATCATTTAAACTGATGACAGAATGAAAAAAGAAAATTCAATATCATTGAAGAGGTTAACAAACTGTTCTATATTCTGGACTCAAGAATTGATGCAGAATGAAGGAAAATTACTTGTCAGTTTTGTCAAAATGTTCATCAATTTAAGTTAAACAATCGAATAGATCTTTAGATTTCACATAATAGATTGGGTTGTTCAAAAATAAAGTGTTTTTTTCAAGATATCTGCCATATGTTGACGTAAATATCAGAGATCTGCATGAGATCATTCGTAATTTTTTGCCACTCGAATAACATTCGTCGTCAGCAACAATCACACACAAAAATTAATGCATGCATATCACTTGAGTTGGTGAACAACAAATCTGTTCGTCACACGGCGGCCATGTTCACACAAGTTCGCTAGTTAAGAAGCTATGTTCGACAGTTTGTCACACGGTTGGCCGTGTTTACAAAAATTTTTGATTTTCTCTGTCGAACAAGGAGTGATGCAAAGGTCTATAGCAAAATGATGACACAAAACAACAAAAATTAACGACTTGTGTGACGAACAGGTTCGTTCAATTTGAACGCTAGCTATTTTACACACGTTCGAGTCGCCATATTGTTCTACGAAAAGATTCGCTGATGTGTAAGCCCTTTTAGATACAAAGGCTGCATTCAGACAATGCAGCCATTCGGATGTTTCGCTTAAAACTCGAGTGTCTGATGCTGCATGAATTGTTCATAAATTCATGAAATTTGTATGGAAGTCCCGCTAAGGAGTGGTCTGAGGGGATAGGTCCCCAGGGGAAAAGTGTTAAATTTGCAAAAGTAATGGGGGTCGATTATAAATATTAACCTTCTCCGGCCTTAACTTAAAACCCCTTTGTTCAATTGTAGGGAATAAATATACAAAAATCATTAAATTTGTATAGGAGTCCCCCTAAGAAAGGGTCAGAGGAAACAGGTCCCTCAGGGAAAAATGTTCCTTTTGTAAAAGTAATGGGGGTCGGTTATACATAATAACCCTCTCCTATCCTCCCTTAAAGCACCCCTGTGTAGGGAATAAATATACAAAAATCATTAAATTTGTATGGGAGCGCCCCTAAGGAAAGATTAGAGGGGATAGTTCACCCAGAAAAAATGTTCCTTTTGCAAAAGTAATGGGGTCGGTTAAACATATTAACCCTCTCCGGCCCTATCTTAAAGCACCTTTGTCCAGGTGTAGGGAATATGTATAGAAAAATCATTCAAAAATATTAAACGAAGTCGGCAAACCCCACGAGGTTTTTTTTTACGAATATTGAACAGTTTATTTAACATTTTTTCCTTGGTGCGAAAGGACATAAAAGCATGAATTTTCATTGCTTTTGGCGAATGTCGCTCATGTCTTGCTTCGTTCGGTATTCTTGATTCGAAGGCATTCGTAATCGCAAGCGCTCGTACTCTATGCCATTTGTTACACAGCAATTGGTAAATGTATTCGCGCATTAATTTTAATACAGAAGGCATATTCGTAGCTCGTATATTTACATTAAAAACGCGATTTGAACGCACTCAAGTTCTTCTCTGGTACATATATCGTCGTCCGGGGATTTATATGCTCTACGTGCAAAAAACACATTTTGAGTAAATCGAAGTTAAACTTTGAAGCCCGGGCTCTAAGAAAATCGAAAATCGTTGCGATCGACGACATCGCAAAGCAATAGAATGCATGAAAATGTATGAACACGTCAAGAATGAAATCGCAGGTCGGTAGCCGCTACGATATATTCGCACAATTAGAATCTATTTTATTTTTCTCTTGCGACCGACGATTTTCTCTCTGAGTGCTATAAATGTTGCCATATTTTTCCTAGGAATGGCATATGTTCAAAGACATTTCCTTAGTTTTTATTATGTCTTGACGTTTCTTCTTTGTGTGTGTTGTATTCACACAATTGGAAAGACCAATACATTGAAATGAAATAGAAAAAATAAATAAAAAATACTAAATAAAAGCAACTTTGAATCGTCAGTCGCAGTCGTTTCATTCTGGACGTGTTCGATGCGATCGACAACCAAAGAGGATCGTCCGTCACAACGATATTTGATTCTTCGGGCTCTTAGAATCTATTCTATTTTTTTTTGCGACCTGGCGATCCTCTCTTTGAGTGGTGTCAAACATGATAAGTTTTGCGTTATTTTTCCTAATGATGGGGTACGTTCAGTGCTATTTTCTTAAGTTTTATTAACTTCTGACATTTGTTGTCTGTGTTTCTGTTTTCTTCATGTCAATTATGCATACACAAAACAAAACTTTCTGACAATTCAGTCTGAATAGTTCGCCAATCGCTAATCGCTTTCATTCTGGACGTATTCTGAGCGATTGGCGAGAAGAGAGAGTCACCGATCGCTAATCACTTTGATTCTGTTCGGGCTCTATAGCGGAATTACAATGCGGCAGTAGCAGTGATCAGCTGTTTACAACTTACAATATAGCAGTAGCAGTGTCAGCGGCAGCAGCAGTAATCGTTTTAATTTCTTTTCTCATTTAGGTATTTCAATGTTGCTCGCGCAATTTTTTTTTTGTTTGTTTGTTTGCTTGGTAGCATTGCGGCAGTGGCAGTGAATTCAGAAATAGAGCTGAGCGTGGCAGTACTGCTTGGTGCCACTGCTCTTATGTAGGTGTCACCGTTAAAACGAGTTTCTAAAAAAGAGTTTCTAAAAAACAGCTGATCACTGACAATGCCACTGCCGCATTGTAATTCCGCTATATGTTTGTGTTTGTTACATTGACAACAGACGATCTTGTGAATTTTGGCGAAACTGAAAAAAATTAATTTTATGTGCTCATCAAGCATTATTGTTTGCGCAAAAAAACCATCAGCCAAACTAAGGATAGGCTTGATAAATACTATGGGGACTCTGCACCTTCGATTGGAATGATATACCAGTGGTTTACTGAACTATCATGCGGTCGTACAAGCAGAAGTGACTCCGAACGTTCTTAACGCCAAAATGAGGTCACCACACCAGAAATGGTCACTAAAATTCACGATATCGTGTTGGCCGATCGCAGAGTTAAAGTGCGCGAGGTTGTTGAGGCCGTAGGCATCTCAGACGAATAGGAATGAAACATTTTGCGAAATAATTTGCATATTAAAAAATCATCCGCAAGATGGGTACCACGTTTGTTCACTCTCGACCATAAACGCGATCGTGTAACTGATTCAAAGGCGTTTTTGGCGATATTGAACAAATAAAAGAAGGATTTTTCCGTCGATTAGTAACCGTGGACGAAACATGGATCCATCACTACACACTAGAGACAAAGGAACAGTCGAAACAGTGGACATCACCGACCGAACGTGCTTCGAAGAAGGCGAAGACGGTGCTATCGGCCGGAAAGGTCATGGCGACAGTATTTTGGGATAAACGCGGTATAATCTACATCGATTACCTTCCACCGAAAAGAACGATCAATGGCAAATATTATGCAGCCGAATTGGACCGTTTCAGCGACGCTTTGAAAGAGAAACGTCCGCATTTAGCGGGAGAAAAAGTGCTCTTCCATTAAGACAATGCGCGCGTTCACACATGCCCAGCTCCCATGGTATAACTCCATGAATTGAAGTACGAATTGCTTTATCCAGCATATTCCCCAGATTTGGCCCCCAGCGACTATTTCCTCCATATCCAAATCTGAAGAAATGGCTCGCCTTAAAGAGATTCACTAGCAAAGAGCAGCTTATCACCGAAACAGAGGCCAATTTTGAGGACCTTCCGAAAACGTATTTTTCGCATGGGATAAAAAAATTGGAGGAACGTTGAACGAAGTGTATCGAGCTAAAAGGAGACTATATTGAGAACTATAACGTTTTTTTGCAGTAAAAATCATTCCTTGTTTCATTTTTCACGGAATTGTCAAACGACAATGGTACATTTTTTAATGGGAAAAAGTCCACTTTACTCCAAAGTTGTTTTTGTTGTTAAAATAATAAAAATTCAAAATTGCAAATTTGACTACCTTTTACATGACAAGCGCTTAACAGCAAAAGTGGTTCAAGTCATACAAAAAATGTTATACATTGGCCCATCTATATATATAAAAATAAGTTGTATTGTGTATGAAATTGATGTTCTCTGTAATGCGTGAACCGATTTTGTTTCTGGAAATTTCCTATAAAAGGTATGTATAAACGGTCTTTGTATGTGTATTGGTTCATGAGTTATAGGCATTTGAACATGTGTTTGTGCGTATATGCATCGTGGTTTGTTTGGATGCTTTAAACTTGAAAACGACTGGACCAAATTGGGTACTTCCTTCTGTGAGTTTGTTCGTAATTGTTACGCGAAGGTTTTAGAAAAAATTCACGGAACAATGGACAAGGCGGCGTGGCACCACCCATACAACCCAAATCTACGATAGCGAATAGCTTTGAAATTATTGGTCGGTGCCCGACCGACTTCGGACCGGAAGTCGGTGTTCTACCTCAATTTACGTGTGCCGTTCCACAGGTAAAATTTTATGGGTGTTGTACGTGGGGCGTGGTACTTTTTCAGCAGACCAAATTTTTGGTATAACTTTCAAGCTATAAGTCACACATCAATGAAACTTGGTAAGAGCGTACTATTTAGTCCGCCCATATAATTCAAAATGATGATATCGAATAGCTTTGGAAATAAATATCGCATAGCAATAAAACTCAGAATGGAATTACAATTGGGTGATATCCTCGATTTTTAAAATTTTGAGCTTGATAGATTCGTATATTTGCCATACCTCGTTTTACCGCCCACAAATCAATAAAAATTCTATATTTCCGACGGTTTTGGTGGTATTAGACTACAATTTGGTAATTGTTTTTGTAATTTAGTTTGTAATTTGCTCACTGTCGGCAACTGTACTAAAATTGGGTTGCCACACCCCCTTTTTACCGCACACAAATCAATAAAAATTCTACGGGTGTTTTTTTAGAGGTATAGAACTTCGAATTGAAATAAAACACAAGAAAATCGTTATAATGTCCATCAATTTGGCTTTATTGGAAGGATAATTTTATGCCATTAATGTTCAAATATGATTTCGGGCACGTGGCCGCCGCTGCTGGCTCGAATAAAGCCAATTCTACAGGTACAATTTTCAACCCCTTTTTCGAGCATATGGGGCCGTATGTCGGCAATAACGCCACGAATGTTGGCCTCCAAGTCCCCTAACGTTTCTGGTTTGTTGACGTAGACGAGCGACTTCACATATCCCCAAAGAAAATAATCCAATGGTGTCAAATCACACGATCTTGGTGGCCAATTGACAGGTCCATTCCGCGAAATTATGCGCTCATCGAATGTTTCCTTCAATAAATCGATTGTGACGTGCGCTGTGTGGCATGTAGCGCCGTCTTGTTGGAACCACAACTCATCCACATTCATGCCATCCAATTCGGGAACAAAATAGTCGGTTATCATGGCTCTATACCGGTCTCCATTAACGGTAACTGACTCTCCAGCATTATTTCGGAAGAAGTATGGCCCAATGACTCCACCAGCCCATAGAGCACACCAAACAGTCAGTTTTTGTGGATGTAATGGCGTCTCAAGGATCTCATGTGGATTCTCTTCACTCCAAATGCGGCAATTTTGCTTGTTGACGTAGCCATTCAACCAAAAATGAGCCTCATCACTGAACAAAATTTTGCGATGAAAATCAGCATCGAGATCAATCTCATTTTCGGCCCATACACCAAAATCACGACGCATTGCATGGTCTCGCGACTTTAATTCTTGCACAAGCTGGATCTTGTAAGGTCGCAAGCCAAAATCTTTGCGCAAAATCTTCCATAAAGTTGATGGACAAAGCTCCAATTGCTGTGCACGGTGGCGAATCGATTCATTCGGGTCCTCTTCAACATTTTGCTCTACAGCGGCAATTGTTTCTTCGGTGCGCACTGTTTGACGTCTCTGCGGATGCGTATTATCACATATAGTAAACGTAGTGCGAAAACGACCCATGGTTAACCGAATTAATTGCTCTGATGGACGATTATGTCGACCATAAAATGGACGGAGCTTGCGGTAATCTTCGCGAACTGAACCATTATTTTCGAAATAAATTTGCACGATTTGCAAGCATTGTTCTTTTGTCAACCTGTTCATGATGAAATGGCAAACCAAACTGAACATAAATGACATTAGAGTTGCCAGATTTGACCACAAAATGCCAGTTTTATCTTTATTCGAAAAACAAACGCCTAAAAAAAACACCCATTATATATCAGAAGGTTTTGGTGGTATTAGACTAAAATTTGGTAATTTAGATTGTATGCTCACTGTTGGCAACTGTACTAAAACTGGATAATGTCCATCTACTAGAAAACTGGGCTGAACATTTTATTAGAAGGTGTGCATCCACCCATACAATTAAAATTTGTAATATCTTATAGCTTTGAAAGTAAAAGTAGCAGTACTTACATACAAACTCAAAATGGAGTTACTATTTGGTGATGTCCTACTACTGGGAAACTGTAGCGGTGTCAAACTATGGGTCTAAGAAAAGTTTTGAATATACTTATTATGTATCCATATAGTTGCAGGGTGCAGCAACGCGCGCCGGGTAAAATATAGTACCCTATAATTTTTTGAATAAATTCATTTTTTTTAATGCTTTTTTTATAATTTATGTAAAAAAATTATACCAATATCTCTTTCCTTTCGAAAATTACAAGAAGTTAAAAGTTCCGATCAAAGAGGACTGAAATGATATATTTTTCTCACCGGGTAACACCGGGTATATCAGCTAGTTCTGAATAGCTTCTTGGAAGCTCAAGTGAAATTAAAATGAGATGCAAAAAAATATCATTAAAAGTTAAAAAAACTTTAATACGCAGGAAAATAGTGCAAAAATCTAATGTCTTGAACTATTTATCTATTGCTTAGCCTCCGTACCTTATCTCAAATTCGAAATTGGGTTCTTTGATTATATAATTTAATTTTATGCACGAGTTCAAAACAAATGTCAGTATGTCATTTGACTAGGATTGCAAAATTCTAATATTTATATAAACATAAATACATACATACATATGTTGTGATAAGATAAGAGCAGCGCCAAGTATTCTTTCTGCAAAGCTATAAATTGATAAATAGCTGCGGAAGTCAACTGTCTGCGACATCATATAAACAAAGGCACAAACCCAGAGAAGCACACAAACATTCTAGAGATAGCATTTCAACAAGTTGTTGTTGTTGTTCCTCTTATTTTCAAACAAACCAATTTAAGCAATATTCTCAAATGTTTAAAATCAGCGTGTGTGCTGAACGATGCTGATGATGCCTGGTTTTTGCCAAGGTTATATAAATAAGCGTCATTTGTTATTGTTGTTGTTGTTGCTTTCTTTATTAATATTGGGCGGAATGTGTTTGTTAAGTAAATTACAAATTAAATGCATATCTTTGTAAATAAAATTATCTATTAGACTAAAGATAATTTATCGTTTTATTATTGCTGCTGTTCTTACTGTTGTTATTGTTGTTGTTGTTGATGTTGTTGCTGTTGTTGTTGCTGTTGTTATTGTTGTTGTTGTTGTTGTTGTTGTTGTTGTTGTTGTTGTTGTTGTTGTTGTTGTTGTTCAGATAACATGCAATTTATTTGCAATTTATTTGAATTATATCTCCATTCTAATCCATGGCGTATACGTAACAATATTTTTATTACTAATTCATTCAATAGGATAAATAGCATTTCCCTAATACCTTGTGGGAAACTTTTTTTGACGCGTTTCCCTCTTTACTTAATTGCATTAATTTTACTGCGGCGCTCATATCGTTGCTTGATCTTGCTTCGTTTGGGGCCTTCACTCATAGATTGTTCACATTAACAACTACATTTGCCGCTTCTTATCGGAAAGTGAACCGTTCGTTCACTTTTGTTAATCTGATTAAATAATTTTCATATAAAATGTTCATGACTTAGGCGGTGTAAGAGTTATGGCAGAAGTGTTAAATGAATAATTTTAATCAATGGAATAAAACATTTATTTGCTCAGAGTATTGCTAGCTTAGTTATTGTGGGGCAAAAAACAAATAAAGATAAGCTTTAAATTTTGTCTACACGTCTGTGAAAAACTTTATTTGTTCCCAATCAACAATGGCAGGGGTCAGCAGCGCTACTAGTAGGCCTTCATATCAACTGGCCTCTGACTTAAGCTCTTAACTCAAAAGTCTCGTTTTTCATGAGAAGCCAAAAACTGATTTTTTCCTTAGGGAGATATTAAATTTGCTATCTGTTTTTTTTTTGTTTTTTGTTATGGTCAAAATAGTCATAAAGAATTTATTGACATATTAAATGGAGCAAAATAAATTGTACAATTATTTTAAAAATGTCGGAAATGATTTACGAGGTTACTACTTTTGAAAACAAAGTTCTTTATATTGACTCACGGGCTTAGGACTTTTATTTGTCTATTTGTTACTTCTAAAATTTGTTATCAATATTTTATTAATTCCTAACTTATCATATTCTTGCAAGAAGAACTGTGAGTGGAATTTAAGAAATTTACTGTACAGTCATGGGTTGAAAACATAAAAAACTTCAATACATTTAAATATCTTATAAAGGGTTTTCCATTAAGGACTTAACAACTTTTTTTTTAAATAAAACGCAAACCATTTGAGATATTTAAAAATCGGCTTATTATCGGCTTGAAGTACAATCAATACATTTATGATTAAGAACTCGACTTCGTTCATGTGCTCACCGCGGGCACATATGCAGCGGTCGATTCGTTGGACCAAATTTACGATGACTCGGCCACACATTTCGGCCGAAACGGCTGCTATTTCACGTTTAATGTTGGCTCTGAGCTCTTCCAACATCGTCGGCTTATTGAAAAAGCCCCAAAGAAAATAGTCTAGAGGCATTAAATCCGCACGAACGAGGCGGCCAATCGACTGGCCCATTTCTTGAGATAACACGCTCATCAAACTTACTCTTCAATAAATCGATTGTAGCGTGTGTTGTGTGGCTTGTGGCACCGTCCTGTTGGAACTACATGTCGTCAAAGTCCATATCTTCCAATTCGGGCCAAAAATAATCGGTAATCATCGCGCGATAACGATGGCCATTCACAGTAACTTTACAATCGTTATCGACAAAAAAATATGGTCCAATGACGCCGCCGGCATGCAAACCGCACCAAACAGTTATTTTTGTGGATGAAGTGGTGATTCATGAAGCACATGACGATTTCACCCGACCAATAACGTAAATTTTGCTTATTGACGAACCCTTACTTACTTACTTACTTATCTGGCGCTTACAACCGAAGGTCGGTTTTGGCCTCGTATAAGAAATTGCGCCAGCCATTTCTGTTTTGCGCTTGCTGGCGCCAGTTGGAAACACCAAGTGTAGTCAGGTTATCCAACACCTGATCCTTCCAACGAAGATGTGGGCGTCCTCTTCTGCGTTGACCACCACCGGGCACCGAATCGAATATTTTTTTCGCTGGAGCATCGTTTTCCATTCGCTCAACATGACCTAGCCAGCGGAGCCGCTCGATTTTAATACGCTTAACTATGTCGAGAGAGGGCTCTGCTTCTCAATTGCCTACTCAGCCCAAAGTAACACCTGTTGGCGAGAGTTATCCTTCGTTTTATCTCAATACTGATATCGTTGAAAGAGTTTACGCTGGATCCCAGGTAAAGAGTTTACGCTGGATCCCAGTCTTTCACATAGTACGCTCGACAGGACCTTATATGCGATATTCAGAAGGCTTATCCCACGGTAGTTGGCGCAAATTGTGGGATCGCCTTTCTTGTGGATTGGGCAGAGCACACTGAGGTTCCAATTGTTTGGAATGCATTCTTCCGACCATATTCTGCATAGAAGCTCATGAATGCCTTTAAATAGAGCTTCGCCTCCATTCTTGAAGAGCTCAGCAGGTAAGCCATCGGCTCCTGCGGCTTTGTTGTTTTTAAGCCGAGCTATAGCTTTCAAGACTTCACTATGGTCGGGCAGCGGAACTTCAACGCTGTCGTCCAAAACTGGGGATTCCGGGATATCATCTCTATTGGCGGGATTGTTGTCGTCGTCACCATTCAGAAGCCTAGAGAAGTGTTCCCTCCACATCATCAGTGTACTCTGGATATCTGTCACTAGATTCCCATTTTCATCCTTGCAGGAAGAGGCCCCGGTCTTGAAACCATCGGCCAGGCGTCTTATTTTTTCGAAAAATTTTCGGACCTCATTTCTGTCACCATGCATCTCAATTTTCTCGCACTCACGCATTTCCGCTTCCCTTTTCTTTCGCCTGAAAATGCGTCTCTCTTCCCTCCTCTTCACTTTGTATCGCTCCTTAGCAGCATGCAATACAACCGACTGCAGGGTGGCTTTGGAGGCGGCGTCTTTTTCTGCAGTGGCGTCGCGACTCTCTTGGTCGTGCTACTGGTTTCGGCGAGGGCGGTGATAGCCAATCACCTCTTCGGCAGCCGTACGCATAGAGTGGGAAATATGATTCCACTGCGCGCATATATCGTCGATCGGAGGAGTGCTTTCTTGAAGCAGAAGTGAGAGTCGAGTAGCAAAGTCTTCGGCTGTTTGCTTTCATTGCAGCTTTTCGACGTCTAGCTTTCTCTGTGCTGGATTGCGCATTCCTGGTTGCGCACAGGCGTGTACGGATCTTGGCTGCGACAAGATAATGATCCGAGTCTATATTGGCACCACGGATCGTGCGTACATCTAAAACACTGGAAGAGTGCCTTCCGTCAATCAAAACGTGATCAATTTGGTTGCGCGTCTTTTGATCAGGAGACAGCCAAGTTGCTTTATGAATATTGAGATGCTTGAATCTAGTGCTACTAACGACCATGTTTCGCGCTGCGGCAAAGTCAATCAGCCTCATTCCGTTATCGGAGGTATTGTCGTGGAGGCTGAACTTTCCGACTGTTGGACCAAAGATATTTTCTTTTCCCACCTTGGCGTTGAAGTCACCAAGCACGATTTTTATGTCGTGGCGGGGGCTGCGCTCATAGGCCTCTTCAAGGCGCTCGTAGAAGCTGTCTTTGGTCTCATCGTCCTTATCTTCTGTCGGAGCGTGCGCACAAATGAGGCTTATGTTGAAAAATCTTGCCTTGACACGGATTATGGCAAGTCGTTCGTTCACAGGTGTGAATCGCAGAACATGATGTCGTAGTCGCTTGCCAACCACGAATCCGCATTGAGCCAAAAATTGACGAACCCATTGAGCCAAAAATGAGCTTCGTCACTGAAGATGATTTTGCGATGATATTCATCAACTTGGCGCATCTTTTCCAGAGCACAATCGGAAAATGTACGTCGCTTGAAATGGTCCATCGACTTCAATTCTTGAGTCAGCTTGATCTTGTATGGGTGTTAACCAAGATCTTTACGCAAAATTCGCCATAAAGCGGTCTTGGCGATGCCCAATTCTTGAGAACACCGTGGAATTGACTGTTTCGTATCGTTTGCTACGGACGCCTGAACGGCAGCGATATTTTCGACACTTTGACCAAACCGTTGTCTCACTGGCACAATGAATATGTAGACTCAAATTTTTGCTTTAAACTTGTTATTGTCTGTCTACTAGGTCGAGAATTACGACCGAAAATTGCAGTTAACGCTCTTAAAGTTGCGATCACCGACTCCGAATTTCGGTAGTAGATTTTTATAAGTTGCAGACTTTGTTTATTCGTGTACTTAACCATGATGAAAATGTTGAGTTTACTGAATAAATTCACACTGACAGTTTGATGATTAGTGAAAGGGTGCGTTCAGAAACTTAATTCAAAGTTGTCAAGTCCCTATTGGAAAACCCTGTAGTTAAAGTTAGGGTATTGAGTTGAAACTTTGCTTTCGCAGATAAATATAATTTTTCGAAAAAATGGGCATGATCGAAAGTCACAGAAAAAATAATAATTTTTTCTACAACTCAAAAAAAAATGGGTCTGAACTTAACAGTAAAATATGTAATAAATCTGCATTCATTACTCTACTGGACGTCTTCTTCTATGATGTAGTCTCAAAATGTTGATGTCTTTATTTTTACTCCCGCTGCTTTCTCAGACAGCTCTCTTGTCGACAAAAGTGCATTTTTTATAACGTCAGGTCCGTGAATAAGAATTTTTTATATAGAAGGAGGTAGATAAAACCATGGATACGAGTTTATTAATTCTCTGGCAGTTTCGACCGCAAAAACTCTGAATTTTGCTATATTTATGTTGTACCCTTGCAATAAAGCACAACATCTTCTCAAGAGATCTTTTTTTTTTTTTACACCAGTAATTTCAGTAGATACATCTAAGTTATTAAAAAATTTTCTGGCGGTATTGCCGTTATCAAACCAACGATCAAACCTAGTTTTTCCTGAAATTAATTTTGAATAAAAATTTTTCATTCTCAAAATTTGGATTTTTCTTGTAACTTCCCAGCAGAAAAGTGGACCAAATTTGAAATAGTTCTGAACTAGTTCCAAACAGGACCAGTACTAGTTCCACTACAATACCCTTTAACATTGAACGAACTGACGCTTTTTGCGGGTTGATGTCATAGGAAAAGACAATTGTCCGCAGAAACACTCCTTTTTCCCCATATTTGAACTAGTGGCATTAGGAACATTTTAAAACTGGTTGCTTTCGCAGTAGCCTGAAAGTGGTTCTTTTTTAACTAGATTTAAAGTGAACATATTAAAAGTGTAAAAATTTAGTGCAACGGAAAGGTCCTAAAGATCTCATTTGTACCATCTTTTCCATCCATATACCAGAAAACATTTTGTATATAAACATTTTTTTTTTATTATTTTTTCTTGTGCGCAGCAAATTTTAAAAAGTAGCCAGAACGCGTTTATTTTTGTCAGCAATACTTTTGAAAACAAAAGCAAAGATAACTGTTCTACACTGAACGCCTTTTGTACTTTTCAGATCTACTGCAAACTGCGCTAGAAATGAACTAGTTCACTTTTTCAATTGACTCCAAAATAACTGCTGGGATTATTTTGTCAAACAAAAATTGGAGCTGTGTACATGATACAATTATACAGGTAGCATTGACAAGTATAGATTTTCTCAGCAACAAGGCAACGACCATCTGTCAAAAACAGTTGTTCGTGCAACAAGAATTAAACGAATGTAAAAATAAATAAATTTCGCAAAATATGTGCGTTAAATACACAATTATAATAATGAAAGTTGTGAAAAAATTATGTGTGATATGTGTTTAACGTTTTCCAGCCGTGGTGTTTTAATAATAATTGGAAACTTCTTTAATTTCGTCCATATGCATCTGCAGCTGCTGAGGTTGCTACATTTGAACGTTTTCAACATTTTTTCTTATGTTTGCACTTAATAACACAAAGTTCACAAGTTATCTTCGTTGTAGTAATAATAATTCACTATTGATTAAATAAAATAGGCAATATTTTGTAAGAAAATGTTTGGTTATTTGCAAGCGCTGAAACATAAACAATGGCGAAAACACAAGAAATAATTGAACGCTCTCTTTCTAGACATTTTTTTTGACAGATGGTCGTTGCCCAAGCAACTGTCAATACTACCTTATATTATTATACCATGAGCTGTGTAGCATTGTTGGTGTTGTTGCTATTTCTAAATTGCTCTCTCTTCGATAGCCTTATGATGAAAATAAACAAAATATTCATGAGACTGCGGAGAGAGCAGCTTCAATATCCAAAATGCATCAATCATGCAATGGAGTTGTATAGAATTGTTACTTGGAGTGTATATACGGCACGATAAACGTGATAAAACATAAATGAAGAAGTTTTACTTGATCTTGCGACAAAAAATAAAAATAAAAAGAAACTTTGTGTCGTCTGGTAGACGCAATATTGTGAAGTTTTACGCGCTGAGTAGAAGTGCTACGAAAAATTTAATTTTCCATCAATAAAAAATGGTCTATGACCTCATTGTAGTAAAAATGCAACAAAAAAAAAAGAAACCTCGCATGGACTTAAAACTCCATGACTATTGGCACTTCGGTAAGTTTTATAGAACCACTGAAAAGCTGAGGTTTTCCGTCACATGATAAAAATTGAAAAAAAAAATATATAAATGACGTCATAAGGCCTCTCTGGGAACCTCTTAAGGGGGACTATAAACCCAGAAACCGAAAAAAAGGTCATGTTTGTGAATTTTTTTCGACCTGTAAGGGATATTTTTAAATGACGGTTTTATATCTAAAAATATACACATTCAAGAGTATGTTATTTTTTTTTAATGAAAAAATTGAATATTAAGGTATATACAGCATTTTTAAATGAGGGCTGTGAAAAAAAGTTGTAATGCGGTGACCAAGATTGCTCCTCCTAAATTCATCTTAAGCAAAAAAATGAATAATATTATTAAACTAGATACTTAAAACTCGTACTTTCTTGGTCGATTTAGAAAATATTAATTTTTCACAAAATGGCGGACTTCTGAACGTAATTTAACGATTTTCGACAAAAAATTCGTCTTTATTTTGCCTATAACTAATGAACGAAGCTGCGAAAAAGAAATCCTATGACAAGTACGAAATTATTATGAATTAAATAAGCCTGCAAAAAAATCAAATCGATCGGTTCACTGAGTTTTGAGAAACCTTGGTCACAGACTTTGAAAACATGGTTTCGAAAAAAAAACGCGTTTGAAAATAAGGGCCAGCACTGCGCGCTCTCGGAGGCAGCTCACTCACTAGGCTATAACTTTTTTTTTTGAGATATCGACTTGAAATTTTCACCAAATATTCTTGAGCTTTAAGGAAATGCAAAAAAAGTTCTGGGTATATTTCCCCCCTTAAAGCGAAATAAAGCCGAATTCGGCCTTATTGCCGTTGGCCTTATTGCACCCCTCCATATGCGTCACATTACGCGGTTCCCTAAGGGTCCTCATAACGGCATCAAATTTGTTTGTTATTTTTATCATGTGCCCGAAGTCCTCACCTTTATTTTCGTTCCGTAGAATTTACTGTTACGCCATTAGTCACAGAGTCAAAATTCCATGCAACGTTTTTTCATGGTTGTAGCATTTTTACTACATTATGTGGTTGACACCCTGAAATCATGAAGATAAGAATTTTTTTGTATTTTAGTTGTGAGGTTTATTAACACATCTATGCTATCGTAAAACAAAATTTAAATTTACCGTAGCACGTCTTCTGAGTGAGTAATAATTCCATGCAACGATATTACATTTCTGTTCAGTGTTGCCAGAACCCGGGATTTCGCCCATATTTCGGGTTTTTTAAATCTCAAAAGGGCGAACAGGATTTTGAGCGCAAAAATGGGATTTTCGCTCAAAATAGGGTTTCTTAACTTTTTTTTTTTTTTAAATTTCAAAAATGTTACATTGAAAGCAATAATCTTTTATGCAACGCTGTTTAAAAATTTAACTTGAAAGTATCATTGTGAATGTCGATCTTGAGTTTGGCGAAGACACCTGCCTGTTCGGCTTTAAGGAGTCGAGGTTCATCGAATGCCCAACAAATAGATATATTCCGGATTTCAATACCATGCTTATGACTCACATAAATGTTCATCCAACCATCTCTTGGGCGTCACTTCCATGACTCCAGATGCGACCAACTCCCTGTCATAGTAGGGCACACCGGTTAGACACCATACTTAAGTGTACTATATGTATATAATTAATTAATATACTGCATGGATAGTAACATTGAGCTACCACAGCCAGCACGATACTTCTCGAAGGTCCAGTCCTGCGATAGTCTGCCGGGCAAAAGGGATTTACCTCGACATAGCACTAACACATACTGACACATATTACATATCGTACTTAAATGTGAATGACAATAGTCTCCACTACTGGATATGGCATATTGCACTATGGCATTCCTTTGTAGGCATAACCCTACTGTTGTTTAAAACAACGGCCCATTCTACTCCCCAGATTGGGCTTCCAACTTCAGGATCTAGGTAGTCCCTTCTACATTTACACAGAATAGGCCGAACCCGTTGCCTGCAACCAACCTCCTTTCTTCCAGCTTTGGACAGGCTGGTTGTGAGAACAAACGGAGTTAGTGTCATTTTAATATTGTAAAGAGAAAGAAGAAGAATACAATTTTACGTATCATAGCTGAGAAGGTTGGAATTGCTTTCTTTTTGGCTTGTTTGGCGTCTGTTTAACAAGGCAAAAAAAGAAAAACAAGCCAAAACAATTAACGAGTAAACAATTAAACATGAAGCTATTTGCAAAGATTGTGAACGGGATTTTTTCCGAGTTTTTTTATTTCTAAAACGGGATAAACAAGGCGTTTTAGAGAATAGAACGGGATTTTTTAAGCTCGACCTCAGGCAACACTGTTTCTGTTAGTTGCTATCTTCACGACCTTGTGACGTCAGAATTTTTTTTATTTTTGTCGTAAGGCCAAGTATAAATCCATCGTTTTCCTTTTCAAACATTTACCGTAGCTTATATACTCACCGAGTAAAAATTCAGTGCAACGCAGCTGCATGAATGTTGCATTGTCGATCTATGAGATGCTCTCTTTGTATCTCCATGACGTCAGAAATTTTTTGTTCAATTTTGTTGTGAGGACTTAGAACAGGCCTTTATTGGTGTAACTTGGTGTATTTTTTTAATTCTAGCACTAATACTGAGCGAGTAATAATTCCATGTAACAAATTTTCAGTTGAGTTGCTTAAGCAGCTCCAACCGCGTCCCAATGGCGTTTTGAATTTTTTTTTTTCATAATGAAGTCAAAGAATTAGCCTTTACGGTCGTCAGCGAGTAACAATTTCAATGCAACGCCGGTGTATTTTGAAAAAAATGCCTTTTTCAATTTTTTGGAAACCTAAAACGTAACTTCGTCACGCCAAAAAAAATCTCAAAAACCAACGCATTGAGCTTTTGACTTGAAATTAAATTTTGGGATCAAAATAAGGGACAAAAATAAGCAATTTCTGATTCATAGGGATCAAAATAAGATATGCCTGAAAAAAATTATGGAAATCGGCCGACAGAATCACGCCTCGGCGGTTAATGGGTTAAGCACATGATAGAAACATGTATTGAAAATCGAAAATTTACCAATTAAGTTGAAAAAAATATTTCAAAACGAATAAATTCTCCATATTAAAATTTTAACTAAAACTCTAAATTTTAATATCTACTGAACAGAATAATAAGCTTAAATAATTAATTATTTTCCAACACCTGTTAGTTTCATGTTTCAATTCGAAGGACTGCTAAGACCATTCATTTTCAAATGTTTCCACCTCTGCTTATCTCGCTCGATAATAAGTTTAAAGTTCAAATATCAAAAGTCCATGGCCAAAAATTTCAAAAGCAATTTGAAGGTTTCTTGGTTTGTTGAGAAAGCCAATCAACCAAGTTCCTTCGTCATGGAGACGGAGTGCCTGGAAAAACATTGCATTGAAACTAAGGCTTATAAATAAGTGATGTTCATGTCGACGACATACATACATAATGAATAACAGACTGACTGACTGACTGGTTGACTTACTGACTGCCCGCATATCGACTGACATTAAAATACTTGTCTCAAGTTCGTGGCGCATATTGAACTTTATTGTTGCCAATGCTGTTGCTTTCGGTGTTGTTGTTTTTGTTGTTTTTACAGCGAAGAGTGTTGCTGACGTTGCGAAAATTGCGCAATTAAATTGCGTGTCATGGATTCAGGTGTCCTTTTCATAGGGAATAAGAATAAGAATAAAAAGTTCAATCCTTTAAATTTTGCCAAGAAAATCTCTCGCTGCATAACATTGAACAGTAATGCGGATGATGTGTCTTGATCTGATGTGTTTTTATTTTATAAAATAAAAAATGTTTAACCTAATTTTTTTTTTAAATTCCAAGAAAACTTGATTTCCTTTGTTTGCATTTAAATCTCTTCAGACCCCCTCCTCCCCCCACACAACTGACCTAGAAAAATCGCAGCACTGAAGCAATCTATTTTTTTCCCCTAAAGGACATACCTACGAGTAGCAATAAAACACGCACAGTGTGAAGTTTATTTTCAATGTTGCTGAACTTTATTACGCGGCAAGTTGTTGCCAACAAAATAATAATCTGGCTTTAAATCTGGCTAACACGCAGTAAGTAAAAATAAATGTTGTTTTTCTGTGCCTTGCTTTCTTTATTCACATGTGCGTGCAGGCGATAAAAAGAAAGCTCTGCAAAAATTATACATGTGGGATATTTTTACACCGTGTAGGCGAAGACTTCAAGGCGTTTTCAAGTCTGGTGTATAATTTAAAAAAAGTTAAAGTACTATAAATAATTACCATAAATAACCGCTTAGGTGATAACATATGTCCTGAATACACGAAACTATATGGAGCATACTAAAAGGTCACCTCGAACGACATTAAGATGATAGAATATTACTAGTTGTTACCAGCGGTTTCATTGGAAATTCATTTGTAGCACTGTATTGTAGCTCTAAACCAGTGGTGCTCAACGCACGGTTCAAACAACAATAAAGAGAGCTTTCCGAGTGCACAGCTTTACACTGAAACAAAAAGTTGTTAAAAGCTCTAACAACATTTGGTGCAAAGAACTCTTGTCGAGTGTTGGATTTTCAATATAATAATTATTTTTTTTTATTTTTGCGTTCGTTTTTCGCTTAACATAGAACACAACAAGCAAAAATGTATTAATGCTTTTCCTGAAACATTGCAATATATTTACGTATATTCATAAATAAAACAGCAAGCGACTCCCACACCACATGAACGCTCAAAGCATACTGACTTGAAATTTAAAGCACAGCAGAAAAAACAAACTTTTACGCAGTGTACAAACACAGCGAGCCGATTGATACTTCGTGTGCAAAACCTCAACAACACACGATGCCCGCGGGCTATGGGAAACCATGTAGTGAAACACCACTGCTCTAAACCTCTGGATAATGGAAACATTCCCTCATATAAGCAGGAAACATTCTATACAATGTAGGAAGCATTCCCTTTGATTAGACACTCCATTTCTTTTTATACACACTATGTCATTGAAGGGAAATATTCCTCTCCGCTGTCTTAACACTTTAACTGCCACCATACAAAAAAAAAAATATCGGGTCCTCCGGGCCATTTTTTTTTTAAAGATATAGTGTATTTTGGTACCAGAAAATCCGAACAAAATATCAGAAAATGTGTTTTTTTATTGAGGCACAACATATATACCTCACGGCCTAATGTATACGTTTACTGTATGTTTACTGTGGATGACGGACAGATGGACATAACTAAATCGACTCGGGTGATGATGCTGATCAAGAATACATACACTTTTCTATACCTACCACGCTTCCTTATGGGCGTTACAAACGGAGTGACAAAATTAAAGTTTTTAAAATTAAAACCCAGTAAAGGGGTTTTTGTTTAATCGGGGGGGTATAAAAATGATGCGCTAAAGATAGGTTTAGGTATGCCAGGCCATGCGGAATTGAACTACGTTTACAGATTTGCATTTCGAGGTACCAATTTTAAACCATGAACTATCATGTGTAATCAAATACTGAGGCACATACGCTGTGCCTCAGAGCCTACGTGGACATTTTATTGAGGCACACCGTATGTGCCTCATGGCAGTTAACGTGTTAAAAATGAATGAGGAAACATTCTTTCCTTTTGTCTTTAAAACTAACGGTGAAACAACAATAAATAAATAACAAATAAAAATGGTTAGCCTTTACGGGATTTGAACCCAGGACCTCTGGGGTGGCAGTCAAGCACGCTATCAACTCGACTACTGATGCTGCCTTATTATTTGAGATTTGATTATTGGAATAAATTGAAATTGCCCCAAAACGAGCAAAAGTTTTCAAGTGCATTCCTTAAGAAGCGGTTTGGCAACAATATGAATTTAAAACTTCCCATAAGTTTGCTTAAGATACGATGAGGAATGTTTCCCCATCACTTCTAATGCAACTGTTTTCACATACATTCTTAAGAAAGCGGTTTGAAAACTATATCAATTTAAAACTTACCATAAGTTTAAAAAAAAATATACGATGAGGAATGTTTCCAAATCACTTCCATATGTAAGCCTTCCAATTTTTCCCAGAGGGAAGCAATGCAGATGAGAAGCTGGTTTAAATTCTTAACATAGTTATCGAACATGGAACTTGTCGATACATGAATGTCCTTTCATTTTGCACAAATACCAGATCGCTTTTTTACCGGAAAACAGACGAGGTAAGGAAAATAAAACATCCCATATTTACGATATTTTGAGTTATGATGTTATTTCCTGTGACCACAGATATTATATGGAAGTAGAGTTGTCAAACTCGATTCCTTGTTATACGAGAAACCGCTTTACTACTAATTTTTCTATTTTTCCACTTTCGGTTTATTTAACAGCAATAATTTCGGGTTATTCGAAAAACTGGTTATTTCGTCTAGGGTAATTCGAATGTTCTTTGCGAGTAAAAAGCAATAATTTTTAAATATGCCGAACATATGTCTAACAAGGTGCAATTCGCAATCAGCGACTCCAGAAATCAAAAGGTAACAAGTTTCAGACATAATCTTCAAATTTTAGTGGCTCATCAGTGGCTTACCTGGTATAACATAAATCTTATAAGGCTTGTATTAACCATTTCAGTCATACAATTCAGTTTCTATTGGTACAGAGTTCTTTAAACACGTTTTCTACGTAAAGTTCGACGCTGATTAAGAATCAGTTGTCTGGTAGCTGGTATTTTATTGTATCACTCACTATACAAGTGCAAGAGGTACCCTAGATGATTGGTTGATTGTACATATAAAAATAATCAAATGCCCAATAAAAAAATCCAAAAATTTACAATGCTCAAATATTTTGTGCTTGAAAATGCAAAAATACTAGAATTTTACTTGATATATAGAAAAAAATGCCGAAAACAACAAAAAAAGGACGCCACTATAGTGGCGTCTCTGGCTGAAAGTGTTAATTTAAAAGAAATCTAAAAAAATCATTTGATCTGATTTGCAACGAAAGTGGTTGTTTCTTTCTCGCATTAAAATTTATTTTGCAATAGAGTGGGCGTGAAAGATAGTCGGGGCCAATCTAATATCCTTTGATTTTCGAATAAAATAACGAGTAGTTCGGTACTTATTTCGACCAAATCACTTAACTCTTTGAGGGGCACATTTTTGGGAAGAATATGAAATGGAAAAAGTAGTTGCACCCTAGGTTTTCGGGGTCGCTGATTCCGATCGATGTCAGAAATGAGTTTTGACAGCTGTAAGTGAAATGGAAAAAATATGTTGTCAGCTAACAGCTGTCAAAAACTATCACAGTGAAGTCATTTTTGACAGTTGATTCGTAATCAACGACTCCAAAAACGTATACCAAGGTAATAAAATCATATTGTTCATTGCCAAAATTTCGGGTGGCCCATTTTTTTCTAAAAAAGTAAATTTTTTCATCTTTAATTGTTAATAACCAGTTCCCAGTAAACAATAATGCCAAAATTCTAGTTTTCATAGTTGAAGGAACTTATAATGACCCCACAACAGCCATTGTTCATGTTAGACATGGCCTAGGGTTCAGAATATCGGCATTTGAAAGAGAGAATGTAAGTGTTGCGTATGTGTCTCACCTCCCCGCAAAGCAATAAGTAGCTCTCGTACTATTATGTTTTTCACATTTATTTAACTTTGTTAGTAGGCGTTGTAAATTTCCCTCAAATTTAAATTGTTCTCTGAAATTTATGTAAATCTTTTCTTGCTTAGATTTATCATAAACCGCCCCAAAATAAACTTGCATTTAAAATTTAAATAACACCATAAAAGACCGTCATTATCTCAATTTCAAAAAATATTAATACACTCAGATTTTCTTATGAAACAGGCCATAACAAAAATAAGCTAAGCACCGTTTTAAATTTCACATTGCCCCCCTGTGACTAAAATTTTGAATTTTAAAACAGACGTTTCACTTTCTTGCTCCTAAAAACCATAAATCAGACCACAATAAAAGACAACAAAGAAAAAAAAAAGAAACAAAGGCAAATCGTTAACATCAACTAAACGGCAGATATTCACCTCACGTTTTGCTCTTTATACAGTTACCATTTTCATTGTCCTCGTATTTTCATTGTTTTTGTTTTTTCTTTTTTTATGCACTTTGTTTTCGATTTATCTTCATTTGCGTGAGCTTGTTGTGAATGCTCCATTAATTAAATATATTTGTAAAAACCCATTTACAATAAAAACACATTTGCAATAAAAACCACTTTAAAATAAATTTATCATTTCGCTTTAAGTTTTACTTTTATTTAAATTCGAAACTGAAATTGTCGTTCATTCAACTTTTTTATGTTAATTCAATGTCAATAGAATTATTAGTATATTTGAAAATGACTCCCCATTTAACGTGAAAGTGAACTTTGACATTATTTTTTAGTGCATAACCTGCAAATTACAAAAATTGCCACAGTGTGTCTAAGAGCATCTTTCTAATCTGCAATATATCCCTTTTGGGTTCGGAAAGTTCAGCCCTGGCATTAAGCAGCTGTCAAATGGTCGTCCTACTGTGCAAACAATTTCCAATATAGTGAAGAAATTTGAAGGAAGTGGATTGGTTACAGATATGGTAGGTTTGTCATGATAATATTCGCTCCTCTCCCACCATCGTAATGTATTTCCTCCAGAAATGAATGGGAGCTTGGAAGTCCTCCACCATACAATGCCACTGAAATCAAAATTAGATGACAAAGTAGGGGGAGGAGACTACTCTGAAGCACTAAACATCAACCTTGCCTTTAGGCTCCCCGACCACTGCAGTGTCTTCCAAGCGGAAGTTACTGCGATACATGAAGCCGTTACTTGGCTTCAGATGAATGATATATCAATTAGAGATATTTGTATTCTATCTGATAGTCAAGCCGCTTTGAAAGCCCTGGAATCTGTTGTAACAACATCTAAAACAGTCCTAAAAAACAGTCGCAGATCTCAAAATGAGATGGCAGCTCAATAGATTTCTATGTTGGATCCCCGGACATAGAGACTTCCCAGGAAACTGCAAAGCAGACCAGGAATTCGCTCGAAACGGTACTACCAAACCCTTATCGACAAATAAGGAACTAATTGAAATACCTCTCGCTACATGTAAATTACTCACAAATGAACTATCCCTTGAAAGTACCAACATTAGGTGGTCTACTGGTAGCACATGCCAAATGGCCCGTCAAGTTTGGCCAGCCCTGAACTTAAAACGCTCAACAAAACTAATTTCCCTTAGAAGGGACCAAATAAATATTATCATAGGCGTTCTAACAGGACACTGCCTAATTGGAAACCATGCCCGAAGACTAAAAATCCTCCATAACGACTTCTGCAAAAGCTGCAGAGACGAGGAGGAAGTATAATCAACAACACATTTTCTCTACACATGCCCAGCGCTGGTCAGAAAGCGCCACATTTTCCTAGGAAACTGGGTTTTTAGTGACCTAGATGAGCTCTCGAAATCTTCGGTCTACCGAATAAAATAAAAAATAAATAAATAACTGGCCATTTCAGCCCTTGAAAGGACTTTGACCTAGCTTCTTATGATCAATTGTGTTGTGCGTGTTATTAAGTTTGTACACAATTTACCGAGAACCGGACCTACATGCTTAACGCCGACTCCGAACGGCAATGAACGGAATGTTCTCGTTCTCAAGAAGCTTTACATGGCATTTTGAATACTCTCTGAGGTTTGCCCTTGTCTGCAGAGAGGTGGTGGCCGGACAGAAAAATAATTTTAATTCAAATAATTTTTTGTCGCTGCTGGGATTCGAACCCGGGTCTCGAGGTTCGTTGACATAGAGGCCACGCACTTTAACCAACTACGCCTCGGACGCCACCCGGTCTACCGAATACTCAGCTTTATAAATAGCTCCAACTGGTTTAGATAGAGTGGAAAATAATTAACCCCTAGTGTCACAATGGGCCTAATTGGCCTAAGTGTGTCTCAAAAGAGACAGTGGCGTCAACCTAACCGAATCTAATGTACGCTCCACCAAAAATATCGCTGCTGTTAGAGAAAGTGTGGCTGAAGACTCAAATTTGACAACTCCACGATGCGGTCAGCAATTGAGATTGTCTTACGACTTGTTATGGCGTGTTTTGAATTTGGATTGGCATTTTAATCAATACAAACTCCAACACACAGCCGCAGTTGAAACCTGCCGACCATGGACAGCGAACAATGGTACTGGAACAATAAGCATTAAATGCTTATTTTTCGAAGCAAATTTTTTTCAGCGATGAGTCCCATTTCGCTCTAGATGGGTACGTGAATATATAAAATTTCCGTATATGGGGCTCTGAAAATTCCCAAGCGATTGGGGTGAAGCCATTGCATCCGGAAAAAGTGACTGTCAGGTGTGCATTATGGTCTGGTGCTGACATTGGTCCGAATTTTTTTTGAAAATGATCAAGGAGCAACCGTTACAGTCAATTCTGATCTCTATGGCTGTATGTTAACCGATTTTTTTGGCCTAAAATTGAAGACATAGATCTGGACGATATCTGGTTTCAACAAGATGGGGCCATAACCCTCTGGGAAATGGAAAAATTCCCGGGATATAAGTAGGAAACATTTCATAGAATGTAGGAAACATTTTCTTCGTTAGACACTCCTTTTTTTTTAAACACACTATGTCGTTGGAGGGGAAAATTCCTCTGCGCTGTCTCAAAAATTTATGTGGAAACATTTTTCTCCATTGTCATAAAAACTAATATGGAAACAACAACAAAAAAATAGTAATTAAAAATGGTTAATCTTGCCAGAATTCGAACCCGGGGTCCCGGGGTCACCAGAGGTCTCTGGGGTGGCAGTCAAGCACGCTAACCATTTCAATATCGAGGCTGCCTTATTATTCGAGATTTTATTGTTGGAAATAAATCAAAATTGAAATTGCCCTAAAACAAGCAAAAGCTTCCACATGCATTCCTTAAGAAGCGGTTTGGAAACAATATCAATTTAAAACTTCCCATATGTTTCCAAAAAATACGATGAGGAATATTTCCACATCACTTCTAAAGCTACTGTTCCCACATACCTTCTTAAGAAAACGGTTTGGAAACAATGTCAATTTTAAACTTCCCATAAGTTTCCAAAAGATACGACCAGAAATGTTTCCAAAATCACTTACAATTTTTGCCAATTTTAATTACTCGGGATTTTTCAGAATCTGAATTAGAATTTCAAAATTTCAAATTCGATTCGTGAACAGAGATCCCAAAATCCTAGGAGTAAGATCATTAAGTAGATCATGTTAATAAATTAATGTTTCAATTAAAAGTTAAAAAAGAATTTTTTTCGCAGAATAGATATTTTTTGGATTATGATTAGTTGAAGAATTTTGGCCAGTTACAGAAATTTGGATACAATTTATGAAAATTATGAATTATTTTACCTTTTTTCCTACATTGAGCATAACACTGACTGTAATGCTTGTTAATTTTTGTTTAATTTTAACTTATTTTTCGGGGAAAAACGTTCTATATTGTAAAATGGCAAACCTTTAACTTCACAAAAATCACTTTGGATGACATGAACATTTGACAACTGCAAAATGCCGGGGCTGCACTTTCCAAAGCCTGAAATGGATAACCTTTTACAAATGCAATAACACTACCAGAGCTGTAGTAAGATAATTTTTAAAAACTTCTTTAGAAACAGCAAAATCAAAAAAATAATTTAATGATAAATCATTATAAAAAGACAAAGCCCTTTGGTTTTGGCTCATTTTTAGCATAATTAGTTCTAAATTGTTTAATAAAAAATAACTTAAAATGTCGCAGCTGTCTTGAAGGCACATTGAACATAATTAGTTCAAGAAGAGACGAACAATCAATATTACCGGCTATAATATCATATATGAAGACTAGAGAACTAATCTTCCTTCTCGTTTCTAGAGTTTTCAGACCCAAAAGCATGCATCTTGCATTATAAGAGGGCATAAAGTCAACAAACAGAGGTCGCAATGCAAATTTAGAAAAAGATTTTTGAATTTTTTCCAAGCGAAAAGAGTGAGCGGCATAATACCGGTTCCAAATTATTGCTGCATACTCTAATCTAGATCTTACAAACGAATTGTAAAGACATTTGAAGGTGTGAGGATCCTCAAACTCAGAACTATTTCTTCGAATAAACGCAAGCAGAGAGTACGCTTTAGGAATTATAAAATTAAGATGGTCAATGAATGTCAGCTTTAAATCAAAGATAACCCCAAGATCCCGAATAGTATTTACGGACTGCAAAGGAGACTGACCCACGGAATAACTTGAATTGGTAACATTAGATCCCCTAAAAAAGGACATATGAAAACATTTCTTTATATTTAATGGTAAGCCATTAACACTGCACCAGCTAAAAACATTATCCAAATCGGACTGTAATGCTGTAATATCAGCCAAACACGCTATATCCTTAAAAATTTTGAGGTCATCGGCATACATTAAACATTTTGATGATCTAAAACATTTGCAAATGTCATTAATGTAAAGAATAAAAAATAAGGGCCCAAGTATTCCACTTCCTTGTGGAACCCCCGAAGTTGCAGTAAATTTGGCAGAATTTACATTGTTTATAGAAACAAAAAAGGAGCGGGAGCTCAAGTTGGATTTATTCCATTCAAGAAAACATGAGTGTCAACCAATTTTAGCCAGCTTAGCAACTAATAAATTATGTGGTACCTTATCAAAGGCCTTTGAAAAGTCGGTGTAAAGAACATCAACTTTATTGACCAATACAACAGAAGAAATGTAGACCTCCGAAAAAAGGGCTAAATTTGTTACAGTCGATTTACCGGAAACAAAACCATGTTGTTGAGGGCAAATAAAACGTTTGATGATGAAGAATAGCTTATCTTTGACAATACTTTCAAAAAGTTTTGAAACATTTGATAGCTTAGAAATGGGTCTATAATTAGACACGTCATGCTTAGAGCCAGCTTTGAAAACTGGAGTAATTGCTGCAATTTTCCAACAATCAATAAAGGAACCCGTAGATAAAGATTTATTAAAAATTATGCAGAGAGGAACAGATAAAGCTTTAGCACACCTTTGAAGTACAATTGAAGAAATTACGTCAATGTCCGCTTTAACAGAGCTTTTCATGGCCAACATCGCTTTGAAAACATCATATTCAGTAACAGACACAGAACCGATGTCAACTAATGCATCAACATTAGCCAAAAATGATGAGTTAATCGTCGCTATATCTCCATTCTAATTTGATTTAAAAAAGTTTGCAAAGAGGCTAAAGTATCAGTGAGCGATGTTGATTTTAAGCCATTGTAAGTCATTGACGAGGGAATATAAGAGTCACTCTTTTTTGATTGGCATAAATCAGCATTTTACATTTATGTTGTCATTTGTTTTCGACGGCCGATCTTAGTGACATGCTTTTGTCTTTCCTTTGACATTTTCTGGAATAATGAAGTGCTTATTAACAATAAATATTATTAACAAAATGTATAAAAATTACCTTCTACAGTTTGTTGTATATAATAATTTTTCTATACATGATATCAGCCAATGGCAACCCATCACAACAACAATTCTTTGCGGCTGAAGTCATCGCCGGCTGCATTCACTAAAATTTCCATCGATGGTTGCAGTCATCGTGGCTGAAGCCATCGGTGGCTGCATTCATTAAAATATCAATTCAGTGTGAATTCTTTACGTTTTGCAATTCATGTCTTGAAAACAATTTTAATCAGCCTAAAGGCTTAAGCCTAAAGAGTTCACACTTTGAATGCTACAAAAATGGATTTCAGCTTTTGAACATTTATACACGAGAATGAAAAGTCAAAATGAATTAAAACTTTTACAGCTCTGAATACTACGAAACGACTGAGAGTCAATATCAGTGTCAAAATTAAAATTTTGTGCTAAAAAGAATGTGAACGTAAAGACATTAGGGGTATTCACGATCCGGAGCTCTTTGTAGAGCTCTTGTGTAAAAAAATAAAAAAGCTCAACAAACTGTGAATACACCTCATACACAGACCTAGCAATTGAAGTTGAGTTTAGTGAGCTGTGGTTTGTTTATTCAATTAAAAACTACCTCAAAATTTCCACCTGGTGGCAGTAGTCCAAAATAGCACAAATTTCGGACTACGAAAAATCCTCCCATTTTTGCGGCTTCTTACGTTTTTTTTTTTTTTCAATTTTTATTTCCGTTGTGAATTTTTTCCCCCGCTTTTTGTGATAAAAATAATAAAATGAAAGTGCTTTGAAAGTTAGTGATGCGAAATTAAGTTATTAAAGAAGTTGGTACTGAGAAGTGTATACAATATGCCATCACTATTTATTTGCTGTCAAAAATTCACAAAACGTACTCAAGAGCTCAAGCGCACAACAAAAGAACGCTTGTATAAAAAAAGCACAATTTTGACAGCACGTGCATTGATTTATTGGAGAGCTCTTTTTTGTTGCACTTTTGTTCTTTTGCACAAGAGCTCTACAAAGAGCTCCGGATCGTGAATACCCCTATTGTGACAATTGAGCCACTAGCAGGGCATTCCTGCTGTGTATGCTTGCCTGCATGAAATGTTTAAAATTGTGCATGACTTTATTTTTAACTTTGATTGCGCTCCAGCACGGTCCTGCGGTAATTGGAATCTGAATAGCTTAAGCTTTTCACTTCCCACTCGAGCTTCACTTCCTGCACAAATATAAAGCTACAAATATAGCTAATAAAATTTATATATACATATATATGTATATACTGAGAGTCATTTTTATTATGACAGTAAATAGCAGCTTGCTATTGTCCCTCTTCTTTAACGAGGCTTGTTATTTGTGAGCAATAATGAACAATTTTATAAAGGCGCTTTGGCATGTTGAGGCGTTAATAATTAAAATGTCATGCAACACTGCCATTCTACTACTATTTCCTTAAATCAAAGGCGACCTTAGGCAGGCATTGTATCAGTGATAGGAATAAAAATAGAAAATATTAAGACATTACACAAGAAGTGGTTAACATTAAATAGGTTCTGTGAAGGTTAACATTGTAAAACAAACCAAAGATAATATAAACTCTAGGATATAAGGATATAATTTAGAAAATAGCCGAAATGAGTTATTAGACCATAATAAATAAATCGAGCAAATATTGCGCTTGGGATAAAGTTGTCAAAATGTGTGTGTGTATTTGAGACACCTGTATTTATTGGAGGGTTACCTGAGGGCTACCTGAGTTGAGTTTTTGTCTTTATATTCAACAAGAAAAGCTGACCCATTTATTATTCCCAGCTGACATTTCATATCCTCTTTAAAGTTTTTAACAGCAAGTTTACATGAATTTGATTTATGTTAATGTTCTAATGTGCTTTAAACTTGTTTTGTCCGCTATTGTCAGCGTTTGCTTTTTTTTTTTTGTTCGAAAGGCTGCTAAAATTCATGAGCTATAACAAAAAGTTACTTAGTCCAAACACCATCCGGAGCTTATTTTGTGTTTGTTTGGCCAAAGAAACTTTTTGCTCCTAGTCGATGAAAGCAACGTTGAGTTCCCACATAACCCGGAACATATGTTGTTTCTTTTGTGGGTTTGTTTTTTATTTTTTGTTTGATTTATTCCATCTTGGCTTTTTCAGTTTTTTTGTATTGATTATATAGAATCCTTGGTGTGTCTTTTAACAGTTGTTTTCTAGCCTTGACACTTGTGTGTGGGTGGTAGTGAGGTGATTAAGCAATTGTTTTGGCTGGCAGGCTGACAAAGTGAAGGTCCCTGAGTGTGCATATATGTATGTATGTCGCTGATGCCTGCTGAATGGTAACACGTTTTCACATCATAAATAAAGTAGACACATCGTCAATTTACGCTAATTACCAGTAGAGTTAATTAATAACGCTCAGCACTTACGTACATGCATATAAAAAAACATTTATACAAAGTAACATGCATCTGCTTATTGATTTTTTTTTAATCTGAAAAATTAAACTAACCAAATCGTGAAACAAAAACCTACTAAGATACTATTTACGTCTTGGCCGTAGTTAAAATAACCGCCGCCTTAAGAATTTTTGAAGTTTTGAAAGTTTTATTGTTTTGATGACGTCACTATGTATGTAGTAAAGTTTGATTTTTGTCCAATTTTTCCAAATTTCAAACTCAGAGTCTGTTTTGAATATCAAAGTAAATATTTTTAATAACAAGTCAATACTTTAATTATTGGTGGAATTTATGAATATTTTACTATTCTGGTGACGTCACTCTGCATGGGAGGTTGGCAAAGTTTAATTTTGATTTTTCCAAATCTTAAACGTCGAGTGCATATTAGAAATGAAAGCTTCTGTGGAAAATATCAAATTCATATTTTAACTGCTGTTGAATTTATGAAGATTTTACTAGTAGTACTTGGATGACGTCACTTTGTGTGAGAAGTAGGCGGGGTTTTTATTCGACTATGCCTATTTTCAAGCTCGAAGTGCATATTAAAAATCAAAACATATATTTGATTTGTTTGCGGAATGGTAAGAGATTTTGCCGTTAAGATGTGGTTTCTTTATATAGAAGGTAGACGTATAGGGTCTTGTAACAAGAGGCATCATTTTAAATTTCCCACCATTTTTTAGGTGGCAAAATACAAATGTTATTTGATGACAAAGTTATTTGATGACAATGAATACAAATGTTATTTGATGACATTTGAAAAAGAAAAACTAGGAAATTTTTAGATATGGATCGATTCACACTCGCACAACGCAGTGAAATAGAAATTCACTATAAAAACGGTAAAATTTATTTCGAACCCGATTTGTAAAGTTCATACTGTTTTTGGCCATCATCTAGCTTCTCGCACAGCTATAGTGAAATGAATTGAAAAGTTCTAACGTTTCGGACAAATTAGTGATGTAAAGACCAACTTGTGTTTGTTCGGCTAGGTCAACTGAAAATATTGCAGCCATAACTGAGAGTGTGGTTCAAAATCCATATTTGTTCATTTTCAGCATATCACAGGAGTTGGGCATATTCACAGCCATTTTGAACCGTATTTTATATAAAGATCTTGGCCTGCATGCTTATAAGAAGCATTTGACATAAGAATTGAAATCTTAAGACCGTGCAAAAAGACGTACATTCGCTGATGGGGTGCTGGCATGATCAAGCATGACCAAGACCAAAATTTCTTAAACGAAATTATTTTGAGTGATAGGCTTATTTTTATTATCTGTCTGGGTACGTGAATAAGCAAAATTTTCGCATCTGGGGCTCCAAAAACCCAAGAGAAATAGTCGAAAAACCACTCCACAATGAGTGATAGTTTGGTGTGGTGTCATCGGGTTTTTGGAGTGGAGGTGCGACCTTTTCAGTGAATAGATTGCGTTACCAAACGATGTCGACTGACTTCTTTGGCCTTAACTTTATGCTATGGACGTGGACGACGTTTATTTTCAGCAGGATGGCGTCGCATGCCATACAGCTGGTGAAACAAAGGCTTTAATGCGTGAAAAATTTCTTAGACGTATAATTTATCGAAATGGAGACTTTGATTGGCTGTCGAGATCGTTCGACTTAACATCATTAGACTTTTTTTTCGGGGCTACGTTAAAGATAAGTGGCGTCCGTGGCGTAGTTGGTTAAAGTGCGTGGCCTCTATGTCAACGAACCTGGAGACCCGGGTTCGAACCCCAGCAGCGACAAAATTATTTGAATTAAAATAATTTTTCTGTACGGCCGCCACCTCTCTGCAGACAATGCCTAACCTCAGAGAGTAATCAAAATGCCATGTAAAGCTTCTTGAGAACGAGAACATTTCGTTCATCGCCGTTCGAGGACGGCGTTAAGCCTGTAGGTCCGGTTGTCGGTCAATTGTGTACAAACTCAATAACACGCACAACACAATTGATCATAAGAACCTAGGTCAAAGTCCTTTCAAGGGTTGAAATTACCAGTTATTTATTTTTTTTTTATTTTACGTTAAAGATAAAATCTACGTCAAAGCTCCAGCAATTATTCAAGCACTCAAAGGAAATATAAGAGCTGTTATTCGCGAGATACAGCCGCAATTATCCGAAAATGTGATGAAAAATTTCATCAAAAGAATGGTCATATGCAAGAACAACCGCGGTGGACATTTGGGGGATATTCGCCTACCTATTTGGCCTACCTATTATATTCAATTTGGCTCATTTTCGATCTTTGATCGTCCTATTTAAAAAATAAAACAGAGTTGGCTGTGTAGTGGACACACCTGTAGGATTTGAAGTGACAGTATTTTCTTTATCCTTGTCCTTATTCTTGTCCCTCTCCTTTCTTTTGTTTCCAAACTATTCCTCATCCTTCCGTTATTGTTTTATTTGTCCAAATAATTATCCTACTACATGTCCAAGCTCTTAGTTTAATCCATGAAGAAATTCTTGACCTAATCAAGGATTCCGAATCCCTTCCCTAGTTTGGAAAGGAGTGTTTTAGGTATGTCTTGATTTTTGTCCTCATCCATATCCTAATTCTTGTCATAGTTCTTTTGCGATTTTATAGTTCGGTTGCAGTGTGTTATTTTGTTGTTTTTATGAGCAGTGTTGGTTACCACGAAAAAAACTGTTGAATTCATAACTTTTGTTTTCAGCCTGTCGGAACTTCGTTATATTTTGTTGTTCTTTTGTTGTTGTTGTTGTTGTTGTTGTTGTTGTTGTTGTTGCTGTTGTTGTCGGAATTGGTGTTTGTGAAGGTATTGGTGTTGGTGTTGGTGCTTGTGTTCGTGTTTATGTTGGTGTTTGTGCTGGTTTTAGTGTTGGTGTTGGTATTGTTATTGGTGTTGGTGCTCTTGTTGGTGTTTGCGTTGGTGTTGGTGTTGGTATTGGTGTTGGTGTTGTTATTGGTGTTGGTGTTGGTGTTGGTGTTGTAGTTGGTGTTTGCGTTGGTGTTGGTGTTGGTATTGGTGTTGGTGTTGGTGTTGGTGTTGGTGTTGGTGTTGGTGTTGGTGTTGGTGTTGGTGTTGGTGTTGGTGTTGGTGTTGGTGTTGGTGTTGGTGTTGGTGTTGGTGTTGGTGTTGGTGTTGGTGTTGGTGTTGGTGTTGGTGTTGGTGTTGGTGTTGGTGTTGGTGTTGGTGTTAGTGTTGGTGTTGGTGTTGGGGTTTGTGTTAGCGTTTGTGTTGTTGATTTTTCTTTTGCTTTTGGTTTTACTTTTGGTTTTCTTTTTGTTTTTGATTTTTATTTTGCCTTTGCTTTTGCTTTTCCATTGGTTGTGCTTAACTGTAGTGCATTAATTTTGCCTTGGCGCTATCAATAAATCCATTCAACAATCATGCATAACCGTTACATTAGGCGGTTCCCTGAGGGGCGTTATGAGTCTAATTTTTTATTTTCATCATATGCCCGAATAACTCACCTTCGTTTTCGTTCCATAAAATTTACCGTTGCGCCAGTAGTCACAGAGTTAAAATTTCATGCAACTTTTTTTCATTGTTGTTGCCTATTTACTGCATTATGTGGTTGCCACCCTGAAATCATGACGATAAGAATTTTTTATATTTTAGTTGTCAGACTTATAGCACATCTATACTGTCGTAATATAAAACTTACCGTAGCACGTCTCCTGAGTGAGTAATAATTTCATGCAATATTACATTTCTGTTATATAAAAACAGAAAAGATATAAATGCTTAATTTTCCTTTTTAAGCGTGGCTTGTATACTCATCAAGTAATAGTGCAATGCAACGCCGTTGCATGAATGTTGCATTATCGCTCTTTGAGCGGCTCTCTCTGAGTCCCTTTTTTTGGAACCTGCGTGGTAAAACGCAACTTCATCACGTCAAAATGTTGTGTGTTTACATTGGAATATCAATGTCAATATGTAATTTCATTTAATGTAATAAATACTCTCAGTTTTCTGTAAAAAAATATTGAAAACCCTGTTCTCTAGAGGGTCTTTCCCCCTTAAGTTTTGATTATTTTAGTTATTTTCTAATAACTTTTGAATATTTCCAAATATATATGTGTTTTCCGACAGAAAAATGTTTTTTAAGAATTTTTCAAGAAAATTAGACAAGGAACCACTTTTGGCAGGGAATGTTTTTGGCGAGCTTAAACCGCGTTTTGGGTAAAAACTTTACCTACGAGAACGTTGACTTGCATTGTAAGTAATCGAAAATGTTCGTATCCTTTTAATATAAAGTCATTAGAAAATATCATCATCCCTGCTTAACTTTCTAAATATATGATTTTTGCTGTATGTATGTATGTACGAATCACCTAATTGACCTGGCCAGACATCGTAATGATATACTCGTAACAAAGGTTAACAGCTAGGGTCATATATTCACCACAAAACGCTTGCAACAACTACAATAACAGCAACAACAACTCACCAACCACTCCCTATAAAAAAGACTCAAATCAAATCCTTGCTGCGGTCTTATATGTTGAAAATCAATATAAGCTGAAATAAGTAGCATGTGTTTTGGCCGTAGCAGTAGCAGCAGCAGCAGCAGAGGCTGGTTTAGCAGTAGATAAACTAGCCAAGCTGGCAACGCTGTGTAAGCCATAAAAAAATTAATGCTGCCAACTTATGAAGAAGCTTGTGCTTTGGAGCGGGAATAATTAATTGCTGCCAGGTCGGCGGACAGTGAAACTCGGGGATTAAATTTGTATTTAAGGAGCTTTTCATTGATTGTGCCTGTTTCTTTGAACCATTAAAAGAGCTTATGAGAGCAAAGCTTAATTAACTGAGAATAGTAGATAGAATATTTAATAAGTATTAAGTATTTACGTAGTGAGAGTGTAAAGACTATTCTTGAAACGCATTAGAGTGTGTTCAACTTAATGCAGTTTTATGAATAAAGCAGAGACATAACTGTTAAAGGACTTTTTTGAAATCGGTTAAAATGAATGATTAAAACCCATTAAAATACATTTAAGACATAAATAACTCTTATTTTTAGGAATAAGTTTTTAGTTTTAAGTTGACAAGCTTTCATGTTTATAAAGCAATTAATATATTGATGATAATAAAACCAAATAGAAAAAATGAAAGTGATAAGATTTCCAATATTATAATACAGGGTTTTCCAATAAGAGGTGTTATTTTGGTATTCAAAGAAAAATGCCATTTTTTGAGATAAATGATCGGATGCTTATTTCATAACAAAGAGGAAGGTATGCCGTTAATAATGAAAAACAACATCAGCCAACTGGACACCACGACCACGCTTACAGGACAGTATCCTTTTCATGAACTTCCATAACCAAATCGCAAAGTGGCTGCCCTATGTCCTCGATAGTCTCACGAATTCCTTCTTTGAAGTCTTCAATCTATGCTGGGCTGTTGGCGTAGACCTTATCTTTCACTTGGCCCCAAAGGAAGAAGTCGAAAGGTGTTAAATCACAAGATCTCGGTGGCCAATTGTGATCACCTCTTCGAGAGATAACACTGTCCGGAAACTTTTCCCGTAAAAGATCAATGGTTTCGTTGCTTGTGTGGCACGTAGCGCCATTTTTTTTTATATTATTTATAACTGGCCATTTCAGCCCTTGAAAGGACTTTGTTTGACCTAGCTTCTTATGATCAATTGTATTGTGCGTGTTATTAAGTTTGTACACAATTGACCGAGAACCGGACCTACATGCTTAACGCCGACTCCGAACGGCGACGAACGGAATGTTCTCGTTCTCAAGAAGCTTTACATGGCATTTTAATTACTCTCTGAGGTTTGCCATTGTCTGCAGAGAGGTGGCGGCCGTACAGAAAAATTATTTTAATTCAAATAATTTTCTGTCGCTGCTGGGATTCGAACCTGGGTCTCCAAAGTTCTTTGACATAGCGGCCACGCACTTTAACCAACTACGCCACGGACGCCATTTTTTTTAGTGAATTTTAATAATTTCAATGCGTTGTTGAAGCGTGTATCGTTCCATTTTTAGTAATGGCGTAGTTTCTACTTGTCAAATGTCAAAGAATAAAAGCTTTAAAAGTGAGCGATTCACAATAGCGGGCGATTCACAATAACACCTCTTATTGGGAAACCCCGTACATATAAATAACTTTTAAAATTTGACCAAGAAATTAATGGGAAAAGTTATTTAAAATTATTTTTTACTTTGTAGTGATTTTGAAGTCGGTTTTTTTTTGTTAAAAAGTTTTTATTTCTTTCTTTTTAGAGAATATGAAAAATTTTATCTAATAGTATTCTTGAGGAAAATTTCAAACATGAAACATTGTTCTTAAAAAATTCGTTTTATTAATTCCTGAAAGTTTGTTGGGTATTTTCTAATTCTGTCTTTTTAAAATTTTTATTAAAGTGCTACGCCCTTTCTCTAATCCCGCCCACTTTATCTACTGTACTTTATAATGATTCTACCTAGCCCTGTGCCGAATTTCAGTTCCCAAGTATCAATATTAACCGATATATAGTACTTTCGTTAAAGTGACACACCCTATGTACAATCCCGCCCACTTTTGTAATGATTCTACCTACCCATCTACCTGAATACCAAATATTAGTACCCTAGTGTCAATATTAACTGAGAAATAGTATTTTAAAATATTGCCACATCCCTTTTTTGAATAACGCCCACTTTTTTGACAGTAATTTGTAGTAACTGTGCCTACCCATGTACTAAATTTCAGTACCCTAGTGTCAATATTATTCAATTTATAGTGTTTTTCTAGTGCCAATACCTAGGTCAATACTATTCGAGGTACAGTGTTTTTCTAATATGACCACACCCATTTGTCAAAAAACGCCCAATTTATTGACCGTTATTTGTAATAATTCTGCCTACCCCAGTATTTTTACTGTAAATTTCAGTACCCTAGTGTCAATATTAACTGAAATACAGTGCTTTTCTAATAGTGACACGCTTTGTTGAATATCGCCCACTTTTTTAAAAAAGGACCTCCGCCTTCATGATATATAATTGACAAAAAATTACGGAAATCGGGCAAGTTCTTTAGGAGTTATCGATGTATATACATTTAAAAAAAAAGGACAAACCAGCGAACTTGAAGTCGGTTAAAAACAG
Organism: Pherbina coryleti; assembly: GCA_943735915.1. Classification (NCBI taxonomy): domain Eukaryota; kingdom Metazoa; phylum Arthropoda; class Insecta; order Diptera; family Sciomyzidae; genus Pherbina; species Pherbina coryleti. The sequence continues at coordinate 155,703,240 of OX030948.1, forward strand.
CTGATTTTGACAATGTGGCAACTCATGTTATGTTTTGTTGACAATATTTTGCCTTTTGGTTGGATCAAGCCATATAAATATATTTTAAATTTGTGTTGGAGACGCAGGACATGCTTTAAGACTCAAAACTTTATTTTATAAATGTTCCCCTCCATCTCCAACCCCAAATATTGTGGTTATTTTTCGAATGGCCGCATTATCCCCAGGCGCTCCGAGTGGGTACAAAACAATACACAACTGAAGATCGATAGGGTACTGCTGCTGCGAGTGTAAGTTGATGAATTGTGGGTCATTGCTGACTAATGATAGTAAAAATCCCAACTGATCTCTTGTCACACGTTACATCTGTCGAAAACGATTTTCATCGAACGTTGCAACCATCGTCCATCTCCATTCCAATGATTTGGGAAAATTTTGAAAAATTCCACAGCGGTTCGACAGAGTAACAAGGATGTCTTTATCCAATTCAGTCAATACTCTCCAATCAAGACGCTCATCTGGTAAATCAAAACAAATTAGATACTAACAAAAACAAAAATTTTTATATAAAAATTACCATCTTCCAAAATAATATTAAAAGCAGTATTTTCAATCAGAAAATCGATTTTTTTTTTGTTTTCACCTGTTCGTGGCATATCTTTACAATATTTGTGTTTTTACGCTCCCGCAGTGTTGCATATTTGAGTATTGCAAGTTTATATTTTCACAAATTTTGCAACGCTACAAAACTGCAGTGTTTTAAAGGTTCTTGAGCAATATTGCAAAGCATATCACTTAAAATAAGTTTTAAAGCAGAGAAAGCTCGTTCCATAGTGCCTTGAGTTACTGGTGTTGCATGGACAATGCAAGCAAGATGCCTATATTTGTATCGTCATCCAAGTTTTCATCCAAAGACTCATCCATTTCTAATTCTCTTAAGACTTACTAAGCAAAGATGTAGAGTACTTTGGGTTGTTGATTCTTCAATTTGAAAATAGAAGTTTCTTGACTACGAACTGCAGAAAAATCGGCATGACGAAAGACATTGTTCTGAGAAAAGAATTGATGGAAAAATTATTACAAATAATTTATTAAAACATTTCATCCATGTGAAGGATAAAAAAAAAAATAAATAACTGGCCATTTCAGCCCTTGAAAGGACTTTGACCTAGCTTCTTATGATCAATTGTGTTGTGCGTGTTATTAAGTTTGTACACAATTGACCGAGAAATGGATCTACATGCTTAACGCCGACTCCGAACGGCGATGAACGGAATGTTCTTATTCTCAAGAAGCTTTACATGGCATTTTGATTACTCTCTGAGGTTTGCCATTGTCTGCAGAGAGGTGGCGGCCGTACAGAAAAATTATTTTAATTCAAATAATTTTCTGTCGCTGCTGGGATTCGAACCCGGGTCTCCAAGGTTCTTTGACATAGCGGCCACGCATTTTAACCAACTACGCCACGGACGCCACCCAGTATATCAGGTTAGCGCCAGTATATCAGGTAAATATTATTGCATCAAAAAGCTGGCTTGTTTTTGTTTAAACAAAGCTTTTATACGAAAAAACGGCTATATTTGATTTATGGGGTCAATTTGGGCCATAAGAGTTGTGGTTCGAGGGTTAAACTGTTCTAAGAAATTATTCTTCAGGTTATTGTTAATGTTTCACTTATTGACAGATTCAAATATCTTGAAAATACAGTACATTTGGACGCTTGGCCATAAGAAATGAGTACATGTACGGTCAAAACCAGTACAGCTGGCAACCCTAATCCTATTCCAACAAGCAGCCAAAAGAAAAATGCAGTACAGTGAAATCGCTCAAAAATTGCTTACAAGTTCAATAAACTACTATTTTTTTTCCATTACAAACCAATGATATCAATGATGAAAATAGCGGTTGAGCAATATTGCCGCATGTAAAATAGAACTTAGCAGTTGTTTTCCTCCTCGATACTTCATTTATTTTTATATCAAAACGTAGAAACACAAATAAGTCTAGTTAATCCGCTTGAATCGAAATACGTTTTTGTTCTTATTCTATTTTTTTTTCTTATGAGAATTGCAAATAAAGTCATCATCAGTCAACGTCATTCTAGTAAATATTTCTTCCATTAACTTTGTAATTTTATTCTATCCACTGTCGAATAGAGTATTCAATGACTGATGAAAAGTCAGTGAACTTTGAAGCCATAAGCGCAGTTCGATAAAATTACGAGTACTAATTGGGTTAAGAAGGAAAGAAGTAATATCCGGGGTTTTACATAAATGGATAGATAATACAAGGGCTGCCTTTTAGATCCTGCGCCTTGGCAAGACTAAGCATTGACAGATGAATTTTAGTCTTCCAGTTCCATTCGAAAATTTGACTGCATAAACGTACTCACTACGTTTTGTGTATGTTCGCTTACAGTGGTTTGAAAATTGTATTTGAGCAAAAAATGGCTAATGGCTAACGTATTAATATACGTGAACATTTTCGGGTCATGATTTTTTACGATTTTCGATGTGGATTGACAAGAAAATAATGCATTGGTCAAATTAGTTCGACTTTTGGTGATGAGGTACCACACCCAGCGACTGTAAAACGCTGGTTCAATGAGTTCGAGCGTAGTCGTCGTTCTCTCCAAAACGAATTTCTTTTAGGTAGTCCAAGAACGGCTGTTGTGACAGAAAACATCGATGCTGTGCGTGAACTGTTGAAAGCAGACGGGTATGGGCATTAGTGGGACATACTTGGGCATTTGTGGGACTCTCATACATTAGATTTTACATGAGCATTTAAGCGTTAGAAAGATTTGTTCCCGTTGGATATCCTATAAATTGAAGGTTGCTAAAAAAAGGCTCTATTCAACTGATGCAAGAAAATGCTGAAAAAAATACAGCAGGGGCAGTGGCGGATCTACATACGGGCTTAAGGCGTTAGCCCCCCCCCCCCCCCTTGGAGAATTTTTTGTATGCGAAAAAACGAAAAAAAAGTCTAAAAAGACGTTTCAGCCCCCCATTGGCATACAAAAGTATAGTTTCAGCCCCCCTTTGACGAATGCTAGATCCGCCACTGAGCAGGGGTGGTTAGAAATACGTCTACGACATGACCACAGGTGAAGATCTAGACTTATGAGCCCGAATAAATCAGCAATCCACTGTTTGGGTTTTTCAAAATGAGTAAAACCCGACAACAGTTGTCCGGGGAAAGAGAACATCCAAGCAAATGGTTGGCAGTTTTTTCACAAAAACCGGTCCCGTCACAACACGTCTTAATGCTGAATGGTACACAATAATTTGTTTGCCGGAAGTCTGGGAAGAATTGAGGAAAACCAACCACCGAAGGAAGATCATCCTACATCACGACAATGTGACTTCCCCACACATCAGTTCAAACAAAAGAGTTTATGAACACTCAACACATTAAATTGATGGGTCATCCGCCTTACAGTACCGACTTGACACCCAATGATTTCTTCTTGTTCCCTCACATTAAGAAAAAACTGCGTGCGAGACCTTTAAAAACCTGGTTTTGGAGGTATCAACTTTTTCGGACAGTTTTGGGAGTTTTCGGAGTGGCAAAATTGTTTCGAAATTTGATTCCAACGAATGCAAAAGTGTTTTTATCATCTTGCAGAATACTTCGAAAAACAATAAAAGCATTTTCATTAATTAACCACTGGTTTTTCACTGTTAGGCATAATACTTAAAAGACAACCCATCTAGAATGTGATGTAGACATAAGGGAGTTCAATTCCCGACGTTTTTCGCAATACCAAATTGAAAAACTAAATCCCGGGACTTTTTCGGAATTAAGTTAAATGGGATCCCTTTAATAGTAGACACAAGTCCAACCGTAAGCTTTACACCGGCCAATCTCAACTTTGGCAACCATATAAGTGCAGTTTTTTGCAAACGCAGAGAATTACTTTAGTTTTCAGCACATTGTTTACTTGAATCAAGCAATTTTTTCTCACTTCAACTCATATTGAAATGCTTATAATTCACAACATGTTTACATGAAAACATATTTAAGATGGTGGGGCTTGACAAACTATGGTATGGTTCTAAGGCGCAGTGTGTTATCTGTTACTTTACTTGGAAATATGTAAGTGTGCAAGTGTGAAAATATTTTTAGTATATTTGAGTTGTTTTTTATGATCGTTTATCCTAAATCCGACATCTTCGCTGGAGGATTTTCATTATAATAAGAAAATTAAGTTTCTAGGAGCAAGCAAAGCATTCTAGTATTAAGAAAATTTTTACTTGAATCAAGCAAATTATTCTAGTTTTCAGTAAGTTCTTCGAATTCGAATCAAGAAAATTGTTCTCAATTAAAGGAAATCCATTTGTCAAATCAAGAAAATTATTCTAGTTTTCAGCAAATTGTTACTTGAATCAAGCAAATTCTTCTTAATTCAAGGTAAATCAATTTCTTAAATCAAGCAAATTCTTTAAGTTATCAGTAAATTGTTTACTCGAATCAAGCAAATTGTTCTCAATTCAAGGAAAATCAATTTCTCAAATCAAGCAAATTATTCTAGTCTTCAACAAATTGTTACTCGAATTAAGCAAATTTTTCTCACTTCAAGCAAATATTAGTCTTGAATACAGAAAAAAATATTCTTGAATTTTAAGCAAATATTTCTTGAATTAAACATTTTTTTCTTAATATCATGTGTTTAAAATTTGCTCAATACTAGCAAAATAATGCTTGAATTGAGAAATTTACACTTGAGTGTAAACTGATAGTCTTTTTGCTTGATTTTTTTTCTCTCCGTGTAGTTTTTCGAATTATAAAAGGTCAAAAACAAAAAAAAAAAAAAATCCGAAACAAGATTTTTCTTATCAATTTTATGGCTATGACAGCACTTACATTAACCCTTTGTTGTTAATTGTACACCCTATTTTCTGCCAATTGCTTACGCTACAGTCACGTTTTACTCTCATTTCACATTGCTGCGCTTTTCACTTTCAGTACTGACAATAATGATTACTTTGTCCGTTATTATTATGAGAATGATAATGATGATGATGATGATGATGATGATTTCCTTTTCCTACGAAACAAAGCAAAGAATAACTGTAAATATGGTTAGAAATAGCCGAGTGGTGAGGTATGGGTTTTATTTATGCACGTCCATCTGAATACAAAATGTTCTTTTCTGTTGTGTGGGCGTGAAAACAAACAATCAGGACACGTTCCTTTGAGTAACTTTAATGATTACAAATATTTTGCTTAGGAAAATTGGATGGAATCTTACAGATTTGAAAACTATATTTAATGCTCATTTCTGTACAAGAACAGCTGTTATGCCAGACAACATAATATTTTCTTTTTTTCAAGAAAATTGTTTTAAACTTTTAAGAATTGCGCACTTGGACGTATACGAGAAATAAACATAAATAGAATTCAAAGAAATTTAAATTCTTTCTTTCTCACCTTGTTGAACAAACAAACGTAAGCAAAAGAATTTTCGATTCGTAAGCGTTTAATTAATTGCTGTTCAAAAGTGTAAGAAAAACAAAATATGAAATGGTAAACAAATTTTTAATTTTCCGCGAAATATCTTTGTATTTATTTATAGCTATAAAATATAAGATATGTAAAAATTTCACAACTGAGTTTGTTGATATTCAAAACATTTGGCAAGTCGCTATAATTTGGTGATGCGCGGATTTGATTGGATTCTGTAGTTCAAGTTCAAGCTCAACAGACGCGTTGAAAGGAGGGTAAAGACGCGTTGTTAGCACGCGCAAACTAAAAATAAAACAAAAAGTACTACACAGTGGTTGCGTTTCACACAATAACTGAATAGATAAATATTTGTTTCTATCTCTCAAGCAAAGAATCAGTATCGGTATCAGTATCAGTATCAGTATCAGTATCAGTATCAGTATCAGTATCAGTATCAGTATCAGTATCAGTATCAGTATCAGTATCAGTATCAGTATCAGTATCAGTATCAGTATCAGTATCAGTATCAGTATCAGTATCAGTATCAGTATCAGTATCAGTATCAGTATCAGTATCAGTATCAGTATCAGTATCAGTATCAGTATCAGTATCAGTATCAGTATCAGTATCAGTATCAGTATCAGTATCAGTATCAGTATCAGTATCAGTATCAGTATCAGTATCAGTATCAGTATCAGTATCAGTATCAGTATCAGTATCAGTATCAGTATCAGTATCAGTATCAGTATCAGTATCAGTATCAGTATCAGTATCAGTATCAGTATCAGTATCAGTATCAGTATCAGTATCAGTATCAGTATCAGTATCAGTATCAGTATCAGTATCAGTATCAGTATCAGTATCAGTATCAGTATCAGTATCAGTATCAGTATCAGTATCAGTATCAGTATCAGTATCAGTATCAGTATCAGTATCAGTATCAGTATCAGTATCAGTATCAGTATCAGTATCAGTATCAGTATCAGTATCAGTATCAGTATCAGTATCAGTATCAGTATCAGTATCAGTATCAGTATCAGTATCAGTATCAGTATCAGTGTAGGAGGAACTTCTCAGAGGGTTCTTCACTTCTCTATTTCCTTTGCTAAGAAACATAATAGTGAAAAAACAACTAAGGATTGTAAAAAACGAGGGAGGCAAGATGATTGCCTATGAAGACGACGTCGCTATTGTTACACATGGCAATTAGCATCCTATTTCGGAGTTAATAGGGTCAGCGCACTCCGAATTTTAAAAAGTGAGTACCAACAGCTGTGGTTGGTAGATCAATCCTCAAAAAACTGAGCTGTCCCTACGTATCCTTCACGAGGAGGTATAAGATCCTACCCATTATTATTACAGGTCGAGATGACTACTAGTCATCCTTCGGGGAAACAGCAAAGCTCATAAGAGTTCTACTGAACAAAAAGTTAAGCCGAACACCAAATATTCTTGAAAGTACCAGAAAGGCCAAAAGGCTTTTTGTGATTCCAAAATGCAAATGACTGAATGCAAATCTTCACTTAATATCCCTCGACATATTGGGAAGCGTGAGAAGCAACCATTCGTCTTAAATCTACCTCGCATTGGGTTAACATTCATCTATGTCATTCTTCTGTTCTTGATTCCTTAGGATTAGTCCCTTACAACGCCGATTACGTAATTGTCAACCCTTCATTTTGCAAAGGTTTTCGCTATCTGATCCATTCCAGGGAGGAATGGGACAGTTTACTACCGTGAAAGAACATTGACACTCACATTTTTATTGTTGGCACAAAATTTGACGAAAAGGTCAGGGGAAGCGCCTCTGAACTAAATATATTCTACAGTTTTAGATATAAGACACCCCTCTAATAGAACCTCTTTTGCGTTGATCACTACCCCGAATTCAAGTATTTATAGTTGACCCCGAATCAAACATTTTTTTTCGCTGGAGCGTCGTTTTCCATTCGCTTTACATGACCTAGCCAGCGGAGCCGCTCGATTTTAATAAACTTAACTATGTCGATGTTAGCGTACATCTCATACACCTCTTTTGGTTCCATCGAAATTGGAATGAAGATCTTACGAAGGAACTTTTTCTCGAAGGCTCCCAAAGTCTTTTCATCAGAATTACTCAACGGTCAGGTTTGTGATGCGTATAATAAGACGTGCATGATAAGTGACTTATAAAGCGTGAGTTTTGTTCGTCGAGAGAGGGCTCTGCTTTTCAATTGCCTACTCAGCCCAAAGTAACACCTGTTGGCAAGAGTTATCCTTCGTTTTATCTCAATACTGACATCGTTGGAAGAGTTTATGCTGGATCCCATAAACTCTAGTGGCTTAACTAGATGGCAACTGATCAATGTGATGACATTCAACTGATCTACGTGCCGGGGCATAGGGATATTTTTGGGAACTGTAGAGCTGTTTTCGAAAAAAAAGCAAAAAAAAACTTTTTATGATAATAGAGACGGCGATATAAGTTTAGAAGTTCCACTATATAGAGTTCAGCTCATCTGATAAAGACTTTCGATTATATGTTTTTTTTAAGTAGCAGGTTGAGAGTTGCTAGCGTGATGTCCGGTGGGTTCTGAGCCTCTAATGTCTCCCAGGTAACATTTCTAGCGAGCTCTGCTTTTTAATTACCCTTGACTTATACTTTGGTATCCATTTTATGTTAATGCCTTAATGATCAGACATTTCCCCCAACAAAGCACGACATTGTTTAACTTATTTTGAAAAAATGGTGATTTGTTCGCATCGCAGTTTGGCTTTCAGAGACAGTGGTCAGGCAGTCAACGGGCAAGGTATAGCTCTCGCTTCTTTGAGTAGACCTCGTACCCGACTTTGTCATTTAGGTTTGACCCATTGGTGCAGTAATATCCATTATACCATAGATGGAATAAGAGTATAGGATTTAACTGTAGTCAGTCCTTTTTTTTTCCGATTTTCAGGCTTCTCCATACCCCAATTTCTCTTAATTTTACCGTTAAACAAGCTACTATATAGTTGATAGCCTAGTTCAGTGGTAACAGATGAAAAATTATGTATATAGGAACAGTCGGTGTCATTCTCAAAGCACTGCGGATTCATATAGATGCGATTCTTTGAACTTTTTGGATTTTCTTATAATAAGTGACCTTGCTTAAGGCTGGCCAACATAGAAGTATAGGTTTGATGACCCTAGTATACAGCCAAGTTGGGAGAAAGTCACCCGGGTTTCAGTTATAGTTTTAAGCAGGTATTCCAGCTGACAGCTTAGGTCATGTTTTCCCTCAATATTCTGTGTCTCAATATTCTCAACTCTGTGTATAACAGCTTTCAATGAGTTCGAAGTGGTAAACCTCGAAGATTAGTTTATCGTTTTTTGCAATAGCCCTATTCATCCATAACCTCGTAGAACTTTTGAACCCGATACTTTTGAGTCCTCAAAGGGGTGTCGGATGACTTTCTTACTTAATATATTTCCCACCATGGGAGGGCTTCCCGAAGATTAATTTGTTTGTTGTAAATGAAAACAAATAATTTTTTTTTATATAAAATAAGAGAGCATCCAATACGTTTTCATACTCCCCTCTTTCGCTGTTATATTCAGTACATTTCGAGCCAAGACAGACTTGGAATAGATGTAACACCTGAAATTCAAGAAGAATTCAAAGCTATAAACACGTCGGGGTTTTTTTCGAGGGTTTTATGAAAACAAAAAACAAATGAATGACAAAATTAAAATAAGATGTATTGAAATTTTTACACCTAGATAAAAACACTTGCTTTTAATAATTAATCTGTATATAAATGGATCAACAACTAATAATAGATTTGTATTTCAATTTCTTCAACAGGCCTATGAACGTCGTTTTCCCACCTGTCCGCAAATGCCCATTGTGCTCGATTGCGAAACGGTAAAGGATGAGGTGCTAGAAAATGGTGCCAAACGCCAAACCAAGCGCCGCTGTAAGCTGGCAGTTGATGCACCATATATTTTCAAGAAACTCATAGGCGTCGAAGTGGTATATTTTCTTCAGACCAACTTTCTCGATCTGGCCAATCGTACGCTCAACATTGAGGCTGTGAATGAGAGCTTCTCATCGCGCATCGAAATATTCGAGCGCTGTCGCTACTATGCACATCCAGACAATCCTGATTGGACTTGCTTCGATCAGACAGCCACACTAGATATTAAGAACTTTTTCGGTTTCGAACATTCCATGGAGAAAATGGGTATGAAGCAGTACACACAGACAACGCTCAAAGGCAAAGAAATCATTGAGTATTTTATCAGCGAGCTGCAAGAGCAGGGATTAGCGGATGTAGAACGTTGGATGCCACCGACTGATGCTGAGCCTGGCACGCCGCAGCTGTCGCATAAGGATGGTGTTGAAAATGGCACAGATGTGACAGCTCTTAATAGTGGCAGACGAAAATCGTCGCATGACATAATGTTGGATGGCGATTTTATTGCCAAACATCTGGGTCAGTTGTCGCCCATGCAGGAATCGAAATTGCTCGAGCTGCGAAAAATGCTCGATAGTGTTGAAGGTTTGGCAAAGGTGCCAAGCTATCAGACGATCTTGCGTTTTTTGACAGCCCGCGATTGGCATGTGGAAAAGGCGTTCGCAATGTTGCGTGATTCGCTAAAATGGCGCCAGGACAATAATATCGATACATTGCTCAAGGAATATCACGTGCCATCGGTGGTGGCCAATCATTTTCCCGGCGGTTGGCATCATCATGATCAGGATGGGCGTCCCATATACATATTGCGCTTGGGTCAAATGGACGTTAAGGGTCTCTTGAAGTCAATTGGTACCGAAGGGCTGCTCAAGTTGGTGAGTTGTGAAACTTTCATTGATCTCTTAAAAAAAACCAATCCAGGATTACTTGACATTATTTTTGCTCATTTTAGTCATTGCACATTTGCGAAGAAGGTATACAGAAGATCAATGAATCGGCGGAGAATCTAGGCAAGCCTGTACTTAGCTGGTGCCTGCTCGTCGACTTGGAGGGTCTATCCATGCGTCATCTTTGGCGTCCGGGCGTCAAAGCGCTATACAGCATAATTGAAACTGTGGAACGCAATTATCCCGAGACCATGGGTCGTGTGCTGGTTGTACGTGCACCCCGAGTCTTTCCCATAGCTTGGACCATTGTAAGCGCTTTCATAGGTAAGTTTGGAATCACATTTTCTTAAATTATTATCGATATTTTTATGTTTATTGCTTCATTAGATGAAAATACACGCTCTAAATTCTTGTTTTATGGAGGTCCTGACTGCCTGCATATGCAAGATGGTCTCGAGCAGTACATCGACACCGAAATAATACCTGATTTTCTTGGAGGCACTTGCAAGGTAAATTCTATCACGAGTTTTTTCCATGTTAGTATCTTGGAAAACTACTAGACACTAGTTTAGTTGTTTTTATTTTTATTTTTGTTTTTTTTTTATATAATTTGAATAATTTTCGAAATTTTGCTAATTTTTTGTAAATATATTGAATTTTTTCTTTTATCAGCCTACACTGGCAAAAATTTCGTATGTGGAATATATTTTTGAAAAATATTTTACGCATTGTTTTTTAGCTAAATGCAATTGTGTAAGAACTGTGCAATATTTTCATAAATAGAGAAATTGCTTTCGATTTTTGTAATGCTGCAAAAGCTAGTTCTACTTGTGCTTGTTTAAGAAATTTCGAAATTGTGAGTTCATGTTTTCCATGTCTCACGTTTGTGGCTTTGTTTGATTTTATATATTTTTAATGCTATCAAAACTTTTTTAAAATCGTGTGGCGCGTTATGGTCATTGTGAAACTAGTCGTTACAATCAACTATCGTCATTGTTTACATTTAAAAAATCACACAAAATTTGATGTTTCTTCCCGCGAATTACTTCTCTATCCCCTTCCATACATAAACTGTCATTTCCACCCACTATTTCACTTCCACAATATTTTCCAAATGTCTGTCGAAAAAATACTATGAACTTTCTTTGTAATTAATGCGAGTTGAGACAACTTATTGTTCTCCCACTACCTCCCTGTTTCTATCTATGTATCTCTTTACATCCAAACAAAATAATGAAATAATGACCGCTATCAACAAACTATCTTGACTTCAAAAATTCACATTAACTTAATCTCAGCAGTCATTAAACTTGATTAAATGAACTAGAGTGGGTTAAAATAAGTTCTATACATAGAAGTTTTAATAACTCATGACATCTATAAATTGGAAACTAATATTTATGGAAACTTAGTATTACGTTCTATCTTTAAATAACAACAGAAACATTTCTAGTCGAAACAAAATCCTCGCTTACTTTAGAGCAATTTTTCAAGCAATTAAAAAATAAAAATTGATTTGAAATAATCTTTAATCCAAATTCCCACGAATCTGGCCTATACAAAAGGGGCAGAGGGAATTTAATTGCCAACAATTATCAAAAACAATTAAAAGTGACATAAACACAATATTATTTGCTCTAAGGCGCAATTGTCTAATTCAGTTATAATTTTTATCAGCTGTCAAGCTAAGACTAGAGTTTTTTTTTTTTGCTTAAACTAAGGATTTCAGATGTTGTACCTATTCAGTCAAGTCTGCTTTGTTTCGAAATGGGGTGATAGATTATAGGAAAAAAGTAGCAACCAAGTGAAACATGTGTATTATTAAAATTATTATTGTTAGGATTTGCACAGCAACCTTAAGATCTATTGTGCCCCTTCGTGGACATAAAGAACCTCTTTGAGTCCAATCTCTGAGATAAATGCTAGTGTATGTCCTATATATCTTGATTTTAATGAGTTATCTGGTATTATGTGGTAACCCAGATATTTCTGTCGAGTTTGAACAAGTGCGGGACACTGTCCTAGGATGTGCATCGCATATTCTTTGTCCTCCATGTAAAATCTACATGTGTCATCATTAAGAATTCCCAGTTTTGTGAGGTGATAGTTGAACCTACCTGTTAGCAGTCCTATGATTATTCTTAGATAATTCTTTGTTAGCTTCATGCATTCTTTGAATCTGTTTAGACCGTATGTTCCTAAGAGTAGTTTAGAGTGCTTTGATCCTGGTAGGTATCCCCAGTATTTTATTCTTTGTTTTTCTTCCTCATCCCTTATTTGAAAGAGAGACAATTCCTTTGCCCATCCCACAGAATGATTCCAGACCAACAAGGGGAGTTGATGCTCCTTTCTTTGCCAGTTTGTCAGTAATTTCGTTCCCTTCTATACCTCTGTGTCCCGGTACCCATAGGATCCAGACCCAGTTTTGTAGCCCAAGAGTATTAAGTTTATCAAGATACTGCATCACCAGATTTGAGGTTACCTGATGAAATTGTCGGAAATATAGCGGCATTGATGGCCGCTTGACTGTCGGAAATAATAGCTATGTTATGGTTCCGGTATTAAGACTTAACAGATTAAAGTTTATGCACATGTCCATCGCGTATATTTCCGCTTCAAATATGCTACTGTTTTTTCCCATGGGCGAAACATGTGTAGTATCTTCTCAATAACATGGCGGGAAGCAATAGAAACATGAAAATTAGAATCTAATGAGTCAGATTTTATGCCTTTACCTTATTCAGCTCAGTTACATATAAGGCAATCCCATCCACAAACTTCTCTAACACCAACTACAACTTTTAAGTCATTAATATTGATGAGTTTTCAATTTACTTTGATAGCAAATAAGGAAAAATATTAAGAAAGGTGAAAGCAACCATGGCCTGGCCGGGATTCGAACCCGATTCCCAATTAATTTACAAAAATGATTTCGTTGCCTTGGAAGTCGTCTTCTCTCAAGACGCTCCTCTCTTTTTATTAGTTTTGCGGCGTACATGAGCAAATATTCCTCCTCCATTTTGATAAGAATGTTTTTGTTTTTTATTAATTTTATTTATATGAATTTTTTACTTGTGACCTGCTTAGATGCTTGTTACTATTGATATAGAAAGTGCTCATTAAAAGGGCTCAGAATTTGTATCAATTGATACTGAGGTGGCTTTTGTGACTTTGTTGAATGGCAATAATCCAATTGTCCACCCACTAACCTCACATCCCTCGTTACATGTTACATATGGGGAACTCTAAGTTTTTCCAAAAAGTGGTACAAGCTAAATATTATGAGGTCTTTCCAGGCAATTCTGGAAAATAAGAAAAAAATAAATAAATAAATAAATTCTTTGAGGACTAAGCCAGTATGGTTTTTTACAGTTTAGGCTCATTTATTTTATAAATCAAATCAACATTAATTACCTTGTTTAGGCTCATTTATTTTATAAATCAAATCAACATTAATTACCTTGCTTGATCACCTTCTCCCATCTTTGTGTTAACTTTATTATTCCGCACAGGTGGAAGTTTTCACTTTTCTCTGCAAAGAACCTCTCAGGGTGCGGTTTCGGAAGACCCTCATTATGAAAGGTTTTACCATTCAGTGAGTTTTACAGGATGTGTTATAATGGTAGTCCGTGGGCGCAAGGTCTGGACAATAGGGTGGATGGGTCAAAATATCCCAATCGAACTCGAGTAATTTTTGGCGAGTCACTAAATTCGTATGAGTTCTGACGTTATCGTGGTGGAAGACCACCCACTTCCGTTTAACCAGCTGAAGACATTTCTGTCGGATGGCTTTCTATTCCCTCTTTCAATCTCATCATATTAAGAGCATAATCCTCTTCTCGTAAACATCTGCTTTTACTTGCGTCTCCGGCACTTCATCTTTCTTGAACCAGCTTCTTTTACTGTTGACATTGTTGTAAACAATTCACTTTTCGTCAGCCGTAAAAATGACACCTACTTTTCATGTCATTGAAAAATGGATTGTTTTTCACGTTTCATGAGTCGATCGCAAATGTCTCGATTGACTTTGAGAATTTATTTCTTTTTGTGCGGGACCCAGACTTCAAATTTTGGGATGAAACCTGAGAACATTAATTGAACGTGAACGCTTCTAAGGGACAAATTTGGAGCACACGCAATTTTTCTGACTGTCGAACGCTTGTTTGTCTCTCTTGATTTGGTCGTCGTCAACCTTCGAGGGCCTACCAGAACGAGGAGCATCCATGATTGAAAAATTTCCATCACGGAAACGGACAAACCGTTTCTGAGATTGTCTTTCTTTAATCATATATTCACCATAAAATTCCACTAATTTTCGTCTGGCTTCAGTTGCTTGATTGAAATAAAAGAGCAAAATATCGCGTATATGCTCATCAAAGTTCTCCATTTTTAAAACACTTTTAAGACACGACTGCAAAAAAAGAGCAAAAAAAAATATATTAATTCAAAATATTTGTTTTTAATGTCAATTGTCTCTATATTAGCTGAACACAAAAAATGACATATACGCCAACATATGACAGATCTTTGACGATAACAGTGATGTCTACCAGAAAAAACGGACTTTCTTTTCGAACAACCCAATAATATTAAATTTATTCTCATCTGAAACTAGTATTTTAAGAACAAAACACTAATTTTTATTTTTAACACTGTCACAAAATACGCTGTTACTCGTTACACTTTAGAGAAAAGTTCTTTAAGTTGGGCTTAATTCTCGTTCAAGTTCACACCCATGTATTTTGTCGAAATTTTTATATTTTGAATCTTTCAAAAACGCTGAAATTTTGCTACATTGTTTACTCGTCTGTCAAAGCGCCATTTTAAATTTTTGTGCTCAAAGCAAATATATTTTCTTCAGTGTATATATGTTTCCATCAAATTAAAACTTAAATATTAACTTAATAACTTATTGTTTAAAATTGTCTTTGTTTCAAAATATAGACACTCATACACGAAGGTGGACTTGTGCCAAAATCACTCTACAAAATGAGCTCACTCGAGGAAGACGAAGAGGAGCAGGCTCGCACTCAAGATGGTGGCACTATCAAGGTTGCACATAAAAATGAGCATCAAAATCTCTATAAGACAGTCGAGTTGCGTACCGGTTATATACATGAGGTAGTCATACGTAATTCGGATCCCAAAAGTGTACTAACATGGGATTTCGATGTTATGCGTAGCGATTTGCACTTTACGCTGTATCGCACCAACATAGAGTTGCCAAATAAAAACGGTAAGAAAAAGATACATATAAATTTTTAGAATATTTATGAATACTTTTGTCTCTTTACTTGCAGATGATGCCTCGTCGTTCTTTGACCTCAGTGATTTCAAGGAGGGTGAAAACTATTTTCGAGAGGAACCAACAATTATCTGTCGCCACAAGGAAAGTGTGCAGGTAAGTTTCAATGGATTTTTAGTAAAAGACAAATTTTTGATGCAGTTCATTTCTTGTAAAAACACAACAGGGCTCACACGTCATGAATCACTCGGAAACCTATCTCATGCATTGGTTCAGTCCATCTATAACTGCCGAAGGACCAGCGCAGCTGAATTATTTCTACGAAATTTTAAGTTCGGCCAACTATAAAGGCTCCATGACTAGCTTACAATCGGGTTTCTCTTCTTCATCGGCCGCTAGTTCCTGTCAGAGTCGGTGATATGCAGAGCATAAAAATACAAAAAACGGGTTAGAGGCAGAATTTGACGAGCTCGCCGTTGAAGTCAAAGAGATACCTGCGGCAGCGGTGGAAAGCTTTGAGGAAAAGAACCTAGAAAAAGAATCGAACGTAGATTAATTTTAATAAAATTTTTAAAGCCAAGAAATTTAAAATAACACAAGGTGATGATTATATTTAAGTAAAGAAAAGACAAAAAATGTTAGAATTTTTAAAAAGTTGTTAGAAAAAAAATCTTAAATTTAGAAAACAACAAATTGCAAAAGTTTATTTATACTACTACATCAGCAAAATAACTTTAAATATATTTATATTATATATGATAATATATGAGAAATTTTTGCAAAAATTTTTAACTAGTTATTTTTATAAGTCGAATATTTAGCTCAAATATGTTAATAAAAAAAATCAAACTAGAAAACGCTGTAACTAGCTTAAGATAAAACAAACTAAACTACATATAAAATTGATTATAAATCAATTTTTATTTGCTCTAGCTAAAATTCACACTTTTTAACACATTACACTGCAAGAAAAAATAAGCAAAATTAATTTGGCATGAAAATTGTTGTAAACTCAAAAATATGGTTGTAAAAAAAAAAGAAGTTTCACTAAATATAAAATGCTGCAAATTTTAAGCGTTTTTAAGTGTCAATTAAAAGCAAAACATTTAGAATAATATATGAAGTAATGCTTTTCTAAGGCAAAATACATAAAAATGTTGCATGGAATGTAAAATGATAGTATTATATGTTCAATCTATGTGAAAAAAAATTTTTATTGTGTCGGAAAAATGTTTTTTTTTTTAAATGAGGGAGCAGCCAGAAAAAGTCTACATGTTACCTTCATTTATAATTGACAAAAATTCATAAAGCATATAGTATAGAGATAAATACATACCTACTTCACATTACATAAATATTTATTTGTAGGTAACATAAAAAAAGCTACAACGCAATTGTAATAATTAAAATTGCTGTAGAAAATAAATTATAATGAGAAAGTTATTTAATTGTTTAAGCTAAGCTAGTTCAAAATAAAAAACATTTTAAATTTTATGCGTAAATCTGTTTTCAAATGAAATGATATGATGGTTTAGAAATTTGTGGACTTTCCAACGTTGAAAGCTGTCAAAATATTCGTCAGTTTTGCTTCATTGTATGAAATTTGCGTTATTTTGAGAGATGATAAGTTATAATCAGATATGGGCAGAGAGCGCTGAGAGCAAGAATTGAGAGCAAAGGCATATGTAGCAACACAAAACGTAACAACAAATCAAAGACAAAAGACGAACACAGAAACAACACAAAAGCTTTAAATGTAGTGGTGCCCATACCCGGTTATAATATATCCAATCTTCAATACAAACACCATTGCAATTCATCGTAGTACATAATATAAAAAGGAAGCAGTTGGCAGTGACATGAACATACCCGTAGGTATTTTGCCTTGACGTTTCTTTATCCATGTCCTTATTTTAAAACGCGTCCTTAACCGTGTCTTGAAAGTGCTATATTGAAAGTCAGGAGGGCAGAAAAAAATAAATTTTCCAAGAATTTTTCCTGAGATACATTTAAATTTGCTAACTTAAAATTATATAAATATTGTGGTAACTTTATTTTTATTTGTAAAAATAATTATTTTTAAAGCTGTTGTAATCGATCTCTGCGAGCTCATCTTAAAAAAGGAATCTTGCGGTGAACACGATATCTCTAGAGTGGATCATCTGAAATGAAAAAATCAAATTTTGTTAGAATAAGATATTATATAGCATTTAAACAAAATATTAATTTTTGACAAAATACATAGCAAACATATACAAAATCGTGGTGTCCGTGGCGTAGTTGGTTAAAGTGCGTGGCCGCTATGTCACCGAACTTGGAGACCCAGGTTCGAACCCCATTATTTATATTTGAATTAAAATAATTTTTCTGTACGGCCGCCACCTCTCTGCAGACAATGGCAAACCTTAGAGAGTGAGTTTCAATTCTATGAAAAATATTGAAATAATATATTAGTATTGAATTGTATTCCAAGCGCAATAAGATATTTTGTAAACTTTATGATAATAAAGTACTTATATAAAGTAATACTTATGTATATTATAAGTGCAATAGAGAAAACGGGGAAAAAATTTCTTAAAAACCATTAACATTAATCCTCCTTTCCGAGTCTTCAATAACCGTTCTAAACGAAGTAAAGAATATGAACTTTCTTTACAGAAACTATCCGTACTTTCAAAATCTGATGTTAATTTTACAAAGTTTTTCGCCTGAAATGAAATATGGTCGGTCAACCGGGCTAAACTGTTAATATCGAGATATGACTTGTCATAATGGTTGATTTCTTAAAATAAGGTAGTACGAGTAAATATTATTCATGGGTGATGTATTGTAGGGACAAGTAACCTCTCACAAGTTCTTAGCATAATATCAATGTTTTTCCATTTTTTCAATATGGCGAACGCAAAATATAAACTTAACGATTAAGGGTTAACTCAGTAGTATAAAGAATTGAAGATTTTTCTATTGAAGATTTGACTATTGCAATCTCAATTTCTTATTCTGCGTTACAAGAGATACAATTATAATTTTTCCTTGTAATCTGTAAGGCTTTAAAACTATTTTTTAGCTTTTCTTGGTATGCTTTAACTCTGCAAGATCTTTCATAAAATGTCTGGTTTGCGCTGTAATTAATTTTCGTATTTCATATCTTTAAAACCCAAAAAAAATGTAGAATATTGATAGCATGTAGCTAAATTCAACTATCCCCATGCCATTTACAATGTGGTTTTGGAGCCATCTAGTCAGATGGAATAGTGTTTGTGAAAATGCAAAAGCTTTGAATGGGATTATAAGTCGTTGATTAGAGGCGCTTCGGTAAAATTTATGGAACGACGGATGCCATCAGACCGCTGAGAAAGAAGATCATTGTATGGAATTGTTGCTTGGCTCTAAGGTTAAGGTTTTTGCAAAAAAGTAAACGCTGGTTCTTTATCCTCATCTCAAAAAAAAAAAAAAAGACGAAAATTAAAACAAAACCAAAGAAAAAGCAAAGAAAAAAATAAGGATAAGGATTAGGATAAAGGCTTGTACCCGAATCATGACAAGGATTCGGATAAAGATTGACTAAAGAGAAGGACAAAGGTAGTACAAATTAATACAAGGATAAGATCAAAGGTAAGGATAAGAATTAAGGTAAAGATTAGAACAAAAACAACGACAAGGATTATTACAAGAAAAACGATCATATGATTAGGATAAAATCAAAGATTTGTAGGAGGATAAGAACAAGGACAAAGACAAGGATAAGAAAAGGATTAGAATAAAGATTTGGGTTAAAAAAGACATGGGGAAGGTTAAGCACAAGGATCATAGGCAAAACTTAGGTTTAAGGATTTGGATTAGGACCAGAAGATTCGGACTAAGATTTGTACAAAATTTAAAACAAGGATAGGAATAAACAAAAAGGGTAAATATACATTGCAAAAGCAAAATCGAAAAGAAACAAAAATAAGAAAAAGAATAACAAAAAGGACGAGGTTTAGAACAGGAATTTTGAAAAGATTGGGATATGGCTTAAAACAATGATTTGAAGAAAAATTCAAGCAAGGAGAGAACAACGGGTAGAATAAGAGTTGAGATTAGGAGAAGAACAAGAACTAGGATACTGACAATGATTATTAGAAGGATAACGATTAGGATTAGGAAAAAGGACAATTCAGACAAGGACTAGAATCAGGTTTAGAATAAGTATTTGGATTATAACAAAGAATTGGACAAGAATAAAGACATGTGGCAGCCTTGGCCGAGTTCTTTAAAGTGAGCGAACTATTTGGCGCAAATTTTCAAACCGCGAGGTCCGAGGTTGTGGCGTCCGTGGCGTAGTTGGTGGCGAGGTTGTGGCGTCCGTGGCGCACCATCAGAAGAAAGTTCCTCCATGAATCTCAAAAAAAAAAAAAAAACAGAACATGAAGATACAATAAAATTTAAAATAGGACAAGAATTTGACTATGGATAGGGACAAATATTAGAAAAATAATGAATAAGAGGATTTTGACAAAGAATATGATCACGAATAACATAAGAAGGATAAATATTTGGACATAGATAAGAGTATGGAATTGGACAAGTATAAGAACAAGGATTCAGACAAGGATTTTCAACTGGGAAAAGACTAGGACAGGGATTAGGACAAAAACTTAGGTACACTTAAAGCCATATTTGGAGCAAGATTGAAAAAATGATGAGGACAAGGATGGTGATAAGGAATACAACAAGGATTTGGGTACGGTAAACACAAGTTTTAGGACAAAGATAGAAAATATATGTGGGACAAAGATAAGGAAAGAGATTCGAAAAAAATGGGTCAGGAATTTCAAATTGGTTTAAAAGAACAATCCGGACATTTTTTTTTTTTTTTTTTTTTAGATTTGAACCAAGGATTTCAGGTGGAATGCCTATTCAGTCAAGTCTGCCTTGGTTCGAAATGGGGTGATAGATTTGTGGGAAGGAAAGATCAATCAGGTGAAACACGTGTAGGATGTTCTAAGCGTGGTGGAAAGCCAAAGAAACATGTGAATTTGAATCAGAGGCAAGTGTTATGCCTTTACCTCAGTCAATTCAAGTTATAAGGCAATCTCATCCACAAACTTCTCTACCGTCAACTACAACTTCAAGTCGTAAATATTGATGAATTTTCAATTCCAGTTGATTAGAAAAGAGGATAGAAAATTGCATATGCGAAAGGTTTTAAAGCGTATGACCATGGCCTGGCCGGGAATCGAACCCGGGACCCCTAGGGTAGCAGTCGAGCACGCTACCTACTCGACTACCGAGGCCGCTTGAACTTCAAGAAGGTTATTCGTTGTCGGACTGTGTTACCAATTGAAAAAATAAATAATAATAAAAAACTAACTATCAAATAATAAATAATGAAGATAAAGATTTTAAATCATTCAACCATTTAAAGAAGAAAGATAAACGATATCAATGCATTCATTTTGAGACTTCATCAGTGTTGCAGCTCATTTCACAACTGAGCCACTATAAGTTTTGCTAAAAGCCGTTTACGCGAAACTTTTTAAAATGAAGGGAAAGATTAAAATATCTTATCAAATTTTTCTTATACCGAAGAAGCTATAAATATCGACAACCTAAAAGGCCGGGAATCAGAGCCAATAAATGGAACCAATAAAAGTGATCAAAGTTCGATAGTAATCATAATTAAAAGTTTGCACTTAATTGATGTGATTTAGTGTGTTGTTGAATAAATTGTATTTTTATATCAGCTAATTTAACCATAAGCGTTTTCGCTCTATTACACTCTTGCGAAAACAACAACAATACATTTTGTACTCAACTCATTCATAGATATGGTAGAAACATATGATTTTGACAGTTGCTTAGAATCTACATATTGAGTTCATTGTGATATTAACGGAGGCCAACGATTACAAAGCATATAAAGGTTGTTAACTTTACGGAGTGACTTAATTCATGTTTTCGCATAAGCAATGGGGGTCCGCTAAAAAGAGCAATAATGTATTGTACGTGTTGAAAAATAAGCATTGCCAAGTTATAACTCGAATAAAATTTGTAATTGGATAGCATAAAGGCTCGTTTCTTGTTGTATTTCGGTCTTATTTTTCGCAATACGATTGTTGTCAACAAGCTGAATCTAATCAACCTAATAAATGGAAACGATAAGACTTGAGTATTTTTGGGGTAATTTATCGAATGTCAATATATTTTAACATTTGTAGAGTTAGCAATAAACTACAAGCAGTTGCTCTCTAAACGCCATCGTATGCGAGACATAAAATTAATAACGCGTAAATAAATCTTAAATTATAGTTAAAGAAAAAGTCAAAACAAAAGTAAGTGCAGTGCATTTTTGACGTTCCACTTTGCAAGTAAAAAACACAGAAACAAACGAAAAGAAAAACTAAAAACTCAACATGGTTGCTCTACTAAAAGGAATCGATATGTAAGTAACATTTGTGAACATACCCCAAAATTTGGACCGCTACAAAACAAAAGCGCTTATGCGATGTTTTCCAACATTACTTCCACTATTTGCTGATAGTTCCTTACTTGTCACATTCACCTTAAAGTTGACTCCAAATTAACTTTTATTTGCGGTTCCTTTTAAAAATCTATTCATATTGATTTGATTTGACTTGAGCTTGCCTCAAATGGATCTCTTTTATTCTCGTCTTTAGACTTGTTATTCTAGGCTGAACCACTTTTCTTTCCGTTGAAATTATTTTAAGTTGAAATATTAAATTGTATTTAGTAGAAAAACTTAAGTTATAATTTTACAGTCAGCTGTTTTTATTTTGTTGGTGTTGCCAACTGTCGAATTATTTATACAATGCAGAGTTGCATTTTATGATGTTCTTTAGCACTTAAAAACTACTAAAGATGTACAGAAGTAAAGAAGCACTTAAATAGTAATAAAGAAGTAAGAAATCATACTTAACTTCTCATTCGATAGATAATAATCTAAAAGGTTTAAATATTACGAATGCATGGGATCATTTGAGAGTTGTTTAATTTTTTAGTGATTTGCAAGGTAGTGGCCGATGTGGTTTTGATGCTCAGAAAAAAAAAAAAGATACAGTAGTTTTGACTATGTCGTAACACAAGACGTAGAATTATTCAATTCACTTGTGATGGCATCTTTTTTAAAACATATTTATCAAAATATTTATTCCATACACCTGAGCATATGACCTTTAAGGGAGTGCCGCAGAGGGTTAATATGTATGACCGACCCCCATTACTTTTGCAAAAGGAACATTTTTGCCTTTGACACCTGTTCGCTCCGACCACTCCTAAGGCGAGCTCCCATACAAATTTTATTTTTTTTGTATATTTATTCCATACACCTGAGCATATGACTTTTAAGAGAGTGCCGGAAAGGGTTAATATGTTTGACCGACCCCCATTACTTTTGCAAAAGGAACATTTTTGCACTTGACACCTATTCCCTCCGACTGCTCCTTAGGTGGGTTCCCATACAAATATGATGGTTTTTGTATATTTATTCCATATACCTGAGCATATGACCTTTAAGCGAGTGCCGGAGAGGGTTAATATGTATGACCGACCCCCATTACTTTTGCAAAAGGAACATTTTTGCGTTTGACACCTATTCCCTCCGACCACTCCTTAGGGGGGCTACCATACAAATTTTATGGTTTTTGTATCTTTATTCCATACACCTGAGCATATTTTTTTTTTTTTTTTTTTTAGATTTGAACCAAGGATTTTAGGGTGAATACCTATTCAGTCAAGTCTGCCTTGGTTCGAAATGGGATGAAAGATTAGTGGGAAGGAAAGATCAATCAGGTGAATCACGTGTAGGATGTTCTAAGCAAGTTGGAAAGCCAAAGAAACATGTGAATTTGAATCAGAGGCAAGTGTTATGCCTTTACCTTAGTCAATTCAAGTTATAAGGCAATCTCATCCACAAACTTCTCTACCATCAACTACAACTTCAAGTCGTAAATATTGATGAATTTTTCAATTTCAATTGATTAGAAAAGAGGATAGAAAATTGCAAATGCGAAAGGTTTTAAAGCGTAGGACCATGGCCTGGCCGGGAATCGAACCCGGGACCTCTGGGGTAGCAGTCGAGCACGCTACCTACTCGACTACCGAGGCCACCGCGTTTGACCTTTAAGAGAGTCCCGGAAAGGGTTAATATGTTTGACCGACCCCCATTACTTTTGCAAAAGGAACATTTTTGCCTTTGACACCTATTCCCTCCGACCACTCCTTAGGGGGGCTACCATACAAATTTTATGGTTTTTGTTAAATTAAAAATTTTTTCGAAAATTAAAATTTAAAAACATGTTTGAAAGAGAAAACTTTGCTTCTTTTTTGATTTTTAAAATTTTCGAAAAAAGAAAAAAAAACAAAACTAACAAAGAAGGCAAATCTTGCAAATGTTGATACTTTTTTTTAGTTAATAACCTTGGACCTTTGTATAACAAGCTTCAAAAATGCCTCGTTTTTCGTCTTTTTGAAAAAGTCCATTTTGGAAAAAAAAAACTTTAAATCACGAAATTGCTTAGGATAAAGAACGAAAAAATAGCTTTAAATGCTTTAAATTCAGAATATTTTACTATACATTTAATACACTATACATTTTTAACTGAAAATTAAGGAGGGAGAAATAACATATTTTAAAATGAAAATTTGTAATTATTAGAAGTTTTCGAAAAAAAGTAAAAAATAGGTCTAAGTTTCAGTAGGGTCTAATCAATTTTGACTATTTTTAGTACACATCTGTTATTCTATTTGCCTATACTTCTGATAGAGTTTCGTTAAGATAGCTGAACTTCGGTATTTACCTCCCATACAAAATCATGTGAAAATTTAATTTAGGTCCAAGAGAGGTACCCCTAGGGACTGGCCGATTTCAAACATTTTTATTCTATCCATAAACATCCATTATTCTATTTGCCTATCCTTCTGACCGAATTTCGTTAAGATTGGTGAAAATTTGTATATACCACCTATACAAAATCATGTAAAATTAATACTTGTATAGGACCAGTGGAGATACCCCCAGGGACTGACCGATTTCAACCATTCTTGAAAATTTTATTAGGCAGCTTAACTAACTTAGTTTTAATCCACACAGT
Source organism: Pherbina coryleti (assembly GCA_943735915.1). Classification (NCBI taxonomy): domain Eukaryota; kingdom Metazoa; phylum Arthropoda; class Insecta; order Diptera; family Sciomyzidae; genus Pherbina; species Pherbina coryleti. The sequence continues at coordinate 155,727,827 of OX030948.1, forward strand.
ACTGTCAGGTTTTAAACAAAGTTTTTAATTTAAATTTTTATTAATTTTAATTAAGGGTCAACTTTTAAAATAACTTTATCGAAGGAAAAATCAATCTTTAAAGTTAACGTAATTTTAATATTTTTTTTTTTTTTTGTATAAAAAATAGGCCCACTGTTGTGACAATTGTTGATGGAAGTGTTTAAGAGAAAATCTTAGTTAGGAAATGACTTTAATTTATGTAAAATTTATGAAGAATTTGTTATTTCTTGTATACTTCACGTTTAATGTGTATGGGCTACATTCAATTTGTCGCGTTTTGTTTGTTATGCCCATAAGGAGTTGGGCATAACAAACAAAATCACCATCACCTCCAAATAGATTTAACGATGTTCGTATATCTGTTCGATAACTGCCGGTATTTTGGAGGCCATTTTGGATCTTTTAAAAAGAAAAATCGAGTGCGAAAATTAGCCAAATCGAATACAAACCACGTCTACCTCCTATTCAAAGTGACTATAACAAAATGTTTAAATCTCTTAAATTTCCACAACGTTTGAAATTTAGTAAGATCCAATTAAAACCATTCATAACTCCTATGCAAATAGACGTCATCGAAATGATGCAATCAAATTAATGAAAACTTAACTCAAATTAATAATTTCGAAATTTTTATTCTGCGACGGTATTTCACTTCGGACAGGGCGAAGAAACTTCCTAACTAGTATTTTTCTGAATTAAGATCTACATATCATCTTTTATAGGGTCTTTTATAATTTTTTATGTGTTCCTTGATAGTTTTTCTCTTTACTTCAGAAGAGCATATTTGTCACATATTGTCCTGAAGTAAATTCGTCGTTGTAGGAGGGTTGCTATTTATATTTCTGGCCTGGGCAACAGTATATGGCACCACTAATCATCTTACGTTTTTATTGGGAACTTGACATAGCTGAACATACCCTTCTTCAGAACATTTTGTCATTTGAACGCGAATTGTAGGTCTGTTCCCGTACTTGCAAGTTTGTGAAAACTTTCGAAAACTTGCACAAGTTTTTAATAAATTGCGTTCCCGTACACCAAAAACTTGCAAAAGAGAGCGACAATGGGAGAGCAAAACATTTCCCCTCCTTGCGATAAGTTGCAAGTTTCTGCTACACAAATTTCGTGTAGTAAAAACTTGCAAGTTGTCCTGTGTTAATAGAAATGTCAAAATTTGCGCTAGAATAATAAAAAAACAGGCAGCCAAGTGGATCAAGTAAAAATTTCCGCTAAAAATGAAAAATAAAAATACAAATATTCAAGTTAATTGCTCGCCAGGCAGATATAGCATATATGTATATTAAATCAATTAGTGCAGCTAATTTATCAGACATTGTCCAACATATGTTTGTCCAACATATGTTCGATCAATAGTTGCAAGTTTTTACTAAAAAGCGTTCCCGTACTTTTTAGCATTTTTATTGCTTAGAGACAATTTTTCTGCTTACTCTCTTGAATTTTGTAACTTGCAAGTTTTTGCTACAAAAGTACGGGAACAGACCTTGTGTTGTTTAAAGTAAGTTGAATTTCGGAAAAAAAATTTAATTATCTCGTGAACATTTTTGTGTGATTATTTTTAATAGATTTCGACGTGGATTATCAAGACAATAATGTATCGATGAACTAAATTCTTTATTAGCCGATAAAGCAACATCCTACAGCACTGTTATAACGAATTCAATTGTGGTCGACATTTGTTCCAAGATGGATTCCGTGAAGTTCGTTAAAAATCGGCTGCTCTGTCAGAAAACATCGATGCTGTTTGTGAACTGATAAAGAAAGATCGTCATGTGACATACCGTGAGATGGAGGCATCTTTGGGTATAAGTATGACAAGCATTACTTAGATATTGCTGGATCATTTGGCCGTAAAAAAGATTTGAACGGATCCCACATAGAAAGGCTCTTGTCGATTAGTGTAAGGAAATGTTGAAAAAATATAATCAAGGTGCATCGAAGACTGCGTATAATTTATACACAGGTGACAATTCATTGATTTATGCATATGAGCCCGAAATAAAGTAGCAATCGACTGTTTGGCTCTTTCAAAACGATCTAAATCCAACAAAAGTTGTTCTCGTAAGAAGCATATCGAAGCAAATGTTTGCCTGTTTCGTAGGACGTTCAATTCTGAATGGTATACTAAGGTGGGTCACCACATATGGAAAAAAAAAATATTTCAAAAGACTGCCCCTCATTTGAAAGCTTATGTTAAGGGTATTTCAGTAGATACAAATTTTTTTTTAGTTAGACCCGAAATCTGCCCCAAATGGTCTTTTTTGTATAACTTCATCAGTTTTTATCAGTAAATTTGTATGCTACTAAAATCCTCTTAACATAAGCTTTCAAATGAGGGGCGGTCTTTTGATATTTTTTTTGGTGACCCACCTTATGGTATACGTCCACTTGTTAATCACAAGACATCGGAGAATTTGGAAAAGTCGAAGAAAAAGGAAGCTCTCACATATCTGCTCAAAAAATACCTTGTTGGTCAGATAAAAAAATCGAATTGATAGGTCATTCGTCGTACACCCCTGATTTAGCACCCAATAATTTTTTTATTCCCAGAAATAAAAAATGACGTGTTCAACATGCATTCAAAAAGTTTCTTTTGTAGTTCCCTCAGAGTTAAAAAATTGCTTTCCAAATTGGTTTAAACGCGTGCAATCTGCGTATTAATCTTCATGGAGATTATTTTGAAAAACAAAACCAATTTCGATCATAAATATTTGATTTTCTATTATTAGGCCAGAAATATAAATAGCAACCCTCGTATTTGTAATGTTTGTAATGGATTCTCTGTTGGGTTCTTATTATTTTGTTAGCTCTTGACAGTTGTTTTTGACACTTCTTAGTTACTCTTTTGTCGAGCCCATTTCTGTACATTTTTCACAGAGTTTACCAAAGTTCAAACTTTGTTTGAAGTTCTTTTTTTAGTTCATTTGTTTATTTCGCATGGAGCCCAGATCTCACAGAATTAAACGAAGTTGTTTTCTTTCTTAGGTTATTTTGACAGTTGTCTCTTTCTGAACTTGTTTAATAGTTTCTCGAGCTTGATTTATTTTAAGCAGTTTTTTTTTTTGCCAAACTATTCCTAGGACATCCTTTTTCCACCCATCTGAATTGGAGGAATAGTAATTCTAAAGCTTGAATTACTTTGAATTGCTTGTTCAGGGGAAACCATTCCAAAGCTTTTCTATTTTCATCCATTCTTATCCGAGATCATACTGATCTTTTTTCACAAAGCTGTAAATGTTTTCAACCTCAAGAGGTAAAATCAACAAAAGATTTTGTAGAAATTATTTATAACTACACAAAACAAGAACACTCAGAATACAAAACACCACAACAAACATTCAATCGACGTTTAGATGGTTTTGCCTGTAATCGCTGCTTTTCGCAGGTTGGCACTTGTTGAACACTTGTTGAACTTGCTAAGCAATTATCGCTCTTTCTCTCTAAATTTATAATTCGTTCCACAACATATAAGTCCCAGCGACTACTGCTTGTCACTGAATTTGTTGTCATGTATTTATCGCGTTTCACTGTCAAAACATTTGCCCGTAGCACTCAAGCGAGGCTTGAGAAGATGTCGGCTTTAAATTATTTAATGCTTTGGTTAAAAAATTCGGAAATTTCAAATAATTCCAGTGACAGTGAGCTGAATGTCGAACAGCAAGGATCCAAAGATATACTCGAGGATAAAGTGATTTTTCCTGAATTCAAGAGTGGACCACTTTCGGAATATCGCAGCAAATCGTCGTTTTGCTACAAACGCATGAATGTCTTGCTGGAGGGTGAGGAACACATACGTTTAAAGGTGAGTGTGTAAAATGAAATATTTTCAAAATGTAAATATTTACAAGGGTCAAATGTGTATTTGATTGAACATTGAATAATTGCTTCTATTGTTAGTTTGATATAATCAGGCTAAAGGTGCAAAGTCCATATAGCACTGGAACAAGTTTAGCTGTGGAGATATTTTTTTTTATACTCCCTAAAGAAGTATTATTATTATTTTTTAATGTTACTTGTTAGGGTCTTAAGGTCAAGTTATGCAAACGTAACACAACTCAAAGTTTTATCTGCTATAAAACCCAGCGTTGCGTTACGATTTCGATAACTACTAAAATGATTGCTCATTTAACAAAATTGTACGTTGCTCTACACTCAGATAAAAATTACACTTGATGTCTGTTAAGTTTGCATATTTTTGTTTACAAAAGTCGTTTGACATGTCAAAATGTTAAAATTAATATGATGATAATGTACTATAATGCAACATGATGAAACTTAATGGAAATAATATATAATTTATAATGAATTAATTTATTTTAACACATTAATTACGGAAAATAACATTACATTAATGCACTTTATACTTTTAAAATGTGAAAATGATGTGTCCGTGCAGTGGCGGATCTACATACGGTCTGAAAGGGCTTTAGCCCCCCTTGGAGAATTCTTTGTATGTAAAAAAATGAAAAAAGTCAAAAAATAAGTTTAAGCCCCCCTTTGGCATACAAAAGGATCGTTTCAGCCCCCCTCACCCTCTGGCGAATCCTAGATCCGCCACTGTGTCCGTGGTGCCATAATAAGGTAGATGTAAGGCAGAGATCGTTGTTTTTTTAAAATTATCTCAATTTCAATTATTTGAATTATTTTTTGTATCTTTTGCTATTTTGAAAGTTATGGTTGCCAAAAAGAGAGCACAAGCAGCCCTACCCCTACCTTGTTAATTTTGCCATGGATGTGTCAATATGTTTAATGACAAAGTGCTGCCAAATGAGCCGTATTTAACGTCTTTATATTTGCTTTGCAAGATGTCTCCCTTTTTGTACTCATTTTATTGTTTGTCAGTGATTTTAAGAAAAGCGTCTACGTATTTAACTATAACAACAACAACAACAACAACTAATAATCGATCTTCGAAAGATGCGTATAAATAATTAAGACCATATGCAGCAAAAGTAGATAAGAACTTTAGTTACTAATAGAAAGATTTGTTCTCGGTCTAATAATTCCTGGTAATTTTCTCGGCAAATTGACAGACCATGGTTCAATTAATAAGGTTGTCTCTGGGCTAATCGGACTCTCTTCTCTGTCAATTGTAAAAAACAATGAAAAGCAACAACAACAACTTCATATTTACATGTTATCAATTTTCGCTTTCAGATTTTGTATAAGTTGTCAACTTCGATTTAATATACAGTGTTGCGCAAAACAATAGCAACAAAATCAGTGCGCTGCTACAAAATCTTGTATCTTTTTTATATTGGGGATACACAAAAATTATTAAGAGCTGGTTTCACGACCATTAGTTAACCAATTGGTTAACAAACTAAAGGCTGTTAGTTAACTATAACTTTATATGATTTGAGTTTCACAATGCTTGAGTTAAATAATGGCAATTTTGTTAAGAAAATATGGCAACACTGTATAAAACATATGTTTTTGACATTTGCATTAAATACTTTTCTTTGTGCACAATGGACAAAATGTATGCAACACAAAGTGCAAACGCGAGATGTTCCAATTTTTCGCAAAAAGAAATTGATTTCCTGTTGGAAATCGTGCAAAAATACAAATGCGTAATTGAATGCAAACAATCCAATAAATATCATGCGTACTAGACGGAGAAAACATGGAAAAAATTGAGTCAGAGTTCAATTTGCCAGAAATCTATCGCGGACATCTTTGGCATCGTAGCTTTGAAAAAATATGGTCGTGATTGTATTATTCTTTTTTGATGAGGAAGTGTGGAGTGTTTTAACCACACTTTCTCATATTCCGAATAGCTATCAACACCGTAATCCCAATCGGAATCCATTATTATTTGTTTCACGTTTCTCTTTTTGCTTTTTTATAAGCTTTTTTCTATAACAGAAATCAGCTGTTCGTTAACTAATGGTTTAAACCATCACCTTTGGTGGCTTAACCTCTTGTTAACTTTGATTGTGAAACTCAAATCCGTTAGTTAACCTCTGGTCAGTGGTTAGCTAATGGTCGTAAAACTGGCCCTAAAGGAACCAAAGCATATATTCATACATCATATTAGAAACAAATCATATTCAAATTTGGTTTTGTTTTCTTTATTAAATTTAAAATGAATGTGACTATATTCAATTTGTCTGATTGCAAAACAATAGCAACATAATTAATATTTGGTGTAAGACCCATTATTCTTGTATACCGCTGCACATTTGCGCGGCATCGACTCTATTAAATTATATTTAGTGGTATTAGGTATTTGTTCCCACTTAAGTTTCAAGGCTTCACACAGTGCAGTTTTATTGGAAAACCTTCGACCTTCTTTTCTTCAAAATCCCAAAAAGATTTTATAAGGGATTCAAGTCTGGTGATTGTGCCGGCCAATCAAGGACTTTAATCCCATTGTCTCTAATGTAATCTTTGATGAGCTTTGAAGTGTGCTTCGGGTCGTTGAAGTGCTAAAACGTACACTGAAGCGGCATATTCCACTTTGCATATGGTAGCATCTTGCTTTCTAAAATGTCTTTATATATAAATTTATCCATAATACCATCGATTTAATGGAATGGTCCGACTCCATCATAGGAAAAACAAGTCCAGACCATAATACCACCGGCTTCATGCTTAAAATTTATTTTGCAGTTTCGGGCTTCAAGTCGAGTACTTGGGCGGGGCAATACCGTGGACTTACCATTTGAATTAATCAAGTTGTGGCGTCCGTGGCGTAGTTGGTTAAAGTGCGTGGCCACTATGTCAACGAACCTGGAGACCCGGGTTCGAATCCCAGCAGCGACAGAAAATTATTTGAATTAAAAATTATTTTTCTGTACGGCCGCCACCTCTCTGCAGACAATGGCAAACCTCAGAGAGTAATCAAAATGTCATGTAAAGCTTCTTGAGAATAAGAACATTCCGTTCATCGCCGTTCGGAGTCAGTGTTAAGCCTGTAGGTCCATTTCTCGGTCAATTGTGTACAAACTTAATAACACGCACAACACAATTGATCATAAGAAGCTAGGTCAAAGTCCTTTCAAGGGCTGAAATGGCCAGTTATTTATTTTTTTATTTTTTATTTTTTAATCAAGTTGAACTTTGATTCATCGCTAAACAAAACGGTTTTCCATTTTTTAACGGTCCAATTTAGGTTCTCTTTTGCAAAACTGAGTCTTAAAAACAATAAATTGGAATTCGTTGTCAAAATTTCATGCAAAATTGTTTAAATTATAGCACCTCAACTTGTTTGTTTAAGTTTAGCTGCAAGCAAAGGTTTCTTTGCCGGTCTGTAACTCCTTAAATTTTCCTCAACGGCTCTTCTGTGAATAGTGCTGTGATGGATATCTAAATCAAGTGTCCGAACAACCTCTTTGGAGGTGGCAAATGGATTTCGCTTGAACACGCCACAAATGTTCCTGTCATCACGCAGCGATGTTTCCGCGGGCGCCCTCCTGAATATACCGTTGTTACGTCATTTGTGATGTTATACTTTTTTATTAATCTAGAAACTATTGACCGATTTATATTAAAATGCTTCGCGACAGATATTTGCGATTTTCCCATTTTATATTCGGAAATAATTTGTTATTTTAGAGTTTTACAGTACTTATCACGTGCCATTATAAATGGAACAGTAAATGGCACAATTGGGGCAAAAGCAAATCTAAGTTTAAATGTTTATGACTCACAAACAACATGTGCTTTACAATAAAATAACTTTTACCGTTGTTTTTTTGGGGCTTCTGTTCTCTTTTTACATTTTTTAAGTATTGTTGCTTTTGTTTTGCACTCAAACAAATTGAATGTAGTCACATTAATATTAAATTTAATAAAAAAAAAACAAAACCAAATTTTAATATGATTTGTTTTTTATATGATGTATGAATATGTGCTTTGGTTCCTATAATAATTTTAGTGTGCTCCCAATATTAAAAAAGATACACGATTTTGTAACAGCGCACTGTTTTTGTTGCTATTGTTTTGCGCAACACTGTATATAGGCACTCGTTCTCACCCTTGCGGACAACCTTATTAATTCAACCATGTGACAGACTAAGCTAAATTAAAGTATTAGTAATCACGCGAGACTGTTGATGAGTTGATATAGCGGCCAACGAAACAGCTGCCTAGTCTGCTGTGTGATTGCTCTATACAGAATTGTTGTTGTTGTTATTTGTTTTCTTCATTAACTTATTGACCTCGAAGTCAACAATTAGTCTTAAAAACTGTTCATCGTTTTTAAAGCTCAGATGAGAAAAAACACATCTTTTATCATCATCACTTTTTAAATTTTCCGATATCATCCAAGTTTGATGTTTAAGTAAACACATTTTGACGTAGAATACGTCATTCTCGGAGGTAAGTAGGGTGGTTGATAGTGATCAGGTGTCGGTATTCATATCACAATTTGGGCCTTTGGTGTGCCTAAAGTACTGATCGTACAATGTTGATGTTAGCACTTGTTGGTCTGCTTGATCCTCACTGGGAGAAAAATTCATGTTTGAACTCTCTAACTTATATAAATTTTACACAATTAATTGAAATATAAAGCCAACACTTGATGTTTTTGTTTGCTTAAACTTGCTACCTATTTATCGACAGTTTCCGGTTTTATCGACAAAACCATAAAATTTGTATGGGAGCCCCCCCTAAGGAGTGGTCGGAGGGAATAGGTGTCCAAGGCATAAATGTTCATTTTGCAAAAGTAATGGGGTCGGTCACACATATTAACCCTCTCCGGCACCCTCTTAAAGGTCATATGCTCAGGTGTATGGAATAAATAAACAAAAACCATAAAACTAGTATGGGAGCCCCCCTAAGGAGTGGTCGGAGGGAATAGATGTCCAATGCATAAATGTTCATTTTACAAAAGTAATGGGGTCGGTCACACATATTAACCCTCTCCGGCACCCTCTTACAGGTCATATGCTCAGGTGTATGGAATAAACAAACAAAACCCATAAAATTTGTATGGGAGCCCCCCTAAGGAGTGGTCGGAAGAAATAGGTGTTAAGGGCAAAAATGTTCCTAAAATTTGTATGGGAGCCCCCCTAAGGAATGGTCGGAGGAAATAGGTGTCAAACGCAAAAATGTTCCCTTTGCAAAAGTAATGGGGGTCGGTGATACATATTAACCCTTTCCGGCATAAAAACCATTCAATTTGTATGGGAGCCCCCCTAAGGAGTGGTCGGAGGGAAAAGGTGTTAAAGGCAAAAATGTTCCTTTTACAAAAGTAATGGGGATCGGTCATACATATTAACCCTCTCCGGCACTCCCTTAAAGGTCATATGCTCAGGTGCATGGAATAAATATACAAAAACCATAAAATTTGTATGGGAGCCGCCCTAAGGAGTGGTCGGAGAGAATAGATGTCAAAGGCAAAAATGTTCCTTTTGTCATAGGTCAGTCATACCTATTAACCTTTTCCGGCACTCTTTTAAAAGACATATGCTCAGGTGAATGGAATAAATATACAAAAACCATAATATTTGTATGGGAGCCCCTCTAAGGAGTGGTCGGAGGGAATAAGTGTCAAGTGCAAAAATGTTCCTCTTGTCTGAGGTCAGTCATACCTATTAACCCTTTCCGGCACTCTCTTAAAGGACATATGCTCAGGCGCATGCAATAAATATACAAAAACCATAATATTTGTATGGGAGCCCCCCTAAGGAGTGGTTGGATGGAATAGGTGTCGAAGGAAAAAATGTTCCTTTTGCAAAAGTAATGGGGTCGGTCATACATATTAACCCTCTCCGGCACTCTCTTAAAGGTCATATGCTCAGGTGTTTGGAATAAATAAACAAAACCCATAAAATTTGTATGGGAGCCCCCCTAAGGAGTGGTCGAAGGAAATAGGTGTTAAGGGCAAAAATGTTCCCTTTGCAAAAGTAATGGGGCTCGGTGATACATATTAACCCTTTCCGGCACAAAAACCATAAAATTTGTATGGGAGCCCCCCTAAGGAGTGGTCGGAGGAAATAGGTGTCGAAGGCAAAAATTTTCCTTTTGCAAAAGTAATGGGGGTCGGTGATACATATTAACCCTTTCCGTCAATAAAACCATAAAATTTGTACGGGAGCCCCCCTAAGGAGTGGTCGGAGGGAAAAGGTGTTAAACGCAAAAATTTTCCTTTTACAAAAGTAATGGTGGTTGGTCATACATATTAACTCTCTCCGGCACTCTCTTAAAAGACATATGCTCAGGCGTATGGAATAAATATACAAAAACCATAATATTTGTATGCGAGCCCCCCTAAGGAGTGGTCGGAGGGAATAGGTTTCAAAGGCTAAAATGTTCCTTTTGGAAAAGTAATGGGAGTCGGTCACACATATTAACCCTCTCCGGCACTCTTTTTAAGGTCATATGCTCAAGTGTATGGAATAAATATTTTGCTAAATATTTTTTAAAAAAGATGTCATCAAAATCGAATTGAATAATTCTACGTCTTGTGTTACGACATAGTCGAACAGCATCTTTTTAAACTTTAGGGATTATTTAAATAATTTTTAGTAATAATGATAAATTGAATATACTTAATAGACTTAAGCAGTTTTACCAAATATTTTTACAATTACATATATGAAATTCCTATACAGATAAAGTATAAATTCTTAATAAATTCTTCAAATAAAAGTTAATAATTACAATTTAAACTTTTCCTAAATCAAATTCAACTTTTAACAAGTCAAAAAATCTTTTTCCATTTTAAATGAAACTTACTACATTTCAAATAAAACCTTGTTTTAAAATGCAATTATGTATTTACATTTCAAATTCAACCTTTAGGAGATTTTTTATGTTAGGAAAATAGTGAAAGTCGAGTTAGAGGTATTGCAAATAAGATTTCATATACACATGAAAGTATAGTACATTTTGAGAATTATAAGGAATCGTTCTTTGAGATAATTAAAAAAAAAAAATAAATAACTGGCCATTTGACCTAGCTTCTTAGGATCAATTGTGTGTGCGTGTTATTAAGTTTGTACACAATTGACCGAGAAATGGACCTACAGGCTTAACGCCGACTCCGAACGGCGATGAACGAAATGTTCTTATTCTCAAGAAGCTTTACATGGCATTTTGATTACTCTCTGAGGTTTGCCATTGTCTGCAGAGAGGTGGCGGCCGTACAGAAAAATTATTTTAATTCAAATATTTTTCTGTCGCTGCTGGGTTTCGAACCTGGGTCTCCAGGTTCGTTGACATAGCGGCCACGCACTTTAACCAACTACGCCACGGAAGCCACGGTCGCCTTTGAGGTAATTAGTTGGATAAAATTTCGCAAATATGGACTTAATGGTACTGTAGCAGTGGAAGATCGGGAAATCATAAAGGCTTACAATAAATATAAAGAATGGCAAACACCATAACGCTAAGGCACGATAATTAATGGTTCATAAACCACTTTTATCTTACCAGACCTATGATTAGAAAATCTCCAGGCTTTCTTGTATCGCCTTAGGCTTATTTTATCTTTTAAAAACGTGGGAGCATTACCTTGGGAACAGATATTGCTTTATGTCATAGGTGTTTAAACGCCCACTTTCCTCCGTAATAATAAATTTTTGAAGACTCCTTTAACATTATAACTAAGTTACCTTACACTGCTTTTTTTTTGGAGTGTAAACTGCGTTACGTTTGGGAAAATGAGTAATTTAGGTTTTATTAGTATTCTCTGTATTTAAAAAAATACTGATTAGATAGTATGGAGGCGATAAGCTGCTTTCTTGTTATACTACATAAATGAGAGATATCGTCAACAAACTCAAAGTTCAACATTAAGTTGGGATTTTCTTTTCGCAAGATTATTATTTCTGTGCTAAGAAGTAATAATCGCTTAAGTCGACTTAAGATGTAAATGCTTTATGAATGTAGCTGTGTTCTTTCAGTACATACATATCTAAATACAGTAGGTGGTCAAGCTATTAGAACGCAGAGTAATTAAAAAAAATGTTCAAGTTTTGAATTCAAATTATAATTTTGTTTTTATTTCAATGATAATTAAATTAAAAGACTTACACCGAAAATTTGACCAATTTCTGTAAAATTATAACGTCCTCCTCGCAGGAATCCCAAAATGATATTTTTCTTTGCTGATGATATGTCTTTTTTGCGTACCATTATAAAAAAAATTAAACGATTTTGGTCCAAATAATTGAAGGCTACTGGTACCATCATCTTAGATGAAATTAAAATTTTTTTTTTTTTTTTTGTATTTCTTTATGTTCAGCTTTTCACTAAAAACCAAACAAAAACAAATCACATTTCACGGTAATGTTCAAAGCTTCTCGAGCAACAAACAAATAATGTGAGAAATAAGTCTAAAAAACTCCCGCTAATGAGAAAAGAGCCGTTAGTTTTTATTGTGGAATTATTAAACACAAAATTGGTGAACAAATGTTTCAAATTCATCCACTGGTCGCAAAATAACATACTCGGAAAAGCCAAATTTTATTTTAAAACATACGCGTTCTATTAGCTTGACCACCTACTGTACACTCAGCCAAGGGCGTAGGCAGGATGAAAATTAGGGGGGAACAAGACCTTATAAATTTCTTTTTACCATATATTTCATATCTTTACCATATCTAGTTTAAAAAAAACCACATATTAAAAAGGAATTACATATAGAAACAACTTACAAAGCCATCGATTAAGTAAAAAATCTCTGATTTAGGGGGCAGTTACCCCCCTGGATACGCTCTTCGACTCAGCGTCATCCTGGCCAAAGTTATATATCAATAAAGCTAAAGAAGGTTACATATAATTCTTATAATCCAACAAGACCCATATACAATTCCAGTAGAAATGCAACCACTTTAACTGATATTCATAGATATTTATTCTAAACTGCACAAAATTATATAACTCCAACTAGTTCCATAGATAATCGCAGTGGATTCATAAATTTTTGTCCAATAAACCTCAAAATTAAAAAAAATTCCAATAACTCAACTTGTTATACACACATAACCCCATGGAAACATATTTATGTGAAATTCATAGATATTTCTTCGAGGAGTTCACAAATCTAAAAAAGTCCAATGATTTAAGGGGGGGGGGGGGTAAGGTTTGAAAACATTTTTATTTTTCATTTTTTTTATTATTGTTTCTGAAAGAACAACATCTGAAGAATATTCTATATATTAAATTTTTAGGTCATTCGGAGCAAAACTAACGAAGTTACAGTAGGTTGAATGACCGTACCTCCAACTAGTATTGCTTAGTGTACAAAACTTTAAATCGATTTTCCCAAACATGTCATTTTTAAAGTCGGTGACCAGCCTACAGAAAAAACTACTGAACCGATCGTTCATTTATTTTTTAATTTTTTTAATTACTAACAATTTTACAATAACAAATAGGTACATTTTTTCGGTACAAAAATCGTCATTTTGGCTTCGAAATGGTGCCAAAAATTGTAAAATTGAAAAATTAAAAAAAACTCGACGTCACTGGAGAGATAAAGTAATAAACTAAAGAAAGCATTTTGATTTTTTGGTTTCAGATGATCCAGTGATGCTGTAGGCTGGTCACCGCACAAATACTTTTTTCGAGACACCTGCGGAGATCTTCAATAAATCCGATATTTCTCTCTATTTTTTAACAAAAATTTTTTCAAATATTCTTAAAATGTTAAATATTCTTAAAATAAACCTAGTGTTATAGTTTTTTCTAAAAAAATTCATGAAAAAAGGTATTTTTTAGACGAACAAACCTTACCCCCTCTTAACTAGTTTAGCAGATAGTTCATGAGGAACGTATTGGTCTAAGAAACAACGATGATAAAAAAAAGATACTGTAGTTTCGAGTATGTCGTAACACAAGACGTAGAATTGTTCAATTCGCTTTTGATGACATCTTTTTTAAAAAATATTTAGCAAAATATTTATTCCATACACCTGTAGTGGAATTCTCAAACGCATTAACGACACTTGTGTTATCGTTAACTGGCCCTTAACAACACTTCTCGTTAACTGGTATTCTCAACATCTTAGCTAGCAATGTTTGTCCTTAACTTTGACAGTTCGTTAATCATATTTGTCGCTCACTTAACTACGACTATTTAGGTGCCGCTAACTTAAACATTAAGAACCTTTTATGAGAATTTGTTTTGTTAAGCTTTTGTGTTAGAAAACTTTATTAAAGAACTGCATTTGTGCATTTTGAACTCACCACTTGCCACTGGCTCGCTGACTTCTCCGCTCCTCCAACACTGTTTAGCTGGCCAGCGAGTTCGTCCCACTTCTCGGCTGCTATCTGACGACCATGCATTGCCACGAACTTCCCCTCTGCTAGGCCTTTATTGGCTTCAAAAAAATCCACCATCAATCCATACTGCTCGCCTGTTGCCCGACTTGACCTTTTTTTGTTTGTATTCATTTTTATTTTGTTATAATTGCTTTCGTTGGTTTTTTTTTTCTTTCACTTTTCTATTTTTTTATCTGTCAAATGGCAGTGCTGCCGTATTTTCGATAGAACTAAGCAATATTTGTAGTTAACTTTTTGACGAAACTCTTAGCTAAAATTGTAGCTTAGCAGAGTTTTGAGAATACAACATTTGTTATTGCAAACTACAAACGTCGAAAGTTAAGCATAGCGATTTCGTATCGTTAACTTTTTGAGAATTCCACTACTGAGCATATGACCTTTAAGTGAGTGCCGGAAAAGGTTAATATGTATGACCGACCCCCATTACTTTTGCAAAAGGAACATTTTTTCGTTTGACACCTATTCCCTCCGACCACTCCTTAGGGGGCTCCTATAAAAATTTTATGGTTTTTGTATATTTATTCCATACACCTGAGCATATGACCTTTAAGAGAGTGCCGGAGAGGGTTAATATGTATGACCGACCCCCATTACTTTTGCAAAAAGAACATTTTTGCCTTTGACACCTATTTCCTCCGACCACTCCTTAGGGGGCTCCCATACAAATTTTATGGTTTTGTCGATAAAATCGGAAACTGTCGATAAATAGGTAGTAAACTTAAACAAGCAAACAAAATTTGTGCAATGCTACCAAGTTCAACAACCCATGTGGAGAGTCGAAATGTCGAAAGTTCACTGTCGATAATATGTCCGGATATTTAATTGGCTGCGGAATTTTAACATTTCAATAACATATTCTGTTAAAAAAGCATGCCCCTCAAAATTACTCAGAATTACTGGGCTACGCGATTCTGTTAAAAACCACATGCCCCCAAAAGTATGCTTATTTTTTTTAATTATAAGATTTACGTCTTCACGCTAGATGGCGCTGTCTTCACCGTCGAAAAAAACAGAAATCGTCGATAAATAGGTAGCAAACTTAAGCAAACAAAAACATCAGATGTTGGCTTTATATTTCATGTAATTGTGTAAAATTTATATAAGTTAGAGAGTTCAAACATGAATTTTTCTTCCAGTGAGGATCAAGCAGACCAACAAGTGCTAACATTAACATTGTACGATCAGTACTTTAGGCACACCAAAGGCTTAAATTGTGATATAAATACCGACACCTGATCACTATCAACCACCCTACTTACCTCCGAGAATGACGTATTCTACGTCAAAATATTTCCAATGGACCAAAAAACAGCCGTTATTTGTCCAAGTAATCTATGGAATCCATTAAAATTTATATGGTCCATCTGACTTTACATAACAACACTGTAACACATTTGTCAAAAAAAAAAAAAACAGCTTTTGTCGAAGAATAGAACCCAAACAAATTTCTGTAACTCCACTGTGTGCTCTTCATAACCTCTTTTGTGGGTGTACCAAAAATTCTTCATCAGTGAATTCTTTTTCATCATATTATTTTTTTTTTTCGTTTTAAGTTTTGAAAACAACGGCTACTTTCGAAAGCTCAGAAAGTAATTGTATGTAAAGTTAGAAGCTCGATCTAACTGTTTTCAAGGGCTGAAACGTGTCCCAGTGTGCCATACAGATCCGTTTCGAATTCGAGATGTACTTACTTCTTCGTATATTTTATCCGAAACTGATCCGTTTTCGTATAAAATTCCTCTCAAAAACGCGAATCACTTTTTACCCTTTTTCGGATTTGTCCCAAATTTGAATGGACTTCATATACATATATAAACATTTTAAAAGTTTATACGTTTTTAATTGTTATTTATAACTTTTTTTTTAGAACATTCGAGAAACCGCCAAAGTGCAGTAATGAAACTTCAATTATCCCACTAAATGTATTTTTTAATATTTCAAAATGAAAAGTAATAAAAGTTAATGACATTTTTTTTGTTTATTAACTTTTTGCTCAAATTTGAGTTTATAAATTTATGAGTAAAATTATAAATTATCAAGTAGAGTAATCAAGTAAGAGCAGTTCAAAACATTAGGAGCAATTAAAGTGTAAATTGTTTTTTTATGTGCACTGAGCCGATAAATTTAATAATTTTTAATTTTTGGTGCCTGAAGTGCACGTCAAATTAAATTAAATATTTTTTTGTAAAAACGTCGGTATTTTCTCCGAACGTTGAAGCGATGAAAATTTGCCAAAAGTCATGATATCGATATAGATAAAAATTGGCAATATATTTTTATGTGCATAAAGTAAGCATTTCTTTTTTGTAGCATATCATCCTCATGCTGTGGAAAAATTTAAATTGCAATGGAATTAATTTCAAATCACTAATTTTATTTGAATATCATTAAACTTAACACTTTAATTAGTCACTTTTTATTTTTAAATTTCATGTCTCTTGCCAAAAACAGCTTTTTTTCGAATATTCGAAAATAAATTTCAATGAGGCAACATTCCGCATCGTTTTGTTCAGAACCTAGCATAGCAAATGTTTCGTATTCGTAGAGTAGGTTTACGTTTATAGATTTATTACGACGGATCCTAGAATAGGGTTGATTGTTAATTTCAGTGCAATAACATATATCGTTAAGTTGTTCTCTTCGGAGCTATTTGTTAGAGCTTTTAAAATAATGCATTCATTCATTCATTTATTCATTCATTCCTTCATTCATACGCTCATTATGTGAGTATTTTCATTTTTTCCACAGCCACAGCAACGCGAGACCGGGTACAGTTTAGGAATTAGATAAATATATAAATTTTATAAAGAGTTTAGAGGATATTTTTGTGGGCTTACTGTGAAAATTTAGAACACTTATTGTGAAAAATAAAAACAAAACTAAGGGGAAAACTCTATACGAACCCTAGTAAGACCATAAACTTTTCAGTAATAATCCGTTTCTTTTCGAAAAGACCACATTTTAATTTTAGTCGATTTTAAAAAGTCCACAATTTGGCACTGGGTTTCAGACAGACCAACATATTTAAGATAGGATCTTATAGAGGTGTTGCATATCCAAAAAGAAACAAATCGAAAGGAACCATTTTTTTGGTTTTATGCTTCTAAAGAAAGATTTTTTCCTCTGCTTTCCTCTGAAGAAAATATATCTGAAGAATAACACTGAGCGGCATAAGGACAAGGAACATTTTTTGTATTGGATTTGACTTTTTTGACTCGGAGGGGAGTCAATGTTACTTTACTTTGCTCTTTACTTTACCATGTTATCGGAATTTTTAAATTTTTAACCCATTTTCTTTTCATTTTTTTTTTTAATTTTTATACTTAAACCAAAGCTATTTCCGTAAAGTTCGTTTATTGTAATAATAAGCGAGAAATCGTGATCCATATAAAATGATTTTTCCAACTTTTTCTAAAAATAAGTTTAAACTTTAAACTCTACTGATAACAGGTTATTTAGAACTTTTTTTTTATCAGAGAAATTCAGCTTTACTGCCTATTCTGTTTACATTTCGACTATGAGAAGTCCTACCACTTGTGACAAAAAAAAAAAAAAAATAACAATGGAGCATGAGTCGCCGCTGACGCGGGAATTTATTATTCCCATAAGAATTCTTCAGACGAGTTAAATGAAACTTTTCCAAAACTGGTTTTTGTGAAACAATTTTTGAAGAAACTTCTTCAAAACTTCTTTAGCCGGGAGTAAAACCAATATATTCCTAATGAAACGGAAATGAAAAAATTCGCCGCATATGGAGCATGTCTTCGATATTAATATCAAAAACATCAACCTTAAACGAAAAGACAAACACAGCAGACTGACTGTTGCTTTACGGTTGTTGTTTTACGGTGTGGTGTACAGCATTTTAACCTTTATCGGTCCCTTATTTCGAGAAACGAATAAGTTCCTTGTGTGTAAATTTTACACACTTTTCAAGACCCATATTTTCATCGATGAATGAAATGAATGCGATCTTGTCGTTAAAATTATTTTTAAAATACCAACCAAAATCCTAGCTCGATTTGATGAACTTATATTAAAGAAATATCAACTTGAAGTTGAAAAGTGTGTGTACAATTTACACAAGGGACCGATTAAGGTTAAAGTATATTTCAAACTTTTGTACAGTAATTTTGTATCAAACCAGAAATCGAAACGAGTACTGTACAGCATTCGACTGTCTCTCAATAGAGTGTGTACAGAATTTGCTAATCATGTACACTCTTTGCAAAAAGCATAAATTATGAAAAGGCTTCATAGAGTTAACAGAGCTCTGTTAATATTCATTATATGCAGGCGAGTTTAGGCCCGAAAATTAAAAGCATCACCGTGAATGACATTTTTTCTCTGTCCCACGATCATCAACATTTTTTGAGAGTGGCAATTAGAACTTGAAACGATTGCATGAATGAAACTTCCACTATTTTTAGGTGTATTTCCGTACTTTTTTCAGAAATTCGCAAGTAGCAAAATTTGCAGAGAGTAATCCTTACCTCCCCACGGTGCACCGCGGTGATCGCCTATCAAGCAATCTAATCATTCTGTTGTTGCTTTCAATGTGAAACTGTCAAAAACTCTGAGAGCCAGAGCGGATGAACACAGATTGCAGCAATCAAAATTTGTTCATTTTGAGATTGCTGTACATGAAAGCAACCCAGCAAACATTATAACTCTTTAGAGACTCTTCTAAAACTCATATAAATGAGCTTTTATTGTTATAATGCGCTCAAAAAAGACTCTTTTATGAGTACATTTTCGTAAGTTTTGGGCTTCAAAATATGATGCATAATAATGACTGCTTTATATCTCACTTTGGACAAAAAATTAAGACTCTTTTAATACTCATAGTTAATACTCTTTTAAGACTCATAATAAAGACTCTTTCAAGAACCATAATAAAGACTCTTTTATAACTCATATAAATTACTCATTTTGGACTCAAAATTAAGACTCTTTTAAGACTCATATTTAATACTCTTTTAAGACTCATAATAAAGACTCTTTCAATGCTCATAATAAATACTTTTTTAGAACTCATATAAATTACTCCTTTTGAACTCAAAATTAAGACTAATTTAATGATCATATTTAATACTCTTTTAAGAATCATGTAATGGAAAAACTTCTTTAGAAGTTTTTTTATTGCGTACTCATAAAACACGCATAAAAAAATACTCTTTTTAGAGTTTTGACGTAGAATACGTCATTCTCGGAGGTAAGTAGGGTGGTTGATAGTGATCAGGTGTCGGTATTTGCATTACTTTTTGAGCCTTTGGTGGGCCTAAAGTACTGATCGTACAATGTTGATGTTAGCACTTGTTGGTCTGCTTGATCCTCAATGCTACAAAAATTCATGTTAGAACTCTCTAACTTATATAAATTTTACACAATTACATGAAATATAAAGCCAACATTTGATGTTTTTGTTTGCTTAAACTTGCTACCTATTTATCGACAGTTTCCGGTTTATCGACAAAACCATAAAATTTGTATGGGAGCCCCCCTAAGGAGTGGTCTGAGGGAATAGGTGTCAAAGGCAAAAATGTTCCTTTTGCAAAAGTAATGGGGGTCAGTCATACATATTAACCCTCTCCGGCACTCTCTTAAAGGTCATATGCTCAGGTGTATGGAATAAATAAACAAAAACCATAAAATTTGTATGGGAGCCCCCCTCAGGAGTGGTCGGAGGAAATAGGTGTTAAAGGCAAAAATGTTCCTTTTGCAAAAGTGATGGGGGTCGGTGATACATCTTAACCCTTTCCGGCACAAACACAATAAAATTTGTATGGGAGCCCCCCTAAGGAGTGGTCGGAGGGAATAGGTGTCAAAGGCAAAAATGTTCCTTTTGGAAAAATAATGGGGGTCGGTGATACATATTAACCCTTTCCGGCACTCTTTGAAAGGTCATATGCTCAGGTGTATGGAATAAATAAACAAAACCCATAAAATTTGTATGGGGGCCCCCTAATGAGTGGTCGGAGGCAATAGGTGTCAAAGGAAAAAATGTTCCTTTTGCAAAAGTAATGGGGGTCGGTGATACATATTAACCCTTTCCGGCACAAAAACCATAAAATTTGTATGGGAGCCCCCCTAAGGAGTGGTCGGAGAGAATAGGTGTCCAAGGCAAAAATGTTCCTTTTGCAAAAGTAATGGGGGTCGGTCATACATATTAACCCTCTCCGGCACTCTTTTAAATGTCATATGCTCAGGTGTATGGAATAAATATTTTGCTAAATAGTTTTTAAAAAAGATGTCATCAAAAGTGAATTGACTAATTCTACGTCTTGTGTTACGACATAGTCGAAACTACTGTATCTTTTTTTTCTGAGGAGTCATTTTATAATCATATCAAAGACTCCTTAAGGAGTCTTTTAATTGCGTACTCATACGACATGCATAAAAAAATACTCTTTATAGTCTTATTTTTGAGCAAGCATTTTACAATCTTATCAAAGACTCCTTTAAAAGTATTTTTATTACGTACTCATAAAATACGCATAAAAAATACTCTTTTTAGAGTCTCATTTCTGAGCAATCATTTAACAATCATATCGAAGACTTCTTAAGGAGTCTTTTTATTGCTTACTCATAAAACACGCATAAGAAATACTCTTTTAAGAGTAATTTTTTTGAGGCATTCAGAAAATGTTTGTAGGGAATCAGCACTCTGAATAGTGTTGCTAGGTGTTGAATAGTGTTAAAGTAGAGTATTTCATAGAAATTTCAAATGATCATTGGCGATGTCGTGTGAGCTACCAACAATTAGAATATGAAAGAGAGTAAGAAAAGTTCATCGATTGCCAATCAAGGAATCCAGTGTGAGTTGACCATAAGCTAAAAATTAAGTCATTGCGTGAAAAATTTCAAAACGTATGGGAACAGGTTTTCACAAAAAGTAGCAACTTTTGAAGAAACGTCAAAAATATCTACAAAAGAAAATAAGTTGTTTTCACTGGTATTGTTATTTTATTGTATAAAACCCTGATAAAAAACTTTCCATCCTTTCAATGTGTCTGGCAATTAATTTATGCTTTATTTATTTAGTTTTTTTATCAGCTGGCATAAGCTGACGCAACATGAGCTGTCAAAACATGGCGCTTGCTTATTGTAGCGAATATTGCTCCTCCAAACTTATGTGGCAAAATATTGCATTTTTGTTGCACAAGCTGCTACCTCCACCATCTGGCGTCGTCAAAATTATTTTTTTATTTTTATTTTTGTCGTAAAGCATCAAGTATTAATTCTTCATTTAAGTTTAATAGAATTTACCGTAGCGCAAATACTCGACAAATAATAATTCCATGCAACGCCGTTGCATTATTGGCGCATTTTTAATCTTGCGCCTCTCTCTTCGCAGCCTTATGCTCTGCTATGGGCAGAGAGCGCTCTGGGAGCGCTGAGAGCAAGAATTGAGAGCAAAGGCTTATGTATCCAGCAGTTATTTTGGAGTCAATTGAAAAAATGAACTAATTTATTTCTAGCGCAGTTTGAAGTAGTTCTGAAAATGTACAAAAGGCGTTCAGTGTAGAACAGTTCACTTTGCTTTTGTTTTCAAAAGTATTGCTGAAAAAAAATAAACGCGTTCTGGCTATTTTTTAAAATTTGGTGCGCACAAGAAAAAATAATAATAAAAAAGAAAAAATGAAAATATTTATAGACATTAACAAAATTTTATCTTTAATAAATCTTGTGGATGGAAAAGATCGTACAAATCAGGTCTTTAGAACCTTTGCTCCAGTACACTTAGCTTTTACACTTTTAAAACTTTCACTTTAAAACTAGTTAAAAAAGAACTACTTTCAGGCTAATGCGAAAGCAACCAGTTTAAAAATGTCCTTTATGCAACTAGTTCAAATATGGGGAAAAAGATTGTTTATGGGGACAATTGTCTTTTCCTATGACATCAACTCGCAAAAAGCGTCAGTTCGTTCAATGTTAAAGGGTATTGTTCAGAAGGAACTAGTTCAGAACTATTTAAAATTTGGTTCACTTTTCTGCTGGGTAGTAACACAAAACGCAACAACAAATCAAAGACAAAAGACAAACACAGAAACAACACAGAAGCTTTAAATATAGTGGTGCCCATACCCGCTTATGCGTCATGAATCTTTTGTTTCTTTGTGTCGTAAGCCTTTACGGACGTATAATGATTTTTACATTAAAATTTTTCTATTTATATAACAAATTTTCGGTTGCGTTGCTTTAGCATCTTCCTTCACTTTAATCTGAAGTCTGTTCCCGTACTTGCAAGTTTGTGAAAAATTTCAAAAATTTGTACAAGTTTCTACTAAATTGCGTTCCCGTACACCAAAAACTTGCAAAAGAGAGCGACAATGAGAGAGTAAAACATTTTCCCTTCTTGCGATCATGGTATAATAATACAAGGTAGCATTGACAGTTGCTTGGGAAATCATATACTGTCAAAAAATATACTCAAAAAGAGAGCGCTCACAATCCGCCATTGAAAACACAAGCAATGTTGAAAACGTTGAAGTGAAAAAAACAACAACCACAGCAGCTGCTGATGTATTTCCACAAAAAGCTGTTTTTGACAGTTTATGTTTTCCTGTTGAAGAGAAAATAAGCAGTTGTCAATGCTACCATGTATTATTATACCATGCTTGCGATAAGTTGCAAGTTTCTGCTACACAAATTTCGTGTAGTAAAAACTTGCAAGTTGTCATGTGTTGACAGAAATGTCAAAATTTATGCTAGAATAACAAAAAAAAACAGGCCTACAAGTGAATCAACTAAAAATTTGCGCTAAAAGTGGAAAATAACTATACAAATATTCAAATTATTTGTTCGCCAGGCACATCTAGCATAATGATTAAACTGTTTCTTTTGTAGTTTTATAGGCAGAAATAAATTAGCAAACCGACAAGTTATTTTAGAATTAATTAACTTTTGGCGAACTTAGTTTTGGAAAAATTATCTGACACCAGTTTATGTTTAAATAAAATCAAAAGCGTTCATTTTGCTTACGATAATAAATTCATAAATAGTTTAACATAAGTTCGTTCACACTTTACGTTTAGTAACGTAGACCTGTTTCTTGAAATTTTTCCTATAACAATTTATCATTTAAAAAATGAGAAATATTTATTCAAAATATTTAATTCACACAAAGAAACGTGTCACTTTTAGCACATTATGTCTGTTTCCGTACTCACTTCAAGTGTAGTTTAAGTAAAGTTCGAGTAATAGAGAGTAATTTGATTATCTGTCAAAATGAGAAAATTTGTCAAAAAGCCTGGTAGAATAAAGAAGGAAGATGAAGGGGGGAGAGCGTAGACTCAGAACTGTCATATCAAAACTATTTTTTGTATCTCTTCCTGGCTTTTGTATCCCTTCATGGTTGAGAAAAAGAGAACACAAACAGCCCTGCATCTACCTTGTTTATTCTACCATGTAAAAAAGTACGAAAACGACTGCAAGTAAGTTTAAATCACAACAGCTGATTTTTGACAAATGAAATTGAATTAAAATTGAATTGGCTGGTTGGTTAGTTTTTTAAATAATGGAAAATTGAAAGAAGTTGCAAGTGAATTGCAAAATTTGGGTTGATTTTGCCTATTTTAACTTTATTTTTTTTATTCATTTGCAAACCAATTACATACATTTTTTTCACAACACAACACAACAATATAATTTTCGTGACATTCGTGCTCGAAGAAATCTTTCAAGTTCGAGTAATAGAGAGTTAAGAATGATACAGTACCAGATTGCGCATTGCGCATGACGTCCATCTTTGTTATGAAGTTGGCTGCGCAAAATCATGACGTAGTTCGGGTTTGTCAAAGTGGCTAAATGTAAACGTAGTCACAATTTATTTATAGGGGTTTATTTATTTTTAAAGATTGAAGATGACATTTTCTTATTGAAACTTGGCGTATTAAAATGGAATTAATATCATTATAAATATATTTATAAATAAATTAAATTATATATATTTTTCAGTACTATTTCTTAAAAAAAAATGCACCTATAATAGGTTCTCCTATATGCACCGCTTCACACAAAAAGCAGCTACATTGCTTGATGTGTTTGACATCACATTTATTGCTTCTTTGTTTTGATTTTGTTATGTTCTTCTTGCTTGCTATTTCGTTTGTTGACAAAACGTCAAATTTTTCATTTTTTTAATTACATTAAAAATAAAAATAAAAATATTTCCATTTTTTGCCATTTATCGTACTCATAAAACACGCATAAAAAATACCCTTTTTTAGAGTCTTATTTCTGAGCAATCATTTTACAATCATATCAAATCCTTTATGAGTATTTTTATTGCGTGCTCATAAAACACGCATAAGAAATACTCTTTTTAGAGTAACTTTTTTTGAGGCACTCAGAAAATGTTTGCAGGGTTTTTTGTCAAAGAAAATACATACAAAAGAACTTTGTTTCTTTTGTATGTATTAATAAAGTGTCACAGTTGAAAATCCGGATGACGTAGGCCGCGCAGTAGATTCTTTTGTCGACGCTTGGAATGCCCGATCTTTTTATCTATCATTCTTAATAGACAGTTACATTTTGATTGTTCTTCTTCTCGCTCGTGCTGGATAAATGTGTAAAGAAACAACAGCAACATAACGAAGAATTTTATGGAAATGTCGCAACGACATGACTTGATTGCGACAATGTTGCTGTCATCGGATTAGATCTATTTCTTATTTTAAGGACGACAAACATCAAATTGGCCGATCTCGGGGCTGATCGTACTCTCTTCTTAGTATGGGCACTCGCTCTTATCCTTGCAACAACCTTATTAATTCTACCATTGCTTTGACTACATTTCTCCATTAATCCTAGAAAGATAACGTACGTCGATTCGACGTACATATTTACAATATGAATGGCAAATAGGGTTATCTTTTTAGGGTTAATGACGTGTCGTTACGTTGTTATCGTTATTAATATATTCAGGCTATATATCTCATATTTTTCAATTTTCTATCTAATGAATTTCGACATTTGAATAAAAAACCCTTCGTAAATTTGCTTCGTTTAGCATCGCATATGGAATTTTATGGAAAAACACCCAGAATTCCAGCATGAGCCCGAAACACCTTCCTTGGACCGAGCGCGTCAATTAGCCAACAGAAGAGCGCATCTGATGTGGGATCAGCAATTGTATGGCATAAATGAGGTAAGAACTAAAACTTTTTAAGCCGTAGCTTTGGAAAATTTAAGAATGTTCTTTTTATCTATTTAAGTACATATCCCAGCCACGCCTCTCACTGGCTGTGGCTCAAGGCATGTTCAGCTACGATTTCGGCTTCTCAGTAAAATACTCGCTATCGAATGGCATGTTCCCGAGCACTTTGCTGGCACTGGGCACCGAACGTCTGGCCAAGTATGCTGGAAAGATTGCTAAAGGCAAAATTGTTGGCGCTTTTGCGTTAACTGAAATATCACATGGCACCAATGCACGTGGCATGCGGACACGCGCTACCTACGATCCGAAATCGAAAGAATTCATTATTCATACGCCAGACTTTGAGGCTGCCAAGTGCTGGGTGGGAAATCTGGGCAAGACCTGTACTCATGCGATTGTTTATGCACAGCTTTATGTACCTGATGACACGTACCAGAGTTTGAATGCATTTTTGGTACCCATTAGGGATGAGCAGACTTTGTTGGCACTGCCAGGTGTGACTGTGGGTGATATGGGTGAGAAGGTGGGACTTAATGGCGTTGATAATGGGTGAGTTGTTTTAAAAAAATTTCAAATTTGAAGATAACGATAAAATAAGCAGCACCTTAGAGGTCTTTTAAAAAGCTTTTTTGTTGTAAAATCTTTTTTCAACAGAATTTGTTAATAAATAGTTTGTTAAAGCTTTATGTTGCAAGGTATATTCAAAATTATTTTAAGAGCTTTTGAAAGCTTTTTTAAAAACCATGGTCTGGAAAAATTTATTTTTCAAATTTTAGCATACATTTTGTAAAATTAGATTTTCGAAGAGATTTTGAAAGCAGAGAAAGCTTATTTTTTAAGAGTTTTTAAATTTTTATATGAGTGTAAAGCATACCAAAAACCACCAGCGAAAGTGAATTTAAAAGATATTTTTATTTTTGAAAGCAAGCTTTTACATTTTTTAATTAGTTTTTTAATTTTGTATTGTAGTTGTAATTGTTTTTAAAGTTTTTTTTTGTTAAAAAAGCTTCTGAAAGGTCTGTTAAAAAGAATTTAGAAGAGCATTTTGTTGGAACTATTTTTAAAGAGCGTTTTGCTGGAACTGTTTTTGAAAGGTTTTTGGATAAGCAACCTTGAAAGCTTTTGTCGGAATTAGTTTTTTAACAAACTAAAAAATTTAACTAAGTTTAAAGTTTTTCTTATGATCTTTTAAAAAAGATTCGTTTAAATGAATCGCTTCATTTCAAAAATGAGTTTGAATTAGATTCTGAAAGCATTTTTGGTTAATGAGCTTAGTAACGCTTTTTGTTTAAGTGAATTTTAAAGTGTAATTTAAAAGCGTTTCTCAAAACTCAAATAAGTTTTTTTTAAGTTTTTCCTCAAAGCTTTTTAAGAAAGATTCTTTGAAATGAATTGCTTCATTCTAAGATCGAATTTTCTCATGACTAGCTTTTTGAGAAGAATTGTTTTGCTTAAACTAGCTTTTCCAACACATTAAACACTCAGTATGAAATATTTTGATAAAGCGTTTTAAAACTTTTTGTACGTTTTCAATTATTTGTTAAACAAATTTAAACTGGTCCTTTGAAATGTTTTTGTTTGAATTACCTGGTGAAACTTTTTTAGGTTAAATGAGCTTTTGAAACATTTTTATTCAATGAGCTTTAACTAAGTAGCTATTGAAGAAATAACTTTTTGCTTAAACTAGATTTGTCAAAACATTGAAAGCTTAATACGCAATATTTTCATAATGAGCTTTTTTGATTTTAAGTTAAATGGCTTTTCAAATTTATACTTTGAAATTTTTTTGATTAATTTAGCTTCTGAAAGCTCTTTCTATCACATAACTATCTATCTATCTATAAACTATCTATAAACTATCTCATAAAAGCTTTTTGTTGAATGAGCTTTGAAAGCGTTTTCTTTAAATAAACTTATAGACTATTTTCTCTTTCGTTATGAAAAGATTTCATACTAAACTTCATTAAGTTTTATATGCTTTAAATTATTTTGTAAAAATGCTTTTTTATTCTTGATTTATTGAATCTTTGAAATATTTTTTTTTTTGTGGAATTATTTTTACTAAAATCTATATTTAAAAATTTTTGCTGAGAGCTTTTAGTTTAATAAACTCTTTTGAGTTGAAACAAGGTTTAAAAACTTTGAGAGGTTTTCTTAAAACCTACTCTCAGAAGGTTTTTGTTGAAATGAGCTTTTTAAGGCTCTTTTTTAAAATGAGCGTCAAAAGCTTAGATTAAAAATAGCTTCCAAAAAAGTTGACACAAATTTTACACAAAGTTTTTGTAACAAAAAGCTTTTGTAAGCAAGTTTTAACTCAAACTTACAAAGTTATTTTAAGACCAAACTGAGTAACACTCTTAGAGATAATTTTAAGAAAATCTTCCAAAGCTTATTTATTATATATTTATAGAAAGCTTGTTCCAGCAAAAAATTCTTTGGGTTAGTTTTTAGAAAAAACAAAAAACCTTAAAAGGTGCTTTAAACGAGAACTCAAGAGCTTTTTTAAAAAGAACTTATAAAGAGCTTTTTACAAAGTTTTCGAAAGCCCATTCGCAAAGATATTATTTTGAATTATTTGATAAAATTTCCTTTTAAATAAACTTATCGCTTTTTGTATTTTGCAATTATCCTCTGAATGCTCATTTTTCTTTTTGATTTAAAAATAAATGGCTTTTGTATCTGTCATTAAAGCTTCGTCATGTTCAATCAGTACCGCATACCTAAAGAAAATTTGCTCTCCAAAACTGGTGACATTGATGAGCAGGGAAATTACAGTAGCCCCATCAAGGATAACCGCAAAAGAATGGGCGCTTCATTAGGAGCTTTATCGGCGGGCCGTGTCAATATTTGTGCCCTGGCTTATGTGACCCTTAGCAAGGCCATCACAATTGCTACGCGCTACTCGGCATGCCGCAAACAATTCGGACCTGATGAGACCTCCGAAGAATGGCCCGTTATTGAGTATCAATCGCAAGTAAGTAGGAGCTTTACAGCTGTTCAAACTCTATGTGGAAACTGGCATTATTTTTTCCTACTCTTATTCTACTCCCCATTCGCAGCAATATCGACTTTTCCCACACTTGGCCACCACTTATGCGCAGCGCATCTTTACCATGTGGATAAGCTGTGAGAATGTGGACATGACCACCAAGTCGCTGATGGGCGAAGATATCTCCCAGATGGGCATGGAAATTCATGCGCTCTCCTCCGCAGCCAAGCCTGTCTGCACCTGGGCCGCACGCGATGGCATTCAAGAATGTCGCGAAGCTTGCGGTGGACACGGTTATCTTAAGTCCACGGGAATTGGAGACTTGCGTAATGACAACGATGCCAACTGCACGTATGAGGGTGAGAACAACACGTTGATACAGCAAGCTTCAAATTGGCTGATCAGCTTGCGTCGTAGTGGTGCCAACTTTGAAGAGGTTTCGCCGCTGGGTTCGGTAGCCTTTTTGAAGGATATGGATGCAATTTTGCGCACAAAAGCAGAAGAGCGTGCGGCGCAAGAAGTCATGGAGCCGAAGAGTAAGCTTTTGAAACAAACTTTAAAAGCTCTCGTTTATAAAGAATTCACATTTTTTTACTACAGATATTATGAAAGCTTTGGATTGGTTGTGTGCCTGGCAGTTGGACACGACAGTAAAACGCTTTGAAAGCTTAAAGAACCAGGGCCAAAATGCATTCGAGACACGCAATAATATTCAAGTTTTTAATGCTCAACAGCTTTCGATTATCTATGCACAGGTGAGTTGCTAAATTTTTTATTATAAATATAATTTTACAACATTTTTCCAAATATTATAGCGCACAATTTTCTTCATATTCTACAAATTTGTCAACGATCTGCCAAGATCAAACGAAAAGAACGTGTTATCCAAAGTTTTGTCCTTCTATGGTGCTCATTTGGTGAGCAAACATTTCAATGTGTTCTACCAAGGTGGCTACTTCCGCAGCAACAGTCATGCAGAACTCTATCAGCAGGGAATTTTGAACATGTTGCCCATACTCAAGGATGAAGCCATTTCACTTATCGATGCTATTGCGCCGACAGACTTCATCCTAAATTCACCGCTGGGCATGAGTGACGGCAATGTAAGTATTAAAAAAGCTTGTTCCATCGGAAAGCATATTTGTTATATAAGCTTTTTTTTAATGTTTCTAGATTTATCATCACCTGCAGCGCAGCATTGTTACAACGCCAGGCGTTTTTGAGCGTCCCGAATGGTGGCGGGAAGTAACTTTCAAGAACTATTTACAGAAAGCTAAGATGTAAGCTTTTGTTGTAGAGATAAACACTTGAACATATTGTTTTAGGGTTGTATTGAAATGAGATTTTTCTTTCCTTAGTTTAATGTATAGTGAATGTTATTTTTATATGAATTCAAAGGTATATTTTTAAAAATGTCTTCATACTTCTTGATAGGTGATTACTCCCAGTAGACATAAAACTTTTTTACAACCTAAATACTAGCGTTTTAATTATGATGATGGCAGTTGTGGAAACACACAATTCCTGCTAAAGTCTTCTGGTCTTATAAAATATGTCAAAAAAAAGTTTGGGGCTTTTTTTTTGGACATGGTCTAAATAGCAATCTCTGGAATATCCGATTGGAACAAGTTATAAATGTACCCAGGATAAATAATCGTTCAAACGCCTTTGAAATATCCAGAACAACAACCTTGCTTTCACTGAAAAACTGAACACAATGGTTCCGTTACTCAGTGAGGAACGCCATAATATCACAAGTAGAGTGGGGCCTTTAGAAGCCATATTGAGGCTCACTGAGCAATCCTTTGGGCTCCAGATAATTTACAAAGTGGAAGTTTTTTACCCTATCCATGACTTTGGAGAGCGAAGAGCATGTCTGAAGAGCTGCAAACAATCCAGTCAACAGATTCCGTTTATAAGTCGAGTGATCGAAGATTTCTATCATTTGGTTTTTCTGTATGTTGAAATATTTTTTTTTATTCCTTGAACATATTAGTTGAATATACAGTAATTTTTATAAATGAAGAACTGTTTTAATAAGAAATTGTAAACCATTTTTATTTTATTTGTTTTTTGTTTATTTTTAGTTTTAATGCAAATAAAGTGGGGCCCTATTCTGTATTGCCCTATTGATTTACGTATCGCAATACGGAGTAGGGCCCCAGTTAATAAAGGCCGATTTTTTAAGTGTTTGGTTTTTGAAAACTGAAAAAAAACAGAAAATATGCAATAGTGAATAAAGTATTTATTTGGAGCGATACAACAATGCCTATTTAATTTTTAAAGATTATTTAATGTAAATGTTGCCTAAGGCAATGCCTAAGGTGGTCCATCCCGAAGCTCCAATTTTTGGCATACTTTTCCAGCATTTCGGCCGGTATTTCACCAATGGCATACGTTATGTTATCTTCCAGGGCTGAATTGTGGCTGGCTTGTCCATGTACACGAGAGACTTCACGTAGCCCCACAAAAAAATAGTGTAGTGGGGTCAAATCGCATGATATTGACGACTATTAGACTGCTCCAAAACATGAGATTAATTGATCATCAAATTCGCTTCTCAATAGGTCCATGGTATCGCGTGAAATGTGGCATGTGTCGCCGTCTTGTTAAAACCACATGTCAACCAAGTCCAATTCTTCCATTTTGGGAAAAAAAAATTTGGCAATCATCGCACGGTACCTGGCTCCATTGACTGTAACGTTGCGATTTTCATTATTTTTAAAAAGGAACGGACAATGATGCCACCAGACCATAAACCGCATCAAACAGTGAATTTTGCAGGGTGCAATTAGGCAACTGAATCTGGCTGCTCTTCAGATCAAATTCGGCAATTCTGCTTGTTGACGTACCCATTGAGCCAAAATGAGCTTCGTCTCTGAAGACAATTTTTCAATAAAAAAGTGGATCTCGTCCAACTTTTCTAATACCCATTTACCAAACAAACGACATTGTGGTAATTCACCCGGCATCAGTTCTTGCATTCAATGATTTGCAAGCGCTTTTCGTTTGTCAGTCTATTATGGTGAAATGGCAAACCTTATGTACTGAACACATTGACGACGACAAGCAGTCAAATTAGGAATAGTTCTATATCAACGACACGACATTGCGACATTAGACCAAATTCTCTCCATAAGAAATACATGTAAAAAAATTTGACAAATGTAATGTCGCTGTCGTCGTCAATGTGTTCAGTGCATTACTGAGCATTTTTGGCTTTGTCACATGTTACAAAACATTTAAAAAAAAAACCCTTTAATTGACTAAGTTCTGACATCTCTCAATCGGTATTGCATACCAGGATTCACTCACTATTTCCCCGAGCTCCTTGCTATTTTTGAGATTCGCTGCACTTACTTTTATGTCTCCCTAAAGGTTTTGTATTGGGTTAAGGTCCGAAGACTGAGCTGGTCAATCCACTAAGTCGACATTTTTTCTCCCTAAACTATTTTTGGGCCCGTTTACTTGTGTGCTTCCGGTAATTTTCCTGCTGATATACCCATTTCAGCGGCATATTGCCCTCAGCAAACACAAGCATAAGTTCTTCAAGTATCTGAGATATAGAGATGATTCCGGTTATCGGATGTATCGGGCCAACGCCGTGATAGAAGAAACATGTCCAAAAGTATAAGCTTAGCGCCACCATGTTTTAGTGATTTAACGGTGTATTTTGGATCATAAGCAGAAAACATATGTTTGTGTTTAACGTAGACACCTGCCTTGACGGCTCAATTCTACGGTGCCCCTTGGCACAAGAAGTCTTTGGGTTCAAGAAGATGAGATCTAGTGGATTTATCTTCAGGAGCGCCAATTTAGCAACGTACGGCAATCAACGTCCATCCAATCAGATGATCTTCGGGACGCTAACCCGCGAATCCACCTCCTTGAACCCGGACGCAACCAACACCCTATTTTATAGTCTCAATACCGGTTCCACCACCACACTTAAGCATATTTAATTTAATAAATATCCTGTATGGATTGCATACCGATATAGAGACCATAGTACCAATCATGGAAGGCTAGTGCTATCACCTTCCACATTTATTGGTAGAAATCGAGACCGATCTCAAATCTCTGACAATTTGAGGGCAATGTCACCCGGTTGTAAACAAGCGCAGCTCCACGCCGATCACCACAGACCTGCACGCGACATTGTGCTACCACAGCCAGCACGAAACTCCCCGAAGTGGCCAGCCCACGATAGTCTCCTGGGCTTAAGGATTTGCCCTGACATAGCACTCACACACATTGACATATAGCGTATCACACATTACTGTGAAGAATAATATTCAACACTTACTACACCCAAAATCATCCTTGAGCCACCAAATGACGTCCAACAGCCTGTCCAGCATCACCAATTCTGCATCACTGCGTTGGCAACCACAGTAATACAAAATACCTTGAACATCCCGATAACCTCTTAACTCGAGTCGAGATTATCTTTGTGCCCAGATTCACCTTGAACGCTCTGAGACCACTTTTGGCAGAAGTGGACTCATCACGCCCGTAAATTCACCTAACAATCCGAGACAACCCTAGGGTGAATAGTCCTAGGTGAGTCTCTTCATGCCGTTAATCTTCAGATTATACTTCTAGCATACGCCTTCAGACACTTCAAATTTTATTCGCTCTGATTTTTAATCACGCTTACACACTTTTAAAACTTCGCATTTTGCTCCGTGTTATACAGCTCTACCATATACACACATCATTGCCTACTTAAACTAGGCTGACAGACTCTTCTAGCGGCTCACCGTGTACTGCACAAGCAATCCCACAGTTTTGCAGTTATTACTGCCACCCATTTTAAAACATCCGTTTAACGCTCTCAAAAGATATGCTATTTTGTCAATGTATATTGTGTTCATGTTTCTGCCAGAACAAGGACTAACCCCGTGATAACAAATTATTTTTCGGATCATTGTTACTCCTTCATAGGCATTAACGCTACCGCTGATCATGTCAGACGGTCTAGCCTATTGCCATTGATTTAGCTAAACACGCAAGGCTCAAGGCGGGCCTGAAACAGTAGTAACTGATATTCTCACGTATTTCCGACGATCTTTTGATCGATAAAGAATTATTTTGCTCTCATCGCTCTAGAGAATGTTTCGCCATTTTTCAATAGGCCACTCCAGCGGTCCTTTAGCGAAAGTTAGTCTTTAATGACACTGAACTAATAAAATAAAATACTCTTATTTTTTACTTGCTTTACCTTTTGCACTATTTTTCGATCTGTGCTGATGCTATTTGCACGTTTTACCCAACGTATTTCGCATTTTCTTCGTTATTTTAAGGTATTTAAAATAATTTTAAAAGAGCAACCGACGTCTTTTTCAGTTTCTCGGTAAGTTTTCCCTTCCTTTCATAACTCTTTAATAATATTCCGTTTTTCTTCAGAACAGTGTTCAGATCGGCCCATTTTGCTAAATAACTGAATGAAATGAATTAAATGAAAAAATTTATAAACAATATTATTTCTAAGAAAGGGAGGACGATCCTCACAAGGCAACCCGTGTGCGATCTTCACATGGCAACGTGAGGCCAGCATTATCCATTTCGAAATCATCTCAAGCCGACTCAAATCTAATGACAGATATCCGAAGTATACTGGTGATGTGGAAGGAACACTTCTCTAGATTCTGAATGGCAATGATGACAACAATCCCGCCATGAGAGATGATATCCCAGAAACCCCGATTTTGGACAACAGCGCTGAAGTTCCGCTGCCCAACCAAAGTGAAGTCTTGACTTTCTTAGCTCGGCTTAAAAACAACAGAGCCGCAGGAGCCGATGGCTTACCTTAGAGAAGCAAATCGACACACATCTTTTTGTCGATTAAAAAACCGCCTTCGACAGTCCAATAAGTAATCATCTATATTCCACCATGTCTGAATTTGGTATTCCTGTAAAGGTCATCCGTCTTTGCAGTATGACACTGAGCAACACCAGCAGCACAGTTAGGATCTTCGGGAGCAGTTCGGGAAGGATCTCACTCCTCCATTCGATACCAAACAAGGTTTCAGACAAGGTTATTCCCTATTGTGTGACTTTTTCAACCTAATGATGGAGAAGATCATCCAAGCTGCTGATTTGAGACACAGTGGCACGATATTCTACAAAAGTAGTATGCTGCTGGCGTATGCTGATGATATCGATGTAATTGGCCATAATACGCTCGAAGTCAGTGCAGCATTCTCCAGATTAGCGAAAGAGTCGAGTCGAATGGGTCTTGCAGTGAACGCAGATAAAACAAAATACCCATTGTCAATAAATAAACAGTCCCCGTGTCTTGGAAACCACTTCTCTGTTGAAAACATCTCTTTCGAGGTTGTTAAGGACTTCGTTTACCTGGGATCCAGCATAAACTCTTTCAACGATGGTAGTATTGAGATAAAACGAAGGATAACTCTTGCCAACAGGTTTTACTCTGGGCTGAGTAGGCAATTGAGAAGCAGAGCCCTCTCTCGATGAACAAAACTAACGCTCTATAAGTCACTAATCATACCCGTCCTATTATATGCAGCACAAACCTGGACGTTGAGCAGTGCTGATGAAAAGGCTTCGTGAGAAAGATCGAGAGAAAGATCCTTTTTAAGATTTTCTGTCCAATCTATTACAATGGCGAGTATCGAATTCGATGGAACCACGAGCTGTATGAGCTCGCATTAAAATCGAGCGGCTCCACTGGCTAGGTCATGTTGAGCGAATGGAAAATTATGCTCCAGCGAAAAAATATTTGATTCGGTGCCCGGTGGTGGTCAACGCAGAAGAGGACGCCCACATTTTGTTTGAAAGGATCAAGTGTTGGATAACCTGACTACACTTGTTGTTTCCAACTGGAGCCAGCAAGCGAAATACAGAAATGACTGGCGCAATTCTTATACGAGGCCAAAACCGACCAACGGTTGTAAGCGCCAGAAAAGTAAGTAAGTAAATAAATAATTGCTATATAAACCTATTATTTGAGCACTCGCGATATACTGTTAACGGTATCTGGCGATAACGGTACTTTCATGCAATTAACAACAATTAAAAGTCACTCTGTTGGAAGAATTTTAATATGTAATCTTGACACCTTCATAAAATGAAGCATAGCGCTGCTATTTTTATGAACACAACTGTACATTTTTGAGTTACGGCTCTCATGATCGAGCGATATGATGTAACCATATAATTGCGCCACCCAGATTAAGTACCCAGATTAAGTACAAATATAACTTTTGAACCATCATTTAATACAAAAAGTGAATTATTTTATTTTTACAACGATCTTCAAAATTATGCATAAATTGATAACATTTATTGAACAAATCAATTTGAATAATTTTGATTTTTACAATCAAGAACAAAGCCACAATATTCAATATTAGTAACTAATGTTTGGAAAGCTCTAATTAACGATTTAATCATGTAGCTAAATTAATAAATAAATATAACAAAATTAGAAATAAATAAGTTTAAAGTATATAAAATGGATTTGTATCAATGAGTTTTACTAAAAATTCGAAATAAATATAATTTGCTGATTAATTGTTTTAACCGAGTTTAACTTAGTAAACTATTTGCTTCACATAAGATCACAGACAGCAATTTGTGGTATTAATTTAAAAATAGAATACTTATGTACAAACACATATATTTAAAAGTAGGAATTTTATTCTCTTTGAGCTTTTTTGTTAATGTAGATTATTGTAGTTTTAATGTTAATTTCAATAAATAATAGTCTTCAAAAGATGGTGTGAAGGTAAGACTGGTTGAAGAAAAAAGTTCAAGTTATGAAAGGAAAGTATTACAAGTTGTGTGGAAGTTAGAATTTTGAAAAACATTTCCCTAGAAACATAAAACTAGCTCGAAGTTGAATGAAATTCATTTCAATTAAGCATTTGTCAATAGCTCAAATTCGAACCGAATAGAAGCGTTATAGAATTTAAATTCGTAAAAATTTTGACCAGTTTTAAAAAGGGACATTTTAATAATGTCTCATTTCATAGATTTAAATATTCAATTGCTACGATTTATGATAAACTAAGTCTTTGGATAAAAACAAGTTAAAAAAAAAGAATTCAATCACGACATTTATGCTACTATGTTCGATTACTTATGTACAAAATTAGTTTCTTCAAGCTTACGCAGAAAACATCGTTGCAAGGCGCCCGGGCTTATACAATTAGGTGTATGTCACCCGAACCAGATTCGCCATACATCAAATTATTGTGAGCATCGTCGAATTTAGAGCTAGCAGCAGCACTCTTTGAGGTTGGTGCTAAATTATGCTCTGTTTCCACTAACATTGGAATCTGTTGCGGCAAATCGCTGGTAGCCCAAAGATATAAATCTAAAGTTTTTTCCGTGCAGTCGGCAATGAAGCGTATGAAGGGGCGTATGTCACCCTCATTGGCAATTTGCAGAAATTGATAATATTTGTGTCTACAAGAGCAAGAGTTTAAATAAAACATCTCAATTAAAAAAAAAAACTATATAAACCTCTGTTGCTTTGGTATAATAACAGGTGGATAGCCAGCGCGCATTAGTAGAGTATTCATAAGCAGGCGTGATGTGCGTCCATTGCCATCGATAAAAGGATGAATATGCACTAGTTTGTAATGAGCGAGCGCTGCATGTCTAACAGAAAAAAATAATTAAATAAAAAGCTTAAGACACATACAAAAACAAGTTACTTGACAGGATGCAGCTCCATGGTTTGATCCGAGTTGAGCCAATTTTCAAAGTGTCGCATTAATATTGCTAGATTGCCGGGACCCGGCGGTACATGTCCGCCTACGTACACCTGTGTGCGTCGAAACTCACCACCTTCTATGGGGTCTACGTGACCCAAGACACGACGATGTATTTCTAAAATATCCTTCAGCGTGATTTCAATTCTGTCAACACATATAAAATATAGATAAATCTTTTCTTATAACCTTTGAAACCATCAAAATTTACTTACTTATTAACTAAGCTTGCATTAATGTACTTCATAGCCAAGTCCAAACCCAAGATTTCATTGTGTTCATCTATGGACTTGCCATCAATGGCCATGCGTGTCTCTAATATGGAACGTGTCTGTGACAGCGTCATTGTGTTGCCTTCAATGCCCACCGAATGGTAGATATGTTGAAAATACGCCTCCTTTTTAGCGCGTCGCAGTGCCGCATTAGATTCGTGTATGCCAGAGAGCGCATCACGTTTAGAGTCAAGTGTTTGCAAGCGGCGTTCATCTAAAGTTTGTACAATGGATGCAGTACGTTCGCGATTAGCCAGAGCCTCTGAATTGCTAGGATTTATAGTGAGAGCCTACGCAAAAGAATATATTAAAACCATGTCTTTACGATTACTTTAAAACTCACCTGATAGTAGAATTGATCCGCCAACAGTATATCGCGTTGATTGTGCTCCAAATATTCGCCATAACGCAGCAACACTTCCGAATGTTTGGGTGCCAAAGCAAAAGCATGCTCATACAAGCGTTGTGCTTTTTCATCTTTTCCAGAAGCTCGCATTTCTTGAGCTAACTTCAGTGATCCCAGAGCTTCCTTGACATTTACATTGTCATCGACTTGCTCAGCTGTTGCCACCTCGACACTATCGCCGCCATAGAAGACCTTTGGAATACTCTCAACATCAGGCACTGCATAGATGGCAAAATCATCACGTGCTTGCAGAAAGTGCTCGTTTGGCAGATGTTGCAATTGGCCAGAAGGGCGTCGCAACATCCCACTTAAATAGCCATAGTGTACCAGCTCATAGAAGATGAAGGCCACCAAAGTGCCAGCAATGAAGATGAGCAGATTACCCAGCATGGAAGAGCGAAACAGTCGCAAATGTTTCGTCTCGCCATGATCATTGGCTGACAACGTGGCGTATTTCGCATCCATAGCATCGTAATGCATTTCCTTTGGTTTTTCACTTCCAGCTGCTGCTGGTCTTACTCCATTCGATAGCATATCGTTGGACATGTTGTCTTAAGAACTACGTTTTAATTTTCTATGATGTTTCTAATAATATTTGTGAGCTGCTTGTCGTAGTGGTGATGGTGGTAGTAGTTTCCTCCTCCTTTTACAGTCAGGGCGTTTTACTTTTATTTCTTCCTAATTGATCACTGTTTTTTCTAGTTTTCAAGAACATTTTCGTCTCTGTGGGTTGGATAAAGTTTGTTTAAATTTTGTTTATTTATATATATATTTGAAAAACTTACCCACGCAAGCAAAAGGTGTGCAATTATTTCTTTGAATTTGCAGATACAAAAAATGATTCACTGACGTGTTTATAACAATTGACAATCAGCTGTTTTCCGTCAATCGTTGGTGTAAATAATTTTTTTTTCTCTGCACATGCTTTGCTTTCACTCACAGCTGTTGATAGAGATGCCAGATTTTCGTTTTGCGCCACTGTGTGTTCAACATGTTTTCGTTCACTTGCTGTGCATTGATTATAATAAACTCATTACAATCCCATGTCTACACAGAAAGTTGGGGAGATTACGATTTCCGTGGCCCCTCCACTTGAGTATGCAGTTTTAAAGGACTATTTGAGAAAATAATATTTGCTGAAGGATTTATCGATAAATCGATTAGTTATCGAGATATCGATTTTTCAAAAAAATGTTTACTCAACGGAACCAATATTTAAATTCGGTTATATCTTTGCTAATATTTGTCCGAACTGAATAATTTAGGTGTCATTCGAAAGATATTTAAAATATTTTTAATATGAAATGAAAAAAAAAATAGTTTTTGTAAATCGGCCACGCTACAGACTGTCTTTCTGCATAATATGTTTTATTTTTGCATAAAACCGTTATTTTCTCTTAAAAATGCGTTATAAAGATTAAATAAAGATATAATTAATTGAAAGCTGAAATATTAACCTTTTGTTTGGTATACAACATGTTATACTTTTTCTTTTATTTTGACCGATTTTCGCTGTTATGTTATAATTTAGGTTGATCAGTACAATCATATAGCATAGGAAAATGTTTCATAATTGGGCTGAATATATTTGATTTGCTTTATAAATTGTGCATTGTAAATGGTGCAAGAAAGATCTTCATAAAATTTTCGATTCATTTTGAGTTATTGAATAATTTTTTTAGTGGTTCTGCCTTTTACATAATGTACTTTTCCTGTAAAAGGAGCCAGATAGACTTTTATCAAAGGTTGTTTGTTGTATTCTGAAGTATATATTGATATTTTTCCTTACCTTTTTTTGAGTTATTGAATAATTTTTTTTTTTGTGGTTCTGCCTTTTACAAAATGTACTTTTTTTGTAGAAGGAGTCAGATAGACTTTTATCAAAGGTTGTTTGTTGTATTCTGAAGTACATATTGATACTTTTACTAATTTTTATAAAAAAAAGTGGCTCTGCCTTTTACAAATTGCACAATTATTCTGTTTTTTTTTTGTGAAATGAAATAAGAATCCGTATATATTATTTAAAAAGAACACGATGCGAATCATAATTAATATGATTCGAATATTATTTTTTATTTTACATAGGTGTGCGACGTGCTTGCTTCGTGATGAAGATTAAAGTCTGTGCTTCGTGATGAAGATTAAAGTTGTTGATGTTTATCAACAGTACATTAAACTTGTACGTTTAAAAAGCAAAATAAAAACCGTATGATTGTTCTGTTTAATCTAGTAACAATATAAAAATGAGAATAATGGTAGAAATAGGGGAAACAAGTATAACATTTTATACACCAAACGAAAGGTTAATGTTTCAGCTATTACCATATGTTATATTCTACTTACTTTTATTACGTACTTTTTGAAGAAAATAACGGTTTTATGAAAAAAAAAATATGTATCATAACGAAAAATCATCTGTAGTGTAATTAGATAAAGTACCAAATTTTTGTTTTATAAATTATTTTGAAGATATTTAAGTTTGTTATCGAATGATACCCAAATTATCCTGATCGGTCAAATATTAGCATAGATATTGTCGAATTTACATTAAAACTTCTTTTAGTAAAAACTTTTTTAAAGAATCGATAACTCGATAACTAATCGATACATCGATAAAGCCTTCAGTGAATCTTATTTTCTCAATGAGTTCTTCAAAACTGCATATTCAGATCTTGGGGCCACGGAAATCGTAGTGTTATCATATTTTGTCGGCATATCCACCACCGTGACATCAATTCCACTTGAGGACAAGGCTGCAGAAATTTCTGCGAACACATTCGAATTGTTCCTTGCGTTGCGCAATTTGGAATTTTTATCGGTTCATACTAATATGAAGACCTCATCTTCTACACTTGCCCAAGTTATTTTCTTCGCTTTTTTGTTAGTTTTTTGCAAATAGTAAATTGCGCAAACAAACAGCTGTTTTTGACATTTCTCACCACAAAATTGTACAAGTTGCCTTTGAACGTATCTTTTTGTAAGAACATTAGCAAATTTTTAGTGATTTCTTAAATTAAGTTTTGATAAACACAGAAACAAAGTTGAGTTTAGTTGAGTTTCATCCTTCAAAATTGTATTGGAGAACTCAAGAATTTATGTTGCGTTGAGTGGCAAAACTCAACTTTGTACTGGAAACTCACACTAAACTCTCTGTGTAGACATGGCATAAGGGATAGTTTTTTATCCAAAAGCATTTGCAAGAAATATGTTAAAAATATGCAAACTATATGAAAAATATTTGCAAAATATATGCGAAAAAGATGCAAAATGTGTAAATTATTCAAAAAAAAAAAAAGAAATAAAAACATATTAAAAAAAAATATGGAGAAATCCGAAATATATACGCAAAAATATAAATAAGAAAGGTTAAGGATACCATATTTATCATCAAAATTTGTTTAAAAAATTTAATAAATTTTGACATAAATATTTCTACTTTAGAGCTCAAGCCCAAATATTTTTTTTTACATTTATTATATGTGTATGGGTCTCCTAAGCCTAATAGTGCAATAAAGTTTTGTCCGTCTCTAATGGTTTCGAACAATATATGTCTCTCTTATTCTCTCTACTATAAAACATATCTTTCTTCTCTATTGTGTAACGAAATGAAGTAAAGTGACCTTGAAATTTCACTCCTCAATATTCTCGTTCAAATTTAGAAGCGCCGCCTAAGAAGTTTCACTTCAAAAAATCACCCTTTCAAATTTAATCAAATTAATTTGGTTGACTTCAAAATAGTCTATAGTGTAGTCGGTCGAAATTGCGACCTACAAAAATTATAACCGTTTATCCAGAAAAATTTTTGGAAAAGTTAATTTCCTTCATAAATTTTAACACTAATAGATAATTTCTTTGTTTTTGCCTCCCTTGTACACAAATTGAACTTTAATATATACGCTTTTAATAAAAATAACTACACATTTATCTTCAGAGATTCACGATGGCGCCACAGAAGGGCGCACATATAACCAAGAAAAATTGGAAGAGGCTTTAAGAGTTCTTAACAACAAATCAATAACCGTAGGACAGGCTTCAAAGACATTTAACATACCCAAGTCAAACCTCATTGCTAAACGTAAAGTAAATTATAAAATAAAAAGAAATGTAGGAGCACCAACTATTCTGTACCCAGATGAAGAAGAAGTTTGAGTAAAATGGGTATTGAAATGGGAGAAATAGGATTTTCGGTAAAAAAAAAACTCAGCTATTACAATCTGTTGCAAGGCAATATGAAAATTTAAAGCGGGAAACCCCATTTAACCCTACAGTAGTCGCGTACCTAAACTTTATATGAAAATGAAAACATATGTAGTCCACGCGACTACAGCTGGGTTAAGGGGGGTATTCCAGGGTACAAGTGGTATAAGTCTTTTCTGTCACAATTTTTCTGTACGGCCGCTACCTCTCTGCAGACAGTGGCAAACCTCAGAGAGTAATTAAAATGCCATGTAAAGCTTCTTGAGAACAAGAACATTCCGTTCATCGCCGTTCGGAGTCGGCGTTAAACCTGTAGGTCCGGTTCTCGGTCAATTGTGTACAAACTTAATAACACACACAACACTGTTGATCATAAGAAGCTAGGTCAAAGTCCTTTCAAGGGCTGAAATGGCCAGTTATAAATAAATAAAAATGAAATAATAATTTAAGACATATTTATTTTTACATACAATGTTAGAAGTTCTTAATTTTTATTTTTCTTATTAAAAAAATGTTTGATAAAATGAAATTGAAAAAAAAACAAAATGTAAAACAAAATGCAAAATTTTTAAGGAGTAATTGAAAAAAAAATATTATTTTTTCTTGATTTCTTTATAATAAGAACATTATTAAATTAAAGTCGTGTTCATCTCGAAAATTAAAATCTTAATCATTATGTGTGTTGGGTAAACATGGACCAAATTAGGTTAACGAGTGACCAGAATAAGGAAAAACTGCTTTTGCTGAACGTAATTAGAACAATTTGATGATTTTACTTTGTGCTGTAAAAAAGTTCTTTTAAAAATATTGAGTGCTCTATTTTGATATTTTAAAAATTTTTTTATGAAATAAGAATATATTCTTAACCAGATAATTCCCGAAAAAAATTTCTTTTTTAAAAAGTTGTAACCTATATGCCCCCTTAAGTAAATTAATAAATTTTTTTCTCTCATCAAAGCTAAAATTGTTGAAAAAACGTTCATTTATTTGCGACGCCCCCCTTAAGACAGATAAGAAAACCAACTAACAATGACAGTTATAAATATCATAATTGTAGAATAACTATAGATTATACTTGATTTAAGATCAACCGATGATTCAGAAAATGTGCACGTAATTTATTTAATGAATGAATTTTAAGTTATTCAAATATATGCAGCAAATAAACTAAAAATAAAAATAACGACTGATTGAAAATCTCTACAGTTACCTCCTCCAGCTTAGATTATTACACCAATCATGCAATCAGCGTTATATGTATATGCCTACAAGTTCAGGTTCACGCAACTATCGGATACTCGAATATATTGTGTGTCATATTTAAGCTTTTTGTTTTTGTCGTCTTTGTTTACATTATTTGTTGTGTCAGAGAATGTAAAGCGGTGTTCAGATCCGCTTAGAAATGTTCCTAATTTTAGCATCATTAGGTAATGGTTTTGTATTTTGAAAATTAAAATGCATCTGAGGCGTTTATTGCGAGCTTCGCATACAAACT
Organism: Pherbina coryleti; assembly: GCA_943735915.1. Taxonomy (NCBI): domain Eukaryota; kingdom Metazoa; phylum Arthropoda; class Insecta; order Diptera; family Sciomyzidae; genus Pherbina; species Pherbina coryleti. The sequence continues at coordinate 155,771,368 of OX030948.1, forward strand.
CCGGCAGCGCAATTAATTACTTAAGGGGGGGATATAGGTTCAGATGATTTAAAAAAATTGAAGTTTTTTTAATTCTTAATTATTTTTCAAATTTAATAAACTGTAAGTAAAACCATTCAAAAATATATGCCCAAAATTTTAAATAATACTTTCAACTCCTTCTAATGTTATGAACTTACGGAGAGCGTCATGTAAAATAGAGCGGTCACTCAGGTAGACTTTATGTACTTGGAAGGCAGGCGGAAGTTGAGAGATGTTATTTTTTTTTTATTCTTCCAATAGAGACCTTGGATAGAACGTACAAGAAGTATTGGCGTCTTTTTAACAAAGCGTCGGTTTTAGCATTTGCGTAGCACCGGCTTTAACCGTAACTTGTGTTTCAAGTTAAAAGACAAAATGTCAAAACGTATCCGGAAAAAGACAAAAAAAAAAGAAACATGAAAAAAGTAATAATGGCAACTTATGATCATATATCTACGATATATGATATCGTAGATATATGATCGACATGATGCTTATGATATCGACAGATGACAATCCAAAATAAGGCAATTGTCCAGCGGGTGTAGACAGCTGTTGTAAATTCAAACAGGCTGAAGCTCTTAGAACGACCCCTGAAGCACATTCAAATCTAATGTATCCTAATGTTCAGAAAGAAAGTCTTCGAATATATAAAGATTTATCAAGACATCACTTACTAAAGCGGTATTTAGACGGCCACAAAAACAAAAATACAAATGAAAGTTTCAACTCGTCTACTTTCTGGTTAGAAAACAATTGAGATCGCAGCATATTTGGTTGCATGTTTATTCTATGAAGAAAGTTAAAGCATTAAATTAGTGATGAACGAGCTGAATATTATAGTTGGTAACCACAGCTTCAGTCAAGCACAAGAAATATTTAATCGACACGTAGACCGACCAAATTGACGCAGCACCTTGGAGATTAAAGAAAATCTAAATGTGTTTAAAGCAGAAACCTGCATTGATGGCTTAATTCTACGGTGCTCCAAGCACGGGACCGAAATAATGCATCGGCCGTAGCCCCTTTGAATGTTCAAAGGTATCAAATTAGCTCTCTGTTGAGATGACATGTCACAACTCTTGGTAGAAGTGGATGCCTGTTTAACACCTCTTCAGTACTTTGGTGTACGTCATCCGGTTGAAAAATGCAACTGCACATCAACCTGCATAGCTCTGTACCGATATAGGTAGTAAGCCACAATCACCATCTCAATCAGTCAGTCTGACATAAGTCAGGGATACCAATGACTGCTCGTGGTAGCAGTTTTTTAGTCTTTGGTCAGACTTCGCAGCAATCTACTATCAGATAAGTCTCATTATAGCTCCGGACTGGTGGCCATTATAAATGCTCTCAAAGAACAACTCCTATATTATCCATCGGTTAGATCAAACAGAAATCAAATCAACACCACATCGAGCATGCACCGATATGGGTAGGTAACAACAACCACCATGATGATACGATTATCCCTAATCAGGACCATCTCAATCAGTCTGCCTGACATAAGCCAGGGGCCGTTGAATGCTCAAGATACAGGTATTTAAGTCTTTGGCAGGATTTTGTATCAAGCTACTACCAGTTAAGTCTCATCACAGCTCTGGACTGGTAACCACTAAAACTGCTCTAAACCACAGAACAACTCCTCATATGACCTCATCAGTTGGATCAGACTGCCTATTTTATAGATGAATAATTACATACAAGAATAATTCACGACATACGTGACATTAATTCAATTGACATACGACTTAACATCTAACATGCGAATTTGTTCAACCCAACAATGCAAGCACATTGTTTGTGCCGAACTCTTCATTTGATACGATTATGTTCATGGCACTCAAATCTCGAATGTCTTCATAAAGAGGTCACTCGCCCAAGTTATCCCAATGTGTACAAAAACGGATGAGGATCCATTTCAAACTCGTTATGAGTCCGTCAGAGCGGTAACATATTCGCCCTTTTATGTGTCTACGGACCCGTTTCGAACCCGTAACAAATCCGTAAAAACAAGAGGAAAAAGCGATTCAAGTTTTTGAGAGGAATTTCATATGAAAAAGTATCAGTTTCGGACCCAAAACCCAATTCGTTTCAGATAAAATATACAAAAAAAGCAAATCCATGTTCAAATTCTGATTCACTATCACACCCTTCAGACGTGCTGTATTAGTATTTTTATATACAAAAATGCATTAAGAGAACCAAGACCAGTTAGAAGGAAGCCCAACCAGGGAGAATCAGGGAGAATCCAAAGTCCGAACGACTTGCAACAAACGACACGTCAAGTATAAGCCGGTAGGTGACTCAGCTTTGACTCCATCTTAATTGCCTTCTAGATTTTACGAGCTCTTTTTGCATAGCCTCTTACTCTGGGGTACTCATGTATCTAACTAACACGTCCGAAGTCCAATCAGTTGCCAACAGGGGAAGATTCCTTCGAATCCGGCTTGCATTACCACTAGATCCATTGGAGGTGTCACCTGCAATGTCTTCGGAGAGACAGTACAGCACACAAGCTTACACCTTATCAAGATAACAAACTGGCAAAGTAAAACAAAGTAAATATCTTTTGGTAGCTTACAGCAGAAATGATCACGTAGCCCCACACAGCCCCAAATAGTCCATGCTTAATGAGACGCTAGCCTGTCTCCTGAGTCCAAAGTCACTACAAAGTATTCTCCGTACTCGCCCTACCACTGTTAACAGACGCTCTCTCAACTTTTTAGGTGCACTAAAAGGTTCATTATTTTTCGTGGCGTCCGTGGCGTGGTTGGTTAAAGTGTGAGGTCTCTATGTCAACGAACCTGGAAAGCCGGGTTCGAATCCCAGCAGCGATAGAAAATTATTTGAATTAAAATAATTTTTCTGTACGGCCGCCACCTCTCTGCAGACAATGGCAAACTACAGAGAGTAATCAAAAATGCCATGTAAAAGCTTCTTGAGAACAAGAGCATTCCGTTCATCGCTGTTCGGAGTCGGCGTTAAACCTGTAGGTCCGGTTCTCGGTCAATTGTGTACAACTTAATAACACGCACAACACAATTGATCATAAGAAGCTAGGTCAAAGTCCTTTCAAGGGCTGAAATGACCAGTTATTTATTTTTTTTTGTTTTTTTAAAATGTTCATTATTTTCATCATGTCGATTCCCAAATATTTGACTTCATTCGCATACCTGAGGCTTGCTGTGGTGACTTAAGCTCGAAAAACTCGAAAAGAAGAAGTTGCAAGCTCAAAACGAAGGATATGAAGTAGAAAGTATTAATTTTAAATGAAATCATCTCTCGAGCAATACAAAAGTACCGTTATCTTAAAAACACTAGGTACAAATGAAAAAAAAAGTTCTTATGATTTTTGGCCATAGATGTGCCGTTCTTGCTATTTTCAAGCTGTAAAGCAGTGTAATGCTCTACAGGGTGGGCCATCTAGTGGTTTATTTTTAAATTATAAGTTATTTTGGCATTGACAACTATTTCTCGCTTGAAATCTTGACATAAAGTCAGTATCATACCTCCGGGGAAAGAAATGAGTCGCTTTAAGCTTGAACAACGTTGGGAAATATTGAAAACTTATTTCCAAAGTAAGTGCTGTGTAGCCCAAACAGTGCGTTATTTGAAAAGAAGTTTTGGCCGAAATGAAGCACCCAACGCACCTGCTGTATCTGGGGTTCGGAAAACCCGCACGTTAATGTTAAGATTGTGGATTGTAGAGTGGTGGCATCATTGGGCTATTTTTCTACGAAAATGAGGCTGGGAACAACTTTTCGGTCAAAGGTGAACGTTACAGAGCCATGTTAACCGACTTTTTTTACTGAAATTGGAGACACGAATTTGGACGACCTCTGGTGCCGACCATGCCACAATCGATCTTTTGCGCACCAAATTCTCAAATCGTGTTAGCCGTCTTGGCGATATCAGTTGGCCGCATCGGAGCGATTTGACCCATTTGGCCTTTCTTTTGTGGGGAACCGTGAAGAACCGATGTTATACCAACAATCTGGAAACGATTCAAGCACTTTAGGGCAATATCATCTAAGCAATGCGTGAACTACAGCCCGAAAACATCAAAAATGTCTTGGGAAAATTGTTGTGACAGAATGCGCTACTGCGAAACCAGCCGAGGCAGCCACTTGAACAACGTTGTATTCCTTAGTTAATGGGAATATTTGCTCTTACTAATGAAACCATAATACATGGGAAAAATTTAATTTTGTTAATTTTATTGCATTAAAAAAAACAAATTGTGTGTATTTGGCCCACTCTGTATATTGACCTATATTTGGAATATCATTATATGTGATATTCTTATCTTCCTGGAATCAAAGCTCGTTTTTTTTGCATTTCTTAAAATTACATATTATTTTCAACAAAAAGATACCTCATCAAAGATAAGGTACATCAGGAACATCACATTTAAAGGAATTTTTTAATTGGAAAAAAGTTATAAAATAATTTTCGAGGAAATATTAAAAAAAAAATAATACAATATTTACAGTATATGAGTAAAATACTTACATAGTTTCAATAAATTATATACGACTACATTCCTTATTTAAAAAAAAACAAGTTCATAAAAATCACTAGAAAAATTTAATCCTTAACGTATCACCCCCTTAAAAGATTTAATAGTATCCAGTAAAATTGTGGTTAAGGTTTGCTAAATGATTGTGGCTTTTGGTATAATTTCTAAGGAAATCCGTTTCAAGGTTGTCACTCAGCATGTGGTGGAAAAAAATGTTATAATCTCCCGCGATGTGGTTTTTTAATCGTGACGGTTTTTCGAAAATTTCGTTGTGAATTATATTTTTAAATAGCAACAAACTCAAATTAAATCCTTTTCTTCTAAGCAAGCGGGGAAACTTTACGGTATATTTTCAAAAAGTTGTGTGCAAAAATAATATAACAACTTCATGATATTTTGCTCAAATTCTTATAATTATCTCATGTGTTCTTATTTCGAGATCCATAGAATCCGTTTTTATTTTAAGTAATGATGATGACCTTAGCACAGTTGGCCTCGTTTTCAAAGATTTGAAGACTTACTGATAAGGTTGATGTTATTCAAATGAAGAATTGAAGTGATTTTTTATATAATGATGAAGTTTTTTTTATAAAAATAATTTCTTTGAAGTACTCGTGTGTATATTATTTTTTGTTTAGTAAGAAAATTTGTAAAAAAAAAAAACTAAGCAAATCCATTTATGAAATTGCCTACTTTTGCAAATGTATAATTGTTGTATTTGGTTGGCCGGCTTAGATACATCTTTTGAAATGAAAAATTTCGTCATTTAATGTAAGCTTTGATTATATACAGTTATTTTTAGATTAATCTATAATCTGAAAATAATTAGTGGGAATTTTCAGAAATAAAGACGCGACACTCGAGCGAGACATTATAATAATAAAGGGTGTAACAACAAGAGATGTAGGGATAGAAAGACTTGTTATTTGACAGTTGGTCGCTTGGTAGTTAATAAAAATTGACACTTTTCCTTAATAAACACGGGAAATTTATCATAAAATCTACGCAGTGAAATAAAAAGCAGAATTCGTTTCATTTATTTACGAGAATTCGCGTTCAGTCGCAGTTACGATGCGTAAAATTCCATAAAATTTTCCTCGTAATCATGTGGCTTCTGAGAAGTGTATGCGCAATAGAATCAAAAAATTTCCAAGAGACTGGCTCAGCATAAGATGTAAAGAAAGCGAAACGATTGCATAGTGGACGTTTGACCGAAAATATCGACGTTGGAAACGAATCAAGCACATCAATTTGTCAACGTGCTCAAGAACTCGACCTCTCCATGTCCACACTGCAGCGAATATTAGCGAATAACTTGGCCATGCATGCCGACCAGATAGAATACACAAAGTAGTACAGCGGCTGAAAATCTTCTCTCGCTCTGAGTCAAAACAAGTAATTTGATGCTTCTTTTTGCAGTTGTTCGTAGTTCGGTGTTTTTTGACAATTTTGACTCTTGGCTACCAGCCGTGACTCTACTCTGCCTTACCAGCCTTATTTATTCTACTCTGATGAGTACAAGGTTCAATTGACTTAAGAAATGCAGCCAGTGGACCGCCAGCTGTGATTCGTATCAGAGAACAGCTTGAGTGCATTCAAACCGCACGAATGCCTCGTCAATATATGAGCTACGGAATGTGCCTTCTGCATTTAAATTAATTTGCGAATACATGTGCCAACCGCTGCTGTACGAATTCCATATAGTACGAGCGCTTATGGTTATGAATGCCTACGACACAAGAATCCCCGACGAAACAAGACATTTGCAACATTCGCCAAAAGCAATGAATATTCATGTTTTTATGTCCATTCGCACCAAGAAAAAAAAAATGTTAAATATTAAAGAAACACGGAACAAACAACATAAAGCGCTGTTAGAGAACGGTAGAGAAGTATCAAAACAACAAAAATTTATACAGCAGCAAACACTGAAGTTTTAAGCGAATCATCCGAATGTCTGCATTGTCTGGATGCTGTCATGTATCGATTCACAATCGTGACGAACTGTGCTTAGCACCAATCGTTGTTTACGAACTCGAATGGTATGCATGCATTAATTATACGGTATGACGACGAATGTTATTAGAGTGGATATGAAAAAATACGAATGGTCTTATGCAAATCTTTGGTCCGTACGGTTTCTGATTGGGTCTTGGAAAAAATATGAATGATGATATTTTTTCCGTACGGTTTTTGATTGGGTCTTTTAAAAAATATGAATGATGATATTTTTTCCAAGACCCAATCAGAAACCGTCCGTACGGTAAAAATATGAATTATGATATTTTTTCCAAGACCCAATCAGAAACCGTACGGACCAAAGATTTGTATAAGACCATTCGTATTTTTTTGCAAAAAATGATTTTTGCAAAAAAAAAAGAATCGTGTTTTCTGACGAAGCTCTTTTTCACATTGGCGGCTAAGTTAATAAGAAAAATAGACGGGGGTCAAAAAACGGCAAGTGATTCAGGCGATGTCAATGCAACCATAACGAGTGATTGTTTGGTGAGAATGGAGGGTCGGAGGCGTCATAGGGCTGTACTTTTTCGAAAATGACGAGGGAAGAGCCGTCATAGTCAATGGAGTGCGTTATAGAGTCATGATAAACAATTTTTTGGTCGGTGGCTTAGTTTGCAGCCCTTAATATTTTTTTTCCAAATTTTTAAACGCTCTTTCGCATAATTCGACAAATTCAGCTTGCTTTGTGAATTGGAATTATTTTCGGATGGTAAGGGTAGAGTTTAATCCTAATATAACCCCAAAGAAAAAGTCTTGGTGGCCAATTGGTGTCTTCAAAACATTGCCTGCTTTATAATACAATTAAAATTTAAGTGATATCCCAGCAATTGTTCGTCCTATTTAAAACACAAATTCTACACCTTTTGTTGATACACCATTTACGAGTACATAACAATTGTAGACATGGGTAACGCAGCAAAATATGCTGCGCTGCTACACCAACCCCAGCGCAGTATATTGTATCAGCGTAATGCGCTAACGCAATTGCGTCATGAAGCAGTTGAAATATTATGATACCTGTATTAGCAACATGCTTATCTGCGAAAGTTGTTTTTGAATTGCGATATGTGGTCAATTTGTTGAATGCGGTGAGTTTTTAGAGTGCGCTTCAAACAAAACTAAAACATCAAAGGATTCTGGTATTGCAGCAAGTTTAAAGTTTGATTCAAGTTTGTTTGTGCTCTTAAAATCGAACACGTTGGACATATTGAAAAAACCATTGCGTGATCGGCAAAGCATCATAACAATCAAACACACTTCATATGGTTAACAGCATCTTCCTCGACAATGTTCGCTTCGAACATTTTATCTCCATATTTAAGGCGACGTAAAACTTGTGCAATTTTCGTTCGCTGCAAAAATATTTTCTCATTTTGCTTTAAGCGTGTCATTTGAATTATTGCGCTATTGCGTTACTTTTTTTAAAAGAAGTGAATTAGCGCAGTAACGCATTTAAGTGCTTCAACTCAATAGCGTAACGCAGCGCAGCGTTACCCATGTCTAAACAATTGGTGTCGTAGTGAAAAGTGCGCTTTTCTGCACCAAGCATTTCATGTTTTTAAAAGAAGTATCAATCAAAGGTCTTAAGATTAAGAATTTTTTATAAAGTATTTAAAGCAAAATAATTGCCATTATTAGGAGTTTTCTTATGAAGCTTTGAAGTGCTTTAAACTTATACTAGGGCTGCCTTAAAGTCTTGCACCTCGGCAACACTATGCATTGGCAGATGAATTTTGACAATTCCATTAGAAAACCTAAAATATTCTAGCCTTAACTTACTCAGAACGTTTTGGTGTATGTGCGTTTTAGTGTTATTTACATTCGTTCGAAAATTGTATATCAGCAAAAAAACGGAATTAACACGTAAACATTTTCGGGTGATGATTTTTTACGATTTTCGACATGGATTGACAAAAAAGAAGAATGCATCCATCAACTTAGTTCGAGTTTTGGTAATAAAGCGCCATACCCACCATTTTTCATGATAAAACGCTTGTTCAATGAGTTCGAGCGTGATCGTTGTTTTCTCCAAGACAAATTTCGTGAAGATCCGTCCAAGAACGGCTGTTGTACAAAAAAAAAAAACACAGGTGCGTCACTGGACACACGAGAGAAGCGAAGCATTTTCGCAATATCATAGATTTGATAATTTAAGGGCTTTTTTTCGATTAAAATAATTTTTAAATTTAATATTTTAAAATAACAAATTAAACTAAAAAACACACACGTTTATTTTCACACCAGTAAGTGTTATTATATATCTTAATAATTTTTTTTCTGTCATTTAGAAAACGCACTTGTCAACGCACTTTTGGTCAATTGTTAATTTCCTTCATGCTATGCAAAAACAAAAAAAAACAACACCATGTACCAACAACATATGTAACTAATTAACAAAATGTTCCTTTTGCAAAAATAATGTGGGTTGATCATACACATTTACCCTCTCCGACCCTCCCTTAAATCCCACTGTTCCCAACGACCTCTAGTAGTAAGTAGAAACAACATCCAATACACAATCCTTAGTGAATATTGTGTATTGGCTAATAGTTATTGTCAGATATGAAGGATACGTAGCCAATACATACACAATTCTATAAATAGATTATTGTAATCAACTGCAACATAGCTTTAGTTAATTTTTAATATTGAATCAGCGAAATTTAGCAACAAAGGGTTTTGGTTCGAAGGCTTAAGCTTAAAACTATCAGTCTACGGTCATGGGTTCAATTCCTGCAGCGGGCAAGAAATTATTTTTAATTTAACATTTTCTTGTTCAATTGATGCAAGCAAGAAACAATATCAATTCTAAGAAAAAAGGTGTCGGAAAAAAGTGTCGTTTTTTCTGATTTCACTCTAGCAAATCGCAGAACGAGGCGTAAAAAGCTTCGCTTCAAAAAAAAAAAAAATTGATGCTGTGCGTGAACTGTTGTAAGCAGTCCAGCATGTGACATACCTTGAGAGTCATCCTTGGGCATTAATGGAACTAACGTTTGAAATTTGTCAAAATCGGATGAAAACCACGCCTTCTTGCCATACGTAGGTTGACTTTTAAGTCATGAGATATGGCAACACTAATGTGAATATGTCAAATTTGACATACGCTCCGCGTCAGCAGAATAGGTTCACTGCTTCAATGAAATACAAATGATTTTTTCTATCAAAATGAGCGTAAGGAAAAACTTTTTGTTGTTGTTTTTTCTTAAGAGTTTTATTATAAAAAGTTTGGTAAAGAGAAATTTTACTTAAAGGAACCGTTAATTTTCTGTTGTTGATTTAGATTTGACATTACAAAAATCTGCACTTTTTGGTGCGTAATTAGAATAGGTTCATCTCATTTATTTATTTATTTTTTTTTTGTTTTATTTAATAAATTTTTTATAATGAGTGCTACCTCCTTTATTTAAAATAGGTTCATTAATCCGATTTGGAATGGAATAATAAAGTTGCTGCAAGAAGTTCAAAGAAATTTCACTCCAAGCCACTTTAATGGCAGAAATGAGTGACTCTTTGTCTTCAAATTGTCGACTGAAGTCATACACTTTCCGAACTAATCAACCCCATACGCTTTCAATAATGTTTAGGTCCAGATAGTATGGAGGCAATGACAACAGTTGAACATTATTTTCACTGATCCAGCTTTTAACAATACGTGCCGTATGAATGGGAGCGTTATCCTGGTAAATCCATTCCAGGGGTCAAAAAATATTGTGAAACTTTGGGAAAGCTTGTTCTAGTATCGCTCTATATAAATTTTCCTTCATTCTACGACTTTGAAACTCCAGCTCAATGGTTCCAAAATATGTTATAGCCCCCCAAACCGATTTTCCTTCCGTTCAGGGTTAAGTGACGGTTTTTTTTTAATCTTACGTCGTGTTAGGTGCCGAGCGCTATTAAATACCGGTCGCACGGTTGGTTGAAAGACTGGCGTTTACCCCAGCTTCTTGCCTAATTTTTGATGCTGAAAGGCAGGAGTTGGAGGCTTTCCGAATAATTCCTCTCTTATCTGCAGCTAATGTCGCAGAATCTGTACACCCTTTCATGTTTTTTCCATAGCTGATTTTATTTTTCAAAAAACTGCATAACTTCTGCGTTTTGACTTCTTCCAATTTTTCTAGCTATTTCACGAGTGCTTAAGGTTTGCTCTTTGTACACCTCAATTTTAACTTTTTCCTCTGAACTTAAAGTTGTTCCGCGTCCCATGCCAGAAAGTACTTTAACACCTTTTTTAATTAATTTTAGTACCGATATTTCTGAAACTCTGAAAGAAACTGAAGATGTTAATTGTGAACCTATTCTAATGACGCACCAAAAAGTGCATATTTTTGTAATGCCAAAGCTTAAACAACAACAGAAAATTAACAGTGAGATAGAGGCATCTTTGGGAATAAGTGGGAATAGCATACATTCAATATTGCATAAACATTTGGCTGTCAAAATGATTTATAATTTGACAATCGCTCAAAAAAAAAAAAAGGCTCGCATCAATTGTTCGAAAGAAATGATAAACAAATAAAATCAAGCATCGTAACTTCTAAACATCGCTATGATATCATCAAAGGTGACGAATCATGGATTTATTCATATGAACCCAAAACTAAACAACAATCGACTGTATTAGTCTTTCAAGACGAGCCAAATGCAATAAAAGTTGTTAGCGCACGAGGTACTTCGAAGGAAATGGTCGCTTTTTTTCCGGAATAATTGGACATGCCGCCACCGTTTTATTAGAGCAACATAGAACGGTCAATTCTGAATAGTACCACCACCAATTGTTTGCCAGAAGTGTTTGGAAAAATCAGACGAATCATTCTCCCTCACGACCAGGAATGACAGAAACAAGATTACGCGTTAATCAGTCCCGTTAACTAATGCACTCTTCTCAATTGAGTGCATGACGTCACGCAGCGCTTTTGCTTAACATAAACGAATGCAAATGTGCGATCGCTCAGGCAAATTGACGAAATTCAAAATAAATTCTTACGGAAAAGTAAAGTAAAAATAGCTACTCTTCAGTATAAAAATATGGATATTTTCGTATAGGAAAAAGTATCAAAATTTTAAACTTTCACGATTTTTATCGCCTAAACAATTAGAGATCAACAAAATTTTATAGCACCAATAGGTTTAGGAGGTACATATACGTATTATAAAAATACGAAAAAAAATATTTAGGAGTGGGCCCCAAAGGAAAATTATTCCAAATTCTGACAATAGCACTCGATAACGTCAAGCTCTCTCTCTCTCTCTGATTTGCGGAACATGTAATCTTGTTTCTATCATTCTTGCACCACGACAATACATACAAGCTCTCATACGTTAGCTCAAACAAAACCGTTTTGGAGCATTCAAAACATTGAATTGATGGGTCATCCGCCATACAGTCCTGACTTGGAACCCAATGATTTCTTCTTATTGCCGCAGATCAAAAATAAATTGCAAGGCCAACGTTTTTCGACGCCTAAAGAAGCGGTTAATGAGTTCAAATCACATGTTTGGAACTATTGCAATCGGAGTAGAAAAAGTACTTCGAAAATTGGTTCAAATGCATGCAAAAGTGTATGGAGAATATTTTGAAAAGCAATAAAGGGATTTACGATTGTAAATATTTGTTTTTGTTTGTCTATCTCAAGGCCTAAAAGTAAATCCTTGTATTTACATAGTGACATCTTGATAAAAATTAATTAGAACCAGCCAGTAGAGGCTAAGTTCTAAGCCCTTACGACAAAAATAGACTAAAAATTCATGACATCATAAGGTCGCGGAGAGAGTCGCTCCAAATTTAAAATGCAGCTATCATACCACTTGGTTGTAAAGGATTTGCAGTAGTTGCTTTTTATTGAATGTTAGTTGTTAGGAAAATATCCACTTTTCAAATATTTTTACAACCAAATGATTAATTAAATGGGCTAACCAGTTGCTGAGAACGAAAAATTTAGAATTAATTTTTATTTTATTGTCAGCATTAAAGATACCCGTCAAGTTAAATGATATAAAGGATTTGTGCCGAAAAAAACTGATTATTTATTTCCAGATTTCAACAAATTTAGCAAATATTTTAAATATCCATCCTTGAATTGGTAACCAAAAGTGGTCATCAAGTCATAGTGATTTATTGTCAGATACTTAGAATTGTTTCATTAACACAACAACCTACAGAAATTCGTCATTAAATGGTAATTAGATATTTTCGTTAACAGAACTGAGCAGATGTTAATGAATCACGTTTTCGTTTTTGATTTATTCTAAAATTTTCGAAAAAAAAATTATTAAATTTTATATAGCATTGTAAAGTGTGGAGAGTGTTTCGTCAGTTTACACAACTGTCATTTATTCTGTTTTGAAATTTTTTTTACTATTTCCTTACATTTTTCTCACGCATACAAATAAATCAAGTCAGTCCAATGAGATGCTTTTTTATGCTTTTATTTTTTTTAAACATGCTTTATTTTGACACTTTAAGATCAAATTAAAAATAAACAAGAACATGAAAATGTCAAAAACGTCCAAATTAATCAGTTAGTCACACGCATCGTAAATTTCAAGAATAAACAATTTAATTCAAAAATCTTTGTGACATTTGTTGAGAATTTAGATTTTAGCAAAATAGAACGCAAGCAGCATTAAATGCTTGAAATTATTTATTCTGAGGAAGTAAGTCAGCGCGCTGATAAGAATCATGTCAAAATGTTCAATATGATCAGATTATTTCAGGGTTGCTCTAAGAGTTTTACCGAGAAAAGACCGATCATGATCGAATAAATAGTTAAGAGATGAATGAATGTGGTACAAGAGGCATTGCTTTTGACATAAATCAAATCAAATATAAAAAGTTGGAAGCAAACGAACCGGCTTTAAGCATCATTAATAATTGTTTTTTATATTATTCAGGGTACTTTGAATGATTCACAAAATAACAAAAGCTTAAAATTTAAAAAAAAAAAACTAAGCATGAATTATAATAATCGATAGAAGACAAAAACAAAAACAATAACAAAAACAAATAAAAAAAAAATCAAAACAAACGAAACAAAAACAAATACTACGTCATGGTTAAGATAATGATTAACCAATTCACCAAATGCTATCGAAGCTTAACAGCTCCTCAAGAGCAAGCAAGAAGGGCGCAAAAAATTCCCAAACTGACCACAGAGTTGAATAAATATAATCAAAATTCTCAAAAAATCGTTAGCAATGAGCTTTTTGTGACATTTAAGCTTCTCAGAATCAAAATGCTCCATTGAACTTTTTTAAGAATTTCCGATGCTGGCGCTACTACAATTTTTTTTAACAGTCACTAAATGAAATCCTATGAAAAATGAGATAATCCACATGTGTGACGATTGTGAGCGATCTCAAAGCTAGCGCGAGAGACTACCAGAGATTAAGTTGTTGTTGTCGGCACTTTAAATTTAGCCGACACATGCTGTCGCGGATGCTGTGGTTGATGCTGTTGTTGTTGTTGTTCTTGTTGTTGTTCTTGTTGTAGTTGTTTTTGTTGTTGTAATTGCTGTTGTTGTTGCTGCTACTGTTGTGCGTTTATATTCTGAATTATCTCTTTAAAAAAAGTGTCAACATTCAAATTTGAACTTTTTCATTTAAGTGTCAGCTTTTGAGCGCTTCCACAGTCAGTCGATCGCCTGCAGTGAAACGTCCTACAACGTTTTCACTAATCCGCTCTCGTCGTGCTACGATTTTAACAAATATCCTGCGGCAGGATAATTAAGAAAAAAAAAATTAAAAAAATAAAACTGAAAATTAAGCGGTTTAGTGAATAAACTGTTCTGAAGAATTTTCAAATTGATGGAAATTAAGTGCATTTATAAATAAAGTGAGTGTTTTTTGAAGATATTGAAAAATATTTTTTCCAAAGAAAATAAAACAAAAAATTTAGTGTTTTATAAAAAATAAAAGATATACGAAACAATTTTCGCTCGGAAATTGAAAAACGTATAAAATTAAGAACCAATTTTTTTTATTTTAACTTTTTATTGGAAGAAAATAGTTCAAGATCATTAAGTATTGAAGAGAGAGAGAGAGAGAGAAACAAAAAGTTGCATAAAATGGACAGAATGTTTGAAATTCTTCTTGTTATTTTATTGCCGAGATACTTCAATAAAAATACTTCCTACGAATTAATATAAAAATAAATATACAAAATATTAATAAACAATATCAAAAAAGATCAGTAAAACAGTTAAAAACAAAATAAAAGAGATAAATAAATAATAGTCACAAGGACCTTTTTTCTGGTTTTATTAATAACAATCCTTAAATAAATTTTTTAAAGCACGAATAATTTACGAAAATTTTAAAATGAAATGATAATAAATAATAACTCAAAAAAAAAATACTAAAATAAAAATATTTTTAATTTCAAAACATTAAAAAAAGATTTATTTATAAAAAATCCAAGAGGCTTTCTCAAAAAGTCTCATGAGGAAAATTAAATTTATGGTATATGAATTTTTGAATCCAATAGATATCATTAAATGAAGTGTGATTGAGAAGACCAATCTGTCAACCTATGCCACTTCCGGTACCCAACAAGTTATCGGTTATCAGTTCTTCATTGTAGCTTCGTTATTTATGGTTACTATTTTAGAAAATTTTAAAAACATTTTTAGACAAAAACTACAAATTAAGAAATTTAATCTAGTTGTTTTGTGAAAGTGATCGAGGAATGTATTTCATTCAAAACTGAAATGTGTCGTTTAAGCAAAGACTGGTTGTGGTCTCGCTATCACTGTGATGACACTAATGTGATCTATCAAAGATGTCATATTTTTGTTTCAACCTTATGTTATTTATAAAGTGCTCTTCGTATCCATGACATGATTTCACTCTCGGAAAGATTTTCTATAAAAAAATGTTCAGTTGCAATAAGTTTATATGAAAAATCATTATTTGGAGTTTTTGATTCAAGGATTTAAAATTGTAATGTCACGATAGTAACTTTTAACGATCTCTTATATCCAAAAATTTTTTCATTAGCATTCTCTTATATCTAAAATTTCTTAATAAGCCATAAAAATTGAGAAAAAGTGCAAAACAAATGGATATTCAGGCCTCGAATTTGGATAGATAAACCTTTCTAATTAATAATTTCAATAAAATCGACATAAAATTTCATAAAGATCAGATTATTATTGAGATTACTGATTTGTGGTATGAGTCACATGTGACTCATAGATTTTGAACGTGTCAATTAAAAACTTAATAAAAGCACTTTGATTAAAAACTTCAAAAATAAATTAAAATTTCATTTCATTTCACATAGTATCACATAACTTTTGACGTCCGGTTACTTTATATTTTTCACGACCAAACTTCGTGTATTTTTTTGGCAATAGTCTATTCAGATATGATAGCGAAACATAGTTACTACGCGGGAAAATCAAAATGATAACAGGGCTGAACCTTATGATCTTGGCATGAAAACAAATAGGTTTGAATTTTGGAATGAGGTTTAGGTTATGATGAAGCGGATCCATCAAAAGCGTTTGAAAAGCATCTTAATCACTGCAGTTATACCAACAATGCAAGAAATTGTAATTTAAAAAAAAATAAAGCCTTGGATGACTTATGAACTTCATGTCAAAATAAATACCAAAAATAAACTTCACAAAAATGTCTTTCAAAACCCTTACAATAGTATTTTGAAAGCTTAATACAAATCTCTTTGCAAAGAAATTATAACTGATATTGTTCTATGTTTATTGTTGAATTAAAATAATTTTTCTGTACGGCCGCCACCTCTCTGCAGACAATGGCGAACCTCAGAGAGTAATCAAAATGCCATGTAAAGCTTCTTGAGAATAAGAACATTCCGTTCATCGCCGTTCGGAGTCGGCGTTAAGCCTGTAGGTCCATTTCTCGGTCAATTGTGTACAAACTTAATAACACGCACAACACAATTGATCATAAGAAGCTAGGTCAAAGTCCTTTCAAGGGCTGAAATGGCCAGTCGTTTATTTATTTTTTTGAAGCGAAGCTTTTTACGCCTCGTTCTGCGATTTGCTAGAGTGAAATCAGAAAAAACGCCACTTTTTTCCGACACCTTTTTTCTTAGAATTGATATTGTTTCTTGCTTGCATCAATTGAACAAGAAAATGTTAAATTAAAAATAATTTCTTGCCCGCTGCAGGAATTGAACCCATGACCGTAGACTGATAGTTTTAAGCTTAAGCCTTCGAACCAAAACCCTTTGTTGCTAAATTTCGCTGATTCAATATTAAAAATTAACTAAAGCTATGTTGCAGTTGATTACAATAATCTATTTATAGAATTGTGTATGTATTGGCTACGTATCCTTCATATCTGACAATAACTATTAGCCAATACACAATATTCACTAAGGATTGTGTATTGGATGTTGTTTCTACTTACTACTAGAGGTCGTTGGGAACAGTGGGATTTAAGGGAGGGTCGGAGAGGGTAAATGTGTATGATCAACCCACATTATTTTTGCAAAAGGAACATTTTGTTAATTAGTTACATATGTTGTTGGTACATGGTGTTGTTTTTTTTTGTTTTTGCATAGCATGAAGGAAATTAACAATTGACCAAAAGTGCGTTGACAAGTGCGTTTTCTAAATGACAGAAAAAAAATTATTAAGATATATAATAACACTTACTGGTGTGAAAATAAACGTGTGTGTTTTTTAGTTTAATTTGTTATTTTAAAATATTAAATTTAAAAATTATTTTAATCGAAAAAAAGCCCTTAAATTATCAAATCTATGATATTGCGAAAATGCTTCGCTTCTCTCGTGTGTCCAGTGACGCACCTGTGTTTTTTTTTTATTGTTCTATGTAAAAATAACTTCTACATTAATGAACTCAACAAAGTAAAGGATGATATGAAAAAGGAATGGGGATTAGTAAATTACTTGTTTAATATATCAGTTAAAAAAGAAGAAATTTCTTCTTTAGTTACAAATGGCGAATCCTTAACAAATAATACTGACAAAGGAAACGCGTTGAACAATTTGTTTGCAAATGTTTGGAAAGTGCCATACCTGATAGAGTTAGTTCCTGATAAATTGTAGCTGTTTAGATGGAGAACCGTCTTAAAGACAGAGTATCTTTGTTAAGCCGTCATCTTCCTCAGAAATCTATAGAGTTATTATGTCACTAAGAAATTCGAATGCAAAAACAGAAAATAATTTGTCAAATACTTTTATAAAAAGGATAGTGCACAATATTGTTGACTTACCTACTTAATAAAAGTTTTGATGTTGGAGTTTTCGCAGACGAACTAAAGAAGGCGGAAGTTATTCCTTTATTAAAAAAAGGTGATAAACATTAACCGAATAATTATAGTCCAATTTCTATTTTACCTGTAATTTCGAAGGTGTATGAAAAAAATCATGAAAGCTCGAATAATTTATTTTTAAATAAAAGTATATAGTGGTTTAAACAACAAAAAATAATCTGCTGAGCTTTTTATAGACATAACCAAGGCTATTGACACGGTTGACCACAAGGTTCTTTTGAACAAAGTATATAAATGCGGACTTAGGGGCGAATTAGGGGTACTTAGGGGACTTAGGGGTACGGTATATAAATGGTTTTGCTCAAACAGGTTGCAACTAGTAAAATTAAACAATAAATTAAGCTTATTCGTCTCTATTGACACAGGTGTACCGCAAGGTTCTGTTTTGGGACCAGTAATTTTTCTATGCCGCGACCTCGGCGGCACACCTCCATCCGATGGTCCAAATTTTCGATGACGCTGAGGCTTAAGTGAGGTTCTATGCCCTTAATGTGCCGAATTATCTCATCCTTTAGCTCTTGAATTGTTGCTGGCTTATCGACGTACACCTTTTCTTTCAAATAACCCCAAAGAAAGAAGTCCAACGGTGTCAAATCACATGACCTTGGCGGCCAATTGACATCGCCACTAGAGCCCTGCATGAGTATAATCGCAAAGCGAATACACTCTGCTTCACTGCTAAAGAGTACACTGTAACTGAATAAAAGTTAAACAACAGGTCGTGTAGTGAAGAGCAAATCTGCGCACGAGCTTCACTGCTTATACCTTATCCGTTCTCTCACAAACACTGTAAGCACTGATCTGAACTTTGAGAGGTTTGCGTTATTTTTGTTTCTATTCGGTGACTCGCATACCATACTCTCACATACACTGCAAGCATTGATCTGAGCTATGAAAGCTTTGCGTTATTTTTTGTTTCTGTTCTGTAGTTCAGTGATGCTTAGGCCGTTGTTATACAGACGCTCACGATCACATCACGGGCACGCATTGTTGTTGTTTCAATGTAAAAGGGAAATTTGAGAGAGTGAGCTAGGAAATTTATTTTGCTCAAACTGGTCACCAAATGATTCCAAAATGAAATGAAATCACGAGATCAAAACAGGGTTTCGCTGTGCAATTATTCACAACATTTGTGTTTTTGCATGAAAATAGTACACTTTTAGTACGAAATGCATGAAAGCAGTAATGAAACCTGCTTAATAGCAACACTTACCATACTCATGCTCGTGATACTTTTTTGCATAAAGTATTAAAAGTAGCAAGAAGTGTACTAGTGTTCAGGGATCAAATGAGCGTCTGTATAACATACTTTCATCACAGAGCTCATCAAATGAAAAAAGAGCGTAAAAAAGGACGTGATCTTGGATCATATGAGCGTCTGTATAACAGCGGCCTTAGCGTTTAACCAAACCGGTTTTCTTAGACAAAGGAGGTAGGACAGGCGACGTGAGGTGCTCAAAAAAATAACTGCTCTACGCAGACTCACAGGTTCAGAGTGTTTTTGAATAACTGACTGAGGACTACAGTGCATTTTGTGAGTGCTTTTTTCCATTGTGAAAATTACGTGTTTGAACGAGTTAGTAGATAAAAATATATATTAAAATATTCATTTTATAAAAATATTCATTTTATTAAAAATGGATATTGATGAGGTAAAAAATTCTATTTCTTAAATACTTCACTAATCATAATTGAAAACAATGAAAAAAAGCATGTCTATATATATATTGTTTGCATTTCATTGAAAGTCACTCGCAAAACAAAAGATTCTTGCTCCTAACAAAATAATGCGCAAAATATTCAGTGTATGTGTATTAATATGCAGTATACCTAGTGTTTGCGTTACTTTTTATTGCAAGAAGCTGGTCTTGCTGTTATAAGTTCAGCAGTGTATTGTTACTCTCACATAAAATAGAGTGAGAGTATGTTTACATACGAGAGCTTTAGAAAAAAAGGTCAGTGTAAGCTTTTTATCCGACATCAAGCGATTGTATTTGAGTAGGCAAAAAGCATACTCATGCAGGGCTCTAATCGCCACCACGTGAGATAGCACGGCCATTGAATTTGTCGCGCAAAAAAGCCATTGTTTCGTTAGCTGTGTGGCAAGTGGCACCGTCCTGTTGAAACCACATATCGTTCGCATCCATATCTTCCAATTCGGGCCATAAAAAGTTCGTTCTCACCTCACGATAGCGAACACCATTCACAGTAACTGCCTGACCGGCCTCATTTTGGAAAAAATACAGCCCGATGATGCCGCCAGCCCATAAACCGCACCAAATAGTCACTCTTTGTGGGTGCATTGGGTTTTTCGACAATCACTCTTGGATTATCATTCGCCCAAATGCGGCAATTCTGCTTATTGACGAATCCACTGAGGTGAAAATGTGCCTCATCACTGAAGATGATTTTCTTCGAAGTGCACGATATGCATTTTGATTTGAAAGCTCATTTTCATAATAAGCCTGAATAACTTTTACGCGTTGCTCAATTATGTATCTTGATTGTGGTTCAAATTGAGTTAGTCTGAAATTGAGAAATGTCAAATGAAATGCAGAAAAACACTTGACGTTTAGGTGTGGTTCACATTCAACATCGGCCCTTATAATTTAACCACCCTTTGCTTATATGTTTACATTCAATGTTTATAACACTCAAATAAGGTGTTGTTTTGAATGCTTCAAAATTGAATGCGTTATAACTTTTAAGAATTTAGGTATTTTTTTAAATTCGAAAATGACATGGTCAGTTCACACAAGTGCACTAAAACGATATGGAATGTTGGCTGTACGACAACTGTATCTTTTAAAAAACAACTGTTCAAAACAACTTCTGAATTGTATCTTTTATGGTATTTACCACTCAAAACTTGACTATGGACTGACCTGTTGTGGTTGTATTCATCGTAACAAAATCAATCCACTGCTTGCTATTCAAATACACATCACTCGTATCATTTGCCGCAAAAACCGACTTGAACTAAGTCTTGCACTCTTCAAAAGTCTCGGAATCCTTCCACACAAACATTTATATTTTTATAAGGCCCTAAAACTGTTTTTTCATAACAACGATCACTTAATAAACGGGAAGAACCCAGACTACAACTTTTGAATTAATAATCTAAGCAAAACTGTAGTTCCACCTCATAATACACAGATTTTTCTTAATACATATTCGTCAATAGCTCCTAGATTGTTTAACAGCTTACCAAATAATATTCGTTGCTTAAGTGTTAAAAATATATTCCTTAAAGAAGTTAAATTGTGGCTTTTAAAATTTTACTATGAAGAACTACAGTTAACTCTCCGTCTTCAAATATAATTGTCCTTGTGTAACATGCTTTCTATTTATCTTATATTTTCTTTTAAAAAAATAATTATCTTACCATTTTAATAAGAATTATTAATAAAAGAAAAATTGTATGTATTTTAAAATGTGTATTTCTACTTCTAAGACCCACGAACAACATTGTGTTATCTCTTAATTTTATGTACAGTACACTCTCACAAAATAGAACTCTCACAAATTCGAACTGTCCACATTCTAATTTCTGGACGTTTCTTTATTTATGTAATTCATAAGTTCATCTTTGCTCATTGATATGAATATAAAAGGGTGATATAAATATTATATGAGTTTTATGTTAAAAAAAAAAACATTGAATATTAATAAATAACGATGGCTTAGTATAGAAAAGGCGTAACTCGATTTTTTGTTACTTTACAGGAGAATAAAAGAACTGAATGGAATCTGGAAAACTTTGGATATAAAAACTTTTTAATGGTATTTATATTTGAGAAAGATAACAACAACAACAAAAAAGCGCAATGATTTTTTTTAAGGAGGGTGTATTTGAGAGTGGTCTACCAGAATATATTAAAAATGCGATTTCGATCAAAAACGAGATACGCCTTTTCTATATTAAGCCATCGATAAAAACTCTTTTTTGTTAACATAATTACATTTCTGTGAAAAAAAAGTCCATAAATTAGAACATTTCAGGAATTAGAACCACCCGTGGAATTGTAAATACCTTGCAGTCGCCTCTAGCTCCTTGAGCTACGTTTAGCTGTAGGCTTATGAAACATTGTTGTACTTTATTAACTGTCGAAGACCCGTTATTTCATTATATGTTTACATTTAATGTTTCATGACAAAAATTTCTCAAATTGCCCTCGTATGCGTCAATGTTTTTGGAGACTCGATTAGATCTATAGATTATTTGAGTAATAAATCGATCCTGAAGGGAAACACGTTTAAAAAATAATCCTTAGTGATTTCAAGCACATATCTTTCTATTGTAGCCGATTTCTAAGTAAGCGACACGGCTTTCAAAGAGATATTAGACGGAGAGCCAGCGCACAAAAAACTGTTTGGCTTTAAAAAAGCTGATTTTCTGGCAATCGGTTATCGTAGTTATGTACACACACATACTGCGGTCAGTCAAGCCAACTGTAGAACAGGCGGGTCATAGCTGCGATCAAACATGTAATTTTTTCCATATACGCTATACCCCTAAGGAAGGTAAAAATTAAAAACCTTTGTGTTGCATAATTTTAAATAATTTGCGATACTAGTACATAGTTCTAGTTCGATATAATTATAATTAGATCTAATTAAAATTTTATATAATTACAATTAGAATTATCCTCTAATTAGATATGTTATATAATTTTGACAATCACTTTTACACAGAAAAAAGGGCGGCACATCAGCAGGGGCCTAGGGCGGCATCGAACCTAAATCCACCACTGGTTACATATTAATATAAATAATCGATTGTTTAATATATAACATTTCTTTGTTCAGGAAAACAGTAAGTGTTGATGCATCAAACAACACTTCGGAGCTGGGAGAGTCGACATGCTCTCAAGCAAAGTAAGAAAAATTGCAAAGTTTTTGGGCTGACTGACGGGAGTTGTTCCTCAATATGGTTGACTGACTATTTTATTTATGGTTACTATGCAATTAGGTACCCCTACAAAAAGTTTCAAGTTTTTCAAATAAATTCCACGTTACCTATTTTTTGTACATATATTGGGGCTGACTGACCAGCTCTGTTCCGACATTAAACTGACTGACTGTCATAACTGTTATTTATATGTCTTTTCCAACCTGTACGAACAATTTTCAACTTTTTTAAATTCATTTCATTACCACCGAAAAAGTTACATGTTTGATCGCAGCTATGACCCGCCTGTTCTACAGTTGGCTTGACTGACCGCAGTATGTGTGTGTACATAACTACGATAACCGATTGGCAGAAAATCAGCTTTTTTAAATCCAAGCAGTTTTTTGTGCGCTGGCTCTTAGTCTATATGTTTAAAACAAAATTTATTAATTGCAAATAAAAAGCAAGAGCATTTCAAACTAATACTCGTAGAAAAGTTTTAGTATTCTAAGTCGTTAAGGTTAATCCAGATGAAATCGAAGAATTAGCCTTTTATACTGATCGGATCTTGTCATCTTATTTTGGAATAAATTTAAGAAAATTTTACTCACCCGTTTTTCTATAACTCACCCTTATACGCTACACTCATACATAAATTTGAAATTTTTCTATGCATTTATAAAAAATCAACTTTGGATTTATTCAAAATTCATCCATTCCTTCATTCATTCCTAAATAATCTCCATACTTCCTAAATAATCTTTCTATTGATGACATGTTAATCTTGTCTAGCATTTTTTTATTATTTGTATCCATAATAAAATTAATCCATTTACAGAGCAAAGTTTAAAAATAGCTTAAGCTGCATCATGCAATTACAAATCTACACAGATGTATGATACATCATGCAAGACATTAGCACAGAAAAGAAAACAAAAAATAACTCTAAAACTAAAAACGTGAACGAAACCAGCAGCACGCACAATATTTAAAAACTGCATTAGCTAAAAATAGTCATTTTATTGCTTTTCGACACCAAAATAAAAAAAAAAGAAAGATTACGTCTGTGCGTGAAATTAAACTGAAAGTTCATGGTGAACAAAAAAAAAAAAAATATCACGGAAAAATTCTTTTCCTTTTAAAGGGGAAACAAAAATGACCTAATTTCTGAGCTCATAAAATTGCTCGTATGTTCAATAAATATTTCTGATTCCAAAACTTAATTGAAAATTTATTCGATGACAGCATCGATTTGAAGCTAATCGATTTGCTTTATGAGCTTAGAGCGAAAAATTTTGGTTGATGCTTCTTATGACTAAAGATATTTATTACAACGTAAAATTTGGGTTTTTCTTATCAACGAAATGTTTAATTTCATGAACTTTAATCACACTTCTGGGATGTCATTGCTAATGATAAATTTTGAAGTTTAGCTTCAAACGAACTGAAGAATTTTTAAGTAAAAACTAAAAAAAAAAGAATAGGGTCGATATGCATAAATCTATACCATTATATAAACTTAAAGTTCATATTGTTTGTTGCCACTAAATTCAAAAAGTATTGGTCCGATTTTTTTGAAATAAATTTTAAAATATCACATTTTTGCTGCAAAAGGAAATAGGGATATTTTCTTTACGAAATTTTGGTAATAAGTATCTTTAATTAAATCGTAAAGTTTTTTAAAAAATCATGCCATGCATTGCTTGATCGTTAGCTTTTCATGCGTTTGTGATGCGAGAGCTTCAATAAATACAACTGCATGGTCGAACCAGCACAAGTGACGCTTAATGTTAAGGTCGCCTAAAATCCAGAATTTTAAAATCCTGGATTAGGTCGCCACTGAAATCAAGCACAAAAAAACTAAAATTAAGAAAAATAAAATTCTAATAAGCATTTATTTCTAAAATTGAGTTAAATAAATTATTGCTTCAAACAAGAATAAAATACTTGATTCTAGACCCTGGAACAAGTCTTGAATCAAGAAACTATTTTCTTATTTTGAGCAATCACAGAGAATTAGTTTAGTATTCAGCAAATTGTTTACTTGAATCAAACAAATTTTTCTCACTTCAACTTACTGCTTATAATTCACAACATGTTTACATGAAAATATGTTTAAGATGGCGCCATGGTTCGAAGGCGCAGTGTTTTAATAATTTCCTTACTTGGAAATATGTTAGCGTCTACAGGTATATTTAGTATATTCGAGTAGTTTTTGTATGATCAGTTATTATACATTCTAAATCTCTGCTGAAGGATTTTCTTTATAAGAAGAAAATCAAGTTTCTAAAATCAAGCAGAACATTCTAGTATTAAGAAAATTGTTTACATGAATCAAGCAAATAGTTTTAGTTTTCGGTAAATTCTTAACTTGAATCAAGCACATTGTTCTCAATTCAAGCAAAATCAATTTCTTAAATCAAGCAAATTATTCTAGTTTTCAGAAAATTGTTACTTGAATCAAGTAAATTGTTCTCAATTCGAGCAAAATCAATTTCACAAATCAAGCAAATTATTCTAGTTTTCAGTAAATTCTTTACTTGAATCGAACAAATTGTTCTGAATTCAAGGAAAAACAATTTCTCAAATCAAGCAAATTATTCTAGTTTTCAGCAAATTGTTACTTGAATCAAGCAAGTTTTTCTCACTTCAAGCAAATATAAGTCTTGAATATAGAAAAAAGTATGTTTGAGTTTTAAACAAATGTTTCTTGAATTAAGCATTTTTCTTAATATCATGTGTTATAAATTTGCTCAATTCTAGCAAAATAATGTATGAATTGAGAAATTTACGCTTGAGTGTAAACTGATAGCCTATTTGCTTGATTCAAGCATAGAATGCTTGATTTCTTCTCTCCGTGTATAGTTGAAGATAATAGACAAGTAAAAGTGAGGTAAAGATGATCTTTAGGGACTTAGGGTAGCCTGAGGTAAGCGCGTTACACTTACCCCAGATTCTAATACACTAGTTTCTACTGCTTTACCTCATATAAGAACCAGCTATACAGAATGACCTCGATTTTTATTTTTTTGCCCACTAAACTACTACTTAATCTCAGAACCACGGCGGACTTGATTAAGTTGATGTAATAATTGGATTCTCTAGTTAAAAGTTACAATACAATCTTTTAATAAAAAAACAACGATGGAAAGTAAAGTTTAATCTTGATGCAATTCATAAAAATTTTTATTTTAAATAAAGCATTGTGGGCAAGATAAGTTTTCCGATTCGATAGAGCTTCCTTATAAAATTTTGTGGTGAAGTTCGTAAAAAAGACTGAAAACAGACATCTTTCAAATATTTATTCGAAAATATATCGAAAGAACCAAATATGACGGATAATACCATCTTTTACATATAAACCATAATAACAGACATTTCCTAAGAGCTCCATTACACAATGGTAGAGCTTTTGATTAACATTGAATGATTCCGGTTTAAATTAAGGCTGAGTCATGCTCTGAAGTTTTTTAATCTTCAATATTTGTATATTCTTCTATACTTTTCCAGAAAAATTACGAAAACTTACAAGACATGACATTCAAACTTCAAGGTTATGCATTTTGACGAGAACCAAGAAGACATCTTTATTCATACTTAAGAATAAAGAAGAAATCAGCAAAACATGCACCGTTCTTCTAAAAGTAGGGTAGTAGCAAAAATTCTAAGAAGCACCAATAACAACATGCTTCATTGGAATATCGTTATCTTATCTTGCTGAACTCTCTGAACTCAGTGAGATCGATTTGAAAGCGTGTTAAGGCATCAAATACGATTATAAAATAATGAGATCGTCTCAATTAAATTCAAAACAAAAAGAGCTTTTCTCATGTAAAGAGCTTTTTACAGTTGGTGCTTACAAATTTTATAAATAAAAATAGCACGTTTTGTTATTGTTTACAAACAAAAAATTACAAATTTACATACGAAGAATTATCTTAAATTGTCATTTTATTTCTAATGTCACTCAGAATTCAACCATTCCTTAAATCATTTCAGAAACACCTCCATAAGAGATAAAGTAACGCCAGAAGTATGAGCGCTCTAGGCCTCATTTTACTAGTATCGGCCTTTGTTCACTGTAGTTCAAGCTACAGTGCCTACCAGCAACGTCCATCAGCTGGCTATGGCGCCGATTATACTGCCTCATCAGCATCAAGCTATTCCAGCTCATCTTCATCGAACTCTGCAGCATCCGCACAAAACTGTTGTGAACTGAGCTCATGGGCTTACGGACACATGGCTGAAGTGCGTCAGCTGGCAAACCGACTGCGTCGTGAGTACAATTCAATGTCTCAGGGCAGTAGCACGGGTTACTCAATGGCCTATATACCACCATGGAGCGGTAAGTTCAATTGCAAAAAAATAAAACAATGAGCCATTGAGTCTTATTTCATTTTTTACTCCATGACAGCTAACATCATTGAGCTTACGGGCAAGACAGCCACCGAACTAGATGCCGTTAATCGTCAACTGAGCGAACAAATTGTCACCAATATGCGCAAGGGCCTTATCACCTATGCTACCATAGCGCAACCAAACTTTTTCGAATGGAAAGCTGCCGAAACCTTGCAGACGCTTGCTAACTCTGCCAATGATGGTGGTCAACAGCAGCAGCAATTGGAGAACTTTGACCACTATCAGCCCGTAGACTTGTCCAACTATGATGAGGTCAAGAACTATGAATATCCCGCTGAAGTTAAGGTGATCGATGGCAAAACCTATGTGGTACATCAAAACTACTCCGAGGCGAGCAAGACTAGTGGCGAGGGCACTTTTGACAGCCCTTTGGTGAAAGTCTTGAAGCGTAATCGCACCGTTATAACTACTAATACCGTGCCGGTTTATGGCAGCGGTGCTTATGTTGGTGGAAATGCTGGTTTTCCTAGCAGTTCCATGGTAAGCAGCGGTATGGCCCCGAACTATCCCAGCATGTATGCGCCACAGACTTCGACTGGTGGCAGCACCACAATAACACGCAAGAAAACTATTTACGATTGGGTCAATCAAAATATGGAACCCAGCGTTGTAAACTACAATCCCGTTGTGAACGTAGGTGGCGAGTGGAATGCTAAGCTGGATAGCTACAAGCCCCCTGTGCACATTCCCGTGGATGGCGGTTTTAACTCAGATGTTGAAACTTTCACCACAGGCAATAATGCCTATCGTCCTAGTTTTAATCCCGGCTCAACAGTTACAGTTCGACGTTATAATAAAACAATTATTACAAATGCCGATGGCACTCAGGTGCACGGTTCTGAGGTCAACAAGAAGTGGGTGGATGGCAAGTTGGTTTATGACACCGAACGTCCTTTTGGCGATTGGACAGTGCCTCGTGATGACGCCTGGAAGCGCGAGGAACGTGAGCGTTTCTTTTGGTTCTTGACGCAGGCTGAACCAACCCCCCAAAGACTAGAGGCTTGGCAGCGTCAGCAGGAGGAACGCTTACTGGGTCTAGCAGATCGTTATCACACTACCGTGGAGCAGATTCAAGAGTGGCATAAAGCTGAACTGGAACGTTATCGCATCTTGCAAGGTCAATATCAGGCCATGAGTAACGATTTGACTGGCTGGAAGCGCATGGAACGCGGTCGTTTGGATTGGCTCATTCACCAGAACAGCGTAACACGTGAGGATTTGGAACGTTGGCAGCGTGAAAATCAGGACAAGCTTTTGCAACTGGCACGTCAATATCGTATTTCGCTGGAGGAACTTAAAAACTGGCAGTTGGAGGAACTTAATCGCCTTTATGTGTACTTCAACGATCAGAATAACTCAATGGTTCAACGTCCCAGTTCGGAATCCTTTTACAGCAGTGAACAACAGCGTTTAGACGAGCTTATACGACAGCATAATGCTACCATTGAACAGCTGCAAAACTCTATCAAGCTGGATCAACAAAAATTGGCCGAACTGTCACTAAAATATCGAGGTAATGTACAAGACATGGAACAGTGGTTAAAATCGGAGCTGGCACGTCTGGGTGGATTCTTAACTGAACAACGCAATGAAATGACACGCATTACCTCATGGCAGAGTTCAGAACGTGAGCGTTTGGAGAATATCTTGAAACAACATCGTGGCTCAGTTGAGGGTCTGGAAGCTCAAACGGCACGTGACCGGGCATATATACAATCTCTGGCCTCAAAATATCACGTGAGTATCGAAGAACTAGAGAAATGGCAACAATTAGAGTTGCAGCGCTTACATAACGAAGGTCAAAGCAAGCTTGAGATGGGCATCAAGGAGTGGCAAATGCGTGAACACGACCATCTCAAGTCTATTATTAATAAAAATGATCTGACAATTGAGGAGTTCCAGCAACAAATAATGAATGATCGTGTGCGTCTGGAAAATCTGGCCAAAACCTACAAAATTCAGGTCTCTGAAGTAGAGGATTGGATACGCAAAGAAATCAAAGACTTCCAATCGCAGGGTTTGTTGAAAGAAGTCGAGAAAGAGCTTAAGCTGTGGCAGCAAATGGAACGTGATCGCCTTTTATCCATAGTTCAACAAAGTGAGCTGACCGTTGAAGAGTTGGAGAAGAAAATCAAGAACGATCAGTCGCATATGTATTCGTTGGCCAACACCTATCAGGTGCGCGTTGAGGAAATTGAGGAGTGGTTAAAAAAGGAGTTGTTGCGCCTGCAGGGTGAGGGTTTAATTAAAGCCGAAGAACTGAAGGACTGGCAAAAGAACGAACGCGATGCCATATTAAAGATTGTACAACAAAACAAGCTGACAATTGAGGAGTTTGAGAAGAAACTTCTTAGTGATCGTCAACGTTTAGAGATGCTGGCCAAGACATACAACGTACAGACATCAGAGATTGAATCTTGGATCAAGAAGGAGGGTGAGCGTCTACAGAGTTTGGGCCTGTTACAAATACAGGAACAGCTTAACAACTGGCAGAAAATTGAGCGAGAACGTTTGTTGGCGCTGGTTAGACAAAATAATCTCTCGATGAGCGAGCTAGAGCAGAAGATCAAAACGGACCAGGTACATCTCTACAGCTTGGCGCATCAGCATCAAGTGCGTGTAGAAGAGATCGAAGAGTGGATAAAGCAAGAGATCAAGAAGCTGCAACAGGAAGGTCTTATTGAAATTGAAAAACTCAAAGATTGGCAGACAGAATGGCGTGGAAATTTAACGAATCTGGTACGCGAACGTGACTTCACGGTTGAGGAATTCCATAAATGGTTACTGGAAGATCGCGCACGTCTCCAAGCCTTAGCCATGCAGCACAATGTGCAGATAGAAGAAATCGAGCAATGGATACATAATGAAGAGCAACGCTTTGTCAGCATGGGGCTACTTAAGCCCAACGAAAAGCTGACTAATTGGCAAGAGGTTGAAAGACGGTACCTTGAGCGCATTACACAAGAACAATATCATTCCACCGAGCAGCTGGAACAGCGTTTGAGACAAGATCGTGAGTTGTTGGAGAAGCTGGCCCGAGACTACAGTGTGCAGGTCGAGGAAATCGAGCTGTGGATGAAGAAGGAGTTGTCACGTCTGCGCGATGATGGACAACTTCAAATCAACAATCTGACTTCTTGGCAAATTGCCGAACGTGAACGTTTAGAGCAATTGATTATACAGAACAAACAATGGAGTGCCGAGGAACTTGAAGCTGTACTCCGCAAAGACCGCGAACACATGCAAAAGATGGCCTTCCAGTATCACACTTCAGTGGAAGAAATCGAGAAATGGGTGCAATCAGAGGTCGATCGAATGCGTCTGCAGGGCAAACTCAACATTGAACAGTTGACAGCATGGCAAAAAGCAGAACAGCAACGCATACTCAGTCTGCTGCAACAACAGTCTAGTATAACGGTTGAAGATTTTGAGCGCAAGGTGCAGAAGGATCGCAGCTTTCTTATGCGTCTGGCCAATCAGTATCACGTCAGCGTTGTTGAGGTAGAGCAGTACGTGCAAAAAGTCATCGAAGAGCTCCGTAAGAAGGGTAAATTTGAGGTGGAGAATCTTAAAGCTTGGCAGCTGGTAGAACGTGATTATATCAAACAACTGATAGCGCAATACAACAATGGCTTATCTACTGCAGAGTTCGAACAAAAACTGCTCAACGATCGCGCCCATGTACGTCAGCTTGCCGATCAATATCGCATTAATGTAGATCAAGTTGAGAAATGGATGATTGAGGAGCTGAAGCGTTTGCGTAAGGACTCTGAGCAGCACGTGCAGCAGCTGGCCAGCTGGCAGTTGGCTGAAGTGCAGCGCATTAAGGATCTGATCCGAAATAATCAAAGACTCAGCTACGTTGAGTTTGAGGTGCAACTGATGCAGGAACGCAATCGTCTGCAAGAACTCGCCAAGCAGTATTCGCTGAGTGTGGAGCAGGTCGAGGCATGGCTGCGTCAGCAATTGATTAATCTGAAAACCACTGGGGAAGTGCAGGTAGAGAATCTCACACAATGGCAGACAGCGGAACAGAAACGTTTGATTGATCTTCTACTTAAGCAGCAAAATAACATGAGTGTCGAAGAATTTGAAATGGAGCTGCGACGCGAACGTTCTCGCCTTCAACAGTTGGCTCAGCAGTACAGCGTCAGCGTGGAGCAAATAGAGCGTTGGATGCGAGAGGAGTTGCAACGGTTGAAGGACTCCGGCCTGTTACAAGTTGAACAGCTGACTTACTGGCAGCGTTTAGAACGCGATCGTTTACAGGACTGGCTGAAACAGCAAAACAATGCTACAACCAACGAACAGTTCGTCGAGTTTTTGAGACGCGATAAGGAGCGTTTGCAGCGCATATCGCAGGACTATCATGTCACCGCCGAGGAGATTGAGTCTTGGGTACGTCAAGAAGGTGCTAGATTGCAGATTTTGGGTCAAATCAAGCGGCCTGAGAGGATTGTGTATGTCGACGAATATCATCAACAATTCAACAACAATTTGCAAGAAGACAACATGTGGAAAGTGCACACGCGTGCCCATCTGCAAGCTATAGCTCAAGTGAGACACATGAATTGGGCTGACTTTGAGAAATATCTCAAGGATGAACGCATGCGTTGGCAACAGTTTGCACGTCAATACAACATAACTGTGGAAGAGATTGAGACCTGGCTGCGTGAGGCAGCTCAAGAAATGGCTCAGCAGGGACTTATACAGGGCACAGTCACCGTTGAAGAGTGGGAGGGCAAAGAACAGCTGCACATTCAAAATTTGATCTCCGAAAAGTTACGCAAGCAGCAGCAATGGTCCACCGAGGAGCTCGAACGTCAGCTCAGACATGATCGCGAACACTTGCAGCGTCTGGCTATGCAATACCACATAACTGTAGAAGAAATCGAAACGTGGTATAGACAGGAGTTGCAGCGTTTGCTGGACCAACGCAAAATCATTTCGGAGCACTTGGTCGATTGGCAACGACGTGAAAAGGAGCGTCTTTACTTTATAGTCTCGCGTCAACCTAACCTCAATATGCAAGAATTCGAACGTCAGATATTGGAGGACAAGAACACACTACAACGCTTGGGCAATGAATATCACGTCACGGTGGAAGAGCTAGAATACTGGATACGCAATGAGCTGAAGCGTCTGGCTGACTTGGGCTTGATTAAGGTTGGCTCAACCAGTTTTAACTACAACAACTGGCAGCAGCAGGAACGTGAACGTTTGCGTACAATTGCTGCTGAGATCATTATCACAGAGGAAGAACTTCTGGAATATATCGCCGGTGATCATTCCTATCAGAATCAGTTGGCAAGAATCTATGGCTGTGGCCTTGATCAGCTTGCACCGTTCCAGCGCATTGAAATTGGCGTAATGCAGCGTGAAGGTCTGCTCGACAATACCAAGTTGCTGCGTCTGGAATCCTGGCAAAAGCGTGAACGTGATCGCCTCTACAGTCTGATCAAGAATCAGAACTTTAGCTTAAAGAATCTGAAAGACTGGCAGCGACAAGATCGCTTCCTAAATGAATTGGCGGCAAAGTACGGCATAACTGTGCAAGTCCTAAAGGATTGGCAAATTGCCGAATTCGAACGTTTAATGCGTCTGGCTGAGCACTATCAGATGACCATGAACCAACTGCAAGATTTCCGCGAAAAAGAGCTGCGTTATATTGTCTACGTGATGCACAAGAAGACCACCTCGGAATCACAACGCATTAGTTGGGGTGCCAATGAGGCCAAACGTATGGAGGTTTTGGAGAGAAAGTCAGGTCTAAGTGGCGAAGAGTTGCTGGCCTGGCGCCGCAAACTGTATTTACTCTCACAAGGTTTGCTGGCCATGGATTTTGGAGGTTATGGCGGCCATGAAAGCGGAGTTGGTTCAACAAACCGCACAGCAATTCCACAAATGATAATCTCAAAGGATCGTGGAGATCAGCCACCTAATATACACGAGGAGATGATCGACGAGGATGAGCCTGGTTTGGCCGGTTCTGACCCCCTATATCCTGCACCTTCAGCGCAAATGCGCGAGCCAACTCCACGTCCCACGCCTCAATACTTGCCACCATCTGTGAATCCTAGACCCGCTGGTGGAGCACCCATAGAAAGCGGTTATCGTTACGCTAAGAAAGAGTACAAGTTCACCGTGCCGGTCGGTGGTGACGCCACAGCTATGGCAGACCTTAATAGTGCGTCTGCTAGTGCCAGCATGGGCTATGGACATAATAGGCCAAACTTTGGCGGCATGGAATCGCATGCCTTAACAATGGATCAACAGCAGCTAGACCAGCAGCAGCAGCAACGGGACCAGGAAGTAGAAGATTTCGGACAACAGCAACAGGAACAGGAAGTAGAAGATTTCGGACAGCAGCAGCAAGTGGATCTTTCCTGGAATGGTCAACTTACTGCTAACAGCGCTGATCAACAACAGGCACAAGTTGAAGAATCATGGCAGGGATCATCATCTGCATCAAATCGTTTGACTGCCGATCAAAACCGTCAAGGACACAACTATGGCTATCAGCAACAGGCTCAGTTGGAGGACTTCGGGCAACAGCAACAAGTAGAGTTGGAGGATATGAGGCAATTCGATATGGGTCAGCAGCAAGTGCAAGTTGAAGACTTAGGCGACTCTTTCGCAGCTACCGGTAGTCAGGGAGCTAGTCAGAAGCAGGTGCATTCTGCTACCACAGCTGTAAGTCTAAACTACTCTTAAATATTGAACTTTTTATTTAAATTTACTTTCTTTTCTCTTCAACAGCAAGTTGAGGTTCAAGCTGAAGCCGAAACTGAAGCCCCCGGTTTCTGGGGAAAAATCAAGCAGAAGACTACCAGCATCTTTGGGTAAAATGCAAGCCCATGGGATTTTTTTATTTAAGCCCTTTAGAAGACTTTCGTTGGCCATATTATAACTTTTTAATTTTTCGTCTTAAAATAATTTTTTTTTTTTAAATTTTAGTCAAAAGTCGATACTCTGTTTAAATTTATATTTTGCTTCAATGTTCTGTTTCTTTTTTTGAAACTAGTTCTTAAGTAACAACGAATAAATAACTATTTAATTAATAACCATTTAAAATAAAGTATTTATTTAGTATTTCTAACTAGGCAAATGGACTGTATTTTGTTTTTCGATTTTAACAAAGGATTTCAGGTTTAAACCTATTCAAAAACAAGGATTTTTGCCTTCATTCGAAATGGTGTCACAGATAAGGAGGGAAGGGTCAATCAAGTCAAACTTATGCATCATGTTCTTATGCACATTTGGCCCCCGGCGACTATTATTTCAGGGATAAAAAGGCAATGAATGCCAGATCAGGACTGTACAGAGGATGATCCACCAATTCGATTTTTTTGACTGGTCTTTGTTTGAGAAGATGTGTGAGTGCTCTCCTGTTTCTTGGCTTTTTCCGAATTTCTCCGATTACTTGTAAACAAATGGTCGTGTACCATTCAGAATTGACCGTCCTAGATTTATTTGACGCCACTGACAGCACATGACCGATACTACCTTATATGCCTCAATATCCTTTTTCCGTGAACAACTTTTGTGTTGATTAAGCTCGTTTTGGAAGACACATTTGGTCGATTACTGTTTCGTTTCGAGCTCATGTGCATAAATCCATGATTCGTCACCTGTGTGGATATTAGACACAGCTTTTGATGCACCTTGATCATATGTATTTTTTCAATATTCGTGCACCAATCGATGCGAGCTGATATTTGTTTTTTAGATTATGTGGCATTCAACGCTAACTTCAATCTTTTATGCGGACTTGTCAAATCCCTTGTCAGAACAAATCTTAAACTTTTTATCAATAAATCTTTATCTTGATGCTTGTCATACTAATACCCAAAGATGTCTCAAACTAGCGGAATGTCACATCTTGCTCTAGCATTTCACACAAAGTATAGATATTTTCTTTCTACGGCAACTGATTTTAAATTACCTTCATGGAATTCGGTCTGGAGCGAATTAAGTTGGATTCTTGTCGAAAGTTATGAAAAATTATCGCACGAAAATGTTCACGAATAAATTCTATTTTTTTGCCCGAAATGAACATGAAACAACAAAAATCGCGTTTAAATGGAACAATCTTCGAACGATGTTCCCCCAATACTTTAACCCATTCACAGAGTGACTTTTCTGGTGGTGGCATCATTGGCCTATTTTTTCGAAAATACTACTCAAAATGACATATCGGTCAAAGGAGAGCGCTACCGAGCTTGGATTAGCACCTTTTTGTGGCCCATCAAACAATCGCTCTTTTTCGCATTGGGTTCATTAACAGTGTTATCAGTCATTTTGGCGATGTCAATTTGCCATCTAGAAGCTGTAATTTGGCTCCGTTAGACTTATTTTTCTGAATTGGGAAGATTGATGCTAACGAATGTCATTCAAAGTGTAAATTTTTTTCTTTTTTCTTTTTAGTATTTTTCATACAGGAAGCATCGAAAGCCTTTGGTAGTATGATACTTTAACGCACTAAACCTACACGCTGTCAGGACAGTTTGCCCTCCTGGGACATCGATTTAGTTCTACGCCAGGAAGGTCATCGTGAGCACTTATCTCAACCGTCTATAATTGTCTCCGTCCTGTCTTGGTTCTAACTCCGCCTTTTCTCACGAGCAGTCTGTCCAAAGCCAGGATAAAGAACGATAGTCACAGGAAACGGGCTTGCCCTATCCTGTGTAAATGTAGAGGAACTACCCACATCCTGTACGGTAGCGTATGTCTACGAGGGAATAGCAATGATCCTTAAAATTTCTTAGTACGGGGATAGACTTTACGCTCGACAGACGTACTGTCACAGTCTCCACTGGCACATTCGCATTGAGGTCTCTGGATAGTCTTAAAAGGATGGTAAAACGATGTTAAAAGGATGTAAGATTTGGGTACTCCGTGAACCCCGTGTGAAAAGTATATCTTAGTAGCTTCGGAGTACCAGTTTGAAAAGAGGGACGAGAACAAACAGTGTCATATTGGGTACTCCAAGTGTGAAAAGTTTATCTTAGTAGCCTTGGAGTACCAGTATTTAAACGGAACAAAATAGTGGTGACCTTGTGTCACACACAGTCAAGTGCGATGTGGTCTACTTTGTAGCACTTCCAAGTAGTGGTGGATTTTACCTTCACAGTCATGAGTGATGAATGCGGATGTATTGGTGTTGTGATGAGTGCGTGTCGAGGTAAATTCCTTTTGCCCGGGGAGACTATCGCAGCGCCGGCCCTTCAGGTAGTATCGTGCTGGCTGTGGTAGTTCAATGTCGCGAACAGGTCAGTGGAATCGGCGTGCCGGGTGGCAATGCCCATAAATTGTCAGAGATGTTAGATGGGTCTCGATCTCGATCATCCATAATTGGTACTATTGCGTTCCAACATTGGTTGCTATCCATACAGTATATTTATTAATTTAAATGTACACTTAAGCACGGTGTGTTATAGGTGTTGAAACCACTACTACTGTTGGTGTTGATCGCATCTGGAGTCATGAAAGTGACTCCCAGGAGAGGTTGAATGAACGTTGTATTTGTATTGCATGGCACTAACGTGCTAAAGATTTATCTGACAGGGATCAATTCCATGAACATCGACCTCATTGTCATTAGGTAACGTAAAATTAGACCCATACGGCAGGTGTTCACATTTCAATAAATTGGAATTTCAATCTGTCTTGGTTATCATCTTTCTCAGCGTTTTCAACTGCGGAACCAGGGGAAGGCATCTGTGTGGTGTGATTCGTTGGCTGTTGGCTTTTTTGTGCTGACAAGTTGTCACGATCAGCTCGTTCAAGCATTCACAAGGTCTGCATCACATTTTTTTTGCGAAAGTGCACACTGCATTCCAACTCCTTTTGGATTGGCACATACTCGGTTTCAGGTTGTCAACGGTAATTTGTACACCCGTGATCTCTTCGAGTTCCACCCGTTCTGCCGTAAAACGACGAGATGAAAGCTACGTGCTTTACGTCTTCGGGTATGTCAGGACATTCTGGGCACTTAGGATTGCCTATAATGTGGAACCTGTTGAGGTACTGAAGGAAACAACCGTGGTTGTTGGCTACTTGTGTTATATATTAGTCCAACGAAACACGTTTACGCGATAGCCAATCGTGGATGCATGGTAAAAGTTGGTTCGTCCATCTGCCATTGTTAACTCGCTCCCAATGCAATTGTCATTCCACTATAGCGCGAGAGAGTGGTCCCGCTGCCTATCTTCACTTGTGGGCTTGATCCCTTGCTGGGCATTCAGTCGTCTCATCTCCGACGTCCGTCCTGTAGGCACATGCTACTCTCAACGTACTTAGTCTGTTGACCCTGTTACTTAGTCTGTTGTTCTCAATGATTCAATGGCTGTGTTTTTCATCAAAAATTTCTTAGAAAATCGAGATGATATGTTGCGCTGATGTGAAATCATCCGAGGCTTCTGCATGAATGTAACCCTGCTCCATAATAATAACAATTCCAAAAAATTGAGTTCTGCGAAAAAATCGATTCTATTCAATTTAAAAAAGAAACTTGAATTTGAACTACAGGGTGGTCTGTTCGAAGAGAAGCTTAATGTTTATAATTTTAAATAGTTAAGTGTTAAGGAACTTCTTAACATTATGACAACGTTAAATCAACATTTGGTATCCCTCAACTTTACCATTTCTAACTACAACAAATAGAACAAAAATAATTTCTTGAAATTAGCGTGCTTACGCACTAGCACTTAGTCACACCCTTCTGAGAATTCGAGGGAGATGTTTTTAATATATATCCATCATTAACTTATTTAATAAAAAAATCGTTATATATGAAGATTTCTGACAAGCTTAACAAAAAATAGCAGCAACCAACATCCAAGAAGAAGCAAGAAAAATAATTAAAAATCTTTCTCAGAAACTTTTCTCAATTTCAAAGCATAAAGATTTCTTAAAAATTCCAAAGTTTTCTTGCTTCGCGCTAAGTTTTATTTCTCTTGAGCAACCAACGGCAACAACAGCAAAACCATCATCAGCCTTCATCATACAACCATTCTACTGCCATTCATTCATCTAACCATTGCCTACAACCGTCAAACACATGCCATTCATTATGGGCTACGCTGGGATGGTTATTGAATTATTTAGCTTAATTTTTGTGCTACTCTCTATGCATCAAAAAGAAAATGCGAAGCGAGGAAACGCAAAACTTAAGTGCTTTGGTTGCAATTATTTACTTTAGGGTTCTACTTGCGGCATTATTTCGAAATCTCAAGGTTAGAGTAATGCATTTTGGTTTGGTGTTGAAAATGCAAGCATGCCGAAAGTTTCTTAGAAAATACAAATTTGTGTTCGACTAGCTTTAATGCTTTGTAAGTATCTATCATATTCAAGGACATTATTCCAAGTTTCTCAAAGTATCTGTCGCATTCAAGAAGATTTTAAATTTTCAAAGTAAATAATAACAATTTGTTCTTGTTGTTAATGACAGAACGTTACACAAAACATTTTTATTCAAATTTGTCAAGGGTTTTGTAAGTTTGCATCAATGAAAGACTTGCTTTGAAAATAATGTTTTGTGTTTACAAAGAACTTTTTATAGAAAAGTATTATTCAATATTTGTTATGACCTTAAAAGTCGTTATCGATTTCTTACCAATGTTTTATTATTAAGAAAAATCTGAAAAATGCGTCATGTGTACCCTGTTCATAAAACTCACTGCAACAAAATAACATTGCATGGGCTTAAGCCTTGCCCTAAAAACGTTCAAAATTCTAGTGCATACTTATAGGCACCATTATGAATGCATACTGGCTGAATTACAATACTGCGTTAGGTCGGTCGGCCTTTGACAGCTCGACTAGAAACAATGGGTTCTTATGAAGCAACACAAAATATGACCTCATGCATTGCGTCGACCTCATCCCGTAAATATGAATTTGAGGGGGTGACGTACGATCAACGCTATGAGTAGCGACATGCTCAAGCTAGGTCGTGCTTTTGACATTCCATATTAACGCTGGGTTGCATTTTCGTTGAGCAATGCTAAAATGTGGGTATTCTTGGATTCCGATGGAAAACTCAGATTTTCATAGGATTATCGTGGGAATTTATATATTGATGCGAGTTTTTTTTAAATTGATCAAATTTTTTAAATTAACATGCTGCTTAAGTAGTATAAAAATGATTTTGATGAATTTAGCATGATATTAATATTATTCAATTGTATTTCATATTAAAATTTATGCATTTTTTAGTATATTATAAATAATATTATAAGGGTATTCATGCAAAATGGCAAACTTATATATTGGTCAATTAGATATTTTAATGAGGTTGGTTGAGGACGAATACCCTTAATATCATTGTTTGAATAATATAACACACAAAGGAATGTTGTGGTAAGGTAGATTGGCAAATGCCGTTCACTTTGTTTTTGTAAAGTTGTACCCAAGTACTCACTAATTACAAGTGATTTCTATAGGTCGCACAACATTGGAATTAGGTGTTCGGCCTCGATTTACATGTGCCGTTCCACTGGCAAAATTTTATGGGCGTTGGGAATAGGGTGTGGCACTTTTTCGGCTTCCCAAATTGTGGGTATAACTTTCGAACTATTAGTCACACATCAATGAAACTCGGTAAGAATGTACTATTTAGTCTTGTCCTTTGACTGGAAAAATTGAGTGAGCATTGGACAAGGGGGCATGGCACCGCCCATATAAGTCAAACTTATGGTATCGAATAGCTTTGGAGTTAAATGCCGCATAATAATGAAATTCAGTATGGAGTTGCCACTTGGTAATACCCATCTACTAGAAATCCGAGACGGGCATTGTACAAGGGGGTGTGGCTCCGCCCATACAATTACAATTTTTGATATCGAATAGGCAATGAAAGTAAGTCACAAAACGTTGAATTTTAGAATAGAATTACTATTTGGTGATGCATTTCTACTAAAAAATTTGGACATTGGTCAAGGGGGTGTGGCTCCGCCCATACATGGAAATTAAAGTCGCATAACATTGAAACTCACAATGGAGTACCACTTGGTGATATCCTTCTACGCCTATGGTAGGCATATTGTAGTTTTAGGCGATTTTGTAAAAAGTTTGTACTACAGCACTAACTGGTGTCCAAGTTGGATCAAAGAAGATAGCGCCAAAATACTCACCGTACCTCAAAACCACAATATACCAATTTTCATTCTAATCGCATAAATAATTGTACTACAGCGCCCTCTGGTGTTCAATATGGTTCAAAAAAGATAGCAACCCAACACTCAGCGTACATGAAAACCACTATAAACCGATTTTCTTAAAATTTGTACTTAAGCGTCCTCTGGTGTTCAAGGTGGATAAAAATTGATTGAAATTGCCCCAAAACACGCACCGTACCATAAAATTTCCATACACAAATTTACATGAATATTTCCATACGTATTTCCAACTTGCTTTCGTTGACGAAATTTCCTACATTTTGCTCTCAAAATTTGCAAAAATCTCGGCAAAAATTAACAGTAATAATAATTATAAATAGCAGTAATTTTGACAAAAACAAGAAAAATAATGACATCAAGTAATCTCATTTAATAAAAAAAAACTATATATATATGTATATATATATATATAAATATCGATTAATCAAAGAAAAATTTTTTGCCATAAAAACTGAAATGTGTTTCCAGAAATTCCATTTTAAATCTTAATTTAATTTCACATTTTATCATTAAATTGGAAAGTGTTCATTAATTTTGAAGCTTCTAGTCCGAATTTTCACGTTAATATGTGACATTTTTCATTATTTCGCAGATTATATTACACTTAATAAAAAGATCTTAGCTTTCTAAAGTAGGTTTTATGGTTCTTAATGATTTTATGAAAATATCTTTTAATTTTTTATTGATTAAAATTATAATTGCTTGATTTCGGAAAAAGGGACGTTTTGTGGGATTTTTAGTATAGCTGCTTTTATTGGCATCACCAAAATGATAGACGCACGATCTGTCAACGCAACATTTAGTTTTGCAAAGTTTGAGGTCGTCCGTTTTGACAGCTTATATCGTAAAGTTTTTACAACGGAGACCAAAGTACGGTCAAAGGCCGACCGACCTAACGCAGTATTGTAATTCAGCTATACCTCGTAATGAGGCACCTTCATGAAATGATGGAAAACGAGACAACAAACGAATAAAAAGAAATAATATCAGAGCATCCAGGTGGCTGACAGGAATTGTTATTTCAAAGTCAATGATTTTTAACCGACTTCAAAAAGGAGGAGTTTCTCAAGTTCATTGGTTTGACCGTTTTTTTTTAAATATATGTACTTCGATAACTCCTAAAGCACTTGCCCAATTTTCCTAATTTTTTGTCAACAGATAGATACTATTAACGCAGAGGTCCTTTTTGTGGGCGATATTCGACAAAGGGGCGTGTCACTATGAGAAAAACACTGTATTTTAGTTAATATTGACACTAGGCTACAGAAATTTACAGTAAAAATACAGGCCACAATTATTACAAATTACGGCCTATAAAGTGGGCGTTATTTGACAAAGGGGTGTGGCAATATTAAAAACACACTGTATATCGAATAATGTTGACACTAGAATACTGAAATTTAGTACATGGGAGTTATTA
Source organism: Pherbina coryleti (assembly GCA_943735915.1). NCBI lineage: Eukaryota > Metazoa > Arthropoda > Insecta > Diptera > Sciomyzidae > Pherbina > Pherbina coryleti. The sequence continues at coordinate 155,813,119 of OX030948.1, forward strand.
AAAATTACGGTCAATAAAGTGGGCGTTATTCACCAATGGGGTGTGGCAATATAAGAAAAACTCTGTATTTCGAATAATGTTGACACTAGAATACTGAAATTTAGTACATGGGAGTTATTAAAAATTACGGTCAAGAAAGTGGGCGTTATTCGCCAATGGGCTGTGGCGTTATTCAAAAAAGTTTGCGTTTTCAACAAAGGGGTGTGGCAATATTATAAAAATACTATATCTCAGTTAATATTGACACTAGGGTACTAATATTTGTATGCAGGTAGATTGGTAGGTAGAATCATTGAAATCAAAGGCGGGATTGTACATAGGGTGTGGCACCTTAAGGAAAGTACTATATATCGGTTAATATTGATACTTGGGAACTGAAATTTGGCACAGGGCTAGGTACAGTCATTATCAGGTACGGTAAATAAAGTGGGCAGGATTAGAAAAAGGGCGTGGTACTTCAATAAAAATTTTAAAGAGACAGAAATGGAAAATATCCAACAAACTTTAAGGAATTAATAAAACAAATTTTTTTATGAACAAAGTTTCATGTTTGAAATTTTCCTCAAAAATACTATGAGATAAATATTCTCTAAAAAGGAAGAAATAAAAACATTTTAACAAAAAAAACAAAAAAAACCAACTTCGAAATCACTACAAAGTAAAAAATAATTTTAAATAACTCTTCCCATTAATTTCTTGGTCAAATTTTAAAAGTTATTTATTTATATTATAATATTAGAAATCTTATCATTTCCATTTTTTATAATTTGTTTTATTATCATCACTATATTGATTGCTTTATGAACATAAAAGCTTTGAAGTCGGCGCTAATCTTACTAAGTCGAAATCTATTTATTTTAATTTTTTCTAATTTGTTTTATTATCATAAAAATATTAGTTACTTTATGAATATAAAAGCTATTTAGCGACCGTGGCGTCCTTGGTGTAGTTTCTTAAAATGCGTGGCCTCTATGTCAAACGAACCTGGAGACCCGGGTTCGAACCCCAGCAGCGACAGAAAATTGTTTGAATTAAAATAATTTTTCTTTACGGCCGCCACCTCTCTGCAGATAATGGCAAACCTCAGAGAGTAATCAAAATGCCATGTAAAGCTTCTTGGGAACAAGAACATTCCGTTCATCGCCGTTCGGAGTCGGCGTTAAACTTGTAGGTCCGGTGTCGGTAAATTGTGTACAAACTTAATAACACGCACAACGCAATTGATTATAAGAAGCTAGGTCAAAGTCCTTCAAGCTCTGAAATGGCCAGAGAGCCATTTTTTAATTTTATTTTGGTCAAAATAAAAGTTTGTCCAAGAATACCTCGACTTTTCCTAATACAATGGCAATTTCTTTAGTGGATATCATGGTATAATTAATCAGGTAGGTGTGACAGTTTTCAATCGAACATGAATTGTCAAAAATCATACAAGACAAAGCAAACAAAAAAAAAAAAAGAAACATATTCATTTGATTTTGACAATCCATGAACGATCTCGTGAAAGAATAGCCTGTTGTCAAACCTACCTGTATAATTGTATCATGAGTGGATAGTATAGTTTCAAAAACTTTTGATATATGAATATTAAAATGTTGACAAATTTGTGACAAATAAATTAAAAATCATTGAATTAATCATATACACAAACCATTTTTTACACTCTTCCCAAATCGAAAGTGTTCCTATTCTAACTACAAAGCAGTTTATGAAAGTGTTTATGATAAACAAAATTTGAAAAGACTTTTAAGCATTTAAAAGCTTCTTAGCTATTGTGCGTTTTAAAGCTTTTATAAAATACTTTGCTAAAATGCTTAAATGATACCTATAAAATAGTAATAGTAGCATGAAAAATTAAGTATTAAAATAAAATACACGTGGTAATACACGTGAGTCTTGTAATCTATTTGCCGATTTTTTTCAAAAAGTGTTTGAAAACTATGAGAACTTGGCAAATTATGATAACATACTGAACTTTGTCGCCCCAAATCTGACTAATCTCAACAACATTGAAGTCTTAGCTGAGGATGTTTTCTTAGCTATTTCAAACCTTAAACCAAGTTTTAAATTTGAACATGGTGGTTTTCCTCCAATGTTTTTCAAACTTTGTATCGATAATATCGCTGAGCCAATTAGTATCCTATTCAATATATGTCTTAAAACTGGAATTTTTTTAAATTCATGGAAAATATGTTCTGTTATTCCAATATTTAAATCTGGCGATCGAAGGAACATTAATAACTACAGAGCTATTGTAAAACAAGGCACATTTGCAAAACTCTTTGATCACATAATTAAAAATAAACTATTTAATCATGTAGAAAGTGTTATAAGTGATTATCAGCATGGTTTCATGACTGGTAGATCGACTTGTTCAAATTTGGCACTTATTTCAGCTAAAATAGTTGACGCTTTGGAGTGTCGAAACCAGTTGGATGTGGTGTATACTGATTTTGCGAAAGCGTTTGATAAAGTTGACCACAACATTCTACTCTTTAAATTAAAAAACTTTGGCTCATCAGAAGGTCTTATAAAATTTTTTGGTAGCTTCTTAAAGGATAGGCAACTTTTTGTTAAGATTGGTGAACTATCTTCTGATACTCCCATAAAAGCTTTTTCAGGCATTCCACAAGGTACACATTGTGGCCCATTATTATTTTTAATTTTTATAAATGATTTGCCTCAATGCTTCAAATTTTCAAACTGCTTAATGTTCGCAGATGACGTTAAGCTTTATCATAAAATATCGCACTATTCTGATTGTTTTTAACTTCAAAGTGATCTGATGCGTTTCCACAATTGGTGTACTATAAACAACTTAAATTTGAATATAAGCAAATGTTGTGTAGTTACATATTCCAAAAACATGAGCCCAATTAATAATATTTATTTCATAAATAATATAGCTTTGACGCAAAGACTTGAGATAAAAGACTTGGGGGTAATATTCAATTCAAAATTCAGTTTTAACTCTCACTATGACTTTATCATAGCAAAATCTAACTCCATGATTGGCTTCATTAAGCGGAACACTCAAAACTTCAGGGATCCGCACACAATTAAAGCACTTTATGTATCACTTGTGCGTAGTATTATTGAATTTTGTTCGATTATTTGGGACCCTTTCTATGTCGAACATTTAAATCGCATTGAAAGGATCCAAAGGAATATAACAAGATATGCGCTCACAAAGATGCAATGACCAGATGGTCTTCCATCTTACAATGTTCGACGTAAGCTTCTTGGGCTTCAATCTTTAAAGGATAGAAGATTATGCTCTTCACTTTTATTCGTTTATAAAATTTTAGTCGGCAAAATTTCATCTACTGAATTATCGAATTATTTCGTCCTGTATGAACCTCCAAGGAATCTCAGAAACACAAGATTATTAGAGGCAAGGTTTCATAGAAGAATCAAATATCGTTGCGACCGCCGATCCTCTCTGGTCGTCGATCGCAGAGAACACGTCCAGAATGATGCGATTGCGACTGACGATTCAAAGTTGCTTTTATTTAGTATTTTTTTATTTATTTTTTCTATTTCATTTCAATGTATCGGTCTCTTCAGTTGTGTGAATACAACACACACAAACAAGAAATGTCAGAAGATAACAAAAAACTAGGCAAATTTCATGAAACACAGCCAATTCTTAGCAAAAATATGGCAACACTAATGGCACTTAGAGAGAGAATCGTCGGTCGCAAGAGAAAAAATAGAATAGATTCTAATTGTGCGATATATCGTTGCGGCTGCTGACCTGCGATTTCATTCTGGGCGTGTTCATACATTTGCATGCATTCTATTGCTTTGCGATATCGCAAATCGCAACGATATTTGATTCTGTTCGGGCTCTGAACGGCATCAGCAGCGCTCTCTGTCGCAGCGTCATCTCAAAATAAACCACCAAGTATTGAACAAAACAAACAATTATCAATGGCTTGGCGTCAAGTGTTATATGAAGCAAGCAGCAGTTTAACTATTTTTTTAACGCTGAGAGAAATGAAGAGAAAGCAACAACAACCACAACAATAATGCTACTCAGCTTTTTTGAAGTGTTTGCGTACTCCCGCATTCTACTCTTGCTTTTGAAATCTACAGCAGCAATGTTCAACAGAGCTTTGTCGCTTTGTAGTTTCTCATTGTCCCATTGGTAAAAAAAGCGTTTTACATTTGCTCAGTTTTACCTTTCGTAATGACAACATATTCGAATAAAAATTATGTTGTGCAAATCTACTTGAAAATACCTATCCATCGATATAAGTCTTATGTGAATATGTTGAAGGTAACACAAACAAAAAAAGGGAACACAAACTTTTTGTTTGCCTATTAATATATAGATTATTAATTTAAGATGAATTGTATAGTCTGTAAGATTTCATTATCAATAGACTGAATAAATAAATAAATAAAAACTACAATAGTACTACTTTTGGCACCTCTGGGTGTGTGTTCAGTTTTCGTGTGAAGTATTTTTCACAGGATTGTGGGTAAAAATTGCACAAGAGAAAATACAAAAAAATAAGGAGTCCTTTTTAAAGTCTCGTCCTATTCTTTTTGTCTCATGAATTGATATTTGAAGACACTCAAATGGACATCAAAGCTATTTAAAGCGCCAGAGAGTATTTACATTATTATATTATAAATTTTTCGAGATATAGGAAAAGGTTGGGGTAGAAAGGGGTAAGCATATAGGTATATTTAAGTAATTCATCGAAGTTTTTTTTCTCATTGATGTTTTCTGTTTTAAAAACAATATCATGCCTAAATTTATGTTGAAAATTGACTTGTTTTTGTTGAGGAGTCGCCATTTTCTCAAAAATTAATATTTTGCTTATTCCTTACAGTAAATACTAGATGATACCTTCTGATAATGAAAATTTGGTTTTCATAGTCATTTCAGATGATCCCGTCCAGAGATATCGTGCTCGTCGTAAGACGCATTTTTTAGAGGAACCTCCAGAGATCAACTATAGCAGCTTTAAAAATAATTATTTTTACAAATAAAAAATATAAAATTAAAGTTAAATGTTTTCACAATATTAACTTATATTAATAAATTTTTACTTTAACAATTAAAATACCATCTCAGGAAAAGTTCTTTGAAAATCTATTCAATCCTTGCTTCTGACTTGCTTCCTATAACCTCTTTAACCTCGTTCCCAGGAACCGTCAAATAGTTACAAGTACGACCCTTTTAAAATGGATGGTTTTTGTTTTAATTATTGAATGTTCAATATTTTATTACACTGAAAATTATTCGTATTGAACATGGCTAGAGGGTAAATACAGTGCTTTGATCACTCCAACATGAATATAAATTTGGACAGTTTAAATTGTTTTTAAAACTTGCTTTTAATTTTAATTAATTTCAATTAATAAAATTGTTATCTCTTATTCAATAAATAAAGATCCCATTCATTTAATTAAACAAAAATTAATTTAAGAATTTCCAAGGAGGTTTACCTTTGTCAAGGTATTACTTTAAGAAATAGTTAGTTGCCTTTAACAATATTAAACCATGTTGTGAACAGCAAATAATACAATATTTTACCTTATCTGATTGAGTAAGTTTTGCAAACAAAAGAAACAGTTGGTTGGCAAAGAAAGGTTGGCTTTTACACAGACATGTAGTGGGCGGTTCGGAGCTAACCGTTAGGGTAAAAAACACTTGCGGTAGAGCAGAAATGAATGAAATACCACAAATTAAATTAGTTTTTTGAAGAGTGTCTCTTGTCCTCCTCTGTGTGCTCATTAAAGATTGTAGTCCTAGCCGCATAAACATACAAATTTAGGCTTTTGAATGATTTTATCCTTTGATAATAAACTTTTTGTGTTCAGATAAAAGGAAGAGGGTGAATCAATAGTTTATATTAAGCATGGCTAAACTATATGCAACATAATCAAGCTGGTGATTATGAGAAAGTATGCTTTGTTTTTTTAATTAGAAAATTTAATGAAATGGTGTGTGGTGTGGTTTAATAATGAAAGTTCAGAAATTGGACTTTTGTTATAAACAGGCAAGTCTACACTGTTTCTTATAATGGCATAATCAGAGAAGAGAGAATTTAAGCAGCATAAAATGCTAAAGCAAAATTAGGGTAAAATACTAAATAAACTCGCTTGCCAAAATGAATGATGTCATAAATGCATGGTTTTGTAAGCAAAATGTCGGAACGAAAAAATAAAATGGAACAGAATGAGTTTTCCCCTGAGATCTCAAACTGAGAGCTTTTTAGTTATTAAATACACTCGAAATAAAAATCGAGTATCCCGTACTTATATCAATCCGTAGCGGTGTTAAAAGTATGGTAAGTACGGATTTAATAAATCAAGTATAAAATGCTTGATTCACGAACGGGATCGTCAAGCGCTGAATTCTTAATTATAGCTCCTGTTATGCTTGGTTGGGCTTGATTTTTAATTGAAAAGAGTCTTATTTCAAGAAAATCATGTTTGATTTAAGGCGATAATGGCATTTGATTGAGAGCGGACGGTACGTAGAACGCTTGGATTAATTTGAGTTGGATCAATACATATCTCAATAGATAAGTAGGAATGATTTTTAGATAACTGAGATCAAACTGACGATATCGGTACTTGATGCACTCAGAGAATAAGATTGATTTAAGAATGAGTGAAGTTAAATTGATCCCTAAATGCACTTAATCGAAGAATTATTACTTTATATTAGCTCGAATTTGTACTTGATATGATCCATAAATAAGATTGATTTAAAAATTAAATACATTGAATTAATCTCATTATGCAAACTACTTTATGTGATCAACTAATATTTGTTATTTTGAGATAGCAACTTTTTAAACGTTAAGAGGAATGTATTTTCGGAGTTACAGTTGTGCTGAAAATAGTACCCCATGTAGTCCAATCCGGCCCATTTCATTACTGGTCAATATTTGTGGTAAACTCAGTTTTGAATGTGAACTTCCAATGGTACCAATAAAGTACATTATTAGTGTGGGAGTGTCGCGACACTATCGGCACTTATTATTTTTAAATTTTTCAAACCGCGCACACGAATTCGACTAATAATTTTATAATTTTATTAAAACGCTGGCGCGATCGCGACACTTTTACACTTTACGTTTTACTGTATTTAAGCCGCAAACAGCTGATTCACTTGTTTTGTGTGGAACCCAAGTGCACAATAGTGCCCACGACAAGGGTTGCCACCTGCACAGCGGAGACGGGTGTGGGTATTTATATTGCCACGACGAAAGAAAAAAAAAACCGAAGACAATATGCAGGTGCGTTTGATAAGACTTCTTAATTAAAGTCTTATCAAACTTATGCACAGTGGGACCGAAGAAAATAAAACTCGAAAAAAAAATGTTATTATTAAAATATTGCGATTTTTTTTTTTTTTCAATTGTCGATTTAAAACAGGAATACCACAAAAAAATTAACCCAATTTTTGGGTCGCACTCTAGTTGCGGGTCCAAGGAGATGACTTGGACCCTCTCACAATTCCACCGGTGGAATTAATTTATTTTACCTGTTCCGGACGGAACTAGGCTGGAGTGCGAGGGGCCTAACAAACAAAAAAAACGTACCAAAGCGAACGCGGAGCACGACTACACGAAACAGAAAACGGAAAAGAGAAAAAAAAGAAGCGCGGTAACACAAAAAAAAAACCGGACAATAAAGAAAAAAAGGTAAAACTTGTTTGTTTGACTACATGTCTTGTATTTGTTGGAATGATTGTTGGTTTGGTCAATCTGTTGATGAAAAGTTAAATGTTCTTGTATCACATGTTCTCTATGCTTTTAATACATTTGTTCCTATTCGTGAGTCGGTTGTAGTCAACAAATCCTGTCCTTGGTTCACATTAAGTGTTAAATTAGCTTTAAATAAACGAAACAAACTTTATGCGAAGTGGAAGAAGCACCCATCAGATGCTAACTGGAGTCTATACAAACTCGCTCGCAATAATGCCGTCTCAATTGTCAGACAGTCTAAAAAGAAATATTTTTCCCGGAAATTGAATAATTCTCTACCTTCACGAACTCTTTGGAGAAATATTCGTAGTTTAGGTGTAAGCACTATAAATGATCAAAAATGTTCACTTGAACCAAATCTACTTAATGATTTCTTCTTATACAAGCCCTGTTATAACATTAATAATCACAATTTCCTTGATACCTCTAGTGCCGCTTCCATCTTTGATCAATTCTTTTTCTCAAATATTGATGAAAAAGATGTAATATTATCATTAATGAAAATAAAATCGAATGCAGTTGGTAGTGATGGCATTCCTCTTAAATTTATCAAAATGATTGTACCGTTTATTATCAAGCCACTCACTCACATAATCAACTATTGTTTTACTACCTCCTGTTTTCCAAGTTCTTGGAAGCTTGCTACAGTTATCCCCGTTGCCAAAGTTAGTAATGCATCTTCTATGAAAGATTTTAGGCCTATAAGTATTCTTTGCACGTTTTCCAAAATATGTGAATCGTTAATATGTAAACAAATCAGTGAATATTTACATTCTAATAGGCTTTTATCACCCAATCAATCAGGATTTCGTGCTGGACATAGTTGTGCGACAGCTATGCTCAAAATTTTAGACGATATTAGAATAAACTATGACTCTAGTAACATTACTCTTCTTTGCCTTCTTGACTTCTCGAAAGCATTCGATAGAGTTAATCATTCCCTGTTAATTCATAAACTAAAACTTTTGTATGGTTTTAGCAATAGTGCCGCTTCTTTAATTGCCAACTACCTAGATGGAAGAATGCAAAGAGTAAAAGTTGAAAATAAAATTTCTGACTATGAGAGTATCAGAGCTGGGGTACCGCAGGGTTCAATTCTTGGACCTTTACTGTTTAGTTTATTCATAAATGACATTTTTAATGTATGCAATAATATGGCCATGCACGCATATGCTGATGACATTCAGTTATATTCATCTAACAGAATTGGGCTATTAGAAGACTTATGTTATAGACTAAATGAAGATTTAATTGCTATCTCTAGGTGGGCAGTTAATAATGATCTTTGTCTCAATGCTGATAAATCCTACATCCTTCCTGTATTTAGGGAAAAATTTGACTTCACTCAAATTCCAAATATTTACCTTGATGGCAAAAGCTTAGAAATAGTTGATAGAGTGAAAAATTTAGGATTTTATGTTAATACCAGACTAACTTATGCTGATCATATCAATTACACTTTACAAAAAATTTATTATACGCTGAGATGCCTGCGATTATCTAGTAAGTTCACCCCAACGTTAACCAAAAAGAGACTGGTTGTACAATTAATTCTTCCGTTGATAACGTATTCCGAGCTTGTGTATAGCAATCTGGACTCCCATTCTGAGCACAAAATTCTGGTTGCTTTTAATGATGCAACGAGGTACATATTCAATTTAAGGAGAAATTATCATACATCTTTGCTGAGTAGAACAATTTTGGGATGCAGCTTGATAGGTTATCTCAACGCTAGGAACTGTATCTTTTTACATAAGCTAATTAATTGTAGGTCTCCACCATACTTATATGAAAAACTACGTTTCAGTGTCTCTAGCAGAACTAATAACTTAATTATACCTAGATACTCATGCTTACATTCTAAGCGGTTGTTTTTCATCAACGCCATTAAGCTTTGGAACTCTCTTCCTTTAAATATGAAGTCAATTGTCAGCTCGAACAAATTTAAGCTTTTAGTTATGTCTTATTTTTCGAATTCTTAATCTTCTTCTATCGCTCATACTTTTCTCACTATCTATATTCGTTTTTATAATTAACTTTAATTACTGTTTCTTGCAAAATCTTATTGGTAAAATATTTCATTTTTAATTTGCTAAAACTTATTAACATTATTTTAGTTTTAATTTTTAAACTTATAAATTTTTGTTGTATAATTGTATTGTATTTTTATTTTGTTATAGTTTATTATTATTGTATTTATATTTCCTTTATTTTTCTGTTGTTTATTTATTTTATCTCATTTCTTTATTTTAATACTTTTATATTTGTTTGTTAAGTGTTGATCATATACGTAAAAAAAAAAAAAAAAAAATAAAAAAAAAACATGTTGTACGCTTAAAGATATTCATGAATCTTACTGTACTAATTTCAGATATTAATAATAATAATAATAATAATAAAACACTGTGTGTGGTGAGCGCACCAACACACACAAACACGCCTTTCCTTGGTCCAGCGATGAAGTCCTAAATCCCACGTACTTCGTCGGTCGTAAATGGCTCACAGCTTCGAACCACTTCACTTTTTTCTGTTTTTTTTTTCTTTCTTAAATTTTCGACCGATGATGACCGAAAAATCACTTGGCACTTAAAATCTTTCGCACACACTTCACCTTCTTGGCACACTTCCACCTTTTGCCACTGTTCAGACTGAACTGAACTGCCAACCAGCGGTGCAGATTGACGATGCTTAGGTTCCACAAGATGGGAACCTAAACACAGCCATCTTTTTTCGAACACAGATGCGGTTTTCGCAGAAACCGGTATTCAAACCTGAAGGCTTTGCTCACACCTATTTTTAAAACCTTTTTTAGGATTTTTTAGGTGCATATTTGAGCAAATTTAAATAAAACCTTCTACCCACCAAGTGTTTTTTCCATCTTGGCGGCATCTGTGTTAGTATTGGTGTGGCAACACTCCACACCTTCCACAACCCACAATGGCTACCCTCATCGTGAATTGGCCAAGTGATTTTTACTTTTTTTCACAATGACAGTCCTAGTCCTGTTCGTTTTATTTGTCGCGCAATTCCGTGCCTTCAGTCACTCGTGGGATTTCAATTTCGTCGAGCATGGAGCACAAGGAGAAACCTTAGCCAAACCGAGTTTTAGAAGTTATAATAAATAAAGTGGTTTAATGACCACTGGAGTGCATGTGTGTGTTGGGCGCCACTCCAAACGCACAGTGATTACGTCCGGACAAAACAAAATCGCCATTTTATGACTACACATAAAATGGTCGCCTTGTAGTTCTGTCCGTACGTCACTTTGGCGCAACTAAAGTTTTAGACCGCGACAGGAGTTCCATGAAAGGTACCACGCCCAATTGCCCAATACTGCGCGTATTAGTTTTGGTTACTTGTTCTAATTTCATTTACTAAGGTTATGATTCCTAATTTACCACAATAGCTTTTATAAATAACAACATCTTAAACTGATTCCTTTTCCAGTTCCTTTAACTTTATCTTATATATTTATTCTATTAGTAAGTGAGATACGCCGCGATATTGTATTTTAAACTAGCATACCCGTTCCCAGCGTTACTTGGGAGTATAAATATGATATGAAAACATATTTTAAATAAACACTCAAGAACGAAATATGTTTAATTATTTTATTTTATTTAAGGATATTTCTTATTGAAAAAAAAATGTTATTGAAATGAAAAGAGTTTCACATTAGTTAAATCAAAATAAATACGATATATTGGACTTATGGCAACACTGCAGCAGAAATTAACTGAGTGCAACCATGATACAATTATGCAGGTAGCATTGACCATGGTATAATAATACATGGTAGCATTGACAACTGCTTATTTTCTCTTCAACAGGAAAACATAAACTGTCAAACACAGCTTGTTGTGCAAATACATCAGCAGCTGCTGTGGTTGTTGTTTTTTTTCACTTCAAGGTTTTCAACATTGCTTGTGTTTTCAATGGCGGACTGTGAGCGCTCTCTTCTTGAGTATATTTTTTGACAGTATATGATTTCCCAAGCAACTGTCAATGCTACCTTGTATTATTATACCATGGCCCATATTACACGATGTCCGTTTGTCCGACCTTTGTTGTTGCTTTCAATGTGAAACTGTCAAAAAACAATGAGAGTGAGAGCGGATGCAACAACAAAATAGCTTGTCTGCCCTAGCGTAAGCTGCTGAGGTTGCTGTACTTAAACGTTTTCAACCTTTTTTTATGTTTGCACTTAATAACATTAAGTTTACAAATTATCTATCGTTCTAGTAATAATAACTCACTATTAATAAAATAAAATATGCAATATTTTGTTATCAAATGTGTGGTTATTTGCAAGCTCTGAAATATAAACAATAGCGAAAACATAAGCATAATTGAACGCTCTCTTTCTTGATTTATTTTTTGACAGATGCTGGTTTCCCAAGCAACTTTCAATACTACCTTGTATAATTATGAGTGCAACTATCAACTCAAGATGGCAGCGCGGTGAGTTGTAGACTTTCACCTCTCTCTCTCAACAAAGAGCTTAAGCTATTGTTTGCTGTTATTTTGTGCTGGTTATACATACAATGGCAGCATGGATTAAAATGCATAAATTCTTAAATAATTAAATAAGATAATAAGAATTCATGCATTTTAATAAATGCTGTCATTGTATTAGCAGCACGAAATAACAGCAAACAATAGCTTAAGCTCTTTGTTGAGAGAGAGAGGTGAGATTCTACAACTCACCGCGCTGGTGTCTTGAGTGGATAGTTGCACTCAGTTAATTCCTGCTACAGTGTAACCATAAGCCCAAAATATAGTATTTATTTGAGTGCCACTCTTTTTATTTCAATATCTACTTAGTTAAATAATCCAATAAATAGTTTGTATGCTTACTGTCGGCAACTGTACTAAAACTGGGCAATGTCCATCTACTAGAAAACTGGCATGGGCATTATATAAGGGGGTGTGGCTCCGCCCATTCAATAAAATTTGTATTATCGAATAGCTTTAAAAGTAAAAGTAGCAGTATTTACATCAAAACTCAAAATGGAGTTACTATTTGGTGATCTCCTACTACTGGGAAACTGTAACGGGCAGTGGAAAATGACAATGGTGTTAAACTAAGGGTCTAAGAAAAGTTTCGAATATAATTGTTATGTTGCGATATAATTGCTGAGTGCAGCAACGCGCGCCGGGAAAAAGCTAGTAGATATATAAAATGATAAAAAGTAGTTATAATAAAGTTATATATATATAAGTAGTTATAAATAAGTATCAAAATAAAACTACAATAGTACTTTTTCGACCACTCTGGGTGTGCAAATTATTTCCGTTTGAAGTTTTTTGAAAATTTTCTCTCTCTAGCTTTCTCCCTAGCCGACCTACCTTGTTATTATATCATGCCATGTTATAATAATACAAGGTAGCATTGACAGCTGCTTGGGAAAACATCTCTTGTCAAAAAATTCATTCAAAAAAAGAGCGCTTACAATCCGACATTGGAAACAAAAACAATGTTGAAAACGTTGAAGTGAAAAAAAAACAACAACCACAGCAGCTGCAGATGCATATACACAAAAAGCTGTTTTTTGACAGGAGATGTTTTCTTGTAGAAGAGAAAATAAGCAGTTGTCAATGCTACCTTGTATTATTATACCATGGTATCATGCCACTTGCTTATTTATAATTTTGAGCATGGTTTAATAAATAAAGTTTTCGCATGGGTGAGAGCGAGTTCCCATAAATGTCAAATCGAAGTTGACAATTCATACAAAATCTGAATGCGTAAATTGATAACATGCAAAGCCGATGAAGTTGTTGTTGTAGCTTTTCATTGATTTTGACAATTATGGGTACTGAGAAGAGAGTGCGATCAGTCACGAGACAACCTGAGAGTTATTTGATTACCATGATTTGTGGCGACCGTGGCGTAGTTGGTTAAAGTGCGTGGCCGCTATGTCAACGAACTTTGGAGACCCAGGTTCGAACCCCAGCAGCGACATAAAGTTATAAAATAATTTTTCTGTACGGCCGCCACCTCTCTGCAGACAATGGCAAACCTCAGAGAGTAATCAAATGCCATGTAAAGCTTCTTGAGAATAAGAACATTACGTTCATCGCCGTTCGGAGTCGGCGTTAAACATGTAGGTCCCTTTCTCGGTCAATTGTGTACAAACTTAATAACACGCACGACACAATTGATCATAAGAAGCTAGGTCAAAGTCCTTTCAAGGGCTGAAGTGGCCAGTTATTTATTTTTTTTTTTGAGAGAGTTATTTTATTCCACTCCCAGCTTTTTTTCTCTCAGAGGTTAATAAAAGGTTACTTCAAGACAAATTAAGCTTAACTCCGATTCTAAGAATTTTTTGCTTGACTTAAATTAAGCTTATTCTAAAAATAAGATTTTATTACTTAATTCAAGAATTTTATTCTTCGAACTATTCTAATAGTTTTTGTTCTTGATTTTTAAAACCTATTCCGTTTTGTACTTGTATTAAGAAAACCCGAGTATGAATCGTACTTAAATTTTCAAGTACGATTTCGGCAAAAATCGAGAATTTTTTACATGCCAATAATTTGTAGTTTTACTGGCAAAACTTTTGTCGGATTTTTTCTTATTTTGAAAGACTCAAACAGTGAATTGCTTTGTTTTGGGCTCATAAACCTAGATCTACGATTCGTTACCTGTGGTGATGTCGTTTTTAACCACCATCGTGGAAGTGCTACGTAAAATATTTTTCACGACTGTTGAAAATGGTACTTTGACTTCTGAACCAAAATAAAAATAAATTTTTTGGAGCGACGATACCAAGGAGGCCACAGAAAAAAGTCGCATGGAATTTTAACTTCGTGACTACTGACGCTACGTTTAATTTTATGGAACGACAATAGTGCTGAGGTCTTCGGCCATATGATAAAAATTATACAAAAAAAAAAAAAAAATGTATGGCGTCCTGAGGCCTACAGGGAACTTTCAAAAGTAACCTTAATGCACTAAATACAATAGCAAAAGCAAAAAAATAAATAAAAAAATCGAAAAAAATATTAAATTAAAACTAATATAGGATAAGTATAAGGACAAGAATTATGACAAAGATTTCGACTATGATAAGAGCATGTAATTAGGCAAAGATAATACAAAGAATAAGACACATTTAAATCAGGTAATGGGACAAGGATTTGAACACAATTGGGACAAGACTTAGACAAAGATTGGGAAAAGAAATTGGACAAGGATAAGGTCAGGGATTCGAATAAATCTAAGAGTTTGAACAAGAAGTAGGACAATTATTTGGATAAATTTACGAATAAGAATGAGAGAAGTTTGGGGCCAAAGGAGAGGAAAGTGAAAAGAATAAAGATAAAAATACGTTGTCATTTCAAAACCTAACGATAAGGGCCTACGATACAGCCGATGCATTAGGCAAAATTGTCTATTTCAACTTTTTTGGAAACCTGCGAGGTAAAACGTATCGTAATTAGTCAAGAAATATTTTCTAAAATTATATTGAATTATTTTTGACAATGTTGACAATATTGAATGCCAACTAATATTGAAGTACCAACTTCAAGATTACTAAAAAACCCGAAAATTTTATACGATAACAATAGAAATTTTTATGGAATCTTTGATTGGCAACGCAAAAAAATGAGCGAAATACGTAAGGATTGGTATTGTAAATCGTAAGATATCAATAAAAAATCAATTTTTTTAGTGAGGAGGCAGTCAACGCACAGTCACCCACTCATGTGAGGCCAAATACCTGATGAGTTCGTAAAAAGCCGAAAACCTCCTTTGGATAAGAGCCATTAATAGCAAAATTATAAAATATTATACTTGAACCAATATTTATAAATAAACACGATGCACATATCAATTGTATTCAATGTTCTGACAGGAATTGGTTACAAAGGAAAATTTTACTATCTGAATTTAAAATTTACCATCTAACAACAAAAACAAACAAAAAAAAAATATTGAAAGATCAAAAAGAAACTTAAATTTAGTTAAAAAAACACATTTTTATGGATGATTTAGAAATGACTTTCATCTAATTGCGAATCGTATAAAAAACGACCTCGAAATTTATTCAAGGACGAAATGCATGCATTTTTTTGGCTTCATAGCCTTAATACGAACTCAAATGCTGACTTGCTGAGCTGCTGGAAGGTGGTTGCAATCCAGAAATTGCATCAATGCTACGAAGAAAAAAATTCATCATCATTATCATCAGCAGCAGTAAAAGCAGCAGTTCTAACGCGGAAGCATTCTGCTGTGCAAGGATATGACTTTTTTTTGGCATTTACCATATCCGCATCCGTTGGCTTAGCTGTCTGCAGTAATATGCGAGGGCAATTTGATAAATCAGTGACTTTTTGAAAACAAGGTATATTTTTCGGCAAAAAAGAGTTTTACCTATTTCTCAAAATAGTCTTCCTTTAGATTGATACATTAAAAAAAAAACCGAAAAATGAATTGGCCATTTTAGATCTTGAAAGGACTTTGACCGAGCTTCTTATGATCAGACTGTGTTGTGCGTGTTATTAAATGTTGTGTACCCAAATGACTGGACCCAGTAGCGGTTCTACATACGGGCTAAAAGGGCTTTAGACCCCTCTTGGAAAATTTTTTGTATGGAAAAAAATGAAAAAAGTGGCTTACAAAAGTGTAGTTTCAGCCCCCCTTTGGCGAATCCTAGATCCGATCCGATTAGACTGGACCTACTAGTTTTTAAGCCGAATTCAAACAACTCCCTCTGGGAAATAGAAACATTCCATAGAATGTAGGAAGCATTCTCTTTCGTTACACACTCCATTTCTTTTTATACATAATATGTCATTGGAGGGAAACATTCCTCTCCGCTTTTTTAAAATTTAATGTGGAAACAACAACATATAAATATTGACTAAAAATTCTTAGCCTAGCCGGGATTCGACCAAGGGACCTCTGGGTTGACAGTTTAGTACGCTACCTATTCGACTACTGAGGTTGACTTATTTTCCGGGATTTTATTATTCGAAATAAATCGAAATTGAAATTACCCCAAAATAAACCAAAGTTTCTACATGTATTCCTTAAGAAGCGGTTTGAAAACAGTATTGATTTAAAACTTCCCATAAGTTTCCAAAAGATACCAAGAGGAATGTTTGCGAATCACTTTCATAAGGAAGCCTTCCAATTTTTATAAATTTTAATTTATTTCTCTTTAAATACTTAAAACAATTCTTCTGGAAAAAAAAATAAAAGTTGCTGGTGAAGTTAATGAATGCTGTGCATACAGCGTGGGGAGTACAAAATCACTTTTGCGGTTGCTCACACTGCAGTTTACCATAAATGAGGTAGAAGGCACACGTTTCTTAAAAATAATGCTTAACGGTCATATTATACGATACATACACTATACTACTGTGGACAAATGTTTTTATTTTTAAGTCGGCAATACTGTTACTGACATCTCTGACAAATAACAGGTCAAAATATTCATAAGTGTTTGAGATACGCGTCCTTTTATAAATAGCTTTCAATTCCTTCTTCATTTTGGTTTCTATATCTTCTATCGGATCAAAACGGTGTCCATGCAGCGGTCCCTTGAGTTTAGGGAACAGTCAGAATACACATGGTGCTAAGTCAGACGAATACGAGGGTTGCAAAATGATTTTTTGGCGAAATGATCACGAATTGCGAGTGAAGTGTGAGATTGTGCATTATCGTGATGCAAAAACCAAGAATTGTCTTTCCAAAAATCCGATCTATTTTGACGTACAGCATTACGCAAACCACGCATAACAACCAAGTAGTATTCTTTGTTGACAGTTTGGCCAGTTGGAAGGAATTCATAATGCACCACACCACGATAATCAAAGAAAACTGTCAACATGATTTTTGACTTGCTTCGACGGGTTTTTTTTGGTCTCGGCTCATCTTTGCCACGGTATTCAGCTGATTGATAAGCTGTTTCTGGGTCGCAAGCTTAGACCCAAGTTTCATCTCCAGTTATGATGCGTTTCATTTTTTCTTGATAGTCGGAAAGCATTGTTTCACACACATCTACACGGCCCTCTTTTTTTCATGAAATTGAGCGTTTTTGGCAACAATCGAGATTTCACTTTTCTAAGGCCCAAATGGTTACTCAAAATGGTTTTCACTGACCCTTCCGATATTCCAACAAGGTCAGCAAGGTTTCGGATTGTCAATCGAACATTTCGCAGCACCGATTCTTTGATTTTGTTGACGTGTAGCTCATCAGTTGATGTTGATGTTGATGGTCGTCGTGGCCGATCCTTGTCTTCAACGCTTTCTCGACCCTCTTTAAACCTTTTGTACGACTCATATACTCTTGTTTTCGATAGAGGTTGCTCACCAAAGACCTTCTGCAACATTTTCAAAATTTCTTCAGCAGAAATTTTATTCCACACACAAAATTTAATTTAACTGCGTTGTTGAATACTTTCAGACATTAAAAAAACGAATACTTCACTTTTAACTATTTACGAAAGGACGCGTATCTCAAACACCAATGAATATTTGTAGTAGTGACAGTAGTGCCAACTTAAAAATAAAAACATTTCTCCCTATCGGAATCCCCAAAAAAATATATTTTTGGGGATTCTGGTATTTTTTGCCAACAGTATTATATGAGGTGTACAAAAAAGTTTTAAAGGATTGTTTTTGAGATGGCATCACTCGGAAAATGTGCAACCAACTTCATTTTGAAGCCTCACCATTAGGCTTTCTTTTTCAGTATGTGTCGTTTCGCTGAAGTGTAAACAACATAATTTTTTTGTGCTTCGAATATTTTCTGCTTTCATTTGAAGAAAAATGCAGCTAAATTCCATCGAATGCTGCAAGAAGATCACGGGGAACATGGTTCATAGATTTTCAAATGAGTTTTGTTTCATATATTTTAGGAGTGGCGATACGTCGAACGCCATTTTTTCACTTGTGAACAGCTACTCCAACGGCAAAAAAGAAAGGGATTTTTGCATCGTATTGTAACTGGTAATGAAAATGGGTTAATTACGATAACTCCAAGAGCAAAAAATTAAACGGCCATACGCCAAAATAAACGTCAAAACCAAATATTCACGGTGGGAAGGTCATGCTTTGTATTTGGTGGGACTAATTGGGCGTGGTGTACTATGAGCTGCTACAACGGGATGAAACCATCACAGGGCACCTACCGAACTCAATTGATGCATTTGGAGCAAAAACGGCCAGAATACCAGCAAAGGCACGACAAGATAATTTTGCAACTTCACAACGCTCGGCCACATGTTGCGCAGCCGGTCAGAACATACAGTGGTGGGCATATAATTATTGAGTGGTATTCCTTTAAGCATGGAATTTTTCTGTCCAATTTGTTTTTAGATATGGGTCGTAAGAAAAGTTGTACTCTTTATAATAGGAAAATAATAGTTCATAAGTACGTCAAGGAGAAAAAGTCAATTCGCGCAGTTGCAAAAGAACTTTTGTGTTCAAAATCAATGGTTCACAATGCAATTGTTCATTATGGAAGCAATGGGTTCACTGAAAATAAAAAAGGAAGCCACGCAAAAAAAAAAAACAAAAACAAGTGCAGCAGAAGATAAAATAATTTGCAGAACAAGCAAAGCTGATCCTTTTCTGACTTCTACGCAAATTCACAGCCAAAAAAAGGAACAACTAAGCGATAGCATATCAACTAAAGGGCTGCACAAATGCATTTGAATCGCTTTACAAATCATTTGTGTGGTGCGCAATTACTTTCGCTCTTTTACTCTCAATTGCGGATAGTGGGCGTGAGCGCAAATACTTGGTAGTGTGCGTAAATAAAAAACTAGTTGAAGGCAAAACAAATGAGTTATTGACTCTCACTCAATATTTTTGTAAATAAAAATAACTTGCAAGAGGAGTACAAGTAAGCAAGTAGCAAGAATGATATATTACCAGATTGCGCACTGCGCATGTCGTCCATCTTTGTTATGAAGTTGGCTGCGAAAAATCGTGACGTAGCTCGGGTTTGTCAAATTGGCTGAATGTAAACGTAGTCACCATTTATTTATAGGGGGTTATTTATTTGTAAAGTTGAAAAAACGTCGACATTTTCTTATTGAAACTTGTCGACTTGAAAAGGAATTAATGTCGTTATAAATATAAAAAAAAAAAATAAAATAAATAAATAACTGGCCATTTCAGCCCTTGAAAGGACTTTGACCTAGCTTCTTATGATCAATTGTGTTGTGCGTGCTATTAAGTTTGTACACAATTGACCGAGAAATGGACCTACAGGCTTAACGTCGACTCCGAACGGCGATGAACGGAATGTTCTTATTCTCAAGAAGCTTTACATGGCATTTGTATTACTCTCTGAGGTTTGCCATTGTCTGCAGAGAGGTGGCGGCCGTACAGAAAAATTATTTTATTCAAATAATTTTCTGTCGCTGCTGGGGTTCGAACCTAGGTCTCCAAAGTTCTTTGACATAGCGGCCACGCACTTTAACCAACTACGCCACGGTCGCCACCAAATATATAATTAAATTTATTATAAATAATTTATAATAAATATATTTATAAATAAATTAAAGTATATATATTTTTCAGTACTATATCTTAAAAAAAATGCCAATACAATAGGGGTGTGTTCTCGCATTTGCACCGCTTCACACAAAAAGCAAGTACGTTGCTTGATGTGTTTGACAGCACTTTTTTTGCTTCTTTGTTTTTATTTTTTTATGTTCTTCTTGTTTGCTATTTCGTAAAGACTTAGAGCCGCAGCACACTACATAATTTTAGTCGGCCGATAGTTTAATGTTTCATGTGGGCATGGCTTCTTATGGAAGTTCTTATGCTGGCGGTCATTTGATTTATGATCACTAGTACACTTTTTGCTACTTTTGATACTTTATGCAAAAAAATATCACGGGTATGAGTATGGTAAATGTTGCTATTATGCAGGTTTCATTACTGCTTTGATACATTTTGTACTAAAAGTGTACTATTTGCATGCAAAAACATAAATATTGTGAATATTTCCACAACGCAACACTGTTTTGATCCAGTGATTTGGTATCGACAGCCGAATCATTTGACGACCGCGGTGGTCAAAATTTATTTCCTCGCTCACTCTCTCAAATTTCCCTTTTACATTGAAACAGCAACAATTCGTGACCGTGCCGTGCCCGTGACCGTCTACATAACATCGCCCCAAGTGGGTATGGCGTGCTATGGAAGTCCGCACACTAGTCGATCAAATAGTTTGCGAGACTTTATAAGTGCAACTTATGTAAAAAAGTTACCTCAATAACTGCAATTGACCACGCTTTAAATTTTAATATGTTTAGTTTGTTCTTTCTTGATTTATTCGAGAAAAATTCTTAGAACGATTATAGGTGCACAGGTCTACATTTTCAAAAAAAAAAAAACGTAGCAACAACTACGATGCGAGTGCGCACATGGTCGAACTTACAAAAGCAGCGGCAGAATCTAACTGTATGCTGACGATTGAATCGAGAAAATCACTGATCAGAAATTGCCAAACGCAATTAAGAAGTTATCACTTCAAAATGTTTAATATTCATACCCGCACCAAAATCAACAAAAAATATGTCAGTAACGAACAATTTTATAAAACTCCAATCAAGCCAAACAGCCAATCAAGCATCAAACTATCGGCCGACTAAAAGGCTGTAGTGTGCGGCGGCTCTTAAATGCTTGCTCTGCTTGTGCTTGCTATTTGCTTTTTGATATTTTCTTTTGTATGTATTCATAAAGTGTCACAGTTGAGAACCCGGATGACGTAGGCTGCGCAGTAGATTTTTTTCTCAACGCTTGGACTGCGCAATCCTTTTATCTATAATTCTTGAGCAAGTAGTATAAGTATTTGAGTATTTTAGAAGATAAATTTTCATTGCATGTGTGGTTATAAGGGAGGGCAGGAGATGTTATATAGGCAGGAGGGTTAATATGTATGACCAACCCCCATTACTTTTGCGAAAGGAATATGTTTTCCTTTTGGGACCCTGTTCAAGTGTAAGTGTAGGGTATAAATATACAAAAATCATAAAATTTGTATGGGAACCCACCTAAGGAGGGGTCGGAGTGGATAGGTCCCAAAGGGAAAAATGTTTCTATTAAAAAAGTAATGGGGGTCGGTCATATGTAATAACCCTCTCCGACCCCCCATTTAAGCTGAAAATACTGATAATTGTAACTGGTTAAGCACACTGAAAATGCCTTTTGATTTTAACATAAGCAAGTATTTGGAGTACAAGGTAGAACTATATAGTTATTTTTTCATTTGCCCTGCTAGCGGACGATAACTTTTATAATTGACGAAAGCAAGTTGCGTATGCATTTGATCCGAGAGAGAGTGAGTTAAAATATTAATTGTTCTCTGAGCAACAAGTAACGCGCTTACGCTATCTCTTTGCTGAATTATTCTACAAGTGATGTGCTTAACTTAAAGTACTTGGTGTAATCAAAGAAGCAAATTCATTTGTACAGTCCTTTAATATCAACTAGAACCTTAAGACGCCGATAACAATGGACGAAATGGTGGACTCCGCGGATGTAATGCAAAGAAAAAGCCACTTATTTAAAAAAAGGATTTAAAAAGTCGAATTTAGTTTCAAAAGAAAATGTCGAAAAGCCTTTAGAGCTTTGGAAGGGCATACTTTGGAGTGATGAATCAAAATTTAACTTGTTTGGATCAGATGGAAAAAAGTATGTGCGTCATCTCCCAATCAAAGAACTCGATCCTCGCTATACTTTAAAGACCATAAAGCATGGTTGAGGGAATATTATGGTTTGGGGAGCTTTTTCGTGGTTTGGAGTGAGCCCTATTCGTCGGCTAACTGAGCGAGTGGACCAAAGTGTGTATAAGGATATACTGGTCAGCACAATGAGACCATTTTCCGACGAATATATGAAAGCTTCATTCGTTTTTATGCAGGAGAACGACCCAAAACACACTGCTAGAAGCGTTAAAGCATGGTTTTCTACTGAAAATGTAAATTATTGGCCCGCTCAAAGCTCTGACTTAAACCCGATCGAAAATCTCTGGGCAGACGTTGAGAGGGCTTTAGAGAAGAAAGCAACAAAAATGCAGATGAATTGTTTAAAAACATAAAGAAAATATGGCAGAACATTTCAATTGAACGATGGCAGCATTTAGTGGCTAGTCTTCCAAAAAGATTCAATGCAGTTTTGAAATCCAAGGGATATCCGACAAAGTATTAGATTTAAAAAATAAATAAATAAGTGGCCATTTCAGCCCTTGAAAGGACTTTGACCTAGCTTCTTATGATCAATTGTATTGTCCGTGTTATTAAGTTTGTACACAATTGACCGAGAACCGGACCTACAGGTTTAACGCCGACTCCAAACGGCGATGAAAGGAATATGTTCTTGTTCTCAAGAAGCTTTACATGGCATTTTGATTACTCTCTGAGGTTTGCCATTGTCTGCAGAGAGGTGGCGACCGTACAGAAAAACCATTTTAATTCAAATAATTTTCTGTCACTGCTGGGGTTCGAACCCGGGTCTCCAGGTTCGTTGACATAGAGGCCACGCACTTTAACCAACGACGCCACGGACGCCACAAGTATTAGATTTTAGTTAAATAAAATTAAAAAAATTTGTAAAATATTTAAAACCTCTTGTATATTGGCAAAAAATTTATGTGTGTTTAGTTAGTTATCAAAAAAAAAAAAAAAAAAAAAATGGTGAATTTACTAATTTTATCTTTAATTTGTTAATAATTTGTCTTAATAATTTTTTTTTCAAATTATCTACATAAATGCATAAGTTATTTTTAAATTAATAAATAAATACATAAATAAATAAACAACTTCCTATGAAAAGAGTGTCGATATTTCAAAACGTTAACTGGTGTCCCTAATTATATGACCACCACTGTACCTTGAAACGCTGAAATGGGAACTCCTACCCCACCCGTGGTATAGTCCAGACATTGCCCCTTCCGAATACTATTTGTTTTCGTCAATGGGGCTTGCCCTTGAGGACCAGCACTTTCGCTCTTTTGAAGAAAATTGGATCGATTCATGGATCGCGTCAAAAAACGCATCGTTTTTTCGAGCAACGATATAATAGCAATGGAAAAAAATTTGAATAATGAACGTGTAACAAATTTTTAACAATAATGCGTCAAACTTGAAGAAACTCCCTTTAAACTTTTTTGTACACCATTTTTTTTTATATATTGAGTTTTTTATATAAAAGTTTTGGGTCATTCTCAAAATTTGACAGTATTCTATAAACAGATGGAAGTTGACAGGACCAATGTTGCCATTAAAGTTACTATTCGGGAAATTCAAAAAGCCACTGACTTATCAAATTGTCCTCGTATATACATATATATGTAGGTATATAAACAACAATATTTTCTGTGTGTGAGTGTGAATGTTCATTTTCGGCGACATCGAAATATTATTTATATTGACTTTGACCTTAAAATTGTAAATAGAAGCTGAACTTTAAATTTTTATATCTTGTGGGACATTTCCTTCACCAGCTTTAGAAACTATTGCTTTTTGTCCGGACTCAAAGTACATTAAATTTGTTGCTGTAAAATTTAAATTTTTCCCAAAGCTTTTACATACATACTTTATGATTAACCTGAATTTTGTGTTGCATCATGTTTTTCATGTTCCTGGAATTTTTGTGCATTTTTTGCATTATTGCTTGCAAAGCTACTTCTTGCAAGCTGTACATGTGAATTTTACACATTTTACAAAAATGAAAAGAGAATTGTTTGGATTCACGTTAAAAAGCCTGCAACTTTGTTGAACTTTAAAGTTCACTTAAAATCCTTGCTACAATCTTTAGTCCTTGTTTTAAGCATTTAAGTAAAATTTCTGAAATTTTACTCTATAGTTTGAAAATTTGCCACACTTTTGTTCTATTTAGATTAAAGTTGTCAAGGTAATGTTAAGAAAATTTTAAACTGTTACTTAAAATAACTTCTTCTATTCTAAAAACGCAGTTCATAACATTTTAACATATTCTGCAAAATTCAATTTTAGAGATATGCATCTTAAGCGTTATAAAATTTAATCAAATTTACCGGAAATGCAGCAGTTTTTATGTTGTTGTTGGTTTTACTTTTACCAGCAGCAGTTTTTTTATATCTTTATTAAAGAAAAAAAAAAAACAAACAAAAAATTAAAGAACGAATAATATTTTGTTTTCATTGTTAGTCTTCCGGTAACTACTACAACTAAAGACCGCTCCTTAGAACAAATAACACCCTTATCTAACCTCAGGCATCCAACCTTTGGATTTTATCAAAATTAGAATCTTGAAAAATGCTTTTAAAACAAATTGCTGTGTTTTAAATAACAATAAAAATAGTCGAATGGCGAAAATCAAAACCAAAACGCAAAAATTGTTTCGTGGCCAAAAGTTGAGTGCCACGAAGAAACATACAATTTTGTCAAGTTACAAAATTATTACAGGCAATTTCGCCAGTTTGAAAGCAATTAAAGAAAAATGATGCAATTGCCTGTGTCATAGACACGCCCGAAGTTTTTGACGTGATAACGTATCTTTATCATATCAGTGTTCTTTCGCTTATCCATTAACTTGTCCCTTTATGAGGTGTGTTCCAAAAGTACATTAATATCCACAAGACTTTTTAATATTTTTCTGACTGTGCTGGTCCGATTGAAAATGGGATCGAGTTGCATGGAATTATTACTCGGTTAGTAAATGTACTAAGATAAATAATAAAACAGAAATGACAAACATAAAAAGAGTTGGCTGATTCGTCGACACACCCGTAAGTTTTGACGTGACGGTGTTTCTTTATACTCCTATTTCATGTTCAAACTCTTGTTTTAATCCATGACCAAATTCTTGACTAAATCAATTATACCGCATCCTATCCTAGTTTGGAAAGGTGTGTCTTAATTTTTTTTTCTAATCCAAATCCTAATTCATGTTGTTGTTGTTGTTGCTGTTGTTGATGTTGTTGTTGTTGTTGTTGCTGATAATGTTGGTGTTGATGTTGATGTTGATGTTGATGTTGATGTTAATGTTAATGTTAATAATGATGTTAATGTTAATGTTAATGTTAATTTTAATGTTAATGTTAATGTTAATGTTAATGTTAATGTTAATGTTAATGTTAATGTTAATGTTAATGTTAATGTTAATGTTAATGTTAATGTTAATGTTAATGTTAATGTTAATGTTGATGTTAATGTTAATGTTAATGTTAATGTTAATGTTAATGTTAATGTTAATGTTAATGTTAATGTTAATGTTAATGTTAATGTTAATGTTAATGTTAATGTTAATGTTAATGTTAATGTTAATGTTAATGTAAATGTTAATGTTAATGTTAATGTTAATGTTAATGTTAATGTTAATGTTAATGTTAATGTTAATGTTAATGTTAATGTTAATGTTAATGTTAATATTAATGTTAATGTTAATGATAATGTTAATGTTAATGTTAATGTTAATGTTAATGTTAATGTTAATGTTAATGTTAATGTTAATGTTAATGTTAATGTTGATGTTGATGTTAATGTTAATGTTACTGTTAATGTTAATGTTAATGTTAATGTTAATGTTAATGTTAATGTTAATATTAATGTTAATGTTAATGTTAATGTTAATGTTAATGTTAATGTTAATGTTAATGTTAATGTTAATGTTAATGTTAATGTTAATGTTAATTTTAATGTTAATGTTAATGTTAATGTTAATGTTAATGTTAACGTTAATGTTAATGTTAATGTTAATGTTAATGTTAATGTTAATGTTAATGTTAATGTTAATGTTAATGTTAATGTTAATGTTAATGTTAATGTTAATGTTAATGTTAATGTTAATGTCAATGTTAATGTTAATGTTAATGTTAATGTCAATGTTAATGTTAATGTTAATGTTAATGTTAATGTTAATGTTAATGTTAATGTTAATGTTAATGTTAATGTTAATGTTAATGTTAATGTTAATGTTAATGTTAATGTTAATGTTAATGTTAATGTTAATGTTAATGTTAATGTTAATGTTAATGTTAATGTTAATGTTAATGTTAATGTTAATGTTAATGTTGATGTTGATGTTAATGTTAATGTTACTGTTAATGTTAATGTTAATGTTAATGTTAATGTTAATGTTAATGTTAATGTTAATGTTAATGTTAATGTTAATGTTAATGGTAATGTTAATGTTAATGTTAATGTTAATGTTAATGTTAATGTTAACGTTAATGTTAACGTTAATGTTAATGTTAATGTTAATGTTAATGTTAATGTTAATGTTAATGTTAATGTTAATGTTAATGTTAATGTTAATGTTAATGTTAATGTTAATGTTAATGTTAATGTTAATGTCAATGTTAATGTTAATGTTAATGTTAATGTCAATGTTAATGTTAATGTTAATGTTAATGATAATGTTAATGTTAATGTTAATGTTAATGTTAATGTTAATGTTAATGTTAATGTTAATGTTAATGTTAATGTTAATGTTGATGTTGATGTTAATGTTAATGTTACTGTTAATGTTAATGTTAATGTTAATGTTAATGTTAATGTTAATGTTAATGTTAATGTTAATGTTAATGTTAATGTTAATGTTAATGTTAATGTTAATGTTAATGTTAATGTTAATGTTAATGTTAATGTTAATGTTAATGTTAACGTTAATGTTAATGTTAATGTTAATGTTAATGTTAATGTTAATGTTAATGTTAATGATGATGTTAATGTTAATGTTAATGTTAATGTTAATGTTAATGTTAATGTTAATGTTAATGTTAATGTTACTGTTAATGTTAATGTTAATGTTAATGTTAATGTTAATGTTAATGTTAATGTTAATGTTAATGTTAATGTTAATGTTAATGTTAATGTTAATGTTAATGTTAATGTTAATGTTAATGTTAATGTTAATGTTAATGTTAATGTTAATGTTAATGTTAATGTTAATGTTAATGTTAATGTTAATGTTAACGTTAATGTTAATGTTAACTTTAATGTTAATGTTAATGTTAATGTTAATGTTAATGTTAATGTTAATGTTAATGTTAATGTTTATGTTAATGTTAATGTTAATGTTAATGTTAATGTTAATGTCAATGTTAATGTTAATGTTAATGTTAATGTCAATGTTAATATTAATGTTAATGTTAATGATAATGTTAATGTTAATGTTAATGTTAATGTTAATGTTAATGTTAATGTTAATGTTAATGTTAATGTTAATGTTAATGTTAATGTTGATGTTGATGTTAATGTTAATGTTACTGTTAATGTTAATGTTAATGTTAATGTTAATGTTAATGTTAATGTTAATGTTAATGTTAATGTTAATGTTAATGTTAATGTTAATGTTAATGTTAATGTTAATGTTAATGTTAATGTTAATGTTAATGTTAATGTTAATGTTAATGTTAATGTTAATGTTAATGTTAATGTTAACGTTAATGTTAATGTTAACGTTAATGTTAATGTTAATGTTAATGTTAATGTTAATGTTAATGTTAATGTTAATGTTAATGTTAATGTTAATGTTAATGTTAATGTTAATGTTAATGTTAATGTTAATGTTAATGTTAATGTTAATGTTAATGTTAATGTTAATGTTAATGTTAATGTTAATGTTAATGTTAATGGTAATGTCAATGTTAATGTTAATGTTAATGTTAATGTCAATGTTAATGTTAATGTTAATGTTAATGTTAATGTTAATGTTAATATTAATGTTAATGTTAATGATAATGTTAATGTTAATGTTAATGTTAATGTTAATGTTAATGTTAATGTTGATGTTGATGTTGATGTTGATGTTAATGTTAATGTTAATGTTAATGTTAATGTTAATGTTAATGTTAATGTTAATGTTAATGTTAATGTTAATGTTAATGTTAATGTTCATGTTCATGTTCATGTTCATGTTCATGTTCATGTTCATGTTCATGTTAATGTTAATGTTAATGTTAATGTTAATGTTAATGTTAATGTTAATGTTAATGTTAATGTTAATGTTAATGTTAATGTTAATGTTAATGTTAATGTTAATGTTAATGTTAATGTTAATGTTCATGTTAATGTTAATGTTAATGTTAATGTTAATGTTAATTTTATGGTATTTATACTGAAAAAAAGCTGCTTTCCAAATGGGTGCCGCGTTTTCTCACACCGGACCAAAAACAACAACGTGTCGATGATTCGGAGAGCTGTTTGCCAC
The DNA here is from genome assembly GCA_943735915.1 of Pherbina coryleti. NCBI lineage: Eukaryota > Metazoa > Arthropoda > Insecta > Diptera > Sciomyzidae > Pherbina > Pherbina coryleti. The sequence continues at coordinate 155,842,018 of OX030948.1, forward strand.
TATTTACAAAGAATTAACCTGAATTTTTGCGTCGGTATGTGAAAATGGATGAAACATGGAACCACCATTACACACCGGAATCAAAACGGTCGTCAGCCAAGTGGAGAGCAACCGATGAAAGCAGGCCAAAGCAACCAAAAACACAACAGTTGGCTGGAAAGGTTATGGCATCTGTATTTTGGGATGCGCATGGAGTTTCGTTCGTTTGAAGGATGAAATCGCGAAAAATTGGCCCTATTTGAAGAAGAAACAAATTCTTTTTCACCAATACAATGCACCGTGGCACAAATCTGGTCTTCGAATTGCTACCTCATCCACCGTATTTGCCAGATTTGTCCCCAGCGACTACTGGCTCTTTGCTGACCTCAAAAAAATGCTTGCCGGCAATAGATTTGGCTCCAATGAAGAGGTGATAGCTGAAACTGAAGCGTATTTTGAGGCGAAGCACAAATCGTTCTATAAAATCGGTATTGAAAAGTTAGAAAAGCGGTGGAATGAAATTATTGCTTTTGAAGGAACCTATGTTGATGAATAAAGAAGAATATTTGCTAAAAAAGTTTCTTTATTACTTAGTTTCGGGACTTATTGGACCATGTGTTATATCTTGTATATCTATATCTATATCTATATCTATCTATATCTATATCTATCTATATCTATATCTATATCTATATCTATCTATATCTATATCTATACTATTATATAAAATGAAAGTGAACATTTTTTGTGTCCGCAAAACTCCAGAAGTACTGGTCCGATTTTTTTGAAATAAGTTTTAAAATATCACATTTGTGCTACAAAAGGTTCATTGGTTATTTTCTTTACGAAATTTCAAAAATAAGTATCTTTAATTAAAGTGTTAAGTTTTTTAAAAAATCATCCACAATATTATGCATTGCTTGATCGTTAGCTTTTCATGCGTTTGTGCTGCGAGAGCCTCAATAAACTGCATGTTGCTCTCTACTAACTATACTCTTTTTGTTCTCAGCAAGCACAAAACAACAAAACAAACAAACAAATACATATACATATATACTTTGCTGCGCTTAAAGCTAATTGGATCGCTATACATGTTTTGACGGTGGTTTTCCTGTAATTTAAAAATGAAAAAAAGGAACAAACGGCTGACTTTTAACTTAATAGAATTGACATTGTGTGATTCAATAAGTTTTTTTATAAATAAACAAGAGAACTGGGACGGGCATAGGAAAAGGGGTTATGGCTTTGACCACACAAGTCAAATTTTTGATATTGAATAGTTTTGGAACTAAACGTCGCATGACAATAAAACTCAGTATGGATTTACTAATTGCCAAAGTCTTTCTACTGGAAAACCGGTTTGTGCATTGGAAAAGGGGGTGTGGCCCGATTCTCTATACAGAATAGCTATGGAAGCTTAAATCACAGGACATTGAAACTCATAATGGAATTGTCACCTGGGAGTAATATTCTGCTACCGGAGACTGTAACGGGCAGTGGAACATGAGCGTGGTATCAGACTAAGGGATTAATAAAAATTTTGAATTTACTTATCATTTCCAATATACTTGCTGGGTGCAGCAACGCGCGCCGGGTATCGCTAGTGTATTATAATATTGGAAATCCTATCATTTCCATTTTTTCTAATTTGTTTTATTATCATCAATATATCAATTGCTTTATGAACATAAAAGCTTTGAAGTCGGCGCTAATCTTTGAAATACATTCATGATCGTTTACCATCCCGTTTTAAAAGCTTCATACACATAAACATTCTCACTATACTAGTTTGGGTGAGCTTGTAAAGCTCATATTGAATATGACATAGTGTGTAACAGCTGCACAAATAATGCATGGAACACATTGGCTACATTCAGCGTACTCAACAATTGCCAACTGAAAGAAAAAAATTTCTAAAAAGCTTTTATATTCATAAAGTTAGTAATATTTATGATAATAAATTTATGATAATAATATTTTTATGATAATAAAACAAATTAGAAAAAATGGAAATGATAAGATTTCCAATATTATAATACATATAAATAACTTTTAAAATTTGACCAAGAAATTAATGGGAAAAGTTATTTAAAATTATTTTTTACTTTGTAGTGATTTTGAAGTCGGTTTTTTTTTTGTTAAAACGATTTTTTAACCATATAAGCGTTCTGTTTTAATTTGGCGTTTCAATATTGTGCCCGCACAATATATACCTGTATATCAGTGCTATGTTTGGAATTGGTTTGGTGTTTGAGAGTTGCATCTCTTTTCCACGTAGGATCTTGGGTTGGACAATGGCCCCAAACTGAATGCCAACAATTATAAATATAACTTCATATGGTCTAATAAAATACTTTGGATGTTGTCTTGTATTGCTTCGTATTATTAAGAAAGTGTTTTTATTTGATGATGTTTATTTACATAAGCACAAAAATTCTCAAATTCCAAATTTTTCTTTCTTTAATTTTAATTTCCGCTGAAAGGCCAAGCAATTGTGCTTAGTCGAGGCTTATATTTGCCAAAAGGGGTTCCCGGCTGATCCGGGAACTTTTTAGAATGTATATTGTGTCTATGAAGATCTCATACCTCCGGGCGAAAAAAAAAAAAAAGACATGGACTTTCATTATTCTATAGAACGAATTATTACTGTCCCATCTTAAAACGAAATTTTCGAAAATTTTCAGAGCACAAAAGAATGAAGTACATATAACGGCAAATTCTTTTTAGTGAATGTAGAATAATTTTTCGTGTCGAATTTATTGAATTTATTTTGCCGCGATAACAAATTTCTACTCAAAAAATACTTCCCCTAGGCAGACGGATTTCATTAATGAAGAATAATGATGATTTATTCCGCACAAAAGGTTTTGCAGAGATTCAATAAACAACTTAATAAAGTGCTCCAGAGACCCAATAACAAAAAAAAAAAAAAAAAAAAATTCCTGTGCAAAAACATCCATAGATGACACCTTTTATATTTACAGTCTGGCCTTCATGCAATACACTTTGATAAGGGAATCACATCTAATAAAATTTATTTAGTTTCAAAAGCCAAACTCTGATGAACTTGTCGAAATTGTTATCCATTGATTCAGCGTACGTTTGGAAACCTCTCCTTCCAGCTGTGGACCCGAAAGAAAGATGGCCCAACCATGCGCACCGCCTGTACTCGTACGTGCCACTCCAAGCACAACAACTTGCCAACGTACCAAGTTTACGAGTTCTGATAAAAGTTACCGCTTTATGCTTCGTTGACCAGGTTTTCTTTACTTGTTTGTTGTAGTGTTTTTGTGTGTGTGTGTGTGGGGGCGGGTGTTTATCAAAGTTTTCAAAATTCAATTATCACAGCTGAAAGGATGAGTACGAGTTTTGGAACTTGGTACTTGGAACAGTCAGTCTGTCTGCCAGTCAGTCAGTCAGTCAGTCAGTTCTTAAGATAGTTCTGTTAATTTATGTTGATTATAAGTTTGATTGTTATTCTTTTTGCAGTTTATTAGAAGTGCCAGAGAAGAATAACAACTTCTTAAAATATAGGCAGCTTCATAAAAGACGTGCTCATTAGCAAGAATATAAAGAAGAACGGGAAGTACAAGAAGGTGAAGTTGAAAAGACAGTGAGGCAGAAATTTTAAGTGAGGCAGACAAAATTGAAAAGTGAATTCAGCGGTAAGTTTTTAGTGAAATTTAATAAAATTGTCCAATTCATTGTTACCAATTGAATAACATAGTGCAACTCATAATTATGGGACTCAGGTGTGTTAATCTCTGAGGAAAGTACTGGCCAAAACTAGAAATACTGCATTATTACTTTTGCCTACTTACGTGGAAATAAGAGATTTATGATGTCATCCATTTTTTTGGCTCTAAGTGGATTTTGAGCTTAATCGTAGGGAATATTGTTTTGGCGTCTTATGCCCTAGACATATGGTTTCCGTACTACAATGTGTACTACAATGAAAGCTCAAGAAACCATGTACTAGCATAGTGACAGACATGTTGTACTCTACTACATTGTACACTTATCAGCTGATGCGGAAGTTTGTCAATATAAAACAAGAAAATGGATGCAGCCAAAATTATAATTGCTAATAACTTAAAAATATTGGATTACCGGGGGAAAAAAAGTAATATTTTATACTAGCTTCAAGGGTATTAAAAAGAAGCAAACAATATAAAACGCTTGCGTTAAAAAAAGGGATTTTGAGAAGATGCCGAACTTGCTGGTCAATGGCCAGTGTACAGCAGCTACTTTTTTTATGCTGCCGGAAATCGAAAACATATGATTTTGACAGAAGAGCTTAAAACTTTGGCTGTGTTCAGTGCGATCCATCGTAGTACATTTCAGAACACCACTTAATTTCAATGGTACATTGTATGCTATTGTAGTACGGAACTCCATTTGCTTCAGAACAAAAACAAGGAATACTGATGACACACATATAGTTTCCATATCAACCTACAATTGGTACTACATGTCTGTCTAGGGTATTAGGCAAAGTTGTAGATATTGAATTAGAGACAAGAAATGCAAAATAAACTATCCCGAAAAAACTGCATATTGTGCCTCAAAATCGTCTTTTTTTTACCATTTTACACCTGTTTTGCTCAATAATTCAGCTATACATCCACAAATATGTTTTTTTTGACGTAGAATACGTCATTTTCGGAGGTAAGTAGGGTGGTTGATAGTGATCAGGTGTCGGTATTTATATAACTTTTTGAGCCTTTGGTGGGCCTAAAGTACTGATCGTACAATGTTGATGTTAGCACTTGTTGGTCTGTGCTAACCAACCATAAAACCATAAAATTTGTATGGGAGCCCCCCTAAGGAGTGGTCGGAGGGAATAGGTGTCCAAAGCAAAAATGTTCATTTTGCAAAAGTAATGGGGTCGGTCATACATATTAACCCTCTCTGGCACTCTCTTAAAGGTCATATGCTCAGGTGTATGGAATAAATAAACAAAAACCATAAAATTAGTATGGGAGCCTCCCTAAGGAGTGGTCGAAGGAAATAGGTGTCAAAGGCAAAAATGTTCCTTTTGCAAAAATAATGGGGGTCGGTGATACATATTAACCCTTTCCGTCACAAACACAATAAAATTGGTATGGGAGCCCCCCTAAGGAGTGGTCGGAGGGAATAGGTGTCAAAGGCAAAAATGTTCCTTTTGCAAAAATAATGGGGGTCAGTGATATATATTTACCCTCTCCGGCACTCTCTTGAAGGTCATATGCTCAGATGTATGGAATAAATACACAAAAACCATAAAATTTGTATGGGAGCCCCACTAAGGAGTGGTCGGAGGGAATAGGTGTCGAAAGCAAAAATGTTCCTTTTGCAAAAGTAATGGGGGTCGGTCATACATATTAACCCTCTCCGGCACTCTCTTAAAGGTCAAATGCTCAGGTGTATGGAATTAATATACAAAAACCATAATATTTGTAAGAGAGCCCCCTAAGGAGTGGTCGGAGGGAATAGGTGTCAAAGGCAAAAATATTCCTTTTGCAAAAGTAATGGGGGTCGGTCATACATATTAACCCTCTCCGGCACTCTTTTAAAGGTCATATGCTCAGGTGTATGGAATAAATATTTTGCTAAATAGTTTTTAAAAAAGATGTCATCAAAAGCGAATTGACTAATTCTACGTCTTGTGTTACGACATAGTCGAAACTACTGTATCTTTTTCTTATTTTTCACTTTATTTCTACAAGGTGGGGCAAAAGTAATTACACTATTGGAACACCCTATAAATTTTGCAAATGGCGCCAAATGTCATTTCGGTTTTGACATTTGTGAAGTAAACAAATGCAGATTACAAATCGACAAGCCATGAACCGGTTAAGTTACTACACAAGAACGCGGAATAATTGCTTCCATTTTTTTGCGCAGCAATTTGTCGGTTGTATTGGCGCAGCGTGAATTCCGTCACAGATATCTTGGCCGTCCGACACCAACTTGACAAACACTGCGTCGTTTGGCCACTCATCTTGAAGAGACTGGGACAACACGAGATCTTCCCAAGGCTGCCCGGCCCCGGAGCTACTGTTATGCTGAGAATATCGCTGCTGTTACCCAAGATTTCGAAGAAGAGCCCAAAACATCGACCAGACGACGTGCCACCCAATCGGGTAGTAGTCGGCGGTCCCTACGCAGATTTTTTGTGAAAAGTTTGAAGATGTTCCCTTACAAAGTGCAGACAGTGTATCAGCTGTTAGCTTTTGACCGCCAACAGCTTGTAATCAACGCTTAAGCCATCCTGAATCTCAACGAAGAGGTGGACGATTGATCGTCGAAAATTATCATGAGCGGTGAGACTCATTTCCATCTTTGCGGTTACTTGAATAAACAAAATAATCGTTTCTGGGGAACCGAAAATCCGTGTATTTCCACCCCACCCACGAAGAACCATTACACCCGCTCAAAGTTACTGCGTGGTGCGCTGCTTACGCTGGAGGAGTCATCGGACCATTTTTCTTTGAGAACGCCGCGGGCCAAAAGACGACTACGGACGGCGCGTGCCGTTAGGAATTTTTTCTTCCTCGATTGGATGAATTGGGACTGGAGAACTTGTGGTTCCAACAGGATGGTGCAACGACGGACACTGCTCGAGCCACAACAGATATTCTGAAGGAAGCATTTCCGGGTCGCTTAATCTCTCGTTTTCTCGATTTGCACTGGCCGGCCAGATCACCCGATTTAACCGCTCCAGACTTCTTTCTATGGGGTTTTTTGAAGTTGCGGATGTTCGTCAACAATCCTCAGACTCTTCAATGTCTTAAGAAGAATATTCGCCAAGAATGCGAGAACCTGTCGCCCGAAGTTCTGGCAAGAGTAATGGAAAATGCCATAAAACGAGCCCGTATGGTCATCAACTCTGGCGGCGGTCACTTGGCCAGTATTATTTTCTCAACTTGATGGAATCTTATCCTACTGCGAAGGCAGAACAGTTAAGAACCATTTCCTCCCGTGTTTCTCAATCGATTTTGATAATTTTTTTTAAATTAATTAGAGTAGGGAGAATGAGTGCACCGAATAATTATGGTGGGCGTGGCAAATCAAATACAACCCAAATTTGCGATATCGAATAGCTTTAGAGTTATACGTCACACAACCTCAGTAATCGGAATTGGGCCTCAAATCACACGTACCATTCCACTGGTTACATTTTATGGGCGTTGAAAGAGGGGCTTGGTACTTTTCAGCAACCCATATTTTCGTTATAACTTTTGAACTATAAGTCACAAATCAATGGAACTCGGTTGGAACTTCCTATTTAGTCGTGTTCTTCGACTGGAAAAATTTAACGATCATTAGACAAGGGGCGTGGCACTACCCATAGAATAAAAAGTTTTTATATCGAATAGCTTCGGAAGTAAATGCCGTATAACAATGAAACTCAATATGGACTTCCCACGTGGTGATATCCTTCTACTAGAAAATAGAATATGGGAAGTATGGTACTTTGACGGCCATTGGACAAAGGGGTGTGGCTCCACATATATAAGCCAAATTTTTGATATCGAATAGCTTTGAAAGTAAAAGCCACAGAACATGAAAACTCAAAATGGAGTCATTATTTTGTGATTTCCTGGTGGTAGTGCGTATGGTGCGGTATGAGTTCGGTTACATTCGGGCATGAGTGAAGAAAGAAAAAACGTTTTTCAATAAAAATACAGAAAAAAGAAATCAATTTTTATATGGTCGAATTTTGACCAAAGGCGATACTAGTAAATTATAATGGATTAAATAAACAAATTTAAAAAGCAAAACCAAAGTTTTTCATTAAAAACTTTTGCCCCACCTTGTATTCAAATAAATGTTTTTCAATTCATATTTATATCTGTTACCCAGAAGGCTTCGGAGCGCTCTTTAAGGGATTTAGGAGCACTCCTTTTGCAATACAAAGCGCTCCGTCTATATTCCCATCTAAATTGTAATTTTAACATAACACGTCATTACACTAAGGGAAATAACGCATATTAGCATTATCCACGCCTGAGTATAAATTTTATTTAAATTTTTAAGTGGATAAATCAAATGTTTTCCTTACAACTCGTTTTTTCCCGTATTTGAATTTTATTTATACCACACACGTACACACATATTCCATACAAGCAAGCAGCAACAACACCGGACACGTACACAGATATTCCGACAAGCAGCAACAGCATCGCACTCTGTTCCTGCAGTTTATTTCTTGCAGTTGCAGGTTTCTTATAGTTCCCATTTAGTTAATGTTGCAAGGGTAATATAGCCTGGATGTTTGGCGAATATGATTTGTGAGTGCGATGGTGAGTGCGATGCATGATAAAATCAGGTAGGGTGGAGTGACAACTCGGTATTTTCTCAAGAATGTCTTGAACCGGTTGTCATTTATCTGCATAAGTTCCTTCCTTTTCTCTATCTTACTTTTTCTTTTTATAGTTTATACTATTTTTGACATTTGATGCCATAATATTGCACCAACTGTCAAAAATAGTAAAAATTAGAGAACAAAAAAATTAAAAAAAAAATATATCACCAAATGGCATTTTATGGACGCAGCTCGTGGGAAATATTCCAATAAATTGTTTTTCAATTGCAATATTTTTATATAAATTTTCCGTAAATGCGATTTTAAATATTTACGTAGTCGAAATATCGATCGAAATACGAAATACAAACTACAGTCAATGAAGTGGGCGTTATTTGACAAAGGGGTGTCTTCATATTAGAAAAACACTGTATCTCGAATAATATTGACACTAGGGTACTAAAATTTAGTACATGAGTAGGCACAATTACTAAAAATTACGGTAAAAAAGTGAGTGCTATTCAAAAAAGGGGCGTGGCAATATTATTAAAATACTATATCTCAGTCGATATTGACAATAAGTGCATGGGTAGGCATAGTTATTACAAATTACAGTAAAAAAAGTGGGCGTTATTCAACGAAGGGGTGAGGCAATATTATTAAAATACTATATCTCAGTAAATATTGACACTAGGGTACTAATATTGGGTATTCAGGTAGGCGAGTAGGTAGAAACATTACAAAAGTGGGCGGGATTGTACATAGGGTGTGGCACTTTAAGGAAATTATTATATATCGGTTAATATTGATACTTGGGAACTGAAATTTGGCACAGGGCTAGGTAGAATCATTATAAAGTACGGTTAATAAAGTGGGCGGGATAAGATAAAGGGCATGTCTTATGGATAAGATAAATGGATAATACCCAACAAACTTTTAGGAATTAATCAGACAAATTTCTTAAGAACAAAGTGTCATTTTTGAAATTTTACTCAAGAATACTATTACATAAAATTTTTCATATTCTCTAAAAAGGAAGAAATCGGGGTTGTTACAGAAACCGATTGCTGTCGGAATCAGAATTAAAACCGACAAAAATTTCGCTTAGTTGTCATGAATTCTGATTTTGTCGATTTTATGTTCGAATCGGTTTCGGTGTCAGTTTTAGGTGTCACAGAAAGCGATTTTATCGATTTGCTTATCGGAAATAAATCGAGCAGCTGATCGCTGTCAGAATTGAACAATTGCGCCTTTTTTGTGTTTTCTTTACGTTAATTTGTTGAAATGTAAGTACATGGATGAGTTTTAAATTTTGTTAAATATTTTATTATTAGTAATTATTTCATTTTCTTACAGGGGAAAACACAAAAATAGAGTCCAAAACTCCATTATCATTGATTTTATGGAAAAGTATCCAGACATCGCAAAAGGATTCACAAAGCGGGATAAGCCTACTGTGGATTCCCTATGGCAGCAACTGACTGCATCATTAAATGGCGCAGGTCCGCCACAAAAAGATGCGATCGGTTGGAAAAAAGTGAATTGTTGTGCTTATACCATTATATCCTTTTCTGTTGTTAACCTTGTACCTTTAGATATGGACGGAGTGGAAGAGTGACGTCAAAAAGAAAATGGCTCATAACAGAGTTGAGGGACTAGCAACTGGTGGCGGACCTTTCTCAAAATACACCTTAACAACTACTGAAGAAACAATTATGCGACTATGTGGAATGAAACATTCAGTAGAAGGTGAAGTGGGCATATCACTAGGGCTGTCGGATGAAGTTGTTACGGACATGGTGCAACAAGGACAACATGTACCAGGCATATTGTTTGCCAATTCCTTAGAAACCGGCGATGCTCTATCATCTATCTATCACAACGAAAATGCATGCCCTGAAATCGACGAGGAAGTGGCTTCGACATCAAAACGCAAAGCTGAGTCTCCTCTTGTTGATAGAAATCCGAAAACGGTTAGAATGAAGAGCACCGCCGAGCGTTTGAAACAATTTCTTGATGAAGACAATGCAAGCAAAATTGAAACGAACGGTAAGCTAGAGCAGCTTGTACAACTTGGTAAGGAGAATGCAAGCAGTTTAAGGCGTCTTTATCGGGCAACTGAATGTGTTGCAAAAGCAGTGATTGAAGCCAAGAGTGAATTTGTGAGTGCTAACAAAAGACTTCTAGCAGCAATGCAAGAAAAAAATAAAATCAAACAAAAGCAGTTGGACCTTGAGCTGTTGAAGTTTAATTTTGAAAAGGAAAGAAGAGAAAAGAATTAATTAATTTACTGAATTTGAAGTGGTTGCACTGAAATAACCAAGTACAATATGTTTGTTTTTGTTTTTTATGTTTAATACCAATGAAATGTGATTTTTGTTTTTTTTTTTTTTTTATACTAATGAAATGTGATATTTTATGTTTTCTTTTTTAAAATTAATAATAATAATAAAATTTGATTTTTATGTCTTTTATAAAAACAAATAGATTTGTATTTTTTTTAGTTTAAAACATGGAATTTTTTATAGGGTATCAGCTATATCATTTCTTATCCTCTGACCTTCGTATTGCTATCGAGCAATCGAAAAAATGACGATACGGTTGCAAAAGCTGTAACAGATTTAAAAAATGAGTTAACAAGTTTGACTTCTTTCGTTTCTTCGTTTACAAGTTTTAAGAAACATGCTTATCAAAACGTGATTTTTTCTTTTTTGTGATTTTTTGAAAAGGGCCAGTTTTTTCAGTGTGCGTTTAAACACTGGTCAAATTAAACCCAGCTTAACTCACCAAAATTGGACGTTCAAACTCGTTTAAGGCAAAAAATGAATACATCATATGGTAATTAAAGCCAATTTAACTTCAACGAAGGCTAAAATATCCAATTAAACCGAGTTTAAACGTCCAATTTTGGTGAGTTAAGCTCGGTTTAATTTGACCAGAGTTTAAACGCACACTGAAAAAACTGGCCCTAAGTGTTCAAATGGATACTCTTTTAGTTTGACTTTTTTTACAAGTGAATTAATAAAATGTGATTTTTTATGTAACAGATAGTTTATTTTGAACAAATTATGAAAGACTGTCAGCAATTTCGTCTCTAATCCTCTGGCCTTCACTTTGAAATGATGAAGTATCAGACAACACAATAAAGTCGTCCAAGGACTCGAGTGATGCATAGCCATTTTCATCGTGTTCGATGTTATAGCTTCTGCAAATGTTGTGCAGGGCGCAACAAGCGTTTATAATTTGCACAACTTTTTCTGGTTTGTAGTGCAATGTTCCTAGTAAACAGCGAAAGCGACTTTTCAATACTCCGATTGTCCTCTCTATAATATTTCTAGCAGAAGAGTGAGCCATATTGAATTTATATTCTTTGGAGTTAACTGGGGGGTCTCTGTACGGTGTTAACAGAAATGGCTCAATGCCATAACCGCAGTCTCCCAACAATCGGTTCGTTCGATCTCCAGCCACATATTGCCTCATATAAAATTGTTTAGCGCTGCTTACACTCCACACGAAAGAATCGTGGCTTGCTCCGGGATATCGGGCATCTACGGCTCGTATCAGCATGTTGTTGTCACAAATCTTTAGATTAAAGCATTAAAATTTATAGTTAAAAAAAATATTTTTTCAGTTACAACTTACAATCATGGCATTTATGCTGAAATAGCCTTTGCGATTATAGTACAAATGCTCATCAATTGGCGGCTTCACTATTTTTATGTGGGTTCCATCAATACAACCAGAAACGCCTGGAATGCGGAACTTGGTATAAAAATGTTCTCTTGACCTCGACTTTTCGCGGTCGTCCATTGCGAGTTTAACCCAGCGTCGACAAATGGATCGTTCAAGAGCATTCAGTATCTCCTTCAACACCACTGACACTGTCGACCTTGCTAAGCAGACATTTGCATCGTTACCCACAGACCGTTGATATGAGCCTTCCGCGAAAAACCGAAGTGCCGCTGCAAGTTGTAACACAGGTGGAATAGCCAACTTGTCCAACTGACCTTCAATTGTTGCCAGTACCGCAACGAATGCTTCCTTGTTTAGACGATATTGGTCTACGAACCTGTGAAAATGTGAAGACGTTAATAAAAACCAAAATGAAAAGATGAATCGTACTTACGTTGACTCTGGTAGCTCGAGCGGATTGCTCTTGTCTCTCAATATTTTACGTCTGATTTTTTCTGTGTATGTGTTACCAAGTTCTTCAATTAAAAAGAAGGCTACGACGGCAGAACTCATGTCTTTAAATTTTAAATTTAGATTAAGCACTAAAACAAAAATTTTCATTTAAAATAAAGCACCCAATAGATTTTGTCAGCTGCGCATATCAGCTGTTTCGAATATCGGTTTTACCGAAGTTCGAAAAATGCAAAATCAAGACTGTTTCATAACACCATTTCAAACCGATATCTATTTCAATTCCGATAACAAGACAATTCTGTGTCGGTTTCTGTAACAACCCCGAATAAAAACTTTTTAACAAAAAAAAAAAAAAAACCGACGTCAAAATCACTACAAAGTAAAAAATAATTTTAAATAACTTTTCCCATTAATTTCTTGATCAAATTTTGAAAGTTAATTAGATGTATTATAATATTGGAAATCTTATAATTTTCATTTTTTTCTATTTTGTTTTATTATAATCAATATATTAATTGCTTTATGAACATAAAAGCTTTGGAGTCGAAAAATTTGGAGTCGAAATAAGAAAAAATTAAAATAAAAAGCGCCGACTTCAAAGATTTTATGTACATAAAGCAATTAATGTATTGATGATAATAAAACAAAATTGAAAAAATGAAAATGAAAAGATTTCCAATATTATAATACATATAATTACAAAACATAACTTTTAAAATTTGATGAAGAAATTAATGGGAAAAGTTATTTAAAATTATTTTTTACTTTGTAGTTATTTTGACGTCGGTTTTTTTTGGATAAATTAAAAAAGTGTTTGGAAAAATTTAATATTTTTTTCCCGCAGTGTAGAAGTGCTTCATACTACAGTGAAAGTATAGCACTCAATTCAGTGCTCCGTTAGTGCTCCGAACTGCAGTGAAAGTTACATATAGCACTCAATAGCTGCTAAGGCTCATCAAAGCGTAATGTAGCAAGATCACTTGGACTTCTTCTTCTTCTTTTCCTCGCTTCACACAAAAAGAGCTCAGAAAAGAGTGCTCTTTGAGCGCTCTTGTTGGAAGCATCCGATTTCGGCCCGTTGGTTAAGGCAAAGAAAATATAAGTTTATGTTTGTTATGTATGTATGGAAAAGATATAAAAATATGTTAATTGTAGACATCCTTTGAACTTGACGCTTGAGATTCATCATCGTCTGAATCTAACGCTGCGAACACACATGACAAATTGGCATAACAATTTTAAAATATGTATAAGTTGTCAAATAATTGTCGCCATCAAGCCAATTGCCGATAGTGACGTAGGTGGCATAACAATTGCATGACAAAAAGTGTCATTTCTTTCAGTTTCAGGGTGTTTGTTTTTTTTTTTTTTACACTTTCTCAAGTAAACGTCAAATTTTGCCACTCTATGTCAAATTTCTTGCAAGCCGACTTGCAAGGTGATTGTTGCAAACAATTATGCTGGCAATTGAAAAGTTATGAGTGTGTTGGTAACAAAAGTTTAAATGTGTTGAAATTGCCATGACAAATTGTCTCATGTGTTCGCTGGGTAAGTTAAATACAGGATTCAATGGCATATCTTCTTCTGTGTGACATTCATATCTACTAACATATATATCGTTGGCTTCATCTTCATCTTCATAACCTCTTGATTTACCTGACCACCAACATACTTCTGCAAGCACTGCATCTAGTTTTTCCCTCTTGAATCGCGTTTCCATTGGCCTGGCTATCTGGTGGAATCACTCACTTTGTTCGTCCGATTCTTGGGAAAATTGTCGCAAAAAGGTATTAACCCGTAAATGCACAAGACCCCCGATTTTTACCGAAAAAATATATTTTATGTAAAATTAAGTAAAAATAAAAACTGCGGTTTAGTTTTGAAATTTTTTTTTTAAAAAGTTTTTTTAAAAAAAGTGGTTGTATCTATAAAGATACAATGTGAATTTACCCACATCTAAAATCCCTATTGAAATATATCAAAATAAAAGAAATGTGTTATGAATTTTTTTTTTAATTCTTTTATTTTAAAAAGTTAAAATTATCAAAATCTGCAGGGAGTGCACACTGTATCTTTAAAGATAATACCAACTAAAATGACCCAGTGAGGTGCCAAATGATCGAAATTTTTTCGAACCACTTAAAATCACTACAGGACATATTTTGAAAGCAGTCAGTATTTTTTCCTGATCAAAATCATTTATCTGTTTCTAGGAGTTAAACTGTTAAAAATAGTGTTTATTTAATTTAAAAAAAAAATTTTTTTTGACTTTGCACATAATTTTTATTTAAAAAGTACGACAAATAGAAGTAAAAACTATTTTTTTATTTAAGACTTATAATATTCTTAATAATATAGAACCGACTTTAAAAAATCAAACCAAAAATATAGCCGTAGGAATTTTTTGAATGGTTGTATCTTTAAAGATACACGGTGCATTTAAGGGTTAAGGTGAAAATGCAGAAAATATAATTTTAACGTAATGGAAGCATTGATTTTACCAAAACAATACAATAGATTATAATAATAATAGATAATTATCAACTCTATTCTCAATATCGTCTGGCTGTACTCGATTTTTTCCTAAAACACCCTCGAATACTTTTTCGAATACACCCTCGATCCAGGCCTGGATCCTGGAAAAAAATAGATTATAATACAATCAGCAAAAGTTATATTCATATACCTCATTTTTTGGAACAAACTCACATTTGTTCTAAAAATTCACGAAATAAAAGACCAAATTATACTGTGCGACATCAAAAAGTAAATAACTGATTTTTTCAAGGTCACAATTTATACTAAACTAAGTAAAATTTGGATTTAAGACCTTCAATAAAATTCTTGGAAATTTAAAAAAAAAAAAAATAACTGGCCATTTCAGTCCTTGAAAGGACTTTGACCTAGGTTTTTATGATCAATTGTGTTGTGCGTGTTATTAAGTTTGTACACAATTGACCGAGAACTGGACCTACATGCTTAACGCCGACTCCGAACGGCGATGAACAAAATGTTCTCGTTCTCAAAAAGCTTTACATGGCATTTTGATTACTCTCTGAGGTTTGCCATTGTCTGCAGAGAGGTGGCGGCCGTACAGAAAAATCATTTTAATTCAAATAATTTTCTGTCACTGCTAGGATTCGAACCCGGGTGTCCAGGTTCATTGAGATAGAGGCCACGCACCTTTACCAACAACGCCTCGGACGCCATTTGAAAATTTAATGTCCTTTAAAATTTGGAAACATTATTTCTCCCCAATATTAACACAGGAGGGTCAAAAACCCCCTTAAATTTAAAAAAAGTGTTATATCTCGAAAACTCTGGGCGATATCACTTTTATTACTATTTGTGTATGTATGTATCTGTCGTGGCGTCCGTGGCGTAGTTGGTTAAAGTGCGTGGCCGCTATGTCAACGAACTTTGGAAACCCAGGTTCGAACCCCAGCAGCGACAGAAAATTATTTGAATTAAAATAATTTTTCTGTACGGTCGCCACCTCTCTGCAGACAATGGCAAACCTCAGAGAGTAATCAAAATGCCATGTAAAGCTTCTTGAGAACGAGAACATTCATCGTTCATCGCCGTTCGGAGTCGGCGTTAAGCATGTAGGTCCGGTTCTCGGTCAATTGTGTATAAACTTAATAACACGCACAACACAATTGATCATAAGAAGCTAGGTCAAAGTCCTTTTAAGGGCTGAAATGGCCAGTTATTTATTTTTTTTTTTATGTATCTGTGTATGTATGTGATGTAAAGGGTGGTTAAATTTTAAGGGCCGATGTTGATTTTGAATAAAACACAAATTATTTAGGAAATTATCGTCATTTCTTTTTATTATGATAATATTGGTATGGTTCAATTATGTATGGAACAAAATATCGGCCAAATGGCCGCAGCGACCTCGGCGGCACACCTCCATTCGATGGTCCAAATTTCCGATGACGCTGAGGCATACGTGAGGTTCTATGCCGTTAATGTGCCGAATTATCTCATCCTTTAGTTCTTGAATTATTGCTGGCTTATCGACGTACACCTTTTATTTCAAATAACCCCAAAGAAAGAAGTCCAACGGTGTAAAATCACAAGATCTTGGCGGCCAATTGGCATCGCCACCACGTGAGATAACACGGCCATTGGATACGTCGCGCAAAAGAGCCATTGTTTCGTTAGCTGTGTGGCAAGTGGCACCGTCCTGTTGAAACCACATATTGCTCACATCCATATCTTCCAATTCGGGCCATAAAAATTTCGTTATCATCTCACGATAGCGAACACCATTCACAGTAACTGCCTGACCAGCCTCATTTTAGAAAAAATACGGCCCGATGATGCCGCCAGCCCATAAACCGCACCAAACAGTCATTTTTTTTAGGTGCATTGGGTTTTCAACAATCACTCTTGGATTATCATTCGCCCAAATGCGGCAATTCTACTTATGGACGAATCCACTGAGGTGAAAATGTGCCTCATCGCTGAAGATGATTTTCTTCGATATGAAAGCCCATTTTCATAATAAGCCTGAATAACTTTAACGCGTTGCTCGATTGTGTATCTTTCCATGGTTCAAATTAAGTTAGTCTGAAATTGAGAAATGTCAAATGAAATGCAGAAAAAAACTTGACGTTTAGGTGTGGTTCACAATTTAACCACACTTTATTTTGAGTAAAGACAAATTGTACTAAATAAAAAATATAAACTGTCTCATATTCTGCAAATTTAAATTTTAATCGGAACTTTTTATAAGAATAGAATTTGTAAGAAAATAAAAGAGAAAAAAAACATGTGAAAAAAACTCCTACTTTAGAATTTTCCTACAAAATATGACGACGTTGTGAAGGATTTTGCGGAAAAATTTCAAAAGTATTTAATTTAACCACAGCATGCTACGCGTATATCTTGAAGAACACTTCATTTTGGTTGGTATTTTTTTGTTTTTGTTCCTGCTTCGTCAACAAGTTCTTATATCATGCTGAACATGAAGAACTGCGTCGTTCTACTTGAAAGCGCACTGCAGAATATTTAAGTAACCTAACTCTTTTCTCTTCAATACGGAATGCTTATTTTCTTTATTTTATTCAAAATAGAATTCTTAAAAAAAATATATTCTTAATACATGTAAAAAAAGGAACAAAAATTAAACTCAGAAGAAAATAAATGCCAAGTGCAAGTTCAGCGCGCTGTATGTCATACTAAGCAAAAGCTACCAGAACTGAAATTGGAACAGCAGCAAATGTTTCACCTCATCATTTTTAAACATTTGTACTGTTCTAAAAAAACCTAAGAAAAGCTGACATCTTAAAGTTGGTATTAATTCTGTCGGGAGAATGATCCTCGTATGATTTTTCATATACCAACTTTGATGACTTATTTAAAATATTTAATAATATACAATAAGATATTAATAGGTACTAATAGTAAGGTTGTTATATTGACTGAAAAAACAAAAATTAGCAAGGACACCCCCCACCCCCCTCCATTGTTAGGGTGCGTGCCAAAAAACTTTTACTGGCAAACAAAAAAATAGAAAATAATAAAATTTCTCTAAAAATACATTTGGGCCTAGCAAAGGATAGACTGAAGTGCACTTAGCACATGCCATCTGGTTTGTCGTGGTGTTACCTGATACCGCCAGGTGTGATCAGAAATGGTGTACGAAAAATCATACAGTGGTCGCCGACTCACATTCTATGTTTTCGACTCTTATCTCAATCACACTAATCCAGTGGTGCTCAACGCACGGTTCAAACAACAACTAAGAGAGCTTTCCGAGTGCACAGCTTTACACTGAAACAAAAAGTTGTTTATAGCTCTAACAACATTTGGTGCAAAGAACTCTTGTCGAGTGTTGGATTTTCAATATAATAATTATTTTTATTTTTGCGTTCGTTTTTCGCTTAACATAGAAAACAACAAGCAAAAATGTATTAATGCTTTTCCTGAAACATTGCAATATATTTACGTATATTCATAAATAAAACAGCGAGCAACACCCTCACCTTATGAACGCTCAAAACATACTGACTTGAAATTTAAAGCACAGCAGAAAAAACAAACTTTTACGCAGTGTACCAACCAGTGTTGCCAGAAAATTCTTGAGGATGTAGCTAAAAATGCGACAAAAAGTAGCTAAAAAGAGCTAAAAACTTTTTTTGTAGCTAAAAAAAGAAGCTAGTTTTTAAAAACAACTTAGTAACTATATTTTAATCATTCAGTTTACATTTTTTTTTTAAATTTTGTGTACATAAATGAAAACAACAAAAGGAATATATTTTCATATGCTAAGGTACATTTTGATCAGTAAAATACACTTTCAATATACTAATAATTTTTTTAAACGGTTATGTGTTAATTGAATTAATTTTTTTTAAACGGTTATGTGTTAATTGACAAAAATGAATTACAAGAAAAAGGCCAAAAAGTCTAGTTTTAAATAAATACATATATGTATGTATTAATATTTATATGCAGGCACAGTTTTGTAGGTGTATACCATCAGTTCAGATTTCAAAGTCCACTCTATCATTACTATCATTATCCGAACTATCAGAATCTTCATCTTCGTAAATATCTCCCCGTTTCATAAATTTTACGAGATCGTCATTTATAATGTAATCGTGGCAAGATTTGTTTATTTTTTAAGATAAAGATATCTTACCCCTGTAAGATTCTGATTCCTCATTCTGTATCACGAAATAGGCTTACTAACGATAAGCAATATGTAGGTTTATATATAGAAGAAAGTAGTGCTGATCGTTTCTTTTCTGTCGTTCATACCTTGTTTCGTGATACGAATGATGGGCTTAACATTTTGTGGAATTTGACATTAACAATTTAATTGAATTTCTATTTTGTTTTTATAAGACTCATTATTGAAAACGTTCTCTTTTGCAGCTTTGCTTAACGATAAAAGTAAAAATAAAAAACGAATTTAGTAAGATCGGAGACAGAGTTTTCGTTTAAAGCACCTATCCAAAAATCAAAAGAAGACGATACTCCAAGTCCAAGGATAAGTGTGAAGTTTTCTCCATTGGATTTCATCGTATGTATAAGTTGGAGATGTTACAAAATTACGAAAATATTGCATTTTTTAACCAAAACAAAAAGTAGTAGCTAAAATAGCTAAACTCAAAAACTAAAAAGCTAAAAAAGTAGCTAGGAGCTAAAACACAATTTTTGGAGGTAAAGGAGAAAAAAAAAGCTAAATCTAGCTACAAAGTAGCTAAAATGGCAACACTGGTACCAACACAGCGAGCCGACTGCTACTTCGTGTGCAAAAGCTCAACAACACACGATGCCCGCGGGCTATGGGAAACCATGTTGTGAGCACCACTGCACTAATCACTTCTACATCTCTGCGCGTCACTTGAATAGAAACAGTGCTTTTGACAAAGATCAGAGCTAATTTGTGTGCTTAAAGCTTTTTTTTTTTATTTTTGTCATAAAAGTGTTACATTTTGAAGAATTGTGTGAAAAGAGAACAATGTAATTTTTGACGCTACTTTTTTATTCGTACTTCTTTATAAGGAATAGCAGAAATGTGGTTTTATTGTTGCGTCACTTGAATAGAAACAGCTGCTAAAATAAGAAGAAAACAATGGATTGAAGTGAAAAAAAAAATATTTTTTTTTTATTTTTTATTTTATTTAATAATGCGTATTCTACCTTTTTTCAAAATCATTCCATAGATTCTATTTGGAATACTATCGTAAAGATTTTTTAACAAATTAAGAAATTTCCGTCCAAGCGATCCTAATTGCAACAATGAGTGACTCTCGATCTTCGAATTGCCGGCCTGACTCGTAAACCTTGCTAGACAACCATCCCCATACAGTTTCCATTATATTGAGATCCGGAGAGTATGGTGGCCATTCCAACAAATTAACATTTTGCTCCCTTATCCAATTTTTTACTATCCTTGCTTTGTGAATTGATACATTAACTTGTTGGAAAGTCCACGGAATTGGTCCGAAAAGTCCCGAAAATTTTTGAAAGGCTGTTTCCAATATCTTTTTGTAGCAATTTTCGGTCATTTTGGCTGTTTGAAAGTCGAGCTCAATACCTCCATAAAAAGACACAGCGCCCCAGACCATTACACCTCTTTCGCGGCTGTGGTGACGGGCCAAAAATCGTTTCTCCTTCCGTAAATCGTGAAAATAATTGTTGAAGCCATCAGGACCATCAAAATTAAATTTTTTCTCGTCCGAGAAAATAACAGCATTCCATTCGTTCTTCCAAGACATGTGATCCCTGCAAAATCTTAAGCGTGCTTCTTTACGTTGCTGGTTAAGTGGTGGTTTTTTTTCAGTTTTTTTAGCTTTAGATGTTTGGCCCCATTGAGAACTCTCCTTACAGTCGAAACACTGCTACTAACACCACTTTTTGGCCTTATTTTTGCAACAGAATCAATGCAATTAGATGCCAACCTCACTATGAGTCTTCTATCCCCTTCTGTTGTAGTCCTTTTTTGTCTCCCTACCATGTTTTTCCCGCAAAACGCTGCGAACGACTTTAGGGCTTCTACCAATTTTTGTGGCAATAGCCTTATCGACGACAGTTAACGCATTCAGTCGGCCCATATCGACTCGGTATACATAATCAGAATTAAAAAAAAAAAAATATTTACTAACATATGGAACGTTTTTTGACGTGACGAAGTTACGTTTTACCGCGCAGGTTTCCAAAAGAGTTAAAAATGCAGTTTTTAAAAATTCATCGGCATGGCATTGAATTGTTACTCGCTAAGTATGTGTAACGTGAGCCTGTGAGCTGAAAAGAAGAAAAAAAAAAGGGTTAATACAATTTTTCAAATTGGTTACTTACCTCTATGCGCTGAGCTCCACTTTTGATGTTCAAATTTGTTTTTTTATTATTTTTGTTTATCTGCTGCGTTTAAAATTACATTATTTTAGCTATTTGATTTCAATTCTTGCACCTTTAGGCTTAAGCTTAAAATTAAATGAAAAGAAACGTGGAAAGCAATGACAGCTGAGAAATGTCACTTTCCATTGGAATGCTTGTTCGAAAATGTAAGATTGAGCGACTGGGGATATGAGTGAATGGCTAATTCACAATAGAAATATAGTCTTAAATGAGAAGGATTTTTGTCTTGTAACTAGCTAAGCTTTTTACTACTGTTAGGGTTTGAGTGTGGATGTTGTTTTACTCTGTGTTTTGAGTTTTTTTTTTGTATAAGAGGTTTGTGTCTTGGTTGTCTTCGGTGTTTTACATCCACTCTCACTCAAGTTTGTTGAGCTAGGAACAAAACGATGTATTCAGCCAAACTTTATGATTTATGTGTTAGTAAACGAATCGTGAATTTAGCTAATTTAAACTAATAGGCTAGCAAAACTAAAATCAGCAGAGCAGAGATGAAAAAGTGTTCTTCAAAGAAAGAAGTGTTGTGTTTAAAAGTGCAAGTGAAGTTTTTTTAAACAGTGTATTAAAAATTCGTGGCGTCCGTGGCGTAGTTGGTTAAAGTGCGTGGCCGCTATGTCAAACAACTTTGGAAACCCAGGTTCGAACCCCAGCAGCGACAGAAAATTATTTGAATTAAAATAATTTTTCTGTACGGCCGCCACCTCTCTGCAGACAATGGCAAACCTCAGAGAGTAATCAAAATGCCATGTAAAGCTTCTTGAGAACGAGAACTTTCCGTTCATCGCCGTTAGGAGTCGGCGTTAAGCATGTAGGTCCGGTTCTCGGTCAATTGTGTACAAACTTAATAACACGCACAACACAATTGATCATATGAAGCTAGGTCAAAGTCCTTTCAAGGGCTGAAATGGCCAGTTATTTATTTATTTATTATTAAAAATTTAGAAAAGGCAGCCAGATCATCACGGTGTAATATTGTCAATCGTCAAGTGACCGGATGAAACGGTGTCCCGTAGTCCCGTTGTTTTATATACATATGTGCCGATCCGCTAGGTGCTGGCATATATATATATGTATATACATTGATAATCTTAGGTCCTTGCATGGCGGGAGGGCAGTTTTAGGGCCTAAGATTAATTGCGAAAGATTTTTTTTGTATCTCTTAAAATAAGCACTAATTATCAGCGCTAAAGTTTAATGCATGGTAGAGTCGCGAAGTGAAGGTCCAGTGGGAATAAAGTTACTCAAGTGCTCAGAGAGTAACATCGAGCTAACCAGCAGCTGTTCGCGACTGGAAAACGAAGATGAAATAAGCAGAGGTCAATGACCGAAAGTAAAATCGAGGCAGCAGAGAGCTAACAGCTGATCGTCACTGTGATATAAAAATATATACATGCATACACATTGTATATATATATAGAGTTCAACGACCTCAGCACAATTTTTTTGTTCTTTGCATATGCTTGGACTATGGATATGTTTAATTTTAAAGTTTCCTTTTTTTATTTTGAAATGCTTACAGTTGCGATTTTTTTTTATGAATTAACTTTTGCTACATAGATTAATTTTCTATATTTTTTAAATCAAATTTAAACATGAAATCTGTCTAATTTTTAAGTTCTTTTATTTTACTATTTTTTTTTTTGATTTGTTAAAAGTAACAACTTTTTTTTATGAATTCATTCTTGCTACGTAGTTTAATTTTCTAAATTTTAAGTTTAATTTCATATATGAAATATGCTTGATTTTGAATTTTTTTTTTACTTTTTTTAATTAGTTTTCTTTTATCGATTTTTCTTATGCATTCAAATATGCCACATATTGTAGATTTTTAATTTAAGTAGATTAGGGTAGAATGAAAGAGAACTGCTTTTTTTTTATACTTCAAATTTTACGTGTCAAATCAGCGAAAACCACGGATGGAATGTAGCAAAGTGGATGCTGGCGCCAACACCAACACTAGCTGGAAATCGGTGAGTTAAGTCATTTTCATTTTACCATATATATATATATATAAAAAAAAAAAAAAAAAAAGAGAAAAAAAGCAGTTTAAATTTCTTTGACTTTGATTCTTTGATTCAAATTTTTTTTACATATAAAAAAAAAAAAAAAATTTTTTTTTGTTTTAAATTTTTAGATTTTATTTTTTTATTATTTTTTTTATATACGCAATAACTATTATTTGCTACAATTATTTGCATATATCCCTTTATAATAACTTTATGATAATTGAATTGTTTTAATAAATATTAAATATGCCTTGAAGCACACTATGAAATCTTATTGCGGTTTAAAGGATTTTTCATTTATTTTTTTGTCACAAGAATAACTAGAGCAAGTATGACTTGCTGAAAATTTTGTCGGCTGGTGTGGACTAGGTAGTGGCTCCTAAACAGGTATGTTGTGATGTAGTTCTGACAGGGAAATGGGTAATAAACGGACTTAGACAGATTTTTGACGGAGTCAGCGATTGGGAACCACATAAAAAAAATTCAGATTTTTGACGGAGTCAGCGATTGGGAACCACATAAAAAAAATTCATGGAGTCCGTATGTGGTTCACGGCTGCTATTTTAAAGGTGCAGATGTAGGGTGGGATGACTTCAGCTGACGGACAGAGACTTAGGATTGTATGTTATGTGCTTGTTTGCTTCTTTGGTTTTTTTTTTTTTTTTCATTCCTTCTATTTCACAGTGCATATTCTATCTGGTTTTTATTAGCCTATCTATTTTATCTAATTTTACAGTATCTATTCGATTTTTCATTACTTTATTAGCTGTCTTTTTTTTTTTTTCTTGTATTTTGTCTCCTTCGGACACGAACAATTTTATGTTTTGAGCTAGTGGTATGCACATGCTGGCAAGAACCATCCCAAAAGCCGTCGAGCAGCCGGAAAATGCCACCGTGTCAACCGCCGGACATGTAGCACACCCAACATAGC
Source organism: Pherbina coryleti (assembly GCA_943735915.1). Classification (NCBI taxonomy): domain Eukaryota; kingdom Metazoa; phylum Arthropoda; class Insecta; order Diptera; family Sciomyzidae; genus Pherbina; species Pherbina coryleti. Next base: position 155,866,247 of record OX030948.1, read on the forward strand.
TAGACTCATTACATATGACAGCCATGACTAAAAAAATGGTACGACCGTAAAGGTTGATCCTTTGACTTCATTATAAAAATAAAAACAAAATTAAAAACTTCATCCGGACACGGTGGGAGCTGCTAAAGCAACACTACTGAAAATTTGTTACATGGAATTATTACTCGCTGAGTATTGGTGCTAGGATTAAAAATATGATACACCAATAAAGGCCTGTTCTAAGCCCTCACAACAAAATTTCTAACGTCATGGTGACTCTGAGAGAGCCGCTCAGCATAGATGTGTAATTACGCCTCAAAGCTTAAATAAAAAAAAAATTCTTATCGTCGTAATTTCAAGATGGCAACCACAAAATGCAGTAAAAATGCTACAACCAGGATAAGACGTTGTATGGAATTTAAACTCTATGACTACTGGCGTGACGGTAAATTTTAAGGAACGAAAATGAAGGTGAAAAAAAAATAAATGGCGTCATGAGGCCCCTCAGGGCGCCGCCTAATGTGACGTATATGCATCACTTTTGCTGGATTAATTGCATGCAGCTAAGGCATAGTTAACTAACCAAGGAAAAGCACAAACAATGGATAATAAAAAATAAAAATAAATAACTGACCATTTCAGCCCTTGAAAGGACTTTGACCTAGCATCTTATGATCAATTGTGTTGTGCGTGTTATTAAGTTTGTACACAATTGACCGAGAACCGGACCGGACCGAACAGTTTGAAAATCACATTTGAAACAGGTTTGACATCAACGTTTGATATCATTTTGAGAATAAACCTATTTCTCAATTTGAGAATAGAGTCCCCTTTTTTTTGAGAATGCTATCATTCTCAAATCAATCTCAAGTCGATATCAAACGTTTGACATTTGAGAAAAACGTTTGATATTAAATCATTCTCAAATCATTCTCAAAACTCAATGTTTGCTGGGTAGGGATCGTTATTATTATAAGCGATATCCAAAAACTCAAAGTTTAATTATTACTTTTAGATTTTTATCACTGAGCATACAATAGATAGAGAACTCAAACCATATAAAAATTTCAACCCAAAAAAAAAAAATGAATGCAATGGCTCCCACACTCTCAATTATGCTACGATCGTTCTTGTCGTTTATACGAGCGTTACTCGTGTTTTGGTGGCCACGATATTTTGTTATTGCGATCGTGAAGCTTTGGATTTTCGTCACTACATGAATTTTCTGTGGGACACACGCATGCGCTCTGTGTTGTATGCATTGTTTTTTGCTTTTATTTTTTGTGCTTACAACAACAAAAAGTAAAGCAAGCTAAAAATAGAACAGCTGTTGCTCGCAGCTACAAAATGTATGGCAGGCTATTGTGGTCAGAGCTGCCAGATATTCTGAACACCCCGTCCCCATTTGACAAGTCTAAGATCCCCAAAATCCCCAAACTTCTTTGAAAATCCCAAAATTTGATTAATAAAAATTACAACTAGAGAGCACTGGTCCAAAACCTCTTAAAACAATAAAATAAACATTAAAATTTACCCAAAATAAACCACATATGCAACTGTTTTCTTTGCCTCTTAATTATATTTAATTTTCAATCATAAATGAGATTCTGTGAACAAAATCAATAAAATATTTATTCAACTTTTCAAATGATCAACATTAAAAAACAAAAATGTAAAGAACTAGCAAGGAATGAAGGATTCTATTAAAAAACTGTATTTTAAAAATACAGTAATTTTTCACAACTTTTATATTTTTAGATATCGATGGCTTCATTCCAGAATAAGCTAAGTCTAGAAAGTGAATTTTGCAGGAGACGCGTTCAAAGTTTATTTGGAATTTCTTAAAAGCCGTATAAGATATAAACTAAATTTTTTCGGTGTTAAAATCATATTTATTGCAGAATTTTTTTACTGTGTTCGACTTTAACATTTTTTAACATAAATCCGAATTAAAAAAACAATCTCCTTGAAAACATGATAAGTTGACCGGAAGGTGTATTTGGAATGACAACTTAAAGATTATTTAGAAAAGTACCTTCCGGTACATCTACTATGTTACGACTTATCTTATCCTAATAATAAGAGCAACGGGTGATGTGTGCATATTTTAGAGCTAAAATCAAATAATTAATCTATATTATTTTACTATCAAATCCACTTTCAACAGGTATTTCAAATCTGTATTCATATAAATATTTTTATTGTAACCCATTTCTACTTATCTATAAGCTACACCTTTATCTGATATACATTCTAATTAAAATTCTAGAAAATTATTATTCTTATAAAATTATCTGATAACGACGGTATATAACTGGATACAAAGACAAGAAAGGTCCAACGTGGATTATCGAGTACAGAACAGGTTCCTCTGAATAGACTAAAATACCGCCAAATTTTTCAAGTTTCAAGAACATAGCTACTACTACTCAGGTTTGAAAAATTACTCTTAAAATAGTAGGGTATCTAATCCTAGATCACAAGAAGCTAGGTCAAAGTCCTTTCAAGGGCTAAAATGGTTTTTTTTTTTTTATCTAATCCTAGTTTAAAATTATATAAAGAGATATATAAAAATCTAGAATTTAGCCATTAATTTTGTTTTTGAAATCCTTACAAAACAAAGAGAACTCGATTTGTTTTTATTAAAGAGAAAGAAGATAAGTAAAAAAATTTCAATTGCTGATGAAGATGATCACTAGGAATAGTTTTGCATTAATTATTAAAAATTTGTAAATTTTGAGTTGTAACTGTTTTGTAGTTAGGGTACGATATCACCACTTGAAATTGATAAGTATTAATTTCCATTACAAACTTTTTATATAAAATTTTGGTTTTTTTAATAAAAACCCATAAAAAAAATTTAAAATAGATTTTTCTTGAAAATCCGACGTTACAAAAAGATATTCAATAACAATACAAATATAATTTTACAGTATGTCGTCAACTGTCTGACAGACGTCAATTTTAATTTTTTTTTTTAAATTAATTTTTAAATAATTTTTGAATCAACAGAATTTTTGCTCTTTCTTCTCTGAAATCCCCAAAAAATCCCCAATATAGGCATGGATATCCCCACCAATCTGGCAGCCCTGATTGTGGTAGCTATGAGAACACGAAGGGACGATCGTTAAAATGCGAAGAGAGATCAAAGAATAAATGAGAATATGGGAGCCATTGCATCGCCACGCATTTTATGGCAATTTGAGTCCTCTATCTATTGTATGCTTAGTGTTTTTATGTTATTGCTCAACAATAAAAATTATCTTACGATTTTTATGTTTTGATCAGAAAAAAAAGTTATTTTTGACGTGACGAAGATACGTTGTACTGCTCTAGTTTCCAAAAAAGTTGAAAAATGAATTTTTTAAAAATTCATCTGCGTTTCATTGAATTGTTACTCGCTGGGTATAAGAGCTATGATTTAATAAATAATATGACCATAAAGGTTAATTCTTTGACTATATTAAAAAAACAAAAAAAAATTTAATACGGCATAGGGACGTAGTGGGAGCTGCGTAAGAAACGCAACTGAAAATTTGTTACATGGAATTATTACTCGCTGAGTATTAGTGCTAGGATTAAAAATACGATACGCCAATAAAGGCCTACTGGAAGCCCTCACAACAAAATTAGACAAAAAATTTCTGACATCATGGGGACGCTGAGAGAGCCGCTCAAAGATCGATAACGCAACATTCATGCAGCGGCGTTGCATTGAATTTTTACTCAATGAGTATATAACCGACGATAAAAATTTAAAAAGAAAAATAAAGTTTTTATACATAGCTTTACGACAAAACTAAAAAAAAATTCTGGCGTCGTCAGGTCGTGAATATAGCAGCTTATGTAACAGAAATGTAATATCGTTGCATGGAATTATTACTCACTCAGGAGGAAAGCTACAGTTAATTTTGTTTTACGACAGCAGGGATGTGTTATTACGCTTCACAACTAAATTACAAAAAAAAATTTTGTTGTCATGATTTCAGGGATGCAATCACATAATGCAGTAAAAATGCTACAGCCATGAAAAAACGTTGCATGAATTTTTAACTCTGTGACTACTGGTGCAACGGGAAATTTCAAGGAACGAAAACAAAGGTGAGGTCTTCGGGTATATGACAAAAATAAAAAAAAAATTTGACGGCGTGTCAAAAACCCTCAAGGAACCGCCTAATGTGACGCATATGCATCACTTTTGCTGGATTAATTGAAATTAGAGCACAACCAATGGGGAAGCAAAAAAAAGCTAAACGAAAAGCACCAACTCCAAATCCAACAACAACACCAACACCAACACCAACACCAACACCAACACCAACACCAACACCAACACCAACACCAACACCAACACCAACACCAACACCAACACCAACACCAACACCAACACTTTTATACCTCTCTTGTTACAACTTTATACCTCTCTTGTTAGACCAATTCTTGAATATGCATCCGTAATATGGAACCCTCAATACAATGTCCACATCGATGCATTAGAATCGGTTCAAAAACAATTCTTACTTTTTGCTTTACATTATCGTTGGAACCCCAATATTATTCTTCCCCCTTATGAAACACGCCTCAAAATTATTTACCTGCCTTCCTTAAGAAGCAGAAGAATTATGCTCAATGTCTCTTTTTTATACAAATTACTCAGTGGTGATATAGACTCACAATACCTCCTTTCTTCATTAAACTTCAACATCCCCAGGAGCGGAGCCAGACATTTCCAGCTTTTTAAGTTGAGTCACTGCACTTCTAATTATGCCCTTCACGGCCCTTTGCGATGTATGTGTAGTGATTTTAATGGCAACTTGAACTTGATAAATTTTTCTGACTCGGTGGATGTCTTCAAACGCAAAATGATATTACATTTGAATACTTAACGCATTCCTTGTGATAACAAATATAACTCGCGATAATTGTGTAGATTTTACGATTTAACAAATAAGCATCATCGAGTATGATAGATACTTTAAGTTTTCGTTTTATTCAGTTTCGTTGCTTTATTTTTTCATGAAATTATTTTAGATCTTTAGTTCTTCCTTATTTGACCATGTATACCGTGTCTCTTGGCTTGGTGTGTCAGAGTTTATCTCTTTTCCATACAAGTTTGTACCTGCGTTGGCCCAAATGCATATCCAAATAAAAACTTTAGCTCGGTGTTCCCTTATTTTAGTGACCCGAATATATAAATATATTGTGCCTGCACAATATATACTTGTATATCTGTGCTATGTTTGGTATTGGTTTAGTGTTTGAGAGTTGCATCTCTTTTCCACGTAGGATCTTGGGTTGGACATTGGCCCCAAGCCGAACGACAACAATTATAAATGCGGTTATATATGGTCTAATAAATAACTTTGGCTGTTGTCTTGTATTGCTTCGTATTATGAAGAATGTGCTTTTATTCGATGATGTTTATGAAGTTTACATAAGCACAAAAAATTCTCAAATTTTATTTAATTTTAATTTCCGCTGAAAGGCCAAGCAATTGTGCTTAGTGGAGGCTATTATTTGCCAACAGGTGGTAAGTTTTAGCACGTAGGTGCATTCTATCAGTCCGGCTGATCCGGGAACTTCTTAGAATGTAAATCGTGCATGCGTATGGCGCGGGTCATACGTATCTATGAAGATATCTTACCTCCGGGCGAATCCAAAAAAAAAAAAAAAAAAAAAACACCAACACCAACACCAACACCAACACCAACACCAATACCAACACCAACACCAACACCGACACCAACACCAACACCAACACCGACACCAACACCAACACCAACACCAATACCAACACCAACACCAACATCAACATCAACATCAACATCAACATCAACATCAACATCAACATCAACATCAACATCAACATCAACATCAACATCAACATCAACATCAACATCAACATCAACATCAACATCAACATCAACATCAACATCAACATCAACATCAACATCAACATCAACATCAACATCAACATCAACATCAACATCAACATCAACATCAACATCAACATCAACATCAACATCAACATCAACATCAACATCAACATCAACATCAACATCAACATCAACATCAACATCAACATCAACATCAACATCAACATCAACATCAACATCAACATCAACATCAACATCAACATCAACATCAACATCAACATCAACATCAACATCAACATCAACATCAACATCAACATCAACATCAACATCAACATCAACATCAACATCAACATCAAAATCAATATCAACATTAACAACAACAGGAAGAAACTTCGTCACGTCAAAACCTACGGGTGTGTCCACGGCACAGCCAACTCTTTTTTTTGATTTTCTATTCAAGAATAAGAATTATTTTTGAGTTTTATTATTTTGTTCAACATTTATTTTCGCTTAGAAATAAAAGTTTTTTCTCAATTTTTATTTTACGCTCAAAAATAAAAATCATTTGTCCAGTTCTTTATTTTTTTCCCTCAAACATAACTTAAAACACCACACAGCTTTGTTGCTGGCACATGTTAATTTTTATTTTATTTTATTTATTGAACAGTGGGCTTTAAGGGAGGGCCGCAGTGGGTTAATGTGTATGTCCGAACCCCATTACTTTGCAAAAGGAACATTTTTCCCTTGGGGACCTATTTCCTCCTACCACTTCTTATGGGGGCTCCCATACAAATTTTATGATTTTTGTATATTTATTCCCTACACCTGAACAGAGGGGCTTTAAGGAAGGGTAGCAGGGGGTTAATGTGTATGACTGACCCCCCCTTGCTTTTACTACAGGGACATTTTTCCCTTAGCGACCTATTCCGTCCGACCACTCCTAATGGAGGCTTCGATACAAATGTTATGATTTTTTGTATATTTATTCCCTACACCTGAGCAGAGGGGCTTTAAGAGAGGGCCGGAGAGGGTTCATATGTATGACTGACCCCGATTACTTTTGCAAAAGGAACATTTTTCCTTTGGGAATCTGTTCTCTCCGACCACTCCTTAGGGGAGCTCCCATACAAATTTTATGATTATTGGGTATTTATTCCCTACACCTGAACAAGGGGGCTTTAAGAGTAGGCTGGAGAGGGTAAATATATATGACCTACCACCATTACTTTCGCAAGAGCAAAATTTTTCCGTTGGGGACCTATTTCCTCCGACCACACCTTAAGGGAGCTCCCATACAAGTTTTATGATTGTTGCACGCAAAGAAAAAAAACGTTTATCGCCAGTTTGCCGCAAACGAACTTCGTTTGTCGTGCTTGAAATCATTAGTTGCAAACGTTTCAACAGTTGTCATAATAACAGTTCAGTTGCGAGAAACGCATCATATAGTTGCAGGAAACTAATTTCGTTTGTCATAAACGCGAGAGATTATTAAATTGCAGCAATTGAAAACTTCGTTTTTCCCAACTGAAAATTTTGTTAATTTTTCCCTTTGTTGTATAAACATAACGCTTAGAGTTTAGAGTTACTTTTTGGACAAATTGTTACTCTATAAGGAAATTGGTAGTTTGCTTAATACGCGGACGGAGAAAGCAACGGAGGTGCAATACATAAGAAGACGGACGGACATAATGAGAAAGATTATTAATTTAGTAAATAATAATGACCGAAATAGCTTGCGGTATATATATTTTAGATATATTTTTAAGTTGTGACAACTAAATTTTCGTTTGCGGCAAATACTGCTCGCAAACGAAGTATAGTTGGTGAATTTTTCAGTTGCGGTAAACGAAAAATTTCTTTGCGTGTGGGTATTTATTACCTACACAAATTTTATGATTTTTTGTACATTTTTTCCCTTCACCTGAACAGGGTGGCTTTCAGGGTGGGCTGGAGAGGGTTAATATTTACATAACACTATGTGATATGTAGAATTTTGCATCAAAACCATAAAGACATAAGGAAAATAAATGCAATACAGAAATATACTCTGTGTACTCTTTGTTTAAATATATTCTGTGTACAAAAGTTTGAAATATACTATAAAATGTGGTGCATTACAGCTCTGTTACTTAGGAGCAGTCAGTGTTTGATTTTTTGTTTAAGGTTGTTGTTTTCAATATGAATATCAAAAATATGTTCCATATGCTTCGAATTTTTATGGCAATATTATAATTACTCGATGTATGAACCATGCAGTTGAAAAGCCACTGTGTCCATACTATATTATAATTATTTAATTTTGCGTAACACTATGTTAAAAACACACCGAAGCGTTTCACGGCGAAGTGTTTCATCGGCGAATTAATTCATTGGTTTTACTCCCCATCGCGGCTAAAGAAGTTTCTTTTTAAAAAAACTGCTTAGGTAGAAATTCTGAGGCTCGTTTCAGGAAAAGCTCAAAAAATATTTTAGTTAGACTCAGGGCTTGAAAAATTTCAGTCTATGCAATTTTAAGCCGTATAAGTAATGAATAAATCACTGTTTTTCACCGTTAAACTAGTTAATGAATTACTTAAACTTGAAAGCTCTGTGAGATATATTGACAACAATCTTCGTCAATATAAACAATATTCAAGCAGACATTTTCATACACAAAATTGTGGAAGATTTTGAATTATAAAATCAAAAATACTTTGCATGCGCTTTATAAGAGAATTCAAAAAACCAAAATGCAAACAGAAGTTAACAAAAGATAGCAACAGCAATTAAACAACATCAACAACGGAAGTTCCACATGCTTGTAGGAAGCTTAACGTTTGCGCCATGCCTGCAATGCTCAGCAAATAAATATCCGAACAACCTGATTACCACGCGATTTAAAACACGCAGACGTGTTTTTAAGTAATTCACTTTAATTGAGAAGAGGGCATAAAATATTATAAAGTTGCAAAATTTATGTTTTTGATATGAAACACTTTGCCCGGGATTACATGGCGTATGAGTAACATGGAATTGATTTATTTGCTTAAAAGAAAAAAAAATCAACTTTATTTGAAAGATACTTGAAAAGTTTCAAGTTAAAATGACTCACTTGAGTAAACATTTAACTGTACTTATTAGCTTAAATATAGCTCGCTCGTAAAGCCGCCATATCCCTGTATGTTGCAAAGCTTGAATGCAGCTACATTAAAGTCAAAAGTAATCAAAGTTGAAACTTTAAGCCAATTGTAAGCAAGACTAAGCAATGATTATAGAAGAACAGCTTCCATCAGTAATCTGCGGCAGAGTGAAGCTAAGCTGTCCCTCACAGGCGATGCATTTCCAGAAATTGTGCTACCAACGCGCAACTTAATGACACTTTAATGACAACGACTAAAATAGACACAACAACAACAACTGCTGCAACCACACAACACAACACAAGTGGTTGGCTTAGTGGTCACTACTGACTACTTCTAAGCGGTGACTGTTTCTGTAGAGTTGCGGACTATGACAATCGAACAAATGCACCAGCAGTTGTTCTTGTTGTTGTTATTGTTGGTGCTGTTATCATCTACGCTTTACTTGCAATTGCAATTTAGCAACAATGCACTCGCCCAATGATCTGCTTCGACATACAAAAGAAAATCCTTAGACAAAGTCAAACAGGCAGACACCAACACAAATTCATTCACACAGTGTAAACTCAGCATCTTGTCAATCAACTGTATTGTATTGCTTGCAACCGAGCAACATGTAGCAACAATATTACTAGCGAAACTGTAAATGCATGCAGAGCATCTGCTCTTGGCTAATAGATTGACACAGTTTAAAGTTGCCGTCCGTTCTTCAGTGTGCGAACGGATTACTTTGATGTTTACAGTGTATGAGTGTTTGTGTGTGTGTGGATTACTTTGATGTTTACTGTGTATGAGTGTATGTGTGTGTGATGTTTTCTTGTGTGCATGTATCACTGAGTCATTGCTTGTATTGTTTTTTATCTTTATTTTTTTCCTTGATTTCATACTGTTCGTCCATAATTGGCTTGGTTGGTCACATTGGCATGCTTTCTGGACCGTTGACGTAAATAGAAGAGTGACACTTTTCATTGCATTTTATATACTCTCTTCTCGAGTAAATCTTAAATGCTTCAAGTGATTGCTAAGCAAAGCGAAAAATGCATCCATGAAAAAGTTGTGGGCGGTAAAAAGTTACATTTAAGCAAGCTAATTATACTTTATCCATTTTTGGTGCATTGGTATCGCACTTAATGAATTCCTGCAAACTAATACATTGATTTGATTTTAATATTAAATTTTTAAGTTTTAATTTTTAACTTTTAATTCTTAATTTTTAATTTTTAATTTTTAGTTTTTAATTTTTAATTTTTCATTTTTAATTTTTAATTTTTAATTTTTAATTTTTAATTTTTAATTTTTAATTTTTAATTTTTAATTTTTAATTTTTAATTTTTAATTTTTAATTTTTAATTTTTAATTTTTAATTTTTAATTTTTAATTTTTAATTTTTAATTTTTAATTTTTAATTTTTAATTTTTAATTTTTAATTTTTAATTTTTAATTTTTAATTTTTAATTTTTAATTTTTAATTTTTAATTTTTAATTTTTAATTTTTAGTTTTGAATTTTGAATTTTGAATTTTGAATTTTGAATTTTGAATTTTTAATTTTTAATTTTTAATTTTTAATTTTTAATTTTTAATTTTTAATTTTTAATTTTTAATTTTTAAGTTTTAATTTTTAATATTTAATTTTTAATTTTTAATTTTTAATTTTTAACTTTTAATTTTTAACATTTAATTTTTAGTTTTTAATAGTTAATACTTAATACTTAATACTTTATACTTCATACTTAATACTTAATACTTAATACTTAATACTTAATACATAATACTTAATACTTAATACTTAATACTTAATACTTAATACTTAATACTTAATAAGTACTTGATACTTAATACTTAATACTTAATACTTAATACTTAATACTTAATATTTAATACTTAATAAGTACTTGATACATAATACTTAATTAAGTAAGCTCCTACTCTGGATAGCCACCTTGTTGCGGTGTAGGGGCTTAGGTTGCAAAGACTCAACGGGCTATGATGACTGGAGCTTCGGTTCCTGGTAGGGTCACCCATGTCATACAGGCTGTTGAAGAGCAATGCACAAAGAGCTATCCGACTGACTCCCTAATCCAGGGTGTTATGCGTTTCCGTGCCCATTGGATAGTTTGCAGGCAGGGAGTATAAAACTGCCTGTATTATTACGGAGCCTCTCTGATACCTGGCCGCCTCAGGGAGTAACTGTGGCCTTACCGCGGCATTGGGGTTAGGGCGCGGTGGACATCTTTTCCCCACTATTTTACTGACCACTGTAATGACAGACCCTGAACCGAGTCTCGGGCTGGATCGGGGCTCCATGCGAAGGCTGCATTGCCTTTGAATGCGGTTCCGATTCCGCTCGAGGATGGGTATCAGGGCCTGTCATTTTAACTCTCTTCGTCTAACGAGGAACGAGTGGTCGCACGAACCAGATGATGAGTGCCTTAAACAAAACAACACAAGACGGGCAGTCTCAAAATGCCAACGAGATGCAGCCTCCAGCTGCATCAGACACGCGGTCTTTAAACGCTCAATTGGGCAAACGCCCTACAGACATGCGGTCTTTAAACGCTCTTCCACAAAAACCTGCGACGGAAACTGCTGCTCTGGCCACCAAGCCTGGCTCCAGTGAAAGTAGCCTGCCTCGGCTAAAAGTGCGCCACCCACGAAGAGGACAGACAAAGCTGCACGGAAAGCAGCGCTAAGAGTACGGGACCGCGTTGTGCGCATACCGGAAAACCAGTGTACCGTGGAGCAGAAAGCTTCCTTGAAGTGGGCGGTAGGCATCATAGGTGAAGTCAAGGCTCCCCCAAAACCAACGCCTGCAAAGCGACAGAGATCTCTTGAGGAGGTCTCTCAGCCGATGGCTAAAAAAATTTGTGGTAACACAACCACTCCAAAGCTTTCAGCGATGTCTTAGCTGGGCATATAACCATTGCAGTCATCGACAAAAGCGATCCGGACGGTAGCATTTCGCCTGAAAGATGGAGGAAGGTAGTAGTCAAAGTGGCTACCATTTTCATTCCAATTATGAAGGAATTTCCGGGCAAAGGCCCTTCTTGTCGCGACAGTGGATGGCATCAGGGCCACGTGAAGCTGATCGCTTGCGCCGACCAGAGGTCAGTCGACCTCTACAAGATCGCGATCTCCAGGACAGGGGAGGTATGGCCGGGCGCTAAACTTGAGGTTGTTGGAAGGGATCAGATCCCTAACCGGCCAAGAGCGCGTTGCCGGATCCCTGCCGAACCTTCTGACCCTCAAACAATCCTGGAGCTAATTCGGTTGGGAAACCATGATATGCCTACAGGTAACTGGAAGGTGACAAGGGTTGAAGAGCCAAAAGGGGACTTCAGATCGGCAACCTTTGTCATCAATCAGGAGTCCCTGGCTATCTTGTCATCCAAAGGTTACGTGGTAGACTATGGTTTTACCTCCATAGAAATGAGGGTCTTCAAAAAAGATGAGGCGTTATTGGAGGAAGAGCAGGCTTCCAGTTCAATTAAGAACGCCTCATCTCCTCAATCCTGCACTCCTGCACCAGATGAGGCTAGCTCTGATACAAAGCTAGCACAATCCCTCCGGTTATCCTCATTAGAGGATGACCTCCTCAAATCGGACGATGAGTCCGACATTACTGTCGTGGAGGTTAGTCCCACTACTAGCAGCGCTAATGCTGAGAGTAGTACAGATTAACCTCCACCACTCAAAGGCTGCGTCCGCCAGTCTCACTCTCCGTCTTATCAAGGGCGGAGAAGATATTGTCCTGATCCAGGAGCCGTGGGTAGTCTGCGGCCTGGTATGCGGACTCAGGACCCCTTCATACACGCTGATATACACCAAAGCGCAAGGTAAACCGAGGGCGTGTATTCTAATTAAAAACAATCTGAGTGTTTTCACTCTCTCTAACTTCAGCAACAAGGACACTGTGGCCATAAGTGTCGAGACGGGCCATTACAGCTTGTGGCTTGTGTCTGCATACTTGGCCCACGACCACGAAGTCCTCCCGGAAGACGTTGTAAAAGACCTGGTCTCCAAAGCGGCAGCAGAAAACAAGGACCTGATCATCGGGTGCGATGCTAACGCCCACCATGGGATCTGGGGAAGCTCAGATACCAACAAACGGGGTGAGTCTCTTTTTGATTACATCCTTACTACTAACCTTATCATAAGTAACGTTGTGAACCTACTTTTATTATTAGCAATAGGCAGGAAGTTTTAGACATTACTCTTGCCTCCGATAATATATCTAATAGAATCAAGAATTGGAGAGTTTCAAAAGAACATTCCTTCTCTGACCATAGATATATTCTTTTTGACATAGATGACTTTGCTCCGAGATCACGTAGTTTCCGTAATCTCAAGCAAGTCAACTGGGATCTCTATACAGAAACACTAATGACAGAACTTTCTAACGGACCATCTTGTCTCCCCACTTGTAAAAACTCCTTAGTTGACTTAGTAGACAAACTCACTGCGTCAATGAATAAAGCTCTTGACACTGCGTGCCTGCTCAAAACACCAAAAGGAAAGAAAAAGCCACCTTGGTGGGGTACTAAACTAGAAGAGCTCCGAATGAAGAGCAGAAAACTCTTCAATAAGGCAAAAGCCACTAGATCCACAGATGCGTGGACAATCTATAAAATGGCTCTAAAAGAGTATAAAAAAGAATTACGCAAAGCTCAACGACAATCCTGGAGAAATTTTTGTGAAGAAATATCACAAACCTCCGAAGCGTCGAGACTTAGGAAAATTCTGGCATCTAGTCCACCTAACCCAAGCTTCACGAAGAAAGAAAACGGAATCTGGACCACCAACAGTGAAGAATCCTTTAATATTTTGGTAGAAACTCACTTCCCGGGCTGTTCAAAGATAGGGAATGCTCCAACACAAGAGGTGCATTTTCCATCCGTTAACAACTCTCTACAAATAATTACACAATCGAAGCTAAAATGGGCCATAGAAAGTTTCAAACCGTTTAAGTCTCCAGGACTTGACGGCATAGCCCCAATTGAAATTCAAAAAACTTACGACATCATAAGCCAATGGCTTATGATAATCTATCAAAGCTGTCTTGACCTAAATCACATCCCAAAACAATGGCGACACGTGAAGGTAGTCTTTATACCTAAGGCAGGAAGAAGCTCGCACGTAAACCCAAAAGACCTTCGACTAATCAGTCTCTCATCTTTTCTTCTTAAAACTCTCGAGAGACTAATAGACATCTACTTGAGACAAAAAATAGAAGTAAATCCTATCTCACCCGCACAACACGCCTACACCAAGGGCAAATCTGTGGAAACGGCTCTCCACTCCATAGTATCTATCATTGAAAAGTCCCTTCATCAGAAGGAATATACAATGATAGCCTTCACTGAAATAGAAGGTGCCTTTAACAATGTCAAGGCGGAGGCTATCACAAATGCGCTGACGGAGCTTAGGGTGGATTCTGCGCTGATAGCACTTAAAAATCAAATGCTTGTAGGCAGGATTATAAGCGCGAGTCTCGGAGCAGCATCCACGCTAAGATCTGTACCAAGGGGAACACCTCAGGGAGGAGTTCTCTCACCTCTACTCTGGAACCTAGTGGTAAATGAACTACTGGGTAAACTAGAACGAGAGGGGTGCAGGGTGATAGCCTACGCCGACGATGTTGCTATCGTCACCTCAGGTAAATATGTGTCCACCCTCCGAGACATTATGCAAAATTGTCTTAACACTCTCGCAAACTGGGTTACCAGCTGTGGACTTAGCGTTAACCCCGATAAAACCGAGTTAGTGATCTTTACCAAACAACACAACTTGCCCACTTTCAGTCTTCCAAAACTGGGAAGTACAAGACTAAACTTCTCAGAACAAGCAAAATACCTGGGTCTCATTTTAGATAGGAAACTAAATTGGAAACCCAACCTGCTCGAGAGAGCCAAAAAAGCCAATATAGCCCTATACACATGTAAGAAAGCAGTGGGTAGCAAATGGGGATTACAACCTAGGGTAACTCACTGGCTTTATACAGCTGTTATTAGGCCAATATTGTTATACGGTGCTATAGTCTGGTGGCCAGCACTAAACAAACAAACACACCTCAATATACTTCGCAAAGTTCAACGGTCAGCAGAGCTGTGCATCAGTGGAGCGCTGAGAACCACTCCTACTGACGCACTCGATACTATGCTCCATCTAACTCCACTAGATATCCTAACAAAACGAATAGCTGCAAACACAGCGATCCGTCTAGAAGCCACTTCCCAATGGAAAGAGGGCACAATAGGACACTCTGACACCAGGAAACTCACTCCTCAAATACCCAAGAACATAGACTACATCACTCAAAAACTTTTATTCCACAAAAAGTTTGATATATCAATCCCCTCCAGATACGAATGGGAGATTGGAAGCCCTCCACCAAGCAATGCCACTAGAATCTACACTGATGGATCAAAACTAGATGGCAAAGTAGGGAGAGGAGTCTACTCCGAATCCCTAAACATTCACCATGTCTTTAGGCTCCCCAACCACTGCAGTGTCTTCCAAGCGGAAGTCACTGCCATACATGAAGCAGTTACTTGGCTTCAGATGAACGAAATATTAGCAAAAGATATTTGCATTCTATCTGATAGTCAAGCCGATTTGAAAGCCCTGGAATCTGTTGAAATAACATCAAAAACAGTCCTAAGTTGCCGCAGATCTCTAAACGAGATCTACTCTAAACAGAGCAGCTCAATATATTCCTATGCTGGATCCCCGGACATAGAGACTTCCAAGGTAACTGCAAAGCAGACGAACTCGCTAGAAACGGTACCATCAAACACCTATCAACAGATAAGGAACAAATTGGAATACCTCTCGCAACATGTAAGCTACTGATAAATGAGCTATCCCTTGAAAACACCAACATCAGGTGGTCAACGGGTAGTACATGCAGTATAACGCGTCAAGTTTGGCCAACACTGAACTTAAGACGCTCAAAAGAACTAATATCCCTTAGAAGGGACCAAATAAATATCGTCATAGGCGTTCTAACAGGACACTGCCTGATTGGAAACCATGCCCGAAGACTGAATATTCCCCATAACGACTTCTGCAGAAGTTGCAGAGATGAGGAGGAGGTTGAATCCACAACACACCTTCTGTGCACATGCCCAGCGCTGGCCAGAAAGCGCCATCTCTTCCTAGGTAACTGGTTTTACAGTGATCTAGACTAGGGGTGGGCACAATTCTTGCCCGTGCTGCGACTGCGTGTAAGCAGCGGGCAAGCAGCGTGCGAAATCAATTGCAGGATGAATTTGGAGGTGAATCGGATTGCGGAACGGAAAATCCTCTCTGTAATCCTCTCACAATATGCAATCACAAGAGCGCACTTGAGATTGCGTTAGTTCAGAAAAATATGTATTAATCTCACGTACAGAACGATCAAAGCTTCAGTGTTCAAGCGAACGTCAAGCAGGCAACATCTGCGCTGGCCTGTTGCTTGAATAGATGACGAAAAATTGTACACTGTACAAAATTGCATGCATGCAAATTTTTTGATGCTTCTGCATCAAACTGTATAATTTTTTTATTGCAGTAGTTTTTTGTTCATAAATTTTTTTTTCAAATAAATATAAATGTTTATTTTAAATCATCTACCCTGAAGTCCGATTTATTTTTTGTTAAAATCATTCAAGATCTATAACAATTTCTTTCCCAACAAACATTGTGGCGAGTGGTGATTCGTTAACGAATCACTTATGAATCGCTGTTTTAATTGTTTTCGAATAGTTTCGTTCCTACTGCATCAGAGATTGGCTTGATGCTTAAAGAAAGCACCGATTGAAATCATGACTTTGTTAAATTCCAATGAGGACGCTTTTAGCATCGATTTGCTATCGAATCGCCTTTCAACATTTTTGTGGTTCGTTAGCGAATCAAGTCTTTAAATTTTAGCGATTCGTTAGCAAATGACTTCTCTCATTTTTAGCAATTCATTTACGAATCACTACTTTTATTTTTAGCGATTCGTTACCGATTGACTTAAGCTTTATTTTACGATTTGTGAACGAATTCTTATGTCCCCAATTATTTCCGATATTTAATATATCTTTCTTATTTTAAAATTTGTGATTGTTACGTCTTATATTAATGCGCAAACTTTAAACCGCCTCCCTTTTTACCCCTTTTTTAAACAACACATTCGAATGAAACTTATATCATTTGAAAGCTCTGGTTCATACCAAAATTTTTATTAAAAATATCTGTCATTAAGATAAGATAAGATAAGATTCGTTATCGAATTGCTTTTATTAGTTTTGGAGACTCGTTAACGAATTGCTTTTTATATTTTTGGGGACTCGTTAACGAATTCCTTTTTTCGGATTTGACGATTCGTTACCGAAGGAGGAATTTCTCCCGCTCGCGATATTATAAGTGAATCGCTTCTAATAATTGCTAATGAATAAAATGTATGAGAATGCGATTCGTTAGCGATAACATTAGTGAATCAATTTGTTTGTTGGGTTGTTTCAAAAAATCAAATCTAACATTCTATGAAATTTTCTGTTATTTTTTTATTTTCATTTATCATTTTTCCATGAACCCATCGCCGTCCCATAATAAAATTTTGTGCACTTTTAGCCGAGATATACAAACCAAAAAATTTAAAATGGATTGTTTTCAGCTTTTTACATGTCCGTTTGCTTATCTGTATTTCACTTTAACCATCTGTCACTGTGTTTAATTTTTATAATCCGTCCACTACACATTTATTTCATTTTGCAGTATAAATAAGAGCAAAGAAAAAACTCAAATATCTATAAAATTTCCGCAAAAACCACTTTAGCACTACTTTGTTTTCAGTGTGCTTTAAAAAAAGAAACCTTTAGAGAGAGAGCATGCTGTTGTGAAAAGTTAGTGTTGCATATCTAGTATATTAAGAGGATTGTTTATTAAAAGGGAGTTTTTTTTCTTTAAATTACTACCAGCGGCTATAAAATCGCTTTGCAAAAACAACTTCTTGGCATATTTATAATTGTTTTGCAAGAGCATGCAACCATAACAATTCTACATCTGCCTCCTAACATATTTTCAACTAATATTTTGTTAGAACTGAATCACATAATAAATGTATACTTTTATTTTGCGCGTAACTACTTAAAACTACTACAATCACTCAACGTGATTGAATTCAATTAAATTCAAAATGTTAAATAGTAAAATTATAAAACGTCCTTTTTTTTTTGTATAAATGGCATGCAACATTGATTATGGACTGCTCTGAGCGCAATGAGCACAAGTATCATATCACTATCTATATTACGCTCTATCTCATAATATTTATGCATATCCCTCGTTTCCTTTACCCTCGAATTTATGAAGCAATGCTGTCGCCCGTGAAGCAAGCAGCGGGCAACCAAAATACACGTATGGGCAAAATGCCCATACGGGCAACTTTGCCCACCCCTAATCTAGACGAACTCTCAAAAACTTCGGTCTACCGAATACAAAGCTTCATAAATAGCTCCAACTGGTGCAGATAGAGTGGAAATAATTAACACCTGGTATCACAACGGGCCAAACTGGCCTAAGTGTGTCTCATAGGAGACAGCCACGTCAACCTAACCTAACCTAACCTAATACTTAATACTTAATACTTAATACTTAATACTTAATACTTAATACTTAATACTTAATACTTAATACTTAATACTTAATACTTAATACTTAATACTTAATACTTAATACTTAATACTTAATACTTAATACTTAATACTTAATACATAATACTTAATACTTACTACTTAATACTTAATACTTAATACTTAATACTTAATACTTAATACTTAATACTTAATACTTAATACTTAATACTTAATACTTAATACTTAATACTTAATACTTAATACTTAATACTTAATACTTAATACTTAATACTTAATACTTAATACGTAATACTTGATACTTAATACTTAATACTTAATTCTTAATACTTAATACTTAATACTTAATACTTAATACTTAATACTTAATACTTAATACTTAATACTTAATACTTAATACTTAATACTTAATACTTAATACTAAATACTTAATTCTTAATACTTAATACTTAATACTTAATATTTAATACTTAATACTTAACACTTAATACTTAATACTAAACGTAAAAATCTAATAAAATAAAATTTAATGAAAAAATGGAAATTGAGTCAAGTTTGAACATCGGTTTATTTTTCTATTTTTGGTTTTTTTGCTGCATTATATTTTGAGCCATCAGTACTGGCAACTCTTCTTCTAGTTCAGTTGCCAACATTCATCTTCTTCATGTCAGCTAGGCTAAGACAAGTAGCAGCAAATAGAAGATTCCTTGCAACAAATGCAGCAGTCAAAACTAACGACAAACTAAATCTAACAACAAATACGATGTAGTTAAAAAACAGTACAAAAAATAAAAGAAAAACACAAAACAAATATAAATAAAGATCAGCAGAAAAACTAGAGAAAAATTCAAGGAATGATGTTCCATAAATTTAGCGCGATGCTCTTTTCCTATAAAATACAAACAATGTCTGCTGGTAATCTTTACTTTACTGCACAAATATATAGGAAAAGAACCGTGGGTGGGTAGAGAGGTTTAGTCGCGAAAATCTACTTAAAGGGATTGTTAAGGGATACCAACAAAAAAAAGTAACAGCAAATGCAGCGCATTGCACAGATAAGCACATAAGAAGCGCAAATATTTTAGAACGCAATCGTAAGTTTCTGTTGTACACATTTACTTACATAGAGCAAGTACGATTTTTTTCATGTCTCAAAAATTTCTCCCCAGCGGTAATAAAATATTAAATAAATTATTTTTTTTACAACAAAAAAAAAATCCTTTTATTTACAGACGATGAAAAATTGATGCGAACAAAACAGAACGCAACAAGAGCAGCAACTATGAACATCTTCTGGTTGGTTCTTCCTTCAAACAATGTTCAAATGTGGCAGTCTTTGGTTCGCGGAGTTTTTGCAAATAACGTTTATTTATTAAATTTGGTTTGTTTGATGCGGTTTTGTTTTTTATAAAAAGAAATGTTGGCTGCATCTGGCAAGAACATTTCTTGACTTGTGGATGGAGAAAATAAATTAATTAAATTATTATTAATATGACAGATTTTTTTGACAACCTAGTGGAGAAAAATTTTGCACAAATTTAAGTAAAATTACATGTTTGCTAACTGATGGGGGAATTTTTATTGAGCAAAGAACAGAAGGAAATTCCATTTAAAGTAACGCAGACACCTGCCGTATAGGCCTTATTCCACGTTGCCCCATGGCAGTGGGGTCGTGGTTCAAGGAATTGATGCCTAGGAGATAATTCGTCAGGACGTCCGTGCCATGCTAATTTATATGACGTCCATCATACTCTCCAAGGCGTCACTTCCATGACTCCAGACGCGACCATCGCCCCGTCATAGTAGTTTCAACACCGGTCACACACCATACTTTTGTTGTATATTTAAATTAATAAATATACTGTATGGACAGCAACCAATGTTGGAACACAACAGTACCAATTATGGATGATTAGTTGGGTCATCATCCACATTTATTGGTGGAAATCGAGACCCATCTAACATCTCTTTCAATGTAAGGCATTGCCACCCGGTTGTTTAGCGCAACTCCACGCCGATCCACAGACCTGTTCGCGACATTGAACTACCACAGCCAGCACGATACTCCCCGAAGGGCCAGCCCACGATAGTCTCCTGGGCTAAAGGATTTTCCCCGACACGCATTTATCACAACACCGACCCACTTGCATTCATCACACTTGACTGTGAAGGAAAAAGCCACCACTACTTGGACGTGCTACAGCGTAGACCACATCGCCATTGACTGTGTGCGACACAAGATCGCAACTATATACTCCATTTCAATACTGGTACTCGAGACTACCGGTATGAACACCTAGCCACCTGCAGCACTAGTTAACTCATACACCCGTCACTTTTGAACTCCGAGGCCACTAAGATATTACTTTTCACACTCGGAAAACTCATGACACTTCTTGACACCTCATCAACACTCCTTGATACACCTTATCAACCACACC
Organism: Pherbina coryleti; assembly: GCA_943735915.1. Taxonomy (NCBI): domain Eukaryota; kingdom Metazoa; phylum Arthropoda; class Insecta; order Diptera; family Sciomyzidae; genus Pherbina; species Pherbina coryleti. The sequence goes on from OX030948.1 coordinate 155,887,280, forward strand.
TTGGGACACCTCATCAATCTTGTACTCCGAGGCTACTAAGATAAACTTTTCACACTCGGAGTACTCAATATGACACTCCTTGATACACCTTATCAATCACACTTTGGGACACCTTGTTAAACTAGTACTACAGGCCGCCAAATGAACACCCAGTCACTCGCAGCACCCAATATCACATCCTTTCAAACCGGCACTCCGAGGCTACTAAGTTTAACTTTTCACACTCGGAGTACCCAATCTGACACCTCTTGATTACAACGTTTTTATACCAGCCTTATAAGTCAAAGCTTATAAGACTATCCAGGAGACGAATGCAAAATGTATCAGTGGGGACTTGCAACAATACGTATGTCGAGAGTGACGACTATCCCCGTGCTAACAAATTCTTTAGGATTATTGCTATTCCCTTGTAGGCATACGCTACCGTTGATCTTGTCAAACGGTCCACCTACTACCCAGATTGGGCGACCAACTCCAGGATCTGGGTAGTCCCTTCTCATTTACACAGGATAGGGCGAACCCGTTGCCTGCGACCATCCTCCTTTATCCTGGCTTTGGACAGGCTGCTCGTGAAAACAGGCGGAGTTGTTGAGCAAAGAACAGTCCTTTAAAGTTTTTTTGAAGTGAAACTTCTTTAGCCGCGATGAAGAGTAAAAACGATAAATCAATTCGCCGATGAAACACTTCGCCGTGAAACGCTTCGCCGTGTTTTTAACATAGTGTTTTGCAAAATTAAATAATCATAATATAGTATGGACACAGTAGTTTTTCAACTGCATGGTTCGTACATCGAGTAATTATAATATTGCCATAAAAATTCGGAGCATATGGAGCATGTCTTTGATATTAATTTTGAAAACATCAACCTTGAACAAAAAGACAAACACTGACTGCTGCTAAGTAACAGAGTTGTTAAATACAACATTTTAAAGTATATTTCAAAGTTTTGAGAGTAACAAAAGAGTACACAGAGTATATTTTTGTATTGCATTTATTTTCCTTATATCTTTAGGTTTTTTAAACAAAATTCTACATATCAGATAGTAGTATGATCATAGCTGTTAAATTGCGATTACGATTAGTAATCAATTAGATTATTTTTTAAAAAGAATTGTAATGATTATATAATCCTTAAGCAAGAATTTTATGATTAGTAATTGATTACGATTGCAAATAATCAAAAAATAATAACGATTACTCGATATTACGCAAAATAATCAAAAATAATCAAAAGTAATCAAAAAAATAATTCGATTACTTTTAAAGATTATCTTTGATTCTTTTTTGATTATTTTAAGAATTTCAGTCTAAAGTACGGAATATTTTGTGAAAGTGATGATGAAATTGACACAACTGGTTCTTCACAGAACACCGTTAAACCCGATTAGTGATACCAACAGACCAACTCTTCAGCTACTTGCATAACAATTCAAGTGCTGAAATGATTTGGCCAAAGTATGGCTTGTTGAAGGAACCATTTCTTTCATTCAATACTCCTTTAATGCTCAGCGCCAATTGAAAGACTATTTTTTTTTTTTGCCGGCATAGTAAACACTCCAAGACGGCAATCATTGTCTGATTTTTCTTTTGAAAAATTAGTTCTTATGAATGCAAATAGTAATTTAGAGTAAAAAGGTTTTATTTTTGTTTCGTTTATCTTGTACTATAGAACATTATTGTTTTCGTTCCTGTTTTTTGTCAATCTTTGTTTTATAATAAAATACATAACTTTGTTTTTTTTAATAAAATTTAACAAAAATTTTTAGTATCTAAGACAGAAGTTCTTAAAATAAAAATGATCAAATTGTGTTGTGCGTGATATTAAATGTTTGTACACAATTGACCGAGAACTGTTAATGTTCTCAAGAAGCTTTACTGAGCATTATTGAGCACTATTGCTGCCAGAAGTCTTAACCCATCGACCAGGACCCTTATAATACAAATCACAAACGAACATTATTTTGATACATGTATCAAACATATATTTTAGATTCAACAATAGGTACAAAACTTAACATGTAATTCATACATAACAAAACTATAAACAGAAATAAAAAATCATTTAAAAAGATCCTTTAAATATTATAAATATGTATCTCAATACTTTTGTGAAGATTGCACTTTCTGTAGAACTTCGTCCTCATCTTTTATATAATTATAAAATTCACAGCATGTCATATTAAAATTAAATTTACACTGAATAATGCTTTCCAGTGTTTCAGTCTTTAAAGAGTTTCTTTCTTTAGTCCATTGTGCAGATATTAAAGAAAAGACACGCTCTACGTGAGCGTTATGACTCGGCATTGCGTATAAATATTGTACCATCATTAATAAATTTTTCTTTCTTTCTTGTTCAGAAGTTTTTTCGAAAAAAAAAACACAGGTGCGTCACTGGACACACGAGAGAAGCGAAGCATTTTCGCAAATTCATAGATTTGATAATTTAATAGCGTTTTTTCGATTAAAATAATTTTTAAATTCAAAACTTTAAAATAACAAAGTATATATATCATATATATTAACCCCCTTCGGCCCTCCCTTAAAGACCCCTGTTCAGTTGTAGGGAATAAATATACAAAAATCATTAATTTTGTTACAATTTAATCAACTTACAAGTTGTTTATTTTTAACGATATTTATAACGACCTTTAGTAGGAAGTAGAAACAACATCTAATACACAATCCTTAGTGAATATTTCTTTTAGTTCGTTCGTTCTTTTAGTTCGTTAGGTCTTTTAGTTCGCATTGACAAACCGAAGATTCAAACCATAGCTCGGTAAATTTAGTTATCTTTGCTCTAGTTCGTTTTGTTTGCTACTTTTGTCGGTTGGCTAGCCAATACACAGTCCTAGAATAGTAATAGATTATATTCTTAATCTATTCTTAAAGTAGTAGATTATAGTGATCTGCTGAAACATAGCTTTAGCTAATCTTTATCACTGAATCAACAAAGTTATTAAAGAAAAGGTTTTGGCGTAATGGTTAGAGGAAAGTATCAACAAACGATAGAACTGTGAGTTGTGGGTTCAGTTCCTGCAGCGGGCAAGAAATTATTTTTAATTTAACATTTTCTGGTTCAATTGATGCAAGCAGAAAGCAATATCAATTCTAAGAAAAAAGGTGTCGGAAAAAAGTGTCGTTTTTTCTGATTTCACTCTAGCAAATCGCAGAACGAGGCGTAAAAAGCTTCGCTTCAATATAACCACTTTTCTAGTGTGTCTTTTGTTTTTAAAGCTTCTTGATTTTTATATAAAAATGATTTAAGATATTAAACTTCTTCGAAACATTCATCAGACATGAATACATTTTTTTCATGTAAAAAAGTAATTGTTTTTTGAACGTCCGTCCATTCAGGAATATTATGCAGTGTCATACAATTAAAAATTTCATATCTTGTTAATGGGGATAGCCAGTCTTCTAAGTAAGCAATTGCAGTTGTAAAAAGTTTAGTATCCTCTTCAAAAGCTGGTATTTGGTTTTCATCCAAAGCACTTTTTTTTAAGACATTCAAAGCTATTTGTGTTTGCATTCCTATAAAATTGTTTTTGAATCTCTCTTTTAAATCACGTAGAGTATCATTTACAATTAATTGAACTTCCATTACCGTAATATTTCTTTTTTCAAGTATTTTTAATTTGCTTTTCAATAACGATGAAAATGCTTTTTTCGTGGCGTCCGTGGCGTAGTTGGTTAAAGTGCGTGGCCGCTATGTCAAAGAACTTTGGAAACCCAGGTTCGAAACCCAGCAGCGACAGAAAATTATTTGAATTAAAATAGGTTAATTTATTAGGTTTAAGAATTAAAAAATTCTTTAAGAGGTTTCCAAAGTTGCAATATACGCTCTATTGCAGGCAGTAATGACAACCACCGAATCCTTGTATGTGAAAGGATTGTGTTAAACGTAATTTTTGTATTTTCACAGAACTCTTTAAGTCGCTCAGTTCTTACCGTGTATATACAAAAATACTTAAAAATCTTCAGGACAACTGATTCAACATCAATTGAGAGCACATCTGCAGCACTTGAAAGCGTATTATGAAGAATATGAGCCGAGCAACCAGTTCCCTCTATGTCTCTACCCAATACGCCCTTCAACTTGTAAAAAATGTTATTTACGCCATGCCTTTGTCTACCCCCAAAATTAGTATTTGTATTATCAGCTCCAAATGCAGTTAGATTTTCCAGTGGAATGCTAGCACTTTTTAAGGAATCGACGCAAAATCCTGGAATTGTGTCTGATGTTTCATTGGGCAATGAGCTTAGTTTTAGTAGTCTAATGTTTAAGCCATGCGTTTCGGTGAAATTATGGATAAGAAGAGGGAAGATTTTCTTAGCTTTGTGGTTACTGGAATCAGTAGATATTCCATAGAATGGAACATATCTAAGCACTGAGATAAATTCTGCAACTGAGTGTGGTGCCAAAACATTCCTTACAAGAGCAGTAGCTTTGGTTCTGGCGTTAGATTGTTTTGAAGCAATTTCTGAATCGGGATATAATAAGGAATCCAGTTTTGTTGAACAATCCATAGAGTTGAATGACTGATGATGATTTATTATCCTAAAGGCGCTCGTTAGTTCTGCAACATGTATCAAACGCTCAAGTTTTGTATTTTTTTTAATCATAAAAGAACAAATTTATTTTGACTGTGATGCAATAGATAACTTGGATGAATGTTTAGCGCTTTTGATATGGTCTTGAATGCTTGCCTTACCACCATTGCCAATGCAAATATCACTTCCACATACCATACAATGCGCTTCATAATCATTTTTGCCTCTTTTTATAAAACTCCACTCAGTCGTGTACCTGTCCAGGAACTTGCACTGTCTTTTAGGCATTTCCTTTAAAATAAAAATTAATGTTTTAAACAAATAAAATAAAAATAAATATGAAAACTCACCAGATATTGAAACTCCAGCTCAACGTGAAACCAGCAATGCACAAATGAAAACAGATGTTTAACATGTTACTTGGCGTTTACATGATCCAGTTCTTGATATAAATTCGAAAAAGTCGACATCTAATTTTCCGTCTTCTATGTGTTATGAAGGTGTTTGGTCTCAATCATTCGTTGAATCTGCAAATTTGTTTGCTAAATTCTTTTGCTCTAATTTTATTTCAGACCACGATAAAAATATAGATATAAGTTCGAATCTTGGAGTAAATATTGATTTTGGTTGTTTTCAAATTTCTCAAGTTGATGTCTCGAGATCTATTGCTGATTTAAAAAACTCACAAAAAAATGATGTAGATGGATTTTCTGCATTTCTTCTTAAAAAATGCCACCACGCACTTTTAAAACCTCTTTAAACTATCTTTAATAAATCGTTACAATCAGGATTTTTCTTGGATGCTTGGAAAATTTCTTTCATAACTCCAATATATAAAAATGGCAATAAAAATGAAATTAGTAATTATAGACCAATTTCGAAGCTATCAAATATTTCAAAAATTTTCGAGAGCATTATTAAACATAAACTCTCTTTTGCAATAAAGAATATAATTTCTCCTTATCAGCACGGGTTTATGCCGAATCGATCCACAGTCACAAACCTAGCGACATTTACAGACTATTGCATATCTGCATTTGAAAAGAGCTTTACAGTGGACACTATCTACACCGATTTTTCGAAAGCGTTTGATAGGGTCTCGCATCATATTTTACTGAGAAAATTATTGCATTTAGGATTCCATGCAAACTTTGTATCCTGGGTTAAGTCATACCTAAGCAATAGATTATGCCAGGTATCTATTGAGGGATCCTTGTCTGAACCCTTTATAGCTTCCTCAGGGGTTCCTCAAGGGAGCATTCTAGGACCACTTTTCTTTATAATATTTATAAATGACGTTAGTTCCTGTTTTAAAAACTCAAATTTCTTGATGTTTGCTGATGATTTGAAAATCTTTTTACGAATTGCTAGCATTAACCCTTCGTTACATGATTTTTTCTCCCTGTGTATAAAAATATTTTATGACTTTATTTGTGATTGGAGAGGTTTAGAGAATGTATAAACAAAATTCGGATGCTCTGCAATGAATAGGAGCGAAGTTACGCAACATTGCATATGTGCAATTTCATGCAGGCAAGCAATGAAAATTGGTATATGATGGTTTATATATTAATTTTTATTAATTTGTATTTTACATTTTTGAAATGGAATTATTTGCTTTTAATAACTTAAACTAAGATATATTTCCCAGTTTTTTATATAGTCAATTTAAATTGACAATTTTAAACAAAGGAAAATAAAAAACACACGGATTTATGGGACACAAGAATTTTGTGTAGTTTTGAGTTCGGAGTTCTATTCCGACGGATTGTACCCAATAATACCCCTTTTGGCTAGTTCAATCATTAGTGGTAGTGTTCATATAATGATTATCACAAAAAAAACTTTGGAATTCATATGAGAAATACTTCCCGTAAAACTCTTTTATAACAATATTTCCACAAGCCAAAGATAGTTTTCTTCGTGGTGACGAGGATGGAGGCTGTTTTCTTGACCCAAGTTATTTATTTTTAAAATTAATTTATTTTTAATTTTAGCTTTAAATATAGTTAAGTGCATGGAATTGTACATCTGCAATATAACCTGCAATGTAACTTCAAAATGTCTCAAATGCATGATATTGCATATTTGCAATTAAGCCATTTATTTTATTAAATTAAAGTTATAATGGACAAAAAAATTAGTAAGCTTAAAGAAAATGAACTTATATTTTGGAACATAACTTACATTTGAACGTTTTTTTGATATTTCTTGTATAATTATTAAAAATATTCACTTATTTTTTCTACATATAAGACAAACCTTGGTCGAATCAATATTTTGGACAAATTAAAGCCCCAATTTGACAAAAGAAGATAACAACTAATAAAAAAATGTCTAAATTTATTTTTAAATTTTAAAATTCCGTTAGGTATATTCACAGGGTGTGTATGCTTTATCTCTTAGAAGTCAACATTGCATATGTGCAATCCCATGCAACGAAGGGTTAATGATATAATTGCTTTGCAGGATGATATAAATAATCTGTATGAATGGTGTTCTAAAAATCATTTATCTTTAAATATAAATAAATGTTTTCACGTTTCATATTCTAAATCAACTAATATAGTACAAAATCGATACAGTTTAAATAATCATAATTTGAAATCAGTCACTTTAATTAAAGATCTTGGTGCAATATTTGACTCAAGTTTTACTTTTATACATCATCTGAATTATATAATTCCTAAAACTTATTCTCTATTAGCATATATCAAACGCAATAGCAATGAATTTACAGATCCATATACACTTAAAATAGTTTTTAGAAGTCTGGTAAGATCCAAGTTAGAATACGCTAGTTTTATTTGGAATCCGTTTTACATTACACACGTGAATCGTTTAGAACGTGTTCAGCGTAGATTTCTCAAATTTGCACTTCGCTCTTTTAATTTTGCAGATTCATATCCCTCATATGAAGTTCGTTGTAATTTTATTAACTTGAAAACCTTAGAAAATCGAAGGAAAATTCTATCACTGATGTTTGTTTTCAATATTATTTCTGGAAACACGGATTGTTCATATCTTCTGGATCAAATAAACTTTAATGTACCGTCAAGAATATTAAGAAATAGTACATCTTTTAATATAGGACTGCATAGAACAAATTATGCTTCCAATTCTCCAATTGTAAGAACCATGCGAGAGTTTAATAATTTATCTTCTGAGTATTTTATAGATTTCTCATTATCTAAAACAGGGATTGCCAAAGAGTGATTTTTAAAGAGTGCAACAACAATTACAACTTAAAACCAACAACAACAACAAATCGTTGGATACGTAGTACAATAAGGAATTAGTAACATAAAAATCGCAAACAAAAAGCAGTCGGTGACGAAACCATACGCAAAATTACCAACAAGAGACCTTCAGCGTAGCAAGAGTTGTGCGCGGTCGCATGCGCTAATTTACCAACAACGACAAGAATAAACAACAACAAACACACGCTGTGTTGTTGCAGTGCAGCTGCGTTTGTGAACAATTCGTCGAATAACAACAATCATGAAAATATTGAAGTTGTTGTTGTAGAGTGGAAAGAGTGGAAAGAGTTAGGCGCTGGCAATCGCTGATCTAAAACAATCATGTACAATCAATTAGCCTCAATTTATTAATGTTTAACATATTATTACTTCTCATATACTTGTATACGAAATTTCTAGTCAGTAAGGAAACTATTCCATTGATTAATAAATGAAATGAAAATGAAAAATGATATCAAGTAGCAATACACACACACTTTTTTACTAACACACTCGAATTTTAGAACTTGATGCCCGGCTTGATACTCGCTTTGATGGTCGTTTTAGGTATCAAGTCACAAATCAAGTTAACGATAAAGTTAACAGCTGATTGCTGTTTTTCTCACTATTTCTGTACTTTTTCGATTTTGTAAAGTTGCTGTCGCATAAAAACAATGAAAAAAGCAATGGAAGAAGTGAAAAAGTGAAAAAAATTTCTTCGGACAGCCTACAATGAAACTCTTGATAGTCAAGTTACCTGTGAAATTGATTTCAACTACGTCATGACTGTCAATTTTAATGAATTTTGACAACCAGTATATGTGAATAACTTGATATCAAGAACTGGACCACGTAAACGCAGAGTTAGAGAAAACAATTTGTAATCGGTTTTCGATTACTTATAAAAGTTGTTTACACGGTGAACTTTTTACAGCAACTAGTTGAAACAATATTTGAATCAGAGTTGTCTCTCGTTTAACTTTATTGAAATCGATTAGTTGCTTCACGTAAACAGCGTTATAACAGAACGCTTAAACTCTGTTCATAACAAAAATCAGCAAAAATAAAATTTTTGTCTGCATTGACCTGTATCAAAAAAACCAGCACAATTTAAGGGTGGACCATGACACCAGGGCAATTGGTCCAAAACCAGGACAATCCTGGAAAACCAGGACGTATGGCAGCCCAACTTTACAAGGAAAAGGAAAAAATATTTTTGATTTATCGCAAACTAATGTCAGTTTTGAAGCTAAACTTTGTCGTTTTGTGCATGACCTTAAAAACAAAATATTTAATCATTTTCCAGATGAATTTTTAATATCAGAAATTGTACTTTCTGAAGAAAGCGCAGGAGAGTTGGAGTTTTTAGAATTAAAAGAGGATATGTCATTGGAAATGCAACATAAAGCTCTTTCATTACTTAAATTTTGGCAACTCGTACCGGATTCAAAATGTCCTTTGTTAAAAAATGCTGCGTGTCGTATATTTTCAATATTTGGTACAACTTATTGCTGTGAGTCTTTATACTCCAATATGAAATTCGTAAAGTCAAAATACCGTTCGCAGTTGACTAATCAGCATCTGAGAGAATTGTTGCGAACGGCTTTAACCAACACACAACCAAATTTTAAAATATTGGCCAAAGATTTGCTTTAAATCTAATCTTTATTTTGATGTTATTCACGTTTAAGAACTTAAAATGGAATAATTTCTTTATTTGTTATTAGTCTGTATAAATGTTGTATATTGCATAACAATATAATTTAATTTTTTTTTTGTTTGGTTTTTAATAATACATAATTCTTTAATTTATATTAAAATGTTTTGGGTTTTTTTCATTTTCTGAAATACGGTCTGGCTCTTTAGAAGGTACTGAAAATCTTAATGTGGCTCTTTTTGGCCTCACTCGTGCCCACCCCTGGATTAATGTTTGCTCTTACTAATAAAGCCATAATACGTGGAAAAAAAAATTTAATTTTGTTCATTTTATTGCGTTTCTAAACAAAACTTGTATTTGGCCCACCCTGTATATCGTCATTTAAAAAATTTTTCACTTTCTTCATCCACCATATGACAAAGCAGATTATCTAGAAATCATCTAATCACCGATGAGGCTTGCGGAAAATGCGACAGATTTATGCGTGGACACCGTGTCTAAATCCAAATATTTTCCACCAATATATATAAATTATAAAAATACATGGATAAATTAACGAAATACGAATAACGTATTATGAGATACCAATTACGAGATAAATATTCCATTGCAGACCGAACTACATACCTTTATTCAAATTGAGATGAAACCATTATTTTTTCGATTGTTATGTTCGAATGATCACCTTTAATACACTCACTCTATTAACTTAAATATAGCTATTAATGTTTTTAATTGCTGTAAACAAATCATGTAAAATTTATGACAATTTATGGTTTTATCTTTAAATGAAACGCTTACATTGTATTTTTCAAAATCAATTTTGAACAATGGTCACTAAGTTAAAGTCATCGGCAGCTGTTGCTACAAAATGTTTTTTGTTTTTAGTGATTTTTTTAGGATCGAAAACAATATTGGTCTGCAATAGCGAGCGGGTAAGATGACATCGAATTAAATCAAAGAATTAATAAATTTAATTCTTTAAATATATATTCTGTTATTTTATTTATTTTCAGTCCTTAATTAAAGCAAATTCCATAGTGATGACATCTGTTAGGTGCTTTGTACTGGACCCAGTTTATGCTAAATTTTATAAATGTTCCTTAAAAGCATTAAATCGCACGCATAAATTTGTTTCTATTCATGCTTTCTTGATAAAACGTTTTACAAACCCCATCATGGTAGGTTTATATCAATTAAAATCAAAAGTTCACCAGCTTATGATTTTTTCGATAAAGGTACATTTTCAGGTCTTGAAGAAAGCTAATGGTGGCTTCAAGCCCTTTGGCATCGATGTTACTCTGGATGGTTGTAAGTATATGGAGGGTAAGCGGAATATGGTTTTTGATTGGATATTCGATATAATCTTTCCCTACACGAATATAAATCATACTTGTCCATATCAGGTAGTGTAAATTAAACTGCAAGGACTATAATTTAAGTGTTTATTAACAAAAATCCTCCTAGGATGACATCATTTTTCAGATGCCTATTAAGCCAGTTAAATTTCCATCAGTTTTTCCAGATGGCGATTATCGTTTCGAACTTAAATTTGCTACTCGTAACCAGATGAAATTAGGGGGTATGGCATATCTAACACTGAAAGAAATTGATTTGGTCGAATAGTTCAAAAGGCGCTTCCAAACGTTGTTCTAGAAGAAATTATACACCTGATAAATATTTTATAGAGGTTTTTAATTTCTAAATCAAAGTTTTTAGAAGTCAAAATTTGAATTTAAAATGTAAAAAGATGAATTTGCTTTGTGAAAAATAGCATTTGAAATATAAAACGTTAAATTTTAAGTTAAAAAACTGTATAAGATGTTATCATTACTGGTTTTTATCAAGATTATTTTAAGGATTTTAAAATTGTGTGAACAAGATAAGAGATTATTAAACTTATAACAGGTTATAACTAAAAATATGTCCTAATTTGCATTATTTATTATTATTATTTCAGTCTACGGATATAATCGTACAGACTAATACATTTAATTAAATACAGTAAATAAATTTAATCTAAATCTATACTCGTTTACATCGAAATTTATTATATGAGAGAGACTATTGCACAATTCGATGCACCTAGCAATCGGTTCATTAGCAGCGTAATTTGTCCTATGAAAGGAGTCTATGACTAATCTATTATTTCTTAAATCTCTGGGTGGGCTGTAAATGCGAAATAAACTAGATAGTTCTGTACATACAATTTTACCAGAGACAATATTATATGCAAACATTAGAGAGAAAACCTTACGCCTATCCTGAAGGGAAGTAAGACCGAGAAATTTACGTCGAGCAATATATGAAGGGAGACCGTCCGGCCCACACATTTTACATAAGGCATATTAAGTGAAACGTTTCTGGACACTTTCAATTTTATTAGAGTGAACTTCAAAATATGGATTCCAAATCAGGCAGCAGTAGTCTAAATGACTTCTAACTAAAGACACATACAGAGCCTTTACTGTTAAAGGATCTTTGAAGTCTTGTGTATTCCTTTTAATAAAACCAAGCATAGAGTATGCTTTAGCTACAATAAAGTCAATACGATTGGTGAATTTCAGTTTAGAGTCAAATAATATACCCAAGTCTTTGACTTCGTTACTACGCGAAATATGACAGTTATTTATTAAATAATCGAAAATTATTTGGTCGGAACTTTTAGTAAATGACACTACACTGCATTTATTTATATTTAATAAGAGTTTGTTTGAAACACACCAATTGTTTAAAATAGGGGTGGGCAAAGTTGCCCGTATGGGCATTTTGCCCGTACGTGTATTTTGGTTGCCCGCTGCTTGCTTCACGGGCGACAGCATAGCTTCATAAATTCGTTGGTAAAGGAAACGAGGGACATGCACAAATATAATGAGATAGAGCGTAAGAAGAGCGTAATATAGATAGTGATATGATACTTGTGCTCATTGCGCTCAGAGCAGTTCATAATCAATGTTGCATGCCATTTATAAAAAAAAGGGCGTATTATAATTTTACTATTTAATATTTTGAATTTAATTGAATTCAATCACGTTGAATTCAAACATATCTCGATAACGTCTTGTGTCCTAAACTTGCTTTTAAGTAGTTACGCGCAAAATAAAAGTATACATTTATTATGTGATTCAGTTCTAACAAAATATTAGTTGAAAATATGTTAGGAGGCAGATGTAGAATTGTTATGGTTGCATGCTCTTGCAAAACAATTATAAATATGCCAAGAAGTTGTTTTTGCAAAGCGATTTTATAGCTGCTGGTAGTAATTTAAAGAAAAAAACTCCCCTTTAAAAAGCAATCCTCTTAATATATTAGATATGCAACACTTACTTTTCACAACAGCATCAGGGATGAGAAATGAAAATTTTAAAATGTACCTAATTTCTCAAAAAATATGTACCTTTTTGGGCATAAATGTACCTAAAATAATTCACAATTGATTTTGTTTTTATAAAAAAAAATGTTAATTTAAAAGATGATTTTCGCGCATTGACTTAAACGATCTAACGATGCAAAAGCAAGGTTGTGTTCTGCTACAAATAAGCAAAAACGAATCTGCAGCTCTTTTGCCGAATTCGATATCCGCATTTCTTCGGAATTTGGCGTTGATTTCGCAATATCTGTTTTTTTCTTGTGCATATCTGAGTTCGCATGACGGATAATGTTGCTTAGATTGCCATAAATGGGTACACAACAAATTAAACACTTTTTACCCTGTTTAATTTTTTGGTTTTCTGCCAGCCAAGGATAGAATAATTTGCATTCCTTTCTAAACTGGGTGTCATATTTTTTCATTTTAGCCGGCGCCTCATTTTGCGTATCTTCATATGCATTGTTGCTAAAAAAAGATACAGTAGTTTCGACTATGTCGTAACACAAGACGTAGAATTATTCAATTCGCTTTTGATGACATCTTTTTTAAAAACTATTTAGCAAAATATTTATTCCATACACCTGAGCATATGACATTTAAAAGAGTGCCGCAGAGGGTTAATATGTATGACCGACCCCCATTACTTTTGCAAAAGGAACATTTTTGCATTTGACACCTATTCCCTCCGATCACTCCTTAGGGGGGCTCCCATACAAATTTTATGGTTTTTGTGCCGGAAAGGGTTAATATGTATCACTGACCCCCATTACTTTTGCAAAAGGAGCATTTTTTCCTTTGACACCTATTGCCTCCGACCACTCTTTAGGGGGCCCCATACAAATTTTATGGTTTTTGTTTATTTATTCCATACACCTGAGCATATGAACTTTAAGAGAGTGCCGGAGAGGGTTAATATGTATGACTGACCCCCATTACTTTTGCAAAAGGAACATTTTTTCCTTTGACACCTATTCCCTCCGACCACTCCTTAGGAGGGCTCCCATACAAATTTTATGGTTTTTGTGCCGGAAAGGGTTAATATGTATCACTGACCCCCATTACTTTTGCAAAAGGAGCATTTTTTCCTTTGACACCTATTGCCTCCGACCACTCTTTAGGGGGCCCCCATACAAATTTTATGGTTTTTGTTTATTTATTCCATACACCTGAGCATATGACCTTTAAGAGAGTGCCGGAGAGGGTTAATATGTATGACTGACCCCCATTACTTTTGCAAAAGGAACATTTTTGCCTTTGACACCTATTCCCTCAGACCACTCCTTAGGGGGGCTCCCATACAAATTTTATGGTTTTGTCGATAAAACCGGAAACTGTCGATAATTAGGTAGCAAGTTTAAGCAAACAAAAACATCAAATGTTGGTTTTATATGTATTTCATGTAATTGTGTAAAAAATATATAAGTTAGAGAGAATCTAACATGAATTTTTGTCGCATTGAGGATCAAGCAGACCAACAAGTGCTAACATCAACATTGTACGATCAGTACTTTAGGCCCACCAAAGGCTCAAAAAGTAATGTAAATACCGACACCTGATCACTATCAACCACCCTACTTACCTCCGAGAATGACGTATTCTACGTCAAAAATGAAAGTGTCAAAAAACATAATTGGAAAAGGCACATTTCTTGATATAAATGCTTTACTTTGCAATCAGGTTCTTGATTTGGATAACGTTTGCGGCTGATCCACCTGCCACAAGTAAATAACATAATTATAATATAATATATATAATAATTTGATAAACTTACTTATCCATCGCTTTAGTATTAGAAAGCCGCCGAAGGAAAGGAAGAGTTCTTAAAGCTTATTTTTTTTTATATGTACTATTCACAATAGTGTGGAATGCAAAACAGAATAGAGTTGCCAAAACAAAATGTTTGGTCTTAAAGAAAGTAGTTGTTAAATTAACTACTTGTTAAAGAACAAAATATAATTTTTAAGTTATTTATTGGAAAATTCGTTCAACCAAAGGCGAAATGTAAATTAAATTAAGCTATTGTACCTAATGTACCTTTAAGGTCAAAAACGTCGGAAAAAGGTACAATTGTACCTACTTTTCCATCCCTGAACAGCATGCTCTCGCTCTTACGGTTTCTATTTATAAAGCACACTGAAAACAAAGTAGTGCTAAAGTGGTTTTTGCGGAAATTTTATAGATATTTGAGATTTTTTCTTTGCTCTTATTTATACTGCGATATGAAATAAATGTGTAGTGGACGGATTATTAAAATTAAACACAGTGACAGATGGATAAAGTGAAATACAGATAAGCAAACGGACATGTAAAAAGCTGAAAACAATCCATTTTAAATTTCTTGGTTTGTATATCTCGGCTAAAAGTGCAAAAAATTTTATTATGGGACGGCGATGGGTTCATGGAAAAATGATAAATGAAAATAAAAAAATAACAAACAATTTCATAGAATGTTAGATTTAATTTTTTGAAACAACCCAACAAACAAAATGATTCACTAATGTTATCGCTAACGAATCGCATTCTCATACATTTTATTCATTAGCAATTATTAGAAGCGATTCACTTATAATATCGCGAGCGGGAGAAATTCCTCTTTCGTTAACGAATCGTAAATCCGAAAAAAGGAATTCGTTAACGAGTCCCCAAAAATATAAAAAGCAATTCGTTTACGAGTCTCCAAAACTAAAAAGAGCAATTCGATAACGAATCTTATCTTAATGACAGATATTTTGAATAAACATTTTGGTATGAACCAGAGCTTTCAAATGATATAAGTTTCATTCGAATGTGTTGTTTAAAAAAGGGGTAAAAAGGGAAGCGGTTTAAAGTTTGCGTATGAATATAAGAGGTAAAAATCACAAATTTTTAAATGAGAAAGATATATTAAATATCGGAAATAATTGCGGACATAAGAATTCGTTCACGAATCGTAAAATAAAGCTTAAGTCAATCGGTAACGAATCGCTAAAAATAAAAGTAGTCCTCAATGGAATTTAACAAAGTCATGATTTCAATCGGTGCTTTCTTTAAGCATCAAGCCAATCTCTGATGCAGTAGGAACGAAACTATTCGAAAACAATTAAAACAGCGATTCATATGTGATTCGTTAACGAATCACCACTCGCCACAATGTTTATTGGGAAAGAAATTGTTATAGATCTTAAATGATTTTAACAAAAAATAAATCGGACTTCTGGGTCGATGATTTAAAAAAGCATTTACATTTATTTGAAAAAAATATTAATAAACAAAAAACTACTGCAATAAAAAATAATACAGTTTGATGCAGAAGCATCAAAAAATTTGCATGCATGAAATTTTGTACAGAGTACAATTTTTCGTCATCTATTCAAGGAACAGACCAGCGCAGATGTTGCCTGCTTGACGTTCGCTTGAACACTGAAGCTTTGATTGTTCTGTACGTGAGATTAATACATATTTTTCTGCATGGTGTAATAATAATAAGGTGTTAGTGAATTTTTGACAACACCAAGAATAGCTTTCTTTCTGTCAAAAAATTTAGCGCGAAAGAGAGGAGCCGTTGATAGTTGTCAAATTGTGTTATTTGTTTGAGTTGCTAGATGATGATGTGTTATAGTTTTTATAGGTGTTATAGTTTTTATTGTGCAAATAAAGTTGAAATAAATATTTAATTCAATTAATTGTGCCGTGTTGTGTTGACAAAAAGTTACTGCAGTTGTCTTCGCCCATGTGCCAAGTTCGCCATTGAATGGTTTTGTCATTTTTTTAAAAAACGTGCGTTGGAAGGTGCCACCGACATGAAGCTTTGGCCAGCATGCAAATTGTCTTGCATTCATATCGGTTGCTTCAATAAAATATCGAATGAAAGAATGTTCAATACATCGACTGATAATAGTCATCAAAAGAAGTGTTTATGGATTGAGCTTCGACCAACTGCACGTTAGCTGATTTATTTTCATTCTAATTCACCATCAGCTGTTTTTGACAGGAGCGGGGCGAAAAAATTTATCATTTTGAGAGAGAAGTGTCAAATTAACTAACACCTTATTATTATTACACCATGATTTTTCTGTACTAACCATGGTATAATAATACATGGTAGCATTGACAGTTGCTTGGGAAAAAGATTCTGTCAAAAAATATACTCAAAAAGAGAGCGTTCGCTGGTCGGCCATTGTTAATAAATGAAAACACAAACAATGTTGAAAACGTTGAAGTGAAAAAAAACAACAACCACAGCAGCTGCAGATGCATATACACAAAAAGCTGTTTTTGACAGTTTATGTTTTCCTGTTGAAGAGAAAATAAGCAGTTGTCAATGCTACCATGTATTATTATACCATGGCTTCAGTGTTCAAGCGAACGTCAAGCAGGCAACATCTGCGCTGGCCTGTTGCTTGAAAAGATGACGAAAAATTGTACAATGTACAAAATTTCATACATGCAAATTTTTTGATTTATTTTCGTTATTTAATATATCTTTCTTATTTAAAAATTTGTGATTGTTACCTCTTATATTAATGGGCAAACTTTGAACCGCCTCCCTTTTTACCCTTTTTTTAAACAACGCATTCAATGAAACTTATATCATTTGAAAACTCTGGTTCATACCAAAATTTTTATTCAAAATATCTGTCATTAAGATAAGATAAGATTCGTTATCGAATTGCTTTTTCTAGTTTTGGAGACTCGTTAGCGAATTGCTTTGTATATTTTTGGGGACTCGTTAACGAATTCCTTTTTTCGGATTTGACGATTCGTTAACGAAGGAGGAATTTCTCCCGCTCGCGATATTATAAGTGAACATTTTCAACATTGTTTGTGTTTTCATTTATTAACAATGGCCGACCAGCGAACGCTCTCTTTTTGAGTATATTTTTTGACAGAATATGTTTTCCCAAGCA
Source organism: Pherbina coryleti (assembly GCA_943735915.1). Taxonomy (NCBI): domain Eukaryota; kingdom Metazoa; phylum Arthropoda; class Insecta; order Diptera; family Sciomyzidae; genus Pherbina; species Pherbina coryleti. The sequence continues at coordinate 155,904,983 of OX030948.1, forward strand.
ACTGTCAATGCTACCATGTATTATTATACCATGCACTGAAGCTTTGATCGTTCTGTACGTGAGATCATGATACAATTACAAGGTAAGCTCATTTTAATATTATTATTATTATTATTATTATTTTATTGAGATGCTAAGCCCTAAGGCTTTATAGCATTTTAAAAATTCAACAATTTGTTTGATTAACTTAAACACTATACAATTCATTATACATTTAATTATTAATTTAAAGGATTTCAGATATAATATACATAGTAAAAATGATGTAAGGTTGTATATATTCCGGATCAACATCTTGATGTTAATAGATCAATTGATTAGAGCAGTGCTCACATATGTGAGGGCTGGTCAAATGTGAAATTTTGCAACAACAAAGCTGTAGGAGCTACAAACGTCAAACGACAAAAGCAACAACAACAATTAGAAAAATTAAAAATTACCAGCTGATTTTGACAACTAGCGCACCCTGCTCTCCAATATGAGCCTACCTTATAATTGTATCATGCGTGAGATTAATACATTTTTTTCTGTACTAACGCAATCTTAAGTGCGCTCTTGTGATTGCATATTGTGAGAGGATTACAGAGAGGATTTTCCGTTCCGCAATCCGATTCACCTCCAAATTCATCCTGCAATTGATTTCGCACGCTGCTTGCCCGCTGCTTACACGCAGTCGCAGCACGGGCAAGAATTGTGCCCACCCCTACTCTAGAGAATGAAAGACATTGAATTTTGATATATTAAGTGACAGTTTATTCATCTGGCACCATGTAACGATGGAATCAATATCTTTTTGTAGAAGATTAATATCGACAAACGAATTGATTGCACGGAAAAGCTAGAGGTCGTCAGCGAATAGGAGACATTGAGAATGTTTAACTGCAGACTGCAGGAAGGTCATTAATGAAATGCAGCAATAAGACTTGACTTCCTTGCGGTATTCCAGAAGTGGCGGCGAAAGGGCTAAATAGGCAGTCATTGACTTTTACTATCTGAATGCGATCAGACAGATAGAATCTTAACCAATTTAGGAGATTTTAGTGGAAACCTAAAAAGGCAAGTTTGAGTAAAAGTTGGTTATGGTTAACTCTGTCAAATGCCTTAGCAAAATCGGTACAAATAAAATCGGTTTGGAGGCCGGCTTCGAAATTACGAATCACGTAATTGCAAAAAAGTGTTAAGTTGGTGGTATTAGATTTGCCTGATAATAATCCATGCTGGACAGGTGGCCTAATGCTTTAGTGAGATTAACCGCCTGTTTATGTATTCCGAAAAGAACACTCTCGTTCGAAATGAAAAAATGTATTGCTTATTGTATTCCACACGAACGACAGTTCTCTTTTCGCAATACATAAACAGGCGGTAAGTATACATTTTTAGTTTTTGCTGATTTCTGTAGGTTTTATTATTTTAATTTTTATATTACAGTTATTATTAAAAGTATTTATATTTCTAAAAAGCACTGAAGTAATTTTTGATGGACAAGATTGGTTTATATTAAAAAAAAAAATGTGGTTAACTTCGAAAGATTATTAATTTCGAATACTTTCGTAAGGTCCTGTAGGTCAAAGTGAGGCAAGAAATGCAGAAAGGTTAAAGTATGGCGCCATGGCCTGGTCAGGAGTTGAACTCGGGATCCTTGGGTACCTGAAATATTTTTGCCAACAGAATTGTTATCAGGAACCTAAAAAATCTCGGGAGAAGAGTTTGTCTGGTACTGAGGATAGTTGCCATATTGAATCCACCATTTCGAATTTCGCACTTCTGATGTCAGTATTGCAACTAGTGACACCAAAATTATAAGATTACCTTCATCTACTGCCTTAAACATTCAATAGAAATTTTGAAAAATTGTTTGGAACCCAAGGTTTGTTGACGTCTTAAATTTTCAAGTTAAATAAAACATGAAATAGAAAAAACATCATGGCGTTTCATCTGGTGAAAGTTAGAAAGTCCTTTGTTGGAAAGTTTTTTTTAAGAACCTTGAACGGCCTTTAGAAAAACTCCCATATAAGAATTATATTGATTTGCTGACCGATATCAAATCTCTTTTCAGATTTGACATGAGATTTTCATGGTCATTAGACCATGAATGTTATGAGACAGTAATTCGTCAGTCGGGTAAAGTCATGTTAATTCATATTGACATAATTTAAGTTTTCTCACAAGAAACTCTCCGTACAGGAATACTACTTGTTTGCTTTCCTTCGCTTATCATAAAGAAAACATTCAATGAATTATTCATGTTTAATCAAACATATTTAATAATTCACATTATTGCTATGTATTAACGAATTTTTATTTAGGAAAGAGTTAAATTGTGAACAATGTTAAATAGTATTTTAAGCAACGACATTCTTCCACCTCGCGGCTAAATATGCACTCAGTTTATGACATTATGACATAAACACAAATTAAGCAACAAAATTATTGATTTAGTGGTATTTACGGAACGACAGAGTAAACTTCAAAATATTGACACACATGAGAATGATGTAAATAAACATTCAAACACATGCAAATACACATATTCACGCACATATGCATGTATTTATTTCCATATTTGTCAATAAATAAGCCAAAGAATATTAAAGCATTTTACGTAGTCAATGAATGTGTTGTATTTGTATACAACACAAAAAACCCTTCCTTTATGTTCGAAGAGTACCTTGAATGGCAAATAAAACATACATCAATGGAGCCATGCAATAAGGGTAAATCTTTGTATTAAAAGTTCTTATTTCACGCTGTGCAAAAATATTTTTTTTTTGTTTTTTTTTTTGAGATATGATTTGTAATATTTTTTGTTAGCTTGTCAGAAATCCATCTTTGCTGCAATTTGCAGTGCGAAGGCTTACTGATTTATTTAAAGAAGCTGTATATGAACTGTTGACTTGACTCTTTATTTAAATTTTAACCTGTTCTTAGTTAATTGGACCGGAAATATTTAATATTAATATATTAAAAATTTATATATTTAACTACTTATTTGAAAATATCAACCTCGTTGTTTTATCAAAACGGAATATTCGATGTATCTAGTTTTTCCATTAGATGGCGGTGTGGCTATAGGTATGCCATTTAACTGAGTTGACGGAAAAGTAAATGATTGCATATATAATTTTTGTCTAAAATGTGTAAAATTTTATAATTAGTGTATAAAAAAATCAAAGTTATTTCATTTCCCACAAAATTTTTGATTTTTTTGTTTTAATATTAATGTGAAAATTTTCAATATCTCAATTTTTTGATAGAGAGGCAGGTTTTAATGTATTATGATGTTCAGCGAAGTTATAGATAAGATGATGAAAATTTGTTTGTAGAAGTAATAAAAATTATATCGCCCAGAGTTTCCAAGATATACTACTTTTTTAATTTAGGGGGCTTTTTGAGCCCCTTTTGGGAATATTAGGGATAGTAATTGTTCCCAGTTTTAAAGGGCATTAAATATGCAAGAATTTTATTGAATGTCTTAATCAACATTTTACTTAGTAAGGAGAAAACTACTATTTTTCATGAAAAATTCCGGCATTTTGTAAATGGAAATAAAGAGGGTTTCCACTTACAAAATGCCGGAATTGGAAATAAGGAGGGTTTCCACTTACAAAATGCCGGAACATTTGTAAGTAATATGTAAAAAAAAAAAATTCTAAAACTTATTAGTTTAAACTTACTTATAAACTTATCGTTTATATGTAGAAAGTGAGTACCACGTTTGAAATGAATCGGAAATGTAGTTTTTAAATGGCAGTGAACACAGACTTTTAAATAGTGGATTTGAGAAGAGCTTTGTCACCGGCTTGTTTGTCGATATTATCGCTAAAGAAAATTAAAGATTGTTATTGAAATCATACTTAATAATGTTCAAAACGTTTGAATAAATTTTCTCTTTCCAAATTTATAAAAAAAAATTCACAAATAAAGTTGTTTTTTACGCTGAAATCCTTACCACCCCCTTAACAGAGTTAAACTTCTGCCTTTGGGCTTATATATCTCTAGAGGAAGATCCATGCCAAGCATCCGCAAATAATTCCAACTCTTAAAGCAAACACTGAAGTCGCCATCGCCAAAATAGAACAGCAAGTATGCGGTAAAAAGGGCTCCGCTTAGCCGAGACGGTCATTTGAAAAATATTGTATTCCATATTTGACGTGACAGCTTATCATTATCCTTGTTCTTGTTCTTGTTCTTATCCCTATACTTTCCTTCGTTCCCAAACTTGTACTGATCTTTATCCCTTTTCTTATATTTTTCCTAATAATTGTTAAATTCTACTTTCAATCCATGTCAAAATTCTTGACGGTATCCTCGTTTGAATACCTTTCCCAATCCTTATACTATTTCTTTTTCCTACCTTAGCCCTTAATATTTTCCTTAGTGTGTTGAAAACCTTGTTCTTTTCCTTATTCCAATCCATGCCTTAACCCTTTTCCCAATCCTTGTCTGAATTTTTGTCTCATCAAGCATGTTTGATAAATATTCCCTAAGGCCACGTTCACTACTCTTCTGATTTCCGTTGCAATTGTAACATTGCCGTTTCTCTGTTGTCATGCTCAATAAACTCCCTTCGTTCATTTAATTCAAATTTCGACTATTTACATAATATTCGCTATTTGCATATAATTCAAAACTAATTCTCGGTTATGCACAAAACAAAGATACATACGTAAATACAAAAAAATAGGAATAAGTTTTTGACTTATTTTTGATAAAGCACGTCGTTGCCACGCTTTCAAACTAGATAGAAAAGAGAGAGAGAGAGAAAGAGATAGAAATAGAGCGAGAGGGACTCGTACTATTTGATAAGAACGTGGTTTTGCATCGTTTCATTGCCTTCGGGCTGAACAGAATAAGTTCGCTTTGACAAGCGCACATTTTAGTAGATTTTGAGTGCGTGCCGAATCCTTCGACAAACACAAACAAAACAGCGACCTCTAACGGCAGCAGTAGCAGTAGAAGTAGCACTTAAACTTTAGCTTTGAGCCAAAACAGAAAGTAGAACAAATAATGTCACAAAGTCGAAGAATAATGAGTGAGAACTTTTCATATTTATTCTTGTAATCATTCTAGCGACTCTTGATAATTGCCTGAACATGTTTGGCGTAGAAGAGGACGTCGTACACGTCGAAATATGGCGCTGGTAGATATTTTGTGGTGTAATATTTAATATAACGCGAAATTAATGTGCCACAAAGTTTAACGGTCTAGCGTGCCTATGTGTCATGTGGCCTCTTTGGCTGTGGCTGTCCGTCTGGCAAGGTGCGATAACAAGAAAAGTATTTGAGTGCTCAATAAATTGAGTTGAGCTGGCAGGTTGCTGAGATTTTTTTTTTCCTCTGTTTTAAATTAAAAGTTAAGAAAATTTAATGACAAAATTATTTCTCAACTCTTGTTGTTTGCTGATTTATTTCAAGAGTTTGTGGAAAAGCATGTTAAATTAGCATGCAATAAAAATAAATTCCAAGCATACTTTGGGGAGCTCGATGATATATTTTGTTTGATATTTATTTTTTTTAAATTGTAAATGGGGGTTTGGATACTAACGGAAAAACCAAAATATTTGTTGTAAAAATATTCTTTGCGGTTCTCAACTTTCGACAGACAAGCTCAAAGCTCAGACCGTTTGGTTGAGAAAGCTTTGAATTAGCTTCTTGGGTTCAATGAGCAAATTTTTTAATTGAAGAAATTATTTTAAAATTTGATGTGAATTAAACATTGTTCAATAGAGTTAAAAGTTTGTTGTGCTATTATTTAAAACCACTGAAGTGAGCCATTGCTTAGCCATCTTATGGTTTCTTTCAAATTTTTTCAAAGTTTTTTTCAAAACAAAAAGTTATAGAAAGTGAAAGTTTCTGAAAGAAAATGAGGATGGCGCTGACTAGGCTACGTAAGTGAAGAGAGATAAGTAACTTAGGTGGGGGGGGGGGGGGGGGTATTTAGGTCTATTGTGATTTCGTATGGTTGAGGGTATAACAGAACTAAAACTCGATATCTCGATAGTATCCGTCCTTTTCTTGATAACTTAAACCAATCCTATCATGTTATTCTGACAGGCGGTTTTAACCTCAGTAATGTTAGCTGGAAGTCTGTTTGTGATGAGTTTTATCTTTTACCGTTCGATGTTCTATCCGAAATAGACGCGCATTTAATTGACTTTTTCTTGCAATATGATCTAGTCCAGATAAATGATAAATTTAATGATCTTGATAGAATCTTAAATTTAATTTTTATTGCAAGAAATTTATTGTTAATCTTAAATCTCCTCAAGTTGAAATTGTAAAGAGGTCACAATATCATGTGCCCATAAGGCTTGAATTTAGTATCTATAACTATCAAAAATCATTTAGTTCTGCTGTATCCTCATCAGAGACCTGCAATTATTCATGTTTTTGAGTCATTGGTTGACTAACACAAGAATGAGTGTTAGTGGATTTACATTTCACACCAAGCAACAAAGAATAAGTTATCATCTGATATGAACCGGTGCAGTGCTCAACTCTCTCATTGACTCAATGTATTTATTTCGCATACCGTAATGACTCACAACACCAATAAACACCATGAGTTCAGTGCAATGACTTAACCCTTTCGGTCCGGTTTTTATTGGCTAAATAACAGTAAATATTAAAAATCTTTTTTCACATACGTAAAAAGCGTCAAAAATTATGATGTTTTGCATTGTAAATTTTTTCGTAAGTCCTTTAATTGTCCTGGGATATGTCCCAGCCGGAGTTTTGATACTAATGGGACATATTGTCCGTCCGTCCGTAAAACCGTCAAAAGTATTTATATAAAAAAATAATAAAAGTAGGGATCGGTATTAAATTCATTTTATTTTCATATTATTTAATCTTAAATTGAATAAAAAAGTTAAAAATTATACGTATAAAAACTAAAATTATAATTAATTTTATTTTTAATCATTTTAAAAATACATAGATCATATTTGATAATTTTTGTAGAAAAAAAGCTTTTCCTTATGATAAGGAGTAAAACTTTCAATGCAGAGTGAAACGTTACAATTTGAACATATTGTGTCTAGTCAGCACCATGGTCTAGTCAGCTTGGTTTAAGTTCTGCAAAGAACTTGTTGTTGTAGCAACCTGTTGCTTCATGAATTATTTGGCATTAAGTTCACAATATAATTCTTAAAAAATATGTTTTTTAAGAATTATAAAAGAAATAAACATATTGTTTTTGTTCTTTTTTCTTTTTTCATTGCGCTGCAGCTTACACAGCGCGACCTTTTTTGTGATGTAACTGGTAAATGATCACCTATGTTAATCAAATTGCGTTTACGTTTTGGTGGACAACCGTATGATACCTTTCGTTTAGTTTGGCTTAGGGTCCTGCCAGTTTCAATCATGTCTTCAGCTAGTGGAACCAAAAAGCTGATTAATTCGGTTTTTTTGTGATTTACTTCTTAGTGAACTATCCACGCGTTAACTACCGCCATCATTAATATTTTGAAAAAAACTTTTATCCACCATTTGTTGAACTTTCTATCCAAATCATAAACACCACCTTTTTGATCCGCTATATCAAGTCCACCCATTATAGCTACATATTTTGCAATAGCATCAGGGCACTCAACATCAATTTTTTCGCCATTTTTTTTTTTTTTGCGTTTAGTCTTGCTTGTGGTTGGCATGTGGCAATTAGACAGAAGTAAGACGTCTTTGGAATCCTGCCATCGACAAGCAATTGTTACCATAAATTTACTCTCATTTCTGTTTAATTTTCCATTAAATTGCGGTATTTTTTTTCGAGTTCGTATCACAGTTCCAACTGCCGGATAGTCAGTAAAATTTATTAAACGAGTACTAGTAAAAAATCTATCGAAACTTATCATAACGTCTGGGTTCCGTATAGTACTACAAAGTTTTTCCACAACTCTTTCTCCTAAGGTAGATTCGGATACCACAGCGCTTTCTTCTCTTCCGCTATAAATATTTAGATCATTGGAGTCCCCAGTTTTGGAGTCACATCTTAACCAAATTTTTATGCCGCGCTTTATTGGTTGTAGAGGTTGATATTGTTTTAATGATGACCTTCCCTTAAATTTTATCATTGATTCTTCAATAGCTTTAAATGTTGCTTCCGTTCTAACACTAGGAAAAAATTTTTTTTTTACACAAGATAACAGTTCTTGAACATAACATCCATCTGGTTTTTTAGGAACATTGAAATACATTTTGGATATTATTAGCTGAAATCGGTCTCTTGATATTGCATTTTTTATGGCTAAGTTTCCAAGAGATGCATGTGTGCTCCAGTAATTTTGAATCCTTGGAACTTTTTTATAGCTCATGATTAGGCAACATCCTAGTACCATTAGAATCTCATGCTCATCAGTTTTTGGAATTTGTTTTTTGTCTCTTTCCAACATTTCTAGTCTTTTATTTGTACTTTCAGCAATAAATATTAAAAGCGATTATTAAAAGCGAAACAATTTTTTAAAAATATCTGATTGTGTTGAACTGCGGTTAACATCAGCCAAAATTATTGGTTATTTTTCGATTGGGATCTACATTCTTGGTCGAAAATTTGCGTCAGGTAGTGACCATTGGAATGTATTTACAAAGTTTTCGTTTGGATTATTTTCATCGATTAATTCGTCATTGCCTTCATCATGTTCTTCACTCGACTCTGATGATTCATTTTCCTGCTCAGAGTCACTTGATTCAGTATAATCGGAATTATCGGCTTCTAAAAGCTCTTGAAGCTCTGCACTTAGTTGCGACATTTTTTCCTAAATATAATACGAATGGGATATATAAGACCAACGAAAAACCCGAATGGGACAATATGTCCCAAACCAACAAAAACTAACAAAAATGTATACTTACAGAGAAGTTTAACAAGTTTAGAAGTTTTAAGTTTGTTTAAACAAAGTTTTTCATACACAAATAATAATTTCAGCTGGTTCAAACAAATATACCATTTTTGGTTGCAACACGGATACAGCTTCCTTCTTTAATTAGCAAATGAAGTTGCCTCTACGAGAGCTTCTCATCAACTGACGATAAAATCTTATTGCAAACTCACTCAAAACTAAGTCCCGTTATTTATTTCATAAAATAACACTCAAAAGTACGACTGGGACATTTTCAAATATGATTTGTTTACTTAAGACAACAAATTGGACTATTCAACATTCGCATTGGGACGTATTATCCCAATGGGACCGAAAGGGTTAATTACTTAGAATAATTTTTAGTTCAGCTTTCTTGTTATTTGAATTTTTTTGAAACAAACTATAATTGTTTTGAAACAAACTATAAAAAACATGAGACACAATACAAAATAATACTAAACTCATTCATTATCTCACACTAAAAAGTTAACAAATAAACAAAAAGAATAAGCAAAGGCAAAACACAAAATAATACTCAACTCACTCATACTTATTTTCCTCTCACATGAACAAGTGAGTCACATAAGATGATTAACCCAGAACCAATCTATATCTATATCTATATCTATATTCTATATCTATATCTATATTCTACATTCTATATTTTTTTTTTATTATATAAAAGGGTTCTCTCGAATTTTTATCGTTCAATCACGGGATAACCGCTGAACCGATTTTAATAATTCTTTCACTATTCAATTGCTATAAGAAGCGACCCTGCTACTGGGAACTACGTTTTTGGTATAACTGTTTATTTAGTTATTTAAGAATTTATGCATTTTAATCCATGCTGCTAATGTATGTATAAGCAGCACAAAATAACAGCAAACAATAGCTGAAGCTTTTTGTTGAGAGAGAGAGGTGAAATTCTACAACTCACCGCGCTGCCATCTTGAGTGGATAGTTGCACTCAGATAATTTCGCTGCAGTGTTGACAATATATCGTATTTATTTTGATTTTACGAAGGTGAAACTCTTTTCATTTCAATAAGAATCCACTCTTTTTATTTCAATAAGAAATATTCTCAAATAAAATAAATTGAATTAAACATATTTGATTCTTGAGTCTTTATTCAAAATATATTTTCATATCATATTTATACTCCCAAGCAACGTTAGGGACGGGTATGCTAGTAGAGTAATAATTTGTCAATACACATGTGTGTAGAAGTACTATGAGTATTTTTGGCTTTTGGTGGGAATGAGTCAAAGTATTTTGTCGCGCTAATTATGGTGCTATTCAGGCAGGTCTTGAATCTATTCATTGGTAAAATGTTTTTTCAGGATTATACTTGAATGAAAAGTATGGGTTATTTCGTTCTGTCCTTGACGATCTAGTTAGAAGTTTTGTCCCAAAGCAGTGCACTCGTAGATCTAATAATCCTGTTTGGTTTAATCATAGGCTAGGCAACTTTAAAAAACAAATTCAAAAAAACCTTCTTCACGCCTTCTATGGTTTAATACCAACAAAATGTTGGAACCTAGATTGATACGTTATAAAGAAGTAAACAAAAAGCGCAACAACAGAATCTTTGCAGAATCAATGCAGTCAACTTTTTGAAATTTTGCGACTAGCAAAAGAGTAGAAAAACATTGCTTTGATAAAGTATAGCGCTTCTATAATTCCGCTTTGGTTTTATTGCTATTGCGCTTATTAGCTTGTCAAAGTTAGTGGACTGCCAGAACCACTGAGACTACTGATGAGTCGGAGTAGCGTCCGATGAAACCATGGTCTAGTCAGCTTGGTTTGTTCTGCAAAGAACTTTGTTGTTGTAGCAACCTGTTGCTTCATGGATTATTTGGCATAAAGCTCTTAATATAAATTTATTATATTAAGAGTTTATTTTAGTAAAAATTAAGTAAACATATAAAAATTTACTTAATTTTATAACTCAAATTGAATAAAGCTTATAAAAGGTTTAGAAGTTTTAAGGATGATCTGAAACTTAAGCAGCTTTATTTAACTCGTCTTAATGAATTCAACACTCTCAACAAATTTCTTTTTAAATTCTTTATCATATCAATAGAAGATAAACTTAAAGAGAATAGAACATTTTTCTGGTCCTTCATAAATATGAAGAGGAAATCGTGTTGTATTCCTAATTCCATGTTTAATAAGGGGTCCAGTTCTGAGGATACTCTTACCATTTGTAATTTTTTTGTGGATTATTTTAAATCAGTTTACTCGGTAGCACAAACCCCTTCCATGTCGTCTGTTATTTCTAATCCTATTTCGTTATTGAATATAGGTAACATCTCCATAAGGGAATCTGAGGTTGTATGTTCACTATTGAGCATTAAATCAACTTCTTCTAGGCTTGGGTAGTTCATGAACGAACTAGTTCAATTGAACGATTCCCACTCATGAACTATGTGAACTAGTTCAGTGTTTCTCGTTATTTTAGTTCATTTTAGTTTAATTGATATTGCAGCGAGTAGGAACAAAACGAACGAGGGCAAGAATAACTAAATTAACCATGCTATGGTTTGAGTCCTTGGTTTGAGACACTTTTTGTTTATGTACTAATACAAATGGTGAATTTGATGGATATCACATATTCAAACCAAGTTTGTTTCATTTTGTATACCTGGACATGAACGAGTAAACGAAATGAACTAAATGACCTAACGAACTAAAAGAACGAACGAACTAAAAGAACTAACGAACTAAGAGAACAAACGAAGTAAAACATGCAACGAACAAAAAGAACGAACGAACTAAAAGAGCTAAATGAACGAACTAGTTCATTACATACGATTGAACTAAAAAGAGCGATCTTTGTGGTGAACTAAAATGCCCAAGCTTAACTTCTACGGCTGGTCATGATGGTATTGCTCCGATTTTACTAAAAAGGTGTGCGGCTGTAATTTCTTCCACACTAACTATTATATTCAATAAGTCGCTTTATGGTACGGTGGTACTTCTCTGGGACGAATGGAAAGTCTCATACATTGTTCCAATCCACAAATCAGTTCCGAAGCGAGATGTCTGCTATTATAGACCAATAAGTAAAATTTTGTGTGTGTCCAAAGTTTTTGAAAAAATTGTTTACGATAAATTATCGTTTTACGTAAAAAATAGCTTTATATCTGGGAGATCTACAACCACAAATTTAAATTTTTTGTTCTTTTATAGTTAGTAATTTCTCAAACAGTTTACAGACTGACGTTATCTTTACGGACTTCGCTAAAGCGTTTATAAAGTCAATCACGAAACGCTACTCCTTAAGCTTTCTGCGCTAGGATTTCATTCAAATCTTTTTTCATGGTTGAAATCTTATCTCCTTAATCGATGACAAAACGTTAAAATTAATGAATGTTTGTCTTCCGCCTTACAGGTCACATCGGGTGTACCTCAAGGGAGTCATCTTGGCCCACTTTTATTTCTTCTCTTCATCAATGACCTACCTGTTGTCATTGAGCCTTTTTTTTGCCGATGACTTAAAACTTTTTCGATCAATCATATCTGACAATGATTTTAGACTTCTTCAACATAACCTCAACTCGGTTGCTAATTGGTGCCTTATGAATAATCTTCCACTTATCATTTCAAAATGCCAGTGTCTCTCTTTTTCTAGGTCTTCCTCCCCTATCTATTGGAACTATTCCATTAATTCTACTTCTTTTGAAAGAGAGTCCTGCAAAAAGGTCTTGGGTGTTTTATTGGATCCAAAACTATCTTTCAAAAATCATATCGAACTAATTATTGCTAAAGCAAACTCAATGTTAGGTTTTTTAAAAAGAAATTCTACAGATTTCTCTGATCCTTATACTCTCAAGACACTCTATTCTTCTTTAGTGCGTCCGCATCTTGAATACTGCTCAACGACTTGGAACTCTTGTTATCAACTAGACTCCAATGGATTAGAATCGGTCCAACGTAACTTCACTAGATTCATGTGGCATAAATTAAATTGGAACCTACGCTCAGTGCCTCAATATAGTACCCGGTGTGCCTTAGTTTGCCTCACGCCTCTTTCTGTTCGTCGTAAAAGATTCATTGTTATGCTTACTTGGGATTGTATTCATCATAACATCTAATGCCCTGAACTATTTTCTCAGCTTGACTTCTATACTGCATCTCGGTCTCGGTCATCTTCGCAGCCAATTTCACTTCCGTGAGTCATTCCATAGTTCAAATTATTCTCGCAATATGCCTATGGCACGCAGTATTCATGAAACCAATAAATTACTGAATTTCTTCTTTTACCAAAACGTAAAATAAGTTTCTGCTTCAGGATTTTCAGGTGGTATCACATATGATACTTTGTGTCACAGAAGAGAAAATAACGGGCTATTTCAATGTAATCAATTTATTTACATATGAGTACAAATTAGTTAAATTAAATAACGAAAGCTGTAATTATTCATCCCTAGAGGTCTATTCTATGCCTTCAACAAGAAAGCTCCACTATCACTCAGTAGATGGTGTTGCCACGAAGATTTAATTGCAAGTATCATATATGATACCCAGGGAGGATATAGGATCTTTCAACAAGAAGTGTCAATTTAAATCAAAATAAAATCGCAAAACTTTTGTGAAAAGAGCAAATTATTTTATTTTAATCCAAATTAAAAATTTCGAGGTTAGTTATAAGCCATAATATCTGCCAAATGTAGCTTTTACCCACAGAGGAATCAATAACACCCTTACGAAATGAATAGGAAACATGCTTAGTACTAGGACAATACAAACTAATACCAGAACGATGACAACAGTTACAAGAGGACGTCTATAAGGGGAAGAGTGTTCCACACCAGTGTTTACCGTAGATACCTGCCGTATGGGCTTAATTATACGATGCCCCTTGACACAGGAATTGAGGTTCATGGAAATAACACCAGGAAAATTAATTTCCTGTGTGTCACCTCCATATCTCCAGACGCGACCATCGTCCCATTATATTAGTTTCAATACCGGATACACACCACACTTTAACTGTATACTTAAATTAATAAATATTATGTATGGATAGTTACCAGTATTGGAACACAACAGTACCAATTATGGACAGCTAATGCTATCACCAACCACAATTATAGGTTTAAAACGAGGCCCATCTAAAATCTCTGACCATTTTTGGACAATCGGGTGACACGGTTGTTAACAAACGCAACCCCACGCCTAGTTACTATAGGCAATGTTCGCGAGGTTGAACTACCACAGCCAGCACAATACTCTCCGTAGGTTCAACCCACAATAGTCAACAGGGCAAAATTTTCCCCAATGAATAACCACATCAACATCACCGAACCATCAGCATGTATTCTTTGAACACTTACATTTGACTGTGACATTTTGTCACTAAATTGTTCATGATTAGGTAAAACAAACATTTACCTCTTTAGCATGTTATACAACGTACTGTATTTATACTACTCCTCCTCGGTAACGTATCTTCGTTAACACAGTATAATGTGAAAACTAGGATGACGAAAATCTAAACGTTTTTTCGTGAAAACTAAAGTGACGTTTCTTTTTCTGCGCCAATATCCGAAGATATTGACAATTTTTTCTCCTATTGTTTAAACACTAAGCTTACCAACTGACGTCAATGATATTTTAACGGCTACTTTATGTGGATGACTATTCCCGTGCTAACAAATTATAAAGTTGCTTATGTTTTTTTTTTTTGTTTTTTTAGCTTTGAACCAAGGATTTCAGGTATATACCTATGAATGAAGAACCTATGAATACCTATTCAGTCAAGTCTGCCTTGGTTCGAAATGGGGTGATAGTTTTAGTGGGAAGGAAAGGGCAATCAAGTGAAACATGTGTAGAATGTTCTAAGCGTGGTGGAAAGCCAAAGAAACATGTGAATTTGAATCAGAGGTAAGTGTTATGCCTTTACCTCAGTCAATTCAAGTTATAAGGCAATCTCATCCACAAACTTCTCTACCATCAACTACAACTTCAAGTCGTAAATATTGATGAATTTTAAATTTCAGTTGATTAGAAATGAGGAGAGCAAATTTAGAAAGGTTTAAAGCGAAGGACCATGGCCTGGCCGGGAATCGAACCCGGGACCTCTGGGGTGGCAGTCGAGCACGCTAACAACTCGACTACCGAGGCGCCCATGCCTTGCCATGCAGGTGTGCCTTTTTCTTTTTACAAAGATATAAGGGTCAAAAGGATTAAAAACCCCCTTATATCTGAAACCATCCTCCCTTATCTTGGCTTTGGATAGGCTGCTCGTGAGAACAGGTGGAGTGTCTTTAAGGGGAGAGTTCCAACTAGTGTTTAACGTAGACACCTGCCTTGACGGCTCTATTCCACGGTATCCCTTAGCATTAGGTGTCTAGGTTCAAGGAACTGACGATCAGAAGATTAATTTTCAGGAACGCTAATTCAGCAGCGTACGGTTATTAACGCCCATCCAATACAGATAATCTTCCGGACGTTAATACCAGCTACTTTTCATTTACTAGCGTTCTTCCGATCAATGTCTATAAGGAAAGGTTTTATCTCCTCTAATGTGGAACATTGTAGTAGATGAACTACTGGAAGAATTGGCTAAAAGTGGTATAACATTCCAGGGTTACGCTATTAATATAGTAATTATCTTCAGGAGAAAATACGAAGAAACCCTGTGTGATAGAATTGAAATGGATTCAAAGTTGACAAAGAAATGGTGCCATAAGGTGGGGTTGGATATAAATCCATCAAAAACTACCATTGCACCATTTACAAGAAAATATAAACTTGGACACCTTGAGCCTATAAAGCTATATGGAAAAGAGATAGAATTCCAAAGGGAAGTGAAGTTTTTTGGAGTATTACCAGACCAAAAACTACTTTGGAAAACACATGTTAATGAAATATCAAAGAAAATTTATTTAGAACATCTATGATCTGCAGATCCATCGCAGAAAGAAGCAGGGACTGCGCTTCAAAAATATTGCGGTCGATATATACAATGATCGTACCCCCCATTATTGCGTATGGCTTAGTTATCTGGGCGGCAGAAAATAAGCAACATACAGTCATCGCTGCGCTTAACGAACTACAGACCGAACTACATCACCGGAGCCATGCGATCATGTCCAACTGCATCTATGGAGGCTTTACGAGAACTTACACCTTTTCACATTTATATTCAATCCCAGGCAAAGAGCTGGGGGCTACTCTAAGGATGACTAATGAAAATATCGGGCTAAGGGATTACATAACCCCGAAAAGAGTCGATATTCTATAGAGGCAACATCCTGAAATAACAATACCAAGGGACATCATGCATCCAAAATTCAGTTTCACTAAAAGATTCAAACTGAACTAAGTAGCAAAAAGAAATTGGAAGGTTTATTAGTACATGATTACGGTATACCAGTACATAATGGTATACCAACATAATGGACAGGAGCAGGAGTCTACGGGCCAGGGATCAAACACTTCGTGCCAATTGGCAAAAACAGTAGCTTATTCCAAGCGGAAATGTCGGTGTAGAAAAAGAAATCCATTATTTTTGCATGAAATTTTAAGCTTTACTAATCATTGTTATGATGATCCTATTTGGGTTCATTATGCCTCTCTCATAAAAACCCTCATTCCTATTGGCAAAAAACACAAAGAACACAAAATTTGCACATGCTTCCCTTGAGGCAAAGTTCTTACCAGCAAAATCATTTGCCAGAGACAGGAACAGATGGTAATCACTTGGTGCCAGGTCCGGACTCTAAAGGCTGGATGCATAAGAAACTTCCAACCAAGCTCCCTTAGCTTCTGGCGAGTCACTATCGAAGTCTGTAGCCTGACGTTGTCCTGTTGGAACACAATTCCTATTCTTTTGGCCAAAGCTTGCCGCTTCTGGGCGATTGCTTCCTTCAGACGATGCAATTGTTGACAGTACAGGTCCGAATTAAAAGTTTGGCCGTTAGGGAGGATCTTATAGTAGATGACTCCCTGCCAATCCCATAAAACATACAGCAAAACCTTCCTGACCGTCAATCCAGCCTTGGCCACCGTTTGCACCGGCTCACCGTGATTCGACCACGACCGTTTTCACTTGACGTTGTAGTAAGTGCCCGTCAGAAATGGGTCGATGTTGTTGCGATTCAGCAGTGATTCGCAAATGCATATTCGGTCCATGAGGTTTTTTTGCGTTAACTCATATGGTACCCATATATTGAACTTGTTTTCATATCCAGCCTTATTCAAGTGGTTCTAAACGGTTTTTTTGTGCAATTTTTAGCTCTTGGACTATCGAAACCGTGCTTCTATGATGATCGGTCTCGACGATTTCCATGATTTTATCGACATTTTCGACAATTGGCCTTTCAGACCGTAGTGAATTTTTGACATCCAAATTACCGGCACGGAATCGACAAAACCAAACAAAACTGAGTCAAGCAATCATAAAACTGCCTGAGAAGTTTTTTAGCACGAAATCTTATCTTTATAACGCCATCTAGCGCTACCCGATCTAACTTAAACCGAACGAGTTACAGATTACTAAAGCCATCTAGTGGAAAAGTAATGGATTTACTTTTACTACACCTAATATACGCGATAGACAGTGCATAAACTTTAACCTGAAGTGTAAATACCGGAACCAAACCATAGCTATTATTTCCGACAATCAAGCGGGCATCAAGGCACTGAAATCTCATCAGGTAACCTCAAAACCAGTGATGGAGAATCTTGACAAACTCAATACGCTTGGGTTTCAAAACCGGGTATGGTTCCTATTGGTACCGGGACACAAAGGTATTGAAGGAAACGAAATTGCTGACGAATTGGCAAAGAATGGAGCATCAACTCCCCGAAACCATTCTGTGGGATCCTCTCTCTTTCAATAAAAAAGTAGAAGAAAATCAAAAAGGAAATACTGGATAAACTCTCCACGGTTAAATCACTCTAAACTATTATTAAGAGCATACGACCTAAATAGATTCAAAGAATGCACAAAGCTAACAAAGAATGATCTGAGAATCAGCACAGGACTGCAAACAGGTCACCTATCACCTATGTGTAGGTTTTGCATGGAGGACAAAGAATCTGCGAAACACATCCTAAAACAGTGTCCCGCACCTGTTAAAACTTGACTTGTTAAAAATAAAGAGATATGGGACATATACTAGTATTTATCTCAGAGATTGAACAAAAAGAGGTTCTCTAAGTTCATGAAGAGCCACAATAGATGTTAAGGTCGTAGTGAAAATTCCAACAATAATGAGGACAATTTAAGAAGTTTGTGAATTTTTTAATTTCTCGCGTAGTAACTTTAAATGCCCTGTTAACTACCATCTGTTAATAGACTACTGTCAAAATTTCAGCTCTGTCTGTCTGTGAAGCTTAGTTTGTGTTTGGCAGCCATTGACAGCAGACGATCTTGTGAGTTTTGGTGAAAATGGAAAAAAGTGAATTGCGTGTGCTCATCAAGTAATATTTTTTGCGCAAAAAAAACCATCAGGCAAACCAAGGAAAGGCTTGATAAATACTATGGGGACTCCGCACCATCGGTTGGCATGATTCACAAGTGGTTTACTGAATTCCGATGCGGTAGTACAAGCACAAGTGACGCCGAACGTTCTGGACGCCCAAATGAGGTTACCACACCAGAAAAAGTCACTAAAATTCTCGATATCGTGTTGGCCGATCGTAGAGTTAAAGTGCGCGCGATTTTTGAGGCCGTAGGTATCTCAGACGAACGGGTGTGGAACATTTTGCGAAATCATTTGGATATGAAAAAATTATCTGCAAGATGTGTGCCGCGTTTGCTCACTCTCGACCATAAACGCAATCGTGTGGCTGATTCAAAGGCGTGTTTAGCGATGTTGAACAAAGATAAGAAGGAATTTTTTTGTCGATTAGTGTGGACGAAACATGGATCAATTGATCACTACACACCAGAGACAAAGGAACAGTCGAAACAGTGGACTTCACCGATCAAACGTGTTTCGAAGAATGCGAAGACGGTTTTTTTCGGCCGGAAAGGTTATGGCAACAGTATTTTGGGATAAGTGCGGTACAATCTACATCGACTACCTACCACAGAAAATAACGATCAATGGCGAATACTATGCAGCCGAAAGATTATTTCATGTAAATGTTGCCCGCAGATACGTCTGAGGTGGTCCATCCGTAAGCTCCAATTTTGACATATTTTTCGCAGCATTTCGGCAGGTATCTCACCAATGGCATCTGTAATGTTGTCTTCCAGGGCTGCAATTGTGGTTGCGGTTGTACACCTGTACACGAGAGACTTTACGTAGCTCACCAAAAAATAGTCTAGTGGGGTAAAATAGCATGATCTTGGTCGCCATTGGACTACTCCAAAACGTGAGATTAATTGCTCACCAAACTCGCCTCTCAATAGGTTCACGGTATCGCGTGGCGTGTGGCATGTGGCACCGTCTTGTTGAAACCACATTTTGTGTAAAAAAAGGTTGGTAATCATCGCACGGTAGTTTGCTCCATTAACTGTAACGTTGCGATTTTCATTACTTATTATATAAAGAACGGTCCAATGATGCCGCAGGCACACAAACCGCACCAAACACCGCATTTTTCAGGGTACATTGGCAGCTCTTGAACTGCTTCTGGCTGCTCTTCAGACCAAATTTGGCAATTCTATAAATAAAAGGTAAAAGGATTAGAAATAGGATAAAAGCAAGGACTTGGACAAAGATTTGAACCAAAACTAACATAAAGAGAAAGACAAAGACTTGGACATAGATTAGAGCATGGAATTGAACAAAGATGAGGAAGAGGATTGGAAAAAACCACTGGGATAAGGATTAAGATAAAGACCCAGGCACACTCAAAGTTATTTAAAGGGAAAGATTGAAAAAAGGATAAGGAAAAGGATTAAGATAAGGAATATAACAAGAAATTGGACACGCTAAGGACAAGATTAAAGACAAATATTGGGAAAATTTGTGGGACAAGAACAAGGAAAACGATTCGAACAAGGAATGAGCCAGGAATTTAGAATTAAGGTGAAAGAACAATATGGACAAGCATAAGGATAAATATTTGGACACTTTTAAGAACAAGGATAATTTTGAGGACAAGTTTGAAAACAAAGGATACGCTGCCACATCAAAACCTACGGGTGTGTCCACAACACAGCCAACTCCTTTTTTTATAAAAAATCCGAAATGGCGCAGCAAGCTTTGGGCACATCCATTCAATCTCAGTTCTCTAAAAAACTGAACTACTCCAACTGCTTCATATTCCACTTTAACCAAAAGTTGCACATTATAACTAAATTGATTAAATTCATTTTTAATTAGTTAAAAGTTGAAACTGAAACTTTAACCACGCAATAAATTTCGCCAAATGTGTTGTCAATGAAATTTAATTAAAAAGCCGTTCTTTCATAGCCTGCAGTCGCATCTGCACATTTGAAGGTTGCTGACGAAGTTGCCGAACGACCACAAATTCTTTAATGAGATTATGCGAAAAATGAATTTGCAGAAACAGAAAAAAAAAAAATAACCAATCATACCACATTTTCCAGAGGAAAAGTTTTTTAATTATATGCGTGATTTTCTCCAACCGTATATTAAGCTTAAACATTGACCAATAAAATAAAATTGAAAAAGAAAAAAAAAATGTTGGGTGTGTGTCTAAGCTTACTGGCTCTTGGTATTTGAACTCTACTTTCTTTCTTTTTCCATTTTTTTTCTCAACACCAAGTAGCCGTTTCTGCTATAATCTTTTTTGTTTCTCTACTTTTTTTCAATTCTGATCGGGTCAGGTCTGGTTGGCCAGCATATGTCATTAACCCTTCCAACACATGCGAATCCGCACGTGCGAATGAAGTCATGAAGCTTCGGTCTTCTTTGCTGCTGCAAAACTTTTAACCGAATCCTTAAATCCAAAAAGGTATTTAACTCTAACATTTTACTGTTATTCAAAAGTCACAGGATTAAAGTTAAGCATTCTTGTCGATTTTTTTGCACGTTCGCACTGATTGCTTAAAAATTTATAAAGTTTGCCCAAGTTTCATTTCTTGGTTGGGATTTAAGTGAATGACACTTGTACAAAAACACACAAAAAAAAAAAAAACAACAAACATAAAAAAAAAACAAAAGTAAGAAAAACAACAAACATAAAAACAAACCACATTAAATGCAATCTTGAGACTTATCTTTTTCTGTTGGCTGGGTTACACAAGATTATGTTTGGCAAAAAAATTGTTGCGAAGTCTAAAAAGTTTTGGCAACTTTATGTGCAACGAAAGAAATAGTATTAAAGTACATTTTCTCCTCAGATAATTGCACTTTATATTCATCATAAAATTATAAAAAGTCACAGTGAGCTTTAAATACGCTAGTTTGAAAAGGAACATAAGGATTGTTATTTATATTTCTGGCCTTGACAACAGTAACTGCCAACACTTACCATCTGTAGTTTCCATTAGAAACTTTACGTTGTTGAACATAACCTTCTTCAAAACATTTTGCCATTTGAGCGCGATTTGTGTTGTATAAAGCAACTTGAAAAATTCATCAAAAAATAGATTTAACTCATGAACATTGTCATGCGATTATTTTTCAACGTGAATTATTAAGACAAGAAAGCATGAATAATTTTCTTTATACGGTCATAAAACACTATTCCACATCATTGTAAAAAACTACTGTGCCAGAAAACATTGATGTTGTGTGTGAACTGATAAAGCAAGATCGTCATGTGACACACCGCGAGATTAAGGCAACTTCGGGCATAAGTAAACCAATAATAAATGAGATATTGCATTATCATTGCACTAAACAAAAAGATTTGCTCCCACTTGATTGGTGCAAGAAAATTAATATGTTGTTGTTGTTGTTGTTGTTGTTGTTATTGGTGATGTTGTTGTTATTATTATTGTTGATGTTGATGTTGATATTGATGTTGATGTTGATGTTGATGTTGATGTTGATGTTAATGTTAATGTTGATGTTGATGTTGATGTTGATGTTGATGTTGATGTTGATGTTGATGTTGATGTTGATGTTGATGTTGATGTTGATGTTGATGTTGATGTTGATGTTGATGTTGATGTTGATGTTGATGTTGATGTTGATGTTGATGTTGATGTTGATGTTGATGTTGATGTTGATGTTGATGTTGATGTTGATGTTGATGTTGATGTTGATGTTGATGTTGATGTTGATGTTGATGTTGATGTTGATGTTGATGTTGATGTTGATGTTGATGTTGATGTTGATGTTGATGATGTTGATGATGTTGATGATGTTGATGATGTTGATGATGTTGATGATGTTGATGATGTTGATGATGTTGATGATGTTGATGATGTTGATGATGTTGATGATGTTGATGATGTTGATGATGTTGATGATGTTGATGATGTTGATGATGTTGATGATGTTGATGATGTTGATGATGTTGATGATGTTGATGATGTTGATGATGTTGATGATGTTGATGATGTTGATGATGTTGATGATGTTGATGATGTTGATGATGTTGATGATGTTGATGATGTTGATGATGTTGATGATGTTGATGATGTTGATGATGTTGATGATGTTGATGATGTTGATGATGTTGATGATGTTGATGATGTTGATGATGTTGATGATGTTGATGATGTTGATGTTGATGTTGATGTTGATGTTGATGTTGATGTTGATGTTGATGTTGATGTTGATGTTGATGTTGATGTTGATGTTGATGTTGATGTTGATGTTGATGTTGATGTTGATGTTGATGTTGATGTTGATGTTGATGTTGATGTTGATGTTGATGTTGATGTTGATGTTGATGTTGATGTTGATGTTGATGTTGATGTTGATGTTGATGTTGATAATGATGTTGATGTTGATGTTGATGTTGATGTTGATGTTGATGTTGATGTTGATGTTGATGTTGATGTTGATGTTGATGATGTTGATGATGTTGATGATGTTGATGATGTTGATGATGTTGATGATGTTGATGATGTTGATGATGTTGATGATGTTGATGATGTTGATGATGTTGATGATGTTGATGATGTTGATGATGTTGATGATGTTGTTGATGTTGATGATGTTGATGATGTTGATGATGTTAATGATGTTGATGATGTTGATGATGTTGATGATGTTGATGATGTTGATGATGTTGATGATGTTGATGATGTTGATGATGTTGATGATGTTGATGATATTGATGTTGATCTTGATCTTGATGTTGATTTGATGTTGATGTTGATGATGTTGATGATGTTGATGACGTTGATGATGTTGATGATGTTGATGATGTTGATTATGTTGATGATGTTGATGATGTTCATGATGTTGATGATGTTGATGATGTTGATGATGTTGATGATGTTGATGATGTTGATGATGTTGATGATGTTGATGATGTTGATGATGTTGATGATGTTGATGATGTTGATGATGTTGATGATGTTGATGATGTTGATGATGTTGATGATGTTGATGATGTTTATGATGTTGATGATGTTGATGATGTTGATGTTGTTGATGATGTTGATGATGTTGATGATGTTGATGATGTTGATGATGTTGATGATGTTGATGTTGATGTTGATGTTGATGTTGATGTTGATGTTGATGTTGATGTTGATGTTGATGTTGCTGTTGATGTTGATGTTGATGTTGATGTTGATGTTGATGTTGATGTTGCTGTTGATGTTGATGTTGATGTTGATTTTGATGTTGATGATGTTGATGATGTTGATGATGTTGATGATGTTGATGATGTTGATAATGTTGACGATGTTGATGATGTTGATGATGTTGATGATGTTGATTATGTTGATGATGTTGATGATGTTGATGATGTTGATGATGTTGATGATGTTGATGATGTTGATGATGTTGATGTTAATGTTGATGTTGATGTTGATGTTGATGTTAATGTTGATGTTGATGTTGATGTTGATGTTGATGTTCATGTTGATGTTGATGTTGATTTTGATGTTGATGATGTTGATGATGTTGATGATGTTGATGATGTTGATAATGTTGACGATGTTGATGATGTTGATGATGTTGATGATGTTGATGATGTTGATGATATTGATGATGTTGATGATGTTGATGATGTTGATGATGTTGATGATGTTGATGATGTTGATGATGTTGATGATGTTGATGATGTTGATGATGTTGATGATGTTGATGATGTTGATGATGTTGATGATGTTGATGATGTTGATGATGTTGATGATGTTGATGATGTTGATGATGTTGATGATGTTGATGATGTTGATGATGTTGATGATGTTGATGTTGATGTTGATGTTGATGTTGATGTTGATGTTGATGTTGATGTTGATGTTGATGTTGATGTTGATGTTGATGTTGATGTTGATGCTGATGTTATTGGTGATGTTGTTGTTTTTATTATTATTTTTGATGTCGACGGTGATGTTGATGTTGATTTTGATGTTGATGTTGATGCTGATGTTGATATTGCTGTTGATGTTGATGTTGATGGTGATGTTGATGTTGATGTTGATGTTGATGTTGATGTTGATGTTGATGTTGATGTTGATGTTGATGTTGATGTTGATGTTGATGTTGATGTTGATGTTGATGTTGATGTTGATGTTGATGTTGATGTTGATGTCGATGTTGATGTTGATGTTGATGTTGATGTTGATGTTGATGTTGATGTTGATGTTGATGTTGATGTTGATGCTGATGTTAATGTTGATGTTGATGTTGATGTTGATGTTGATGTTGATGTTGATGTTG